>CM053622.1:180320938-180353438 GCA_028646595.1 Phalanger gymnotis
ATTGGGGAATGGCTGAACAAGCTGTGGTATATGAAGGTAATGGAATACTATTGTGCTATAAGAAATGGGGATGATATGGACTTCATAACAACCTGGAAAAACCTACACGACATAATGCTGAGTGAGCGGAGCAGAGCCAGGAGAACGTTATACACAACCACAGATATATGGATTCTGTCAGGACCAACTCTGACAGACTTTGCTCTTCTCAGCAACACAAGGTACAAAGACAATTCCAAAGGACTCATGATGGAGAGTGCTATCTACATCCAGAGAAAGAACTATGAAGTATGAATGCAGATTAAGGCATACTTCATGGTAGCCTTCCCCCCCCCCTTTTTTTTTCTTCTTCTCTCTTTTGTTTTTGGGTTGGTTTTGTTTTTTTTTTTTTCCTGTTTCTTCTTTGGCATGATTCACAATTCTTCTCCATAACTTGACTAGTGTGTAAATTAATTCAACGCGAAGTTATACATGGAAGCTATATGAGATTCCATGCCGTCTTGGGGAGGGAGGACGGGAGGGAGGGAAGAAAATCTGGAACTCAAAATTATGTAGAACCGAATGTTGTAAACTAAAAATAAAAAAAATAAAATAAAATCTTTCAATCGAAGTTAAAAAGAATTCACTGAAACAGATCATTAAGGAACTAATGCTGAATTTTCCACTTTAAATCTTAAATTTTAATGATTGCATTGTTGAATTAGTACTCAGGTTTCTACTATTCTTAAGTTACTGCTTCTGTATTATTTTAAAATACTTTTCCGCTAAAGAGGAAAAAGTACTTTAATATAGAAAGTTCTGAGAAATGTAGTGGGTTATGCCTCTAGGTTCCTATAAAAACCTAAGAAAAAATACTGTACCCATCAAGTCATGTAACTTTAACATTTCTCAAATGTAAAAATACCTAACTTTCTTGTTATCTTAAGAAGAGGCATGAATAATGAACTAGAAAAAAAAAATTGTAAGGTAGGAACTACAAGGCTAATACAAGAGTTCTGATTCACTATATATCTTACAGTTCCCTGTAAGGGTTTCTGCCTGTTTTCTCCAGCGTTTTAACAGAAACTGCCAGTTTCTATAATAGCTGTCTTCTCACCAATACCAAATTAGTAAATTTCTCAACCTCTCTCTCCCCAATCTTAAAGAGCTCTGACCAAATTAACTTCTGATATATTATCTATAAAAATATATAATATTTATATACCTCACACATTTATGTATAAAATGTTTTTAAATCTCACTGTACATAGCAAGCAACATAGAAATGCCTAAATAGCAAGGCAAAGATTTATTGAAAAGATTTATGGTAGTTTGGGGTTTAAATGTATATATTTATGAAAATAGATTAACTGATTGCTATGATAAGCACAAAAATTTAGCAACCTAAAAACTAAAATGTGTAGTAGTTATTTGCAACAAAGAAAGGGATCTACATTAAACCTGAACTTCCATTACTCCAATGAATATAATCACCCTGAAAACCCTTTGCATAGTCATTTCTTTCACACTGATACTTTCAAGTTTGATCTCAGGGCAAAAGTGACTTTCCTTTGAAAAATATAGCCATTTTCCCTCAATGAATACTATGTAGGAGAGAGAGAGAGATCACATACCATCCACTTATATGGTTTTAACAGCAAAAATACAATCATTAGTAAATTGGAAGTATTTAGCACTCCCTTTAGTAAGTTCCCTCTGCCAAAAAAAAAAAAAAGCATATCTACAAAGGAATAAAAGGTAAAATAACAGCTACCATTTACATAGTATACAGAAAACTGCTATTACATAATCTTATGTGATTCTCACAGCAATTTATTGAGTATTACAATTCTATTTTACAGATGAGCAAACTAATCATCAGAGAGGTTAAGTGACTTTCTCTAGCTATATTTCTAGTAAGGATCAAAGGCGGGATTCAATTAAATATAGTAAGTATTTATTAGGCATTCACAATGTGCAAAACACACAGCTAAGTGTCAGGGATACAACAACCAAGAAGTAAATAGTGCCTGTTCTTAACAAGACAAAACTTAGACACAAAAAATAAAATAATTTGGGGACGGTGGAGCAAAAACAATTGGGTAGATCAGGAAAGGCCTCAAGAAGATCGTAGCACTTGAGCTGAGCCTGGAAATCAGATATTCCCAGAGGCAACGTTTAGGAGAGAGAACACTGCAGGTAAAGGAGGCAACCTGTGCAGAGAATGGCACATGAGCAGAAGAGGAAATGTTGTGTGTGAGGAATAACAAGTTGGCGAGTTTAGCCAGAACATGCAGCAGTAAAGGGGAATAATACGAAATAAAGATGACCAAGCAGGATGATATGAGATTGTGAGTTCTAAACAAATGAGTTTGTAATTTATCCTAGCGACAAAATGGAACCACCAAGTACTCTTAAGATTAGTGACAGGGTTAGGGGCATGATCACACTCATGCCTTGGAAAGGTCATTTTGGCCATGTAGACCCCATGTAGAAAGTGGATTTGAGTTGGAAAATATCTTCTACAGTAGACTGTAAGCTCCTTGAGGGCAGAGAGTGTCTTTTGCCTTTCTTGGTATCCCCAGCACTTAGCACAGTAGGTGCTT
Organism: Phalanger gymnotis; assembly: GCA_028646595.1. NCBI lineage: Eukaryota > Metazoa > Chordata > Mammalia > Diprotodontia > Phalangeridae > Phalanger > Phalanger gymnotis. Next base: position 180,323,524 of record CM053622.1, read on the forward strand.
AATAAATGCTAGTTGACTGACAAAGAAAGTGGAATCAGGGAGGCCAAATCCTAACTAATTCCTAATCTGAGTGAAAGGTGACTGGGGCCTGAACTAGGATAAGTATGTGAGTCAAGTGAAAGAAACGGAAAAAAAAGGGCTATGTAGGTAAAAAAGACAAAACCTAGCAACTGAATGAATATGGTAAGGGAAAGTGAAGTGTCAAGGGCTGAAAACCTGGGTGACTAGAAGATACTGAATTCAGTTTTGGATGTTTTAAGATAGCTCTGGAACACACAGATGAAGATGTCTAACACATAGCCTGAAGCTCAGGAGACAAAAAGGAGAACCATAAATGATTTGTAAGTCATGCGCCCATATTAACCCAAGGGAGTGTATAAGATCACTAAGAAGATAGAAGAACCCAGGAAACAGACCTTATTCGTATTGCATGACAGCCCCTCTTCATCTTCCATTCATAATGTCTTTTGGATACTTTTTATGTCATTTTCTCACTATAGCCTACTGGTACTCCATGTGTCTTACTATTGCTTTTTGAGTTGTTAGTAACTGATTCTTCCCAGATGTGGTATTTCATGATTTGAACTCTGTGACATCATCACTGGAGAAACATATATGATGTTACAGATATTTTTTTTAACAGCAGAAAGCAGCTTGAGATCATTGAAATCACTGCACAATTTCCCCAAAGTAACCCAGTCACAGATCCCAAAAAATCAGTTCTAGGGCCAGATCATCACCATCTGCAATAAATATGTAACTGCACATACACAGAATCAGAATCAGAGAATCTCAAAGTTGGGAAACAGTGGTCATCTAAGTCTAACTTGTGCCTGAAAAAAAAATGTCCTTTTATAATATTCCTGATGAATAGTCATCCAAACTTTGATGAATTTTATTAAGGGAAATGTACAACTACTATTGTTATTAATTAAGTCAACTTCACTTGTGGATAGGAAGTTTTTTCCCTACTTGAAATCCAAATCTGCCTCTTTCCAAATTCCAAACACTGCTTCTAGTATTGCTCTCTGAGGCCAGGAAGAACAAGTCCTAAATCCCTAGCCCCATGACATCGCTTCCAGTAACTAAAGAAGTAGCATGTTCACCCTAACTTTTAATCAATCTAAATACAAGCAGTTGCTTCAACTGATTGTCATATGTCATAGTCTTAAGGCCCCTTCACTATCCTGGTCACGTTGGTCTTACTAGAAAAAACAATCTCTCACTAATCAATGTCCTTTCTAAAATATGATTCCCAGAACTGAACATAATACCCCAGATTTAACCAGGAAAAAGTAAAAGGGGACCATTACCTCCCTAGTCTTTTTTGTAGGGCCAATTAAATCTTGACTGCTGCAATTGATTTCATAGTGTCAGGTTTGTGGTTTCTATGCCTTTTTCTGATGACTATCTGGATATTTGCTTCTTAGAACTTTGTAACTGGAAGTGCTATCTTTCCTCTGGGGAAAAAAATGAATTGATTTGCTAGAAAACTTAAACATGCATACAGACATGTAAACATAGCTTCGTTAATAACTGAAGTCTTCCTATCAACTATGTTAGGATCTTTGTATATGAAAAGCTTATTGCCCCACCAGACTTCGCCCTATGTAGAACTGGAGTTAGCATTCATATGTAGAATTCCTTGATTTTCTGCAAGGGAAAAAGCCATAAGTACTTCCATCAGAAGACCTTTGATCCTCACTTGAGAGAATGTCCAAGACCATCCTCCTGGCATTAGAGAGGTAAGAGTCCCCTGGTACTTTTTCCCAGTTAAACTGCTTAATTAACTTCCTCCCAATTCTCATCCGCTAGTAGAAGCCCTCCTCTGCAACAAAAATGCAGTCAAGGGAAACAAACCAATACACTGGCCATGTCTATGAGAAAATTTCTGGCTCAGTAACTGCTAGTGCATCACATCTTTGCCAAGAAGTGTAAAATATGTTTCATTATCAGTCTTTTGAAGTCAAGATCTATGCTAATTTTCTCCACATTATCTATAAGAATAGCATGAGAGACTGTGAAATGTTTTCCAACACTGTAAGAAAATCATACTTCATAGTTGCTAGAGTGCTAGATTTTTAGTCAGAAAGATGTGGGTTTGTCTGTATTCTGCTTTTGGCACTTAATAGTTGTTTGAGTGGGCAATCAATCAACAAATATCTATTAAAGGGAAGTTATGAGTCAACCACTATACTAAGACACTGCAGATAAAGGAACAAAAATTAAGTATTACCTTCTCTCCAGCAGTTTACATTCTATCAATGAAGAAAATGTCAACAAATATACGAAAAAAAATACAAGGTGAATGGGGGTAAGGTGGTCAAGAGTAGATAATGGGGAAACAAGAGAAGACTAGAATCTGGGGGAATCAGGAAAGACAATGTTTATTATTTAATCTCTCTGAGACTCAGTTTCCTCATGTATAAAATAAGGGGTTTGAACTAGGGGTTGGCCCCTAAGGTCCAACTCCAATCAATCGAGGGTCACTCAAAAGCATTTATTAAGCACTTACTATCTAGAGACTCTAAATCTATGATCCTGTATCTATAGCACTCCCCTGATCTACCCAGCCTGGCAACTGTCAAAAAGGTAAATGGGGTTAGCCTGAAATAACCTGATAGCTTTTTGTGATCTCTACTTTCTTTTCTAGATGGTCACTAACCAGCCTTTCACAGTAGTATGGTCCAAAAATTTGTCAACCAGTCAGCAAACTTCACTCTTCTTACCTTTTTGAAAATGAAGACATTTTTCCATACTTGTTCCTGTGGCATCTTTCCCATTCTTTTTACATTCCAAATCCACACTTCAACACCAAAATATAATGTTATTTCTATTTCACCATCCAAGACCAACAAGGATCACTGTCTCTCAACATCAACACTCTATCTTCTTCCTGGATGTCTTTGCACACACTGTCCTTCTCCCTCTCCTTAATGTATCAATGCTCAACACATAACCAAGTAAAGCAATTTCTAAAGTCATATCTGTCAGATAGGTCAGAAATAATTTTAACATATGCAAAAGAGAGGCCCTAATTAGGGTGAGCTTTAAGCAGCATCTTGTTCTACCAAGTCAGTATTTTGTTTTTGTTTTAACAAGGGAAAAGGTAAGAACTTATGATCTTTCTATCCATGTAGTCAGTTGTAAGATAAAGAAAAAAAATGAGGTAAGTCTATGACAGAAAACTATCTGTTCCCTTCTCAGGTTTGTTTTTTTTTTTCTTTAAGAGGAGGGGAGAGGACAGGAGAGAGGTGGAAAGGAGGGGAAAGGAGGGAAGGGGAGGGGAGGGGGCAGGGAGAAGAGAGGAGGTGAGAGGAGAGGAGAGGAGGGGAGAGGGGAGAGGAGAAGAGAGGAGGAGAGAGGAGAGGAATGTGTTTCACACTTTTATTTACATCAATAAAACTGTGTTTTCTAGGATATATTAATAGTTTCTTTAAACTGTAGGTCAAAGTATATTGACTGCATGTGCAAATATTTGGAATCACATTTATCTAATAGTTTATCCATGTGTGCAATTACAAAACATTACATAAATAGCCACAAATCATGCACAGAAAGGTGAATACAAAATGCAGTGATTTTAACTTGCAAACAATGAGATAGATCTTTAAATCCTCCTGGTTTTTTTCGAAGAAAGCATCTAGGTAAATATATTTTTAAAATTCCAAAATAGAAGTGAAGGGACATCATCTATCATGTCACTGACTGACTATGATCTTGGCCAAACAAGTGTGATTAAACTTAGTACTTGCTTTTCCCATATATGTAATGAGAACAAATAATGCAACATCTATTTCATAAAGAGAGTATCAGCACTATGTGGATGTAGATTAAGACAGAAAGGGCATCGTTAGGCTAGGAAAAAGGGATCTGAGAAGTCTAGATGGATGAATCTTCCTTCATTACCCCAGGCAGTAACTTATTTGAGACCTGGTCCCAAATGATAAAAGCAATTGGTCATTTAACCATGAGCCACAATTTAAAGGGATGCAGTTTACTTTTTACTTTTAACTCTGTTATTAACTTGCCTTAAAAGGTTAAAACAAAGGAAAGTTGTCTTCTATTAATTTGCAAGGTTTGCATTTTATTTTGTTTCGTTTTAATATGCTATTGTTGAATTCGACAAAATAGATAAGCTTGAAAGCCATTTAAATATTGTATTATTTCTTATACTATATTCGAGAAAAAATTCAATGGCATTTTCAAGAAATTAATGACATTTTAAAAATATGGTTCTGGAAGGAAATTAAATTTTGTGGAAGCACAAAATAATGGTACTTATAAATGCAAAAGCATAAATAAAATGCAAAAATATAGAAATAATGCAAAATCCTTGGGCTAACATTCATGGCTTTCTACCATCTGGCTCCATCTTCAAGCCAAACTGGATGTTCCCCAAAGAATGGAATTCTCTTGTATCAGCCTACTAAAACCTTTGGCTACCTACAAGGTTCAGATCAGGCGTCATCTCTTCCATGAGACATTCTTTGAACTCATCTTCTAAAATCTCTCTCATTTTACTTCTAAAATATGTAAGTTCTATCTTCTAGCCCTCTCAGGACAACCTGACTTATGCTATGCAGTTAATTATAGTCTTACCCATACTGCAGCTAAATGTGTACTTTTCTCAGATACACAAGCAGGCTTACCATAATCTAGTTGAAATCAACAACAGTATCATTTTTCACCTTGGTATCCTTAGCACTTACCACAGTATTTACACATAATAGACATTTAATAAAGCTCTCCTGAATTAAAAGAGTAAAACTGTGCATTTTCATAACATCCCTGATAGATGGTCTTCCAAGACCTAACTGAAGACTTTTAGTGGTGAGAAAGTCATCCCATCACAAGGCAGCCTGGTCCCTTTTGCAGAGGCCCGAGGTTAGGCCCTCATCTCTTCCTAACTAGATTACAGTAACAGTATCCTAGGTGACTTTCTATCATGGCTTTCTTCATGTCTTCATGAATCCATCCTTCACACCTCTGACCATGGTATTTAAAGTTTTTGATAATGTAGCCATGTTAGTATGGATTCTTAAACAATGGAAATTGAGAAAATCACAAAGTAATGGGATCTTAAGGACCACCCTGATATATAAAATAAAAACTACTTAGCCTGAAGTTCAAGACTATGTTAAAATTCTATCTTATTCTAGTTCCCCTGACCACCCACACCACACTCCCTTTATAGCTAGTGTGGTAAGTTTATAAGTAGCAAATACAGAGTAACAATAGCAGGAAGTAAGCATGCAAAGGGGAGCCCAGAAGTCAGGTATAGTCTGCCCCAAAGATAAAGGAAAATAATTTGCAAACAATTCATGTATTAACTGGAAATTATATCCTAAGTGCTAAATCAGGCACCGTCTAAGCCTTGCTGTTAAGGCCTTTTGGTTCTGTGGTATGTAAATCTGAGATAAGCTCCAGACATCCACAGTAAGACCAGCACAATACCAAGTGGTGTTGACAACTTTGAGATGATGTGCATATGTTAATGAACTAATCCAAAAATGAGACCTCAAACTCCTCTCTCCCCTCCCACCCCCACCAGCACTCTTCCATCTCCATCTGGGCCCGTGCTGTCAATTGCTCCCAACTCTAGTGCACAGTTACATGCATGACACTCTGAGCTCTTCCCCCTTCCCCTTTGCTTCCCCAACAATGCCTGTCTTTTTCTACCACCCTTTCCCCATCTCCATGCTGTCTGCCTCTGTAACCACTTTTCATATCATCTGTGTATTTTCTGTGTGATTTGCCACTGTACCCTCTATGTCTTATTAAAGTGTGATTAAAGCCTTACTCTTCACTGACATCGTGGATTTTCCTGGTGAATACCCAAAGAACAAGGCATGCCTGCTTTCATTTCATAATTCCATAAATAAATTAGCGATTCAAAGGCCTTCCACAATCTGGGGCAATGTTCAATCATCCATATCATACTATTATTTTTCATGTATTCTTTGCATTGGTCAAATTCTGTCCCCACTGATATCTTCCCTTTCCTCACCCCATACCTTTGCTCCTGTAATCACCTCTCTTTTAGAGTAAGTTCCCCCTACTATCATCTCTATTAGATTTCTTCAAGACTCAATTCAGATATCACCAACTCCATAAAGACTTCCCTGAACTCTCACATGAAAATAAGTTCTCATTCTTCAGTTTTCAGAGTAATTTACATGATTCTCCTTTGTCCCAAAAAGATCCAATTTTATATCATACTATCTGTGTAGATGTCAGATGTGTCTCATTAAATTATAAGATGTTTAGGAGCAGGAATTTGTTCATTTTTTCTGTGTATCCCTAACAAACTGTTTCTTTCATATACTAGGTACTTAAAGAAACATTTGTTGAATTAAGCAAAATTGATAATTCACTATTTTACTGATTATTGAACATTCCAACACTATAAAGTAGGTAGTAATTTTTTTTAAATAGAAAGAGTAAATCTAGATATATACAACAGCAGCAGGCACTACTGGGAAGCAGTAGCACCCAGCAACAGGTACCATTGTAAAGGCTCCATCAATGATGTTGTGAGAGTAGTGCCCAATGGACAGAATCCTCAATGACATTTGAGCAATCACGGTTAAGAGCCAGCAAAATTAATAAATCAAATGTTAAAGGCAACAGTCACAACACAGGCAGGAGTCAGTAAAATGCTCAGGGATATACCAAAACTACTAAGGCTTTCATCATTATCCAGATTCACCAGTTTCTTGGGCTGTTTTCCATTGGTGTTGGCAGAGTTTTGGCTTGCCTGTTGCAATTCTAGAATATTGTACCTGGATTCTTCATTCACAGCTATTTACAGGCTTTTATTTCCTTACCCTTTGCAATGAATTGATTCCCAATCTGGGGCTTAAGAATCAGACCCCTGGCTCCAGTAGTATCTTCCCCTTCAATAATGCCTTTTCAATGATACAGACTGCAACCAAAGAATAACAGCATCTCACAGCTTAAAAAAACCAAAGTGGCCATCTAGCTTGACTCATCCAAAAAAGAATTCCAATGAAAATATACCTGACAAGTAGTTATTCATCTCCAAAGCCTTTGAAAGAATGCACTACCTCTCTAGGTAAACCAATCCACTTTTATACAGCTTGAGTTGAAGAAAGTTCATCCTCACATCAAACCTAACTTTACCTTTCTTTGCAACTTCCAACCATTGTTCTTCATCCTGTCTACTGGAGTTAAATAGAATCAAGTCTAATCACTTGTCCACGTGACTGTTCTTCAAACATTTGAAGACAGCCATTATGTCTCCCTATATCTTCCTTTGACCACAAGAAACATCCCTAATTTGAAACATCAACCAATCCTCGTAAGATATGGATTCAAGGCCCTTCAACCAGCTTTACTGTCCTTCTTTATACACTCTTCCATTTACCAGGCTCCTTCTGTTCCTGCCACATTTTCCCACAATATATGGAAATAGGAAATCCATGGAATAATTTAAAACCCATCCACGTCTTTTTCTGCTTTACAACTTTGTCTATATTCTCCCATAAATCCTCCAAAGAGAGCCCATTCAACACACTAGAAGCCTCCTTCCAGATCTTTTAACCTTACTTGGGTACCAACAAAGCACACAGACTATCTATTTTTTATCCCTCTTTCTTGCTATATGAACAATCTTCCTTTTTAATAATCATCCATCTTCTGGATATCTTTTATTTACTTCTTGTGCACAAGTCATCATTGAAAATATACTATTGACTAGTTATATCTGTAATAAATCTCTCCATTTCCCCCTTGGATCACTTGAGCTTTTGATTCTTTTGACTATGTTATTCTTTATAGCCATATAGCTTTATTGGAAGAATTCTAGTGTTAAAAATGTGGACCTTGCAGAGGCAGGAACAACTATGGTAGACAGAGCATTAGACTTCATTGTCAGGAAGACCCAGGCTCAAGTCCTGCCTTTGAAATATAATACCAAGATCACTAAACCTCTCAACACAAGTAACTGTCTGAGTCTATAAGTATCAGAAAAGTTACTGATCTATTGACAGGAATTTCTCACTGACAATTATCTACATGAATAAAATCATAGATCTGACAAAAAGCATTGCTTTTATTTATGAGTAGTTAGGGATTGTTTAAAAAAATATACAATTTCTAATATGCAAACAAAACTGTGCTCCTCTGTCAATTAAATTCTGGGTCCAACTTGCTGTTCATCTGTAGTCTGTGCACAATAATATATAGTTACTAATGGACCAGAGCTCAATGGGCTGGTCTATCAATCTATATGGAATTATTCTTCCATTTGGACTTTTCACCAGACATCCTCAATGACAGTAAGCAAACATTTTGATGAGGCTATATCCCCCAAATGTGCCGCTTTAAATTGATAATCAGAGGATGAGAAATAAAGGTACTTCTGTTGTTATATCTTTTATGGAATCTTATCTTAATACATGAAGCCCATTGATGGCTGTGTTTTGATCTACGTAAACAAATGCTTTTTTATAATTTACAAATAATAAGCCCAATGGGATATTGTATTATGTGAACTATTTAGTCAAATTATGTGACTGAAGAAACAGTCCCATGCAGAATGTTATTTGAAGAGGCATATCTGTTCCCTTCTTCATGATTCCACCAGGGCTGAAAAATCAAGAATTTGTAGATAACTCTCATACAGACCTTAGCTAGATGGTATAGTAGACATATAGGCCAATATTTATAGTCTTCCCCATAAAACACCTGTTCTGATGCCTAACTGCAGCATGATGATTCTTTGTTCTTGAAATCAATGGACTTATATTTAATTCAACAAAACTTTATTAAGAACATATCATATGCAAAGTACTAGATTAGGTGCTGAGGTTACAAAAGATAAAAGTGAAATAATTATGAGGAACTTATCATTACCTAAGCTAGTGATTCGGCCTAAATGTACTATTAACAGTCCAACAAACAACTGGGAGAGATGTTTCATCTCAGGCGTACATATTGATCGTAGGGTTATATGGCAAGTTCTTCATCTAGCCAAAGGTTCAATTCTAACTACAGTTAGATATGTATTCCTGGAGACTACTGTAGATTTTGTTCCCTCCTTTGCCCTAGACAAATGTCATCAGAGTTAAAAGGAAATGTACTTAGCAGAAATACCTCAGGCAACAATCTAAGCTCAATCTTGTATTGTGTCTACAGAGACAAAAGAAGGGAATAATGATCATTCTATACTAGAGTCTCTCTGGACATCAGTGAAATTAGTTTTTAAATGGAACAATTCCACAAAACTGACTTATCCTAGTCAAAACTTGCAAACATTTAACTCTTTCCAAAAGTCAACTGTTCATTTCTAAACTGAAATGAAACACCATAAAGAATAGAATCATCTACTTTAAATAAAAAGTTTCTAACATTACCCACTAGAAAATTCTTCCTGATCCCATTAATGCATCAATTTTCTAATTTTCTGTACTGATTCACTGATGAGCCAATACTTCAACCAGGAAAATCCTTTTGGTTTCTCTTTTTCTCTTTTCAAGGTTCTCTCTATTTGATTATTGTAGACTTGCTTTCCATACTTTTAGCAATTTTACATTGTGATATAAGATATAAGTCTGATAGTATGGAGAAGAAAAGGAAGAAGGCCACTGTTGCTGCTATGGTAATAAAAGAAATTAAAAGGGTTTCAAAGTTGAATAACTTCTGGAGAAAGCCCAACCACCACTTTGGAATGTAAATCTATGTATATGGACACACAGAGCAAAGATTTAATAAATTTTTTTTTATTTTGTATGCACATGTAATATACATGAAAGAGTTTAAATGAAGTCAAAAATTAAAAAGCTTTTGAAAACTTAATACTCTGAACTGCCTGAAAAGAAAGCAGTCTTTACCTGTGAGAATTTCAAAGAGCTCAGGTTAATTTCTTCCCTGAGTATTCCATGATCCCAATTCAAAGTTTTCTCCTCCTCCAATTTTCAAGAACATTTGTCTGGGTCTCTCCTTTGCCCCATCACACTATACTTTATATTAATCTACATAGATAAACTGTGCAGAACTTAAGGTATTCAATGACAAGGGGCCATGCAAGGTTTTTTTTATACCTTTGTGTCCTTGATACCTAGTAGTGTTCCTTGCATACAGTGAATAAATTCTACCCTACTACCTATAAAAAAAAATCAAATAAAGAAAAAATTATAGCCATTGAGAAAACTAACCTTATACCAAAAGCACCTATCTTGTTGATTCTAGGTCAAGGTTAAGATACATTAACATCATAGACTACAGTAGAGTATGTATTCCTAATAGATAATATTGCAAATAGAGCCCTGGACCTGAAATCAGAAGACCTGATTTCAAATACAGTCTCAGGAACTAAGTAGATGTGTAACCCTGAGCAAGTAACTACACCTAAGGATGTCTCTGTTTCTTAATCTTTAAACTGGGATAATATTAGTACCTACCTCCCAAGGTTGTCTTGGGAATAAAATGAGATGTCAACGAAAGAAATTTTCCAAGCCTTAAAGCTCTACACAAATACTATTATTATATTGTTAGTTATCACTAATAAAATTGCTAGTTGCTCCTTGATTCTAAAATCTATGCATGTATGTTAATGTATGTATTGTCTATGTTTATAGATATCACTAAAGCAATGTGCTTCTAGAAACAGAAAAAAAATTTTTTTTTAAATTTTCTTTCAAGGAATTAAACTGAATCTAGCAAAAACCACTATTATTGAAATGAAATGATTATCTGAAATTGATCAAAATATTGCATCTTAAGAAGATTCACTCAAATGAAATTATGTGAAAGTGTGCACAAACAGCACTGGGTAAAGAACTTAAGTCCTCCACTAAGTCCCCTCTGATGACTCACAATAACAAGGAGATGGCCTCTTGGATTGTACTATCTTGGAAAGGCTTTAAGTAAGGCCACAGCAACAAACCAAATCTGGATTCTGAGAACAACTTCATTCATTATGGAGAAGCACAACACTAGCAGGCTTGCCACATGTTGATAATTTTTTGGCTATGGCAACTCATGAAACTAAGAAAAATCAAAAACTGACTTTAGTCTCCTGCAGCCCTCCCTTCTACTTTTTCAGAGATAATGACAGAGTGGTGAGAAAGGGGCAGAAAAATTTTTAAATCTCTAAAAGAGCCCCAAAAGTACCTGAGTTAGCAAACTTCTTACATACTTGACAAACAGTAAGAGATGGCTGCCAAAGACAAAGAATATAAAGGCTTTTATAAAATCTTACAAAGAAGGATGATGAATGATTACAAGCAGTACCATCTCATAAGGCAAAGAGAAGAGGAGGGGCAAATCAATTTAAAGGTTTACATGATATCCTAATAAACAAAGTCATCCCAAGGATACTCAAGGAAAAGAATGGAAGTACCAAAAAACAGAAGAACAAGAAAAAAGATTTTCAAAATCATCATAAAAGTTGTTCTCCATCAAGGACAGTGGAACCACCAAACCTTCATCAAAATATCATATTCCAGGACGTATTTATAAAGGTTGAAATGGTACTAAGAACACAGATGGGTAAAGCAACCATGATGTACCATGATTCAGGTGACTCAACTATGAGGTACCAACAAGCAAGGTATCTGAAGAAAGGGAAAATACCAAAGAAAAGGAAAAACTTAGACATTAATACCAAAAAAGGCAACCAAAAGAATATCAATAACTAACAAGTAACTATATGTCTACTTTCCTGTCTATTAAAAAAAACTTTATAAGAATTATCTATACATGAATCAAAAGGAATGAAGGAATGAAACAATGAAGGAATCAGTAGGGAACAAGTAGGCTTTCACAAAGAATATTCAACAATAGCATAACTTTACCATTTCACAATTCACTAAAAAATGTAGATAGCACAAAATCCCATTTTACTTATTATTTGATTTTTTAAAATTGACTGCATAAAATAACATTACCTTATATGCTCAAAATTGTTCAACATGGGCCCAGAGTTGGAAAGGAAGAGGGGAGAGACTATTTTGCCTTAAAAAAAATTATTAAAGCTCTTTTACTGAACCTAAACTTTCAATGAAAGCAAGGGCCCATCTTCTGAATATTAATGTTATGCCAGTGTTGCTAAATGACAGTGAGACAGGGAAAACAACTACCTCCAAAGGAATAAAAATGAATATCACGCAATTAATTGAGGAGAAGTACAACATGGGTGTAAACAGGACGCAATATATAAAACTATGAAAAACTCCAAAAAAGACCAGAGTAAAACTTGTCAAGGAACCATATGCTAGGAAGAAAAAATGCTACACATGTGGCAAAATCAAGGGATGACAGGCAGACAGCAAGAATGCTCCACTGGAACTCTCATATTATCCAGGAGAATTCAACAAAGACAACAGCAAATCAAATAGTCCCTCTGAGGCATAGACAAGACATGTGACAAGAGTCACACAGAGTAGGTGGACATGGCTGGGACTCAATCTGTACCATTAGAGCAAACTCTCAATTCAGTGAGATCACGGAGCCATTTGTGTACTTCAAATAGAACCTCAACAAGGATTTCACCATCACTCTGCTATTCACTGAAATTTCACAGTACATGTTCTTTTTTAAAAATTTTTCAACTAAAACATTTTATTTTTTAGATTAAACAGAGAAAAGCAACATTCAAACTCTGCTATTTGTAATATTTTGGTCACCTGACTAGAGGGAGAAAAGAAAAGAAAATTTTAGGGAAAATATGAGAGGCAAGAAAATTGCTAGGTAATCACGATGAAAGTCAGAATACTTTTACCTCAGCTAAGTTAGATAAGTCCTATTGGAGTTTGATATTGTAGTTATTTTCATTTTTTCCAATTATCTTTTTTCTTTCTCTTACATCTCTATCCTCACCACTAGAAAAAAAATTCTTTTAATATAGAAGCATAATCAAGCAAAATATATTCCAACACTGTTGTTCAGTCATGTACAACTCTTCAGGACCCCAACTTGGGGTTTTCTTGGCAAAGACAATGGAGTGGTTTGCCATTTTCTTCACCAGCTCATTTTACAGATGAAGAACTAGGGAAACTAGAGTTAAGAGACCTGCCCAGAGTCAAAGAGGTAGTAAGTATCTGAGGCCAGATCTGAACTCAGGAAGGTGAGACTTTCTGAGAAAGTCCTGGCACTCTATCTACTGCACCACCTAGCTGTTCCCATATCTAAAAATGTATATCTTGTTCTGCAATAGTCTATCACCTCTCTATCATTCTTGATCATCAACTTTTAGGAATTGTTGGTTCTATGAATATTGAAGTTACTATCAAAATTATTCTCTTGGCCCTGCACATTTCACCTTGCATCAGTTCATACAAGTCTGCCAAGGTTTTTTGTTTTTCTTTTTTTGTTTTAATAGCTTCTTTCTTCATTTCATCCAGCACAGTAGTATTCCATTATATTCATATACCATAGTTTGTTCAGCTATTTTCAAGACCTCAATTCATTAAAAATTTATATCATTTTAAATAATTTGAAAAGGTATATTGATATGTTCACTTTTTACAGCATGTAACACAACACATATAATTCACATTGAATCGATTCCTTTAAAAAGTTATATACATAGTAGAACTAATTACCAACACATCAATGGATCAGTGATTTCATCAATGTGGGCAAAGTTCCATGGCTAACACATCACAATCCATCCAACCAAAACCTTACCATCTTATGTAACTCCCACCTATATTTTTCTATAAATCCTCTACGAGAATCACCCACACTACCCAAAATCCTGGAGGCCTTGCTCTTAGGTTTCATAATATCGTGATAATACCAACACAGCATACAGACCTTTCTTTTGTTGTCACTCACTCTTGCTACATTACTAGTCTACTTCCTTTGGCAGCCATATGATTATCTCTTGGTATTCTCTCTTACATTTTTTGTTAGGTATAATTCTTGGCTGATAATATATCTCCATCACTTTTATGCCTACCATATCTCTAGCCATGAACTTTTAAAATAGTAAAACATCAATAACTGTATTTCAATATTGGTTTCCTTTATAATTCTATGTATTTTATTTTATGCATTTACAAATATCATTCTGAGAAGTACTCCATAGACTTCACTAAATTGCCAAAGGGATCCATGATACAAAAAGGATTAAGAACCCATGATCAAACCTGCTCATTTTACAGGGGAGGCAACAGAGGCACTGAGAAGAAAGTGAACTATCACACATCACAGAAGTCACTGTCACACATTGCTTGACTTGGAACTTGAAACTAAGTCTTCTGACTCCAAATTTTTCAAAAATTTTTAAAAAGAGAAATATATCCTGATTAAACATTTTCATAAAATATAGAATAAGCGAAAGCTATATTTAAAGCTATTAAGGAGATCATCTAATTTTTCCCCAAAGAAAATCATTGAGAAAAATAAAGAAATAGCATTTTCCCCAATAATCTTAGAATGCTGTCCCTTCACAAAAGCAAGTAATAGATAAATATTTTTAAAATTCATAGCTTTTATATATACAAACTGAGCAAAACCATAAAAAATGAATATGGTTTTGCATATATTTGCTCTACATTAGTCAAAAGTTATTTTTTTTAATTTTATCTAAGAAGATATTATTGGAATATTTATAGGAATCTATACATAAATTGGAAACTATGTATTGTGTTTGGTTATATTTTTAAGGTCATGCAGAGAAGCTAAGGACTGAAATCAATTCTTTCCTTTCTTTTTGAGTTCAAGACTTATTTAGTCTTTATTTAGCTTAAATTTTTTAAGTGCCTATGTCCTTCAAGTGCCTTAGATAAACCCTGACTCCTGAATCTCACTCCACAAAGCAAATCAGTTACCAAACTCTGTCATTTCTATCTTGACCATACCTCTTGCTTCCCTCTGCCTTTTCTGCACTCAGATACCACCTTACTTCAGGCCTTCAAAAACTCTCACCTAAAATACTGCAATAGTCTCCTAATTGGTCTCCCTGTCTCAAGCCTCTCCCTGCTCCAATCCATCCTCTACACAGCTTGGAAAATGATTTTCCTTAAGTGCAATCTGACTATGTCATTCCTCTAACTCATTAAATTCAAGTGGCTGAAGAGCACTGCCATGGGAAAAGAAGTATATACATCTGTGATAGGAAATAGAGACCTCATAATAAGTTTAGTCTGAGAGAGAGCACTGAGAGATCACCTTTTCTGAAGGAGTATTTTGCCTCCACTGACAATATACTGCACCAGGAAAAGGGAGAGAGGAGATCTGAGGGGTAGATGGCACCCAAAAGTTAGGATCAGTGAGAATACATGGACATGGGCCCAAAGAAGTGATAGCCCAGTCCAGTAACACAAAGGAGAAATTAATTGAGATAATTAACAGCTGCAGCTAAGTTGCAGACTACAAAAATAGCCCAAAAAACACAGTAACATTTTTTATATATCAAAAACAGAATCCAGAAGGCAATAACAGAAAGGAAATTCTCATTCAAAATGCATAAAATATTTGGGAGTCAATCCACCAAACACAATCAATATCTATATAGATAAAACTTTTAAATGTTCTTTAAGAGAAAAAAAAGAACAATTTAAATAACTGGAGGAATAATCAGTACTAATGGCTGGGGCTTGCCAATAAAAATAGTAAGATTGGTGAATTAATGCTGTATTTAGGGGCAAAAGGTTGTTGCTTTTCCTTAAAAAGGAAAGAGCAGGTAAACAACCTTTCCTGTCCATATTAATTCCTACATCTGGTGGCAAATATCTTTCCAAATGAGTGATTCTATAATCAAAAGGAGTTAAGTTGAAATATACTACCCACCTCCTACAAGACAGAAAGCTAATGAATTTATAATTAAGAGTGAGACATACATTTTTAGACACTGCCAATGCAAGAAATGATTTGCTAGACTACGCATACTTGTTATGAGGGTTTTTTTTTTTAACACTTCAACTGAAGAGAAGAGAGTGAGAAAGAGAGATAATAAATGCTTGTAAAAATAAATACATACTTTTTTTAATGAGTGATTTCGTGGTAACTTGGAGCCAATCCTAGGAAAGGAAAATGAAAAAGCCCACACATTCAACTCAAATATCCAAATGAGATTAAAAGAACAGTTTTTAGCACACCAAGGCCTCAGGAGATCTAGGCCTCTAGAAATTATTATAACTGAGCAACAACATGAACCTTTGAAATGTTTCCAAAGAACCAAAAAAAAAAAAAAGGAGGAGGAAGGGGAAAATAAAAATTTTAAAAATAAGAACAGAGGTTAAAGGTCTCAAGAAGAAATATCTAACAAGACAATAGAAAATTCAGGATAATGGTATAAATATTTTCAAAAATAGCAGCTATTCTTAAAAAGAGAATGAAAGAATTAAAACACACAAAAAAGGCAGAAAGAAAATCAAATATAGGCAAATATCTATCAGAATGTACCACAGCTTCAGCTTTGTGTCATTCAACATTTTTATCGATAGAGAATAAAGACAGAAATTTGGGCCAAAAATCATAAAGGAACATTGCACGATCCAAATATATTCCAAAAAAGTACAAATTGCTTTAAAATACCAAAAGGAACAAAAACTAGTAATATGCATGTTCAGTCATTTTATAAGATAAAATAGGATGAAAGTGAATGAAATTGAAAATGAAAAGATTGTCTTCATCTTCCCAGTCCAAAGGGCATCCTTAGCGGGGATAGAGAAAAATAGACAACTATCGCTATCCAATTCTACTCTCAAAACAGGCAGGACAACTAGGTGGCACACTGAGTAGAGCACCAACCCTGGAATCAGCAGGACCTGAGTTCAAATAGGCCTCAGACACTTTACACACTTACTAGCTGGGTGACCTTGGGCAAGTCACTTAACCCCAATTGCCCTGTCTTCCCCCCCTCCAAAAAAAAAATGGCCACAGACCTAGAGCTGCAAAAAAATATATATATATAATATGTAATATTATATATATAATATAATAATATATAATTATTATATATAATATATATATCTTATTATAAAAATGTTTGAAAAATAGTCTCATGGTAGACATCATAGTTTCAGATGTGGAAAAGGTAGAATGATAATTTAACTTGAAATAATAAGTGGGGTATATCCTTATCCTTGGTGAAAGATAGGGTCCCCAGGATAGAAGAAAAAGAATTATTTAATAACTATTACAGCCTTTACATTTTGAGTAATAAAAGAAAAAATATGTTGAAAGATCATCAAAAATTTAAGAGAGGGTCACCAGGGATACTGAAAAGAAGGAAAAATGAAAGTAGGAAAAAGAATTAACTGGATCAGCGATTGGAGAGGGTATAGAAACAATAATCTCCATTAAGCAAGAAGCAAGCACGTAAAGGGTAAAGAATTGGAATGGCTATGAGAAGAGCAAGAATTAACTCAAGAGTTGATGTGAAGGTTAAGAACTATAAGGCAACCACTGGTGAACATTAGTCAATTATTATGACGTAAACCTTAAGTATTCAATTCAGTTTTAGACGAGCAGTACCCCTACCAAGCGCATGGAACCACACTAAGCATTAGGGATGGAAAGGCAAAAATAAAATACTGCTGTACTCAAGGAGCTTACACTTTATTGAAGGGAAACAATACAGAGGGAGACAGCATTAATAACCTGAGGAAGGAAGGTTCCATAAAGGAGCCGATACCTAAGATGAGTGTATTAAGGAAAGATGAATAAGGATTGAGAGAGGTGTTGATGAGGAGCTCAGATGGGGAAAAACAAGAGTGACAAATTATGTTGAAACAGTTAGTGTGCGGGATAGATCCTTGTCCTTGGGAACAGAAGACTGAGCTTCTTGGGGGGGGGGGGGGGGGGGGGGGTGACTGGATATGGAAAAGATAAGGTCTATTTAATGACTGCTTTGGCCTTTTACATTTTGAGTAATGGGATGGGAAAATGCTGCATCACTTCTAAGCTGAGGAACAGCTTTGTGAAAAGCTAGGATTATAATTTAGCTCAAACATATAGTGCATGAAAGAGAATAATGAGGAAAAATAGCTAAAGATACAGATTGGAGACAGGCTGTGCTGGGCCTTAAACACAAGGTTGAGATGTTTACATTTTAACCTGAAAGAAACAAGGAGCCACTAAAAAACCTTTGAGTAGGTATGTAACAGTCAAAAATGTGTCACTGGAAGATAATTTTGGCCACTATGTGGAAGATGGATTGGGGAGGGAGAAAAACCAGAAGAATAGAGACCAGTTGGAAGGCTATTACAATAATCTAAGCAAGAGAAGACAGAGGCTTGAAAAGAGGTGATGGTGGGTATGAGGGCAGATGGGGAGACAGATATAAAAGATTTTAAGGTGTTAGAAGTGACAAGGTTTGGCAATGCAAATGATGCATTGTGGTAAGAGGAATGGTGAGAAAGAGAGAAGAGTCCAAAATGAATGTTAGGTTACAATCCTGGGTGATTGGGAGAATGTCAGTGGCCTAAAAATAAATATGGAGGAAGAAAAAAAGCACTTCTGACAAAAAATATGGAAAACTAGAGATTTTCTCCAATTGATTCCAATGATTTCTCAAAGCTTTACAAAGTAGAAACTACGCACTAGAGATAAAGCAATTTCAGCCCACAGGACAAACAAGAACCAATACAAGGAAAAAACTCCTAAGTCACAACTCAAGGACACTCAGCAATCCCTTCCCCAATGCCCACCAGTCCACCCCACTCCCAGCATCAGAGCTGCATGAGCATATAGACATGCTCGCAACAGAATTTAACTTCATACTTCAATCCTCCCCCTCTCCTTTTTCACTGTGTCCTGGAGATCCAAATTCAAACTGCAGAAATTTGCTTAGGTTGTAATGGCCATCGGCAGTACTCTGTGCCAGTGGGACAGAGAACTGAGGAACAGAAAAAAGGGTCAGGACAAGGGAGGCAGGAGTGGGGGACGGGGGGGGGGGGGGGGGGGGGAGAGCAAGCAAGAAGCTATGCGGCACTCTGATGAGACTAAGTTAAAGAGCCCAGTATCCAGTGGGGGCCAGTTCTGCCCCACCCCCTACAATTCTCCCATATCACTTCCAAAAGTGACTTAAGGTTTTGATCTGTTAATTGCCCAATGAGGAACTGAGATGCTTTGAGATCCATCCACCAGAGAAACTACCATTAGAAAGGGAGGGAGTCAGAAAGTGAGCAATAGAAGAAAATAAGGGGGCAGGGGGAAAGATGGAAATTACCAAAGATCTCAGGAAGAAGAAACCTCAAAAACCTTAAGCAAAAGTAGATAAATCACCAGGGAAGATGTTAACAAGGGAAGGAAATATGGCCTCCAGATCTAAGAAACAAGTTCAAGCATTTAAAAATAAGTACTCTAAAACAAAGGAAAATGATAAGCCTAAGGACCTTATATTTTCCGGAAAGCCTGAAACCACAGCATGACACTCTTGAGTGGTTTCAAAGAAAAATTAAAATTGTGAGAACAGAATTCATAGCATACACAGTAGAAATTTCTATCAGGAAAAAAAACTTGAATCTGTGATGGTCTCACCTGAAAACAAAATGACAAATGATTAGGAATATAAATAATTGGAAATGAAGGACAATTTGGAAGAAGAGAAGCATAAGGAAGTAATATTAAAAGAAAGCATACTCTCCATACAAGCATACTGATCTTGAAGTCAGGATGTACAGGAACATGAGGGTTACAAATCTTCCAGAAAAACAAGACAAGTCAAAAAATCTAAAAGCCCTAATGCAATGAATAATAGAAAAAAACTGTCCAGAACTTCTGAACACAGAAAACAATATGCTAATTGAGGAAATCTTTAGGTCAGAACAAATACAGAAATAAAGCAAATAAGCCCACTGAGAAAACTGTGTGAATTACGAAAAAAAAAATTGTGTGAAAAATAACTGTACGAACTGACTCCATCTTGTAAAACTGAATTTTGAGACTTAAGTTTCATTTTTCTGTAAATTCTACCTGCTTGCTAATCATGGGAATTGAGTGGCATCCTGTTTCACATCTAGGAAAGTCCACTTGTTCACTCTCCCCCTCCCAACACCCAAAAGTCACTCCTCCAATTATCAGATTACCTAAATTTGTATCCTGGTTGATAGCTTGCTAATTGTTTTCTTTTAATGGATAAAAATCTGTCTGCCTCTTTATTCAGGGTCCAATACCTTTCTGGGAGCCACTGGTCCCAATTTTTTGTGCAACTATGTACCTTGCCAATAAATTGATAAATCTAGATGCTCAAACCATTGTTTCCTCAATTATTGTAGATTTCACTCACAAGGAGCGAGGCGGGTCAAGAAAGAACTCCAACCCCTAGAATGGCATCTTACAACAGCTCCTTAGGGTACCAAGGGACTTCTTCATGGAAGATTGCCCGAAAGGTTGGACTCACCCTTGACCTCAAATTCTTCCAAGCCATGGTAAAGTTTTTCCACACACTACTGGGGATGGTTTACCTCCCCACCCTACTGGGAATGGGATATTTCCTTTAAGAGAATGATGGGTTCCAGTAATAGTAAAATACCAAAGGATTCCCCTTTGGAAAAATTTTTTTGGGCCTAGAACCAGAGGAAGAGTACACTGTTGAGGACACCCTCTCAGGAAAGTTCTTATTGGCCTGGAAAGAGACATATCTTCCCATACAGTAGTAGAGAATGTGACTAAAAGACAGAGATCTATAATTACGCTAAAATATATAAAAATCTAAATGGTTTCCAAATTTGGATTGAAACGGGTACTTTAAATTACTTTGAGTTTTAGAAAATTGTGCACACGGCTTTTCTGCCTTATCGTATCTTCTGTGTTTTTAGGTCTTTGTAAAACCCAGGAAAGTCTTTGTGTTGTGTTGTATCTAGTGTTGTTTATAGATTGTGCTGTTGTGGAAGATTTTTAAGGGGAAAATGCAACCAGCCAGAAAGACTGCTGAAAAGCTGCAGCCAAAGAGTTAATGAAGTTTCATATTTGAAGCAGTTCTCCCAGCTTTCTGTAATCTGATGCTAAACTCTCTGTCCTAGTAAATAGGACTAACTCACACTCTAGGCCTTCAGCTCAAGATTAGGTTAAAAAGAAAAAAACTGAAACATACTTCCTATTGTCATTTCAACCTTGGCCAGATTGGGGTTACAGAGATAAAAATCAAATAATCGAAGAAAGGAAAAACTTTTTTCTCCTGGTTTGTAGAAATTTCTGGCATATGAATTAAGAGACTGAATATGTACCTGAAATATAGTATCTTTACTGTAAATTTCCAAATTATGGTAACTGTTAAAAACACCTTACTAGATTTTGGAGGTTTGCAGTCTAAGGTTAAACACATCTCTCCCCTTTGGAAGGATTTAGAGTAGGGAAAGAGAACTGAGAAAAGGTGATTCCATTGAGATATGCAGATTTAAGACAAGTGCTAAAAACAAAACTCAGCCCTTTCTCTTTTCCTGTATGATAAGTCATTTGGCAAAAGCTTAACAAATGCTGAAATAGTGAATTTTGGGATACTACTCTGTAGAATTTGTTTTAGGGAAAAATAAAAATAAGATTTTGAGAGTGAAAGTTACATGGACTTATCACTCTTTCCCAGAGATTAATGGAGCTATTGTTTTTTGCAAGAGAAGAGTTTCTGCTGATTAGAAAAAAAAAAAAAGCCTGCAGTTTGCAGCTTAAATTTATCTGGTATTTAAGAACTGCTTTTTATTAATTTTTTCTTAACCACGAAAACAGAAAAGCTTGTTTAAATCAGAGAACAACTTAAAAATAAGTAAAAGTTAATTAAGGAATGGGAAGGAAGATTGTTTTAAAAATATATGAAGAGGGGAAGCTATGTGGTGCAATGAGTAGAGCACTGTCCCTGGAGTCAGGAAGACCTGAGTTCAAATCCAGCTTCATACACTTGACATACTTACTAGCTGTGTGACCTTGGGCAAGTCACTTAACCCCAACCTTTCCCCCTCCAAAAAACTAAACAAAACAAACTATATATATATATATATATATTATATATATAATGTATATAGTGAGGAAGGGCCTCCTACCCTAACCCCATCATCCTATGGGTCCAGAACCTGTTGTGGATAATGGAGACAAATATGCTTAACACACTTCCTGACATAGAGTAAAGCACTATATAAATGCTTACTATTGTAATTATTGTTAACATTATTATTCCTTTAATTGAATATAATTGCTCCATACTGGATAACTCTATACCAGGTTTTAGATGTGATTAGTATAAAATGCCAAATGTGACAAAACGAATTATCTTCTATGTAAGATAATTCAGAAATACATTCAACTGAATTGATGCCCTTTGACTAGTGTTTTATTATTGTTTCTAAAGTTTTTGTTAAATTTGTTAAACTATTGTTACTTTCTATATTAATATGCTATAAGGGAGGTGCTTCTCTTTGGTCTGGATTTTGACGGATCATGGATTGAGCTGTTAGGGGAATGTGATTTTTTTAAGAAGATACTTGAAAACCGTTCAATGTTTAATGTGGTATGATTTGTTTTAAAATTAATAATAATAATAATAATTCACTATTCAGGGGAAAAGCTGTACTCCCTTGAGACTTCGTATTCAGGCAGGATCATAAAATCTTACCAGCTTTGCTGACTGCACGTTGTAAAATTCTTAAGTACTGATGTTTTAAAAATTAGGAGAGGGAAAACAGGATGCCCTCTCCCACTCTCTGTCAAAAGGGGAGAATTTACAAGTTTACTATAATAAGGAGCTTTTACCTGAAAACATCTGGCTATCACTTGTGGAAAATTATGAAATTGTATCTGAATAGTCTGTAATGAGGTTACATATTTGAACCAACTTTATAGTGGTGGACTTTGAGGATTTTAGGATGGGGTCTTTGAATCTAAGGTCTATTTTTGCTAAGTGAATTTTGAATCAACTATCATATTCACTGTATGTGTAATTTGAAGAACTCCAGAATGTGGTTATTTTTAATTTATAAGTGAAGGATAAATGAAGTATAACTTTTAGAGAAACATGAAAAAATTAATAAACATTCAAAACTTAAGCTCTGATGAGTGAAATTTTGCTAGATGAGATAAAAACTCTGGTTACTATAATTTTATATTGTTTTGAGTTTTGATTACAGGAATAGTCATTTGAGTTGTCATGAAACAAAAAGGAAAATGGCAATATGTTGTACCCTGATGTCTTTCTCTGGGAAATGTTGAAGCGACAACCCTGGCATGGCCAATGGTTATTGTTGTAGTCATTTTCAGTTGTGTCTGACTCCTTGTAACTCCATTTGGTGTTTTCTTGGCAGAGATACTGGAGTGGTTTTCTATTTCCTTCTCCAGCTCATTTTACAGATGAGGAAACTGAGACAAACAGGGTTAAGAGACTTGCCCGAGGTCACACAGCCAGTAAACGTCTGAGCCCAGATCTGAACTCATGAAGATCAGTTTTCTCGACTCCTGGGCCAGCACTTTATTCACGGTGCCACCTAGCTGCCCTAGCCTAAGGCAAGAACCTCCTGACTCAGTTTTCCCATGATGCTATTTCCAGAACAGGATATTTTCCCACCTAAGTTAATTGTGAGCCTGCCTATAGTACCCTGTGAAAAATGTGCAGTTTTGTTATGTGATTGGCTGTTAAAGTAGGATTCATGCCTGGAATCAAACTGAGCTAAAGAAGGCTTTCCTCTGCTATGGTATATGTGGGGTCAGTCTGTGCCCTTAAGAGAACAATCTTGACATTGGCATAACTATGTCCCTCCTTTCTCCTTTCACAGCAAATTTCTATAAAAAGCTGTAAACTTTAGAGGTTGTGTTGCTGAAATACTAACTTTATTAATTAATAGATTATACTGAAACATTTGAGGTATTTGTGGTCAAATTATGATGTAGAGAGAATATCCTCTGGGAGGGGATATGGGTGGGGGGTGGGATCAGAGAGGAGTTAGACAAAATAATAAGATGTAAAATTTTTCTAATTAAATGGAATAATAAATTTTGATAAAGCAACAGCATCAAACTGCTTTCTCTGGGAACTGGGATAAGTGGGGGAGGGGTGAGTGTGGGTGGGTATGAATATGTGCATATATGTATCCATATGCATACATCTATATTTACCTGTATGTGTGTGTGTATAAATGTGTATATGTCTTAATTCTTACAAAGGACAGTCCTATGATTACTTCTAAATGTATCTATTACGGAAACTCAGGTTTTGATCATATTTTAGTAATAAGTTCTCAAAATTGGACTAAGGAGTTTACATATAAAATTTCATTGAAAATTGTAAAGAAAGTGAATTTTTTTAAAATATCAGTCTGATCATTCTAAAAGACAGAAGGGTTTGTTTTACAAGTCAGGTCCTCATGTTTGTTTAGTTTTGGGGATTGTTTTGGATTCTTATATATCAGGTTCAGGGTCTAGGTAAAAAAATTGCAAATGCTATGTAAAAATGAAATTCTCTGAAGTTTCAGGCTTAGAAAACCAAATTTAAGAGACTGTACTAAATTGTATTAAGTTTTGTTACTGGCATATTTTAACAGAATTACCTAGGAATTTCTGCAAGTAACTTGGAACCAGAGAAGTAGAGCCCCCTTCAGAGCTGTCCTGAGAATAAGGCCTATTCCAGAATGTTCAAAATATTTCCAAGGACTAGACAAACACATAGGACAACTGGAATTCAAGACAAAATGTGATGACTGAAATGGACATTAAGAGTGAGATACTAGGACACTAGGCCACTTGATGTTATTTAATATTGATGATCATCATTGTATTGTTTTGGCCTTTTGTTTCATGGTGTCTATATTTGCTGAAGTCACCTTGGTGACATATAAAAACCTCCCCTCTCAAACATTCCATTGTGAATCCTCTAAGTAGTATAAACTGTGGCCTGACTTAGTTGACCTATAGAGTCTATTTAACAGGGTTTGTCTTCTTAGGGCTTATCATCATTATTGTTCTTAGGCTTTGTATTAGCTGTTGTACTAAGCTATGCAGTCAAATACCTTCCCAATGGCCTTTTCTTGGTAATGTTGATGGTAAGCATGAGCACATTAAAAAACTAATATACTTGGCTTACAGATAAGTAATTGGGGGGGAGGAGGTGGCACATCTTTCCTCCCTGGATCAAAGGGAGAAATTGAGAGAATTCAGAGTATCGTATAAACTAAACTGACTCCATCTTATAAAACTGACTTCATTTTGAAACTTAAGTTTCATTTTCCTTTAAGGGAAACATGAGAAAATTAATAAATATTCAAACCTTAAGCTCTGATGAGTGAAATTTTGCTAGTTGAGTCTGATTACTATAATTTTATATTGTTTTGAATTTGCTTGCTAATCATGGGAATTGAGTGACATCCTGTTTCACATCCAGGAAAATCTATCTGCTCACTCTCCCCCTTCCCAACTCCTGAAACTCACTCATCCCTCTCCCAACTTAGAAAGTCCCTAATCTTTCCTCCAGTTAGAAATCAAATTACCTAATCTTGTATCTTGCTGTTTTCTTTTAACATGTAAAAATCCATCTTCCCCTGTATTATGGGTACAATGCCTTTCTGAGGGGGGCCTGGTCCCAGTTCGTTGTGCAACCATTTGCTTTGCCAATGAATGGATATACTCAGAAGCTCAAACCTTTGTTTCCTCAGCTATTACATATTTCACTCATAATACCACTCTCAATATTACTTGATAAAGTTCTGAAAATGCTAGCAACAGCAACAAGGCAAGAGAAATAAATTAAAATTATAAACATAGACAAGATAAAACTATCCCTATCTGCTGAAATGATATTTGATATGATGGTATACTTGGAAAATATGAGGGAATCAGCAAGGATACTAATTGAGAAAATTAATAGCTTTAGCAAAGTTGCAGGCAATAAAATAAACATTCAAAAAGCAACTGCATTTTTATATAATAATGATAAGATCCAATAGATAATAATAGAAAGGAAAAGTCCATTCCAAATAGCTAGGAAATATATAAAGCATCCAGGGATCAATCTACCAAAGTATGAAAAAAGACTTGTACAGATTCAATTATAAAGTGCTCCTTAAGGAAATAAAGAATTTAAATATGTGGAAGAATTTTTATTGCTCATGGATGGGTGGAATCAATATGATAAAAATGATAATACTACTCAAGTTAATTTACCCTTTTAATGCTATGCCAATAGAATTATAAAAAGGATACTTTATAGAACTAGATAAAATAATAACAAAATTCATTTGAAAGGACAAAAGATCTAGACGATCAAGGGAAAAGATGAAAAGTAGTAGAAACAAGGAAAGACTAGCACTACTAGACCCCAAAATATATTACAAAGCAGCAGTCATAAAACCATTTTATATTAGTTAAAAAATAGAGAGCCAGAACAATGGAACAGACAGGACAAGGGAGAATCAGAAGCAGTGAAGTGTGAGGTACCTAAGTGACATCCAAGACAAGATATTGAGCAAGTACCTGGTGATGTAGTTCTGATGTGCAAAGCATTACAGGGCTCAATGTATAGATGTCACAGTCATCTGTACAGAAATTATATTTTAATCTATGGGAACTGATGACAGCTCCAAGAGAACATAGAGAGAAAAGAAAACAAAGCTGAGGAGAGAACCTTGGGAGACACTCATTCTAGGGATACAGGTGTGGATGATGATGTAGGAAAAAGTGACTAAGAAGTGGCAGATAGGTAGAAGGGGACCTAGAAAATAGGATTATCATGGAAGCTAAGAGTGAGTCCTGGAAAAAAAGGGTTTCAACAATATCAAAAGCTTGATAGGAAGATCAGGTCTTAGATAAGGCCAAAAGATTTTGGAGAAGGCAATGGCATGGTAAGAATCCAGACTACATGGTACGAATGGGTGATAAGAAAGTGAAAGAACCACTATTTCTTCAAAGAAAAGAACAGATAAAGATAAAGAGAGATTTGAAGTATATGGTAGAGAAGAAGTAGAGAAGAAGAGAGTATAGCAGATAGCCTCTGTTTTCTCATTAAAGTAAGAAAAGAAATTGAGATAGAGAGGTAGTCAAAGAAAACACTATGTGCCTTAAAGAAAGCTATAAGGCTATTCTTGTGTTTCTTCCCCAAACCTTTTAATGATAATTACCTGAGAAATGGGCTAGACTACAAAGAAGGAAAACAATAATAAGGTAAGAATTTAGCTACATCCAAGAGATAAGGGGTAGCAAGTACAATGATAATGTCTACCTAAAACTCACTTTTGCCCAGAGAAAGGAACATGCACTATACCAATATGTTAATGAATGTATAATGATAATAAACAACTAAAACAGGACATTCTAGGATTGATGACTGAGTGAAATTTTGGCAGTAGTCATGACATTAAAGATCATAAGTATAGGAGAAGAGTGGGGTGTGGCTTAGGAATACCATGTCTTGTGTTCAAATGCTGTAAGACTCAGAAAGTCACAAAGGAAGAAGAAGGAAGGGACAAGAAAATGAGGTAAGCTGTGACTTACCAAAGAACCAGCAAGGCTTCTGGGAGGATATATAATTAAGTTGGGTGATACCCATATCCTTTGCCTAACACTATCCTTGCTATAAACTTGAAGAAGCAGCTTAGGATCCAATATTCAGATATCTCCCCCTTACAAAGCCAAAACATACTGAAGACAGCAAAGAATATACTGATTAGGTCTCAGAATTGAGATTCAAAGTTATCTAAAGAAGCTAGACCAATGACATAAAATTTAATAAAGTAACACGTAGAGTTCTAAACTTAGATTCAAAAACTCAATTACAAAATTGCAAAATGACTTTATTCTAGTTTATGTGAGGATGCCAGAGAAATCTTAGGCTACATCCAAATCATGGCAGATAAGAGTCCGAACTGGTCAGATCACAAATGGGGAATTGTATCCCGTTCTAAGCTGCTCACTTTAATTGGGACCCTGATAGTGTGTAGTACGTTCATTAGGATACCAATCTGGAAACTATGTTACAACCATGTTGTAAAAGGTACAGCTAAAAGTACTGGAGTCATTTGATGTAAAGGAGGGACCTAAAGGTGGAAGTAAGAGCTCAACAAATAATAATGACTACAGGAATGAGAGTTGATTCCTCATATTTATATATCTATCATGAAAAGCAAACTTAGTTTGCATTGCTCCAGAGTGGCAAAACTATGATAACCGAATTAAACTACAGAAAGGAAGATCTTGGCTTAACATAATTACAAAGTCACAAATAATAAGAATTGTCCAATAATGAAACTTGCTGAATCCCAAGGTAATAAGTCTCTGTCCCTATAAGTTTTAGTAAGGGGATGGATAACAAATAGTTAGAAATACCATAAAATGGATTACTGAATTGAGAGACAGTTGGATTAGATAATATAAAAGATCTTACCAATTCGGATTCCATAATTTTATAGCTGTGAATTAACTAAAATTGGCTTTAGGCATTACATAAAAGCAAGGCTCATTTAGCAAAAGGTGCCTATAATTTTGGCTGAACTTAATTTGATGGCGGCTGAGGTCCTTTCCAACTCTAAAATTCAGTGTTTCTGGTTGAATTGGTGATCAATCTTTATTCTATAAAAATGATGTCATTATAAGATTCTTTCCATTTAGCTACAGTATTAAAGCAGAGACAAAAATGGGGGGGGGAAATTTATTTGCTTTAAAAAACTGTTCCTCCAAAAGTGTTCCTATTTGATGAATCTCCCTACCAGTGTATGCAGAAAGCATCCCTCTGTCTTCCACAAACAATACAAAGATGTAGATGTTACAGAAATACAGTTGCAATTCAACTGGCAGTTTGATGCAGTGTACTTGCACATGACAACACATTGATTTTACTTCTACCTCCATGCAGACATCTATGTAAAGAAATCCATTAGGCAGACAGTTCTCATCTCTATTGACTGACAGAGTGACAATCGAATACTTTTCACCTTCCAAAGTGACTGACAGTTAGACACTTAAACAAGCCTTCAAGTTGCAATAATAGTATGAAACACTTTCAATTACCTGAATCAAACAAATCCATGATCCCACTGGTTGAATGCATTTTTCTGTCTGCTGCTATGCCTGGCTTGGTTTACACTGTTGTTTGGGTAATTCTGATCCAATACAAGAATGTTGTTCACTGAAAGTGAACTGGGCTCTTAAATGATGGTTTACATCTAAAATGTGTCCTTTTGTGGGGAAAGGGGGAAGGAGGGTTGAATAGAGAAAGTTATTTCTATATGTGCTTTAAAATAAGAAAATGTATAGTATGATCCAGTGACTTCCCTCTTAACCTTCATGAACATCTTATTTATAAAACATGGAATGTGCTATTCTAAGCTTGCATGTAATGTTCATCACTAAATGGAAACTCTATAAGTAAGGAAACATTGCTAATGGACCCAATTAAAATGCAATAATTAGTTTTTATACCTAAAGATGCTTATTTTATGTTTTTAATTTTGTGCTTCTCTTCATTTTTTCTGAGCAAGGTAAAGTAAAATGTTTAATAAGTTAAAGCTTCCTCCCAATTAATATCTGAAGGTATTTATCTCATAAAAAGGAATCATCAGGTATGTCATGCAAGCAGCCAATTAAAAATATTGTCTTAGCTCAATTAAACAAAAGTCATAAAGCAAAAATAAATGTTTGCATTTACAAAACTGCAAAAAGACCAACATTTAAAGTATTATCTATTTTTAAGGGTGGGAAGGATATCAATATGCCTTGCTAAGAGACATTCACATTGATAAAACAAATATCTAAATGAACATGCTTATGATTTAAACATATATACTGCATAACAGGCAAACAAGTAGGATCAGGGTGCACCCTAATGTACTGTAATTGGGTTGACAGAAATAAAAGAAAAAGTCAGAGTCCATCAAGGATTGTTCAGTAAAAAACACAGAAAAAGCAAAAAATTGTCTTTACAATTAAATGGCTACATCAAAAATAGTCAAAGCATTTTAAAAGGCATAATTTTGCATTCTGGAAGAAAAAAATGTGAAAATAAACAATTTTTCCACATATTTTCTCTA
>CM053622.1:180358438-180360938 GCA_028646595.1 Phalanger gymnotis
CTGTGGTTCATTAAGGTGCTACAGGGACTCATTATTGTATATCCCTTGCCCTGTCCTTAATTGCCCTCCAGGCACTATCCTTGTAATCACTGAAATGTTCTTAGCATGGCCAGGTGCTCCCTAGGGCTGCTGATACAGCTCCATGGTTTAGGAACCAAAGTATACAGTATGTATGTCCTGGTTCAAGTAACGCCAGAGGGGACAGAACTAATATTGTTTGCATTATTAAAATCGGTGTTCTTGATCCTTTCGTAAACTCACATTGCATGGTCTCAGAATGGGGTCAAATACACTTTTTCCTTTAAGGCCTAACAACAAATAAAGAATTATCCTTGCACACCATAATAAAAAATAAATGTACAAAGGATAACAAAGTTTCTGTGCCTCTTGTATGTAGAAATGTGTTCAATTTTCGGTGTCAGAATAAAACATTAATTTCTACACAAAGGAGCCAAACTAGAATTTAAATTTTAAGTTTCTTTTATTCACAAAGAACCTTCTGAATGTTCAACTATCTTATAACGGAATGAATGGGTTAAATTGTCGTTGCCGTTGTTAGTTACTATGAAGGACCACTGCTTAATCTGTTTCAATGGTAACGAATGAACCCCTAAATCTATACTATAAAGTATAAAAATATATTAATAATTAATTCATTTCTCTTTATAGTATAGTATAAAGCTAATGTCTAAAACCTAAATAGAAAAACAAAATTCCTATACCACATTGACAAATTATTATCATTTGTATTGCTGAGTAACACTGCTTATTAATAATGGATTAAGCAGTTGTAGTCAGCTATAAAAATTGGCAGTTGATTGCAAAGGGAGCTGCAGTGAAACGGCATCACAGCTAATACCAAAAAATGACATTTTCATTTGTAAAATAAAACAAAAAGCTGTACCTTGAACAGCTCTGCTCAGCTAACAGCTGCAGGAAATAAAAATCATCGAGATGCTTTTATACCCCAAATGAGAAACAAACCTAAAATACAGTAGTACGGTTTAAGAAGGTCATATAGACAAATTGCCTGGTAGTCTTAGGGGAGAATGGAAGGAAAATCTCAAGTTCTTTTCAGAATTTTCTTCATTTTCAAAGCACCCAATAAAAATATGCACAACAAATGCAAAAATTCTGTCTGTTATTTTATATTTGTATTTATGGTTCACAGTGAAATGTCAGTAGAGATGCTTATGTTCTGAATCCTATGCTTTACCATGCTACTTATGTAAAAGACAGAAACATTCAATTAATGTGCATTTTTTAAGTTCTTCTTAAACATTTACTAGCAAGTTTTGCCCCCAAAAAGCATTTTTCCTTTGTATCATTTAAGTTATATGAAAATCATTTTTCTGTTTTTTAATTTCAACACCAATTCAGTTTCAAATAGGGCCTTGCCTGAGACTACATGAAGGAAGGAGTAAGTTGTGCTCCGGTATGAAGACACAACTTCCTAATGAAAAGATAACCCAGAAAACAGTTGCTTCAGTATAAGCTAAGCAACTTAGGAAAGTACCCCCTAATAGATTCATATTGTTTCCATTTTTAAAGATAATAAAATAAAAAGGAATCACATTAGGGTTGGAGGAAAAATCCGTGTGGAAATTAACAAAAAATCATAAGCTATAATTTACTACCTAGTTCTATCATTACATGTCCTACTTTTGTATTGCAGGGGTGGGAAAAGTAAATAATTAGGAGCAAAAGAAAATATAATAATAGTGTTATATAAATTGATCACAGAAAAAAAAGAAAAAAAAAAGACCATTCTTCAGGAATTTTCAAAAAGGTATTTTTTTTTAAATTAATGAACACTGGATGACTAAGCACATGAAATAAGAAAAATGTACAGGTCAACTCATTTATAGTAATTCAACCTTCATCTTCTGATTTACTTACTGTAGAAGATCTATTTGGGCTTCAATTTTGTAGTGAACTGTAGCCATCTACTGGAATGAACAGTTAAGGCAAATGCTGAAAGCAACATTTCTCCCTAAGAAGCTGGTTTACTTTGTGTACTGCCTAGCGTAGAACAGAAAAACTAACAATCTTTGGTATTCTATGACAAATTCATTTTTATCATATAATTTTCATAGTCAATATATTAAGGAGACTAATTCTACAATTTAATAGAATGTGGTTTTCGATATAATATTAAGATTATAAATTGATTCCTCCATCACTAAGAAATTATTTATCATAGTCCACCATTTTAATTTTCCTATATTTACATTTACTATATCATAAAGCCATGTGCATTTTAACTTTCTCCAAACAAACGTCACCAAGTATATATGTTTAGTTAATGACTTACGTACTGGGGAAAGGTATAAATCATGTTTTCTATACATTATTTTACTATTGATTTGGATTTTATAGGAAATTTGATGATATAAAGGGAATTAAAACATAAGTCTAGCCCAAAATGTAACTCTTTTCCTAATGTATTAGAGAGACCATCTACTGCTGGAGCTTTATTTTGAAGGCCGGGAAATATTTG
>CM053622.1:180365938-180413216 GCA_028646595.1 Phalanger gymnotis
CCAGTTTTTAAAAAAAAAGTTGTGTGGTGTACTACAAAGGACACTAAACTGGAAATCGGGAGATCTGGGTCCTAGGACTGACTTAGTCACTATATAGTTATACAATTGCGAACAAGAGTCTTAGCATCTTTGAACTCAGTTTCCTCAACTAAAAAATAAAGGAATGGTACTCAGTCACCTCAAAGACTTTTTAAAAAAATTGTTCTCCACTAAGATATAATTCTAAAAAATATAAGAACACTTCAATGTATAGGATTAAAATAAACTAATGTTTGGAAGGAATTGATTTTATTTAATATAATTGTCAACAAAATCATTATATTATGTCAACATCACTACCAAAAATTAAGGAAATATGCTCATACAATGATTTTCCATTATAATCACCAGATATGTTAACCAGATACAAGGAAGACTTTCAATTGTATCAAAGCTCCCAAAATAAAGGAGACAGAGGCCAAGTTCCCCTCTAGCTCACCCCCCCACCCCAAAAATAGACACAGGGACCTTACAATGAGCCAAAACTTAGTGAAAAAAAAAGGCCTAATTTTCCATGAATCATAATGTAAGTCTAACAAATCGCCTGGGAAAATTTTATATTTGCCCTTAAAAGTAGCTGTCCTTTTGACCCAATCTAAAATATTCTAATAGTAAGCTTCAGAACTTCAAAAGAAAATTGGGTACAGACAGAGCTGGGAGGAGAAAACAAAAGTAGTATAGAAAAAATATATATATCCAGAAAGTCATTTAAAATGTTGCTTTGAGAAAATCTGATGCTTTAAGGAGGTCTTAAAGCTAATCCTTAATAAAATGCTAAGGAGGTGGTAGTAAAGAAGAATATCAGAAGATGAGTCTAAAAGGAAGTTATAGAATAGCATGAGCAAACAGAAAGAATTCAAATTGCTCAAAATAAAAGAGAAAAGCAGCTAGATTCTACAAAACGAGAAAATACTCTGCATAGCACATATAAGATTGTCTTGACTAATGTCATTCTGGAATAATATTGCCATTGAATTATAACCAAATCTCTAACAAAAATTATGAAATTCTATTGTAACATTTGGTCTCATAATTATTATTCATATTTCTGTTATCAAATCTACAGAACTAGCTGCCACCTCTAACACTTTCACCTAATGTTGCAACACTGTAGAACAACTTTTGATGACGCATAACTATAATGGATTATTTCTAAACAGTACATACTTCTCAGAAATTAAAGATTTCATGGTCTGAGTTGTTTTCTATTCAGGTAAGCCACATAAGGAATTTTAAAACTATTTGTTATCTAAGATAAAACATTTGTAGAAAATTATATATCACACACTAATCACATAACCATAATTTTTTTAATTATTGTCTAGAACTGCATGTCAATAGATTATATTGAACAGGTATTAACTAGCTCTCATTGTGTTACTCTCATTACCTCTCTAGCTCTCATTACCAATTATTCTTAATTGAAAGAATCTCTAATTAAAATCAAAATATTTACAAATACAAATTCTTGAAACTACTCCCTAATATGATGACCCTTCTCTACAATTCAATAGTCCACTTGTACCCACCACTATCTGCTTTGCACTCTGAAGTTATCATTCACATGTTCCTTCCATGTTCCCTTTCTCACAATTAATCATCCACCATATAAGAAAATATAAATAGAAGATATACATACTAGTAGGAGAAAGAAAAAAGAGGAGAAAAAGCAGAAAAAAAATAAGAACTGAAGTAGAATGTAAGCTCCTTAGGGCAGAAAGAATTCCTTTCATTTCTGCCTCTGTGTCCCCAGGACCCCAAACAGGGCCTTGAATATATCAACCACTTAATAAAGATTTGTTCAAGTGAATGAATTGTGAATATAACTCCCTTCTAGGCTACATTTCCTCATCTCTCTTTTTTTTCCTTTAAGAAATTCTTTGAGGAATTGTACAGAATGGAAGAGATATCAAGCATGGTCAAACATCCTAATTCTCAAAATAAAGAAAACAGATTCTACAAACAGTCTCATAAGCTTAACTAGCAAATTTCTAGAACGAATTAAGAAAGATGATGCGTGAGCACTTAAAAAACGAAGAGGTGATCATTACGAGCCAACACGGGCTCCTTAAAGTCATACCATTTACGTATTTGACAGAAACACTAAACGCATATCTGCACAAAGTTAAACAAAGGATAGCTGAATTTGGCAAGACGTTTCTCAAAGCCTCCCCCAGTATATTTCAGAACAAAATCAAAGACATATATGATAGGAGAGCAAAAGTAAATTCAAAATTACACAGTCAATTAATGGACTAATATCGACCTAGAGAAGAGTATCCAGAACAACAACAGGGCTCTGTTCTTCAGTTTATTCTGGTCAACATTTTAACTATGCTTTAAATATAAGTGCTATATCCTTACCATAAGAATGGCATAAAGCTTAGAAAAATTGCTAATACACTGGATGAAAGAACTGAGATACCGAAAGATTATTAGGCTAGAACAGGGTGGATTTAATAATATGAAACTTAATATAAGGCCTTGAACTTGGTTTGAAAAAATCAAATGAGGTTTTAGTGGACTATAAGCTACTAGGACAAGGAAGCCAAAAAGCCTAATTCAATCTTAGGCAAATTAATAGAAGTCCAGTATCCAGAGAAAGAAGTAGTAATTTATTCATAGTAATTTATTAGTCAAAATATACTTGGAGGATTTTTTAGTTATTTTAAGCACCAATGTTTTAAGAGGGACATTAAAAGCTGTATGTACTACATTCAAACAAAGGTTACCAATATCATGAAAGGACTCAAAGCCATGCCATATAAGGATCAGCTGAAGGAGCTGGGCATCTTTAGCTGAAGAAAACAAGACTTAATTACTGCCTTTGAACACCCAAAGGCCTGTCATATGGAAGAGGGATTAGACTTGTTCTGCTTGGCTCTGAAGGACAAAACTTGGAACAATGAAGAGAAATTACATCGAGGCAAATTTCACCTCATTGTACAAGAAATTCTAATGAGCTCCAAAAATTAAATGGGCTACCTTATGAAGTAATGAGTTCCCCATTACTCAAGTCTCAACAGGAGACTTAACTTGTTAGGGAATGCTGTAGACAGAAGCATGATGGCAGCACAATGTAATGAAAAAACAAAAGACCTAAAAATCAAGAGAGCCTGGGTTCCAGTCTCAGCCCCAATGTTTATTGTCTATGTCACCTTAGGAAAGTCATTTCCCCCTAGCTAAGTCTGTCTCGTCATCTACATACTTCACAAAGGGGGTTGAGAAAAGGAATTTTTGTAAAGCTGAATGACAGATCAAACTCTCTCTCTCTCTCTCTCTCTCTCTCTCTCTCTCTGTATATATATATATATATATATATATATATATATATATGCATGTATATATATATACACACATACATATACATATATACATATACATATATGTGTTATCATTTCTATTATCATCATTACTGCTTATCATTTAAAAGATTCAAGTAGGAATTGGTCTAGATGGCCTCTGAGATCCTTCAGACTTTTAAATTCTCTGATTCTTCATCTTTTTTTGTTGTCATTGTCATTCAGCTATCGGCAGAGTCAAGGAAAGGCTCCACAAGGCCCAAATAGGCCATAAAGGAAAGAGGGATTCTGAGAAAGTTGTAAAGCAGAGAAAGAGACATACAAAATGAGAAGATAAGCAAAAGAATCCAAGGAACTTACTCTGATGTTTTACTATGAAGGTCAGGAGAGAAAATTTATTCTAAAATCATCCTGGGGACTTTCTCACTGTGATAAGTAAAAATGATACTAGAAAATATTAATTTCAATATTTTAATTCAATGTTGCTATTTGGGGTTGCAGTATGGCTGTCCTTAGAAACACCTGGGACCTACTCTCCTATCGAGCACCAGGAAAGCAGGAAGGAAAGAGGTAAAAGAAACTCGCTTTCTAATCCAGCATATAAGGTAGGACAGAAAAATAACAAAAGATGAACTGCTTGATACACACACACACACACATATTCATTCGTAGGCTGTTATTAGACAAGCACTCTTTAATAAAACTGAAAAGGAAAAGTTGATCCAGCTTTTATATTAACTGAGGCATCAGCTTTAAGTTTACCTTAATTCTAAAAGGCTTCAAAATATGAGATATTTCCATGGAAAAATATATGGCATATATGCCAGCAAATAATAAGCATTAGAAGTCAGCAATTAAAAATTAAACTTAGTAATATCATTTTGATACCTGTAATGGCAGTAATAAAAGTATTAATGGTTATATGGTGATTTTAAAATGTTCAAACTAAACCCAGAATATATAGCCAAACTAGAAGATAACACCCCAACTATTTATTTCTCATATAACAAGACAGTATTTCCAATGTTTACTTAATCTGATTTTCCAAACAGAAAGATGTAGTACTTTATACTGTTACAGGCATAATTCATGCTATATATTAAAACAAACTTTTTATATCTATAACTCTTTAACCAAAACAACCAGCTGAACCAAACATTTATTTTATTTGGATACATCTGCAGATATGATGTGTGTAATTAATTGTTCAGCTAAAAATGCAATTCCATGGTGCTTTTAATGATTTAGGTATACACAGCTTTAGTTCCCAGAGCAGACTAAAAATAGTGATTTTAATTTATTCCTGCTGCCTACAATTACCCACAACCATGTATTTTTAAATATTTCCAGCCTATAAAAATTACTAATTTTTGCCACTTGTGTTTATCTGCATTTAGACTTTGATTTGGATAAATTAAGCTCTCAAGTGTTCCTTGCTTTATGAAACTCTGCATGTTGTACACTTCAACACAAATAAATGACTTGTACCATTAGAGGTTTAAATAATGTAATGTATTTCATGCTCAGCCTGAAGCTGGATTCCAATGAAGTTGCTAATGCACGTAATGATTAAGTGTAACTCAAATACTAACTGTGTTGTTGAAAACATGACAGGCAATAATTTGGTCTATTATATTCTGCCATTTAATTGCCTAGTACAGACATTCTCTGACACGTTATGAAGCAATGATTTACAATTATTCAAGCTGCAAAGGTCAGAAAGTGACATTATAATCATCTACATAGAGATCCCTTCTAACGCACAAAAACTAGGTAATGCCACACAAAAATAGTTTCCCTGCAGTAGGAACTTTCTATTTAAGATTCCTTAAATCTACTACAAATAAATAGTTAACATGAAAGTATGTGAAGGTACACTTGAAAAAACAACAGACATTTCTCCCAAGTACCAAGTAGGTACCCAATCTGGATCTCATCTCTACTCCCTTTGGATCAGATGGATTCTATGCCAGCAGTAACTACTTGATTCTAAAGAACCAGGGTTGAAAATAATGCAGTGTTGTGAAAAAATAAGCCCCCAAACACATTTTTGACATATGCCATGTCATATGGCCTAGAGTGGTTTTATATCAGTAATTGACTACAGTTCTTGTGATACTGCAATGATGTCAGCAACATCATTGAAAGTCTCTTTAAAAATTGGTTATTCATCTAATGGAAGAAAACCTCCATTTCAGTACTCATGCTTTTTTCTGACAAGAGGAATCATCATCTCATTTGCAGTTATTTATTTTCTTTACTTATATTTGAATTTAATTGCACATACAACGTGTAAGTATAAAAATCCACACCACTTCAGGTGAAGACAAATCTAAAACATTTTTAAAATAATTTATGTGTGTGAAAATGGAAACAGATAAGAAAGGTACAGTATGGAAATGAAGAATACAAAGAAAAAAGAAAATAAGGAAAATGTGAGAGAGCAAATTGCAGAGAATTCTAGCACAATAAAGGGCATAAGACAGAGAAAAATCATTTAAACGAATAAAGGCAGGAAAGAAAGAAAAGTAAAGGAACAAAGGCATAAAAGGAAATGAACGACCTAGAAATAGAGTACGACAGGAAATGCTAGGCAGAATTGAACTGAACTTGAAGTACGTGTCAAATAAACTACCATATTAACATCACCAAGCCCTTAAAAATTCTAGACTATTGAATGCCATAATGGCAAAAAGGAATATATTATAACAAACTGTATTCAAACAAATGTGTTGGAGACACCCTCATGATTGTCTTTCCACCAAGACTATAAGGCTTGTGAAGGCAGAAATAGTGCCCTATATATCTTTTGTATCACTCCTCATAATCCATATAGGTTGAGGAATATACATGAGAAGTGTTCACCCTGATAATTTTCTGGACATGTTTAGCCTCCAAATGAATAAATCAACCGTGTAACTAAATATTACAACACACCATTCAAAAATATGATACAGAGAAGGAAAATAGGAAAAATTGTTATAAAGAAATCACTCAAAATTCAAAAACATGTTCTCAAAAACCACAGCAAAAGAAAGTCAGTTTGAAACACAGAATATTTCATTTTGCAAATGTTACTTGCATGTTAAGCTATTTCCCTATACTAATATGGGCAAACAGAATGTTAAACTCTAAATCCTAGAGAACTCACTAGGAATCGCACATTTTAAACTTATGTTTAACTCATAAGTTGGAGCAATTAGAGCTTTTCTGGGAGTAAAAAAGAAAATGACCAATGAGAAAATGAATAGCAATTTATATCAACTATTAAGAAATCACTTCTCACCATTAATTTATAGCCACTAAAAACAAAAACAACAAAAAAAAAAACCCAAAATACAAGACTACATATGTACTGTCATCTTTTAAGGTTTCAAGTTATAAAGAAATTCACATGTTTTAGGAAATGCTGATGACTAACTTCATGTTTTATGCTTAAGATTAGTGAAATACTGTATGAAACACAGTATTTTTAAAACAGTGAAAAATTTTTGAGAAAAAAATTCTAGTCTTACTACTGACAGTTCACCTTAAACAAGTACTTGTTCAAATTCCATAACTAGTTCACTCAGTAGCATTTGTAAAATAAATTTTCCTCATAACTCAACTAAATAAAAGCTTAGTCATAGGATCCTAAAAGTCAAAGAAGAGAATATTAACTACTGCAGAAAAGAAAACATAGTGCAAGACCTTCTGTTTGTGACAAAATTACAGAGTTAATGTTCCTGAAAGATCACTTCACCTTTTAGAGCCTGATTTTTAAAAAGGTAAAATTTATAGCAATTAAAGCTAATGAAGAAATGCAGCATGAGCTGCTTATGTTCAGGAACTAATAGGTCCACTGAGCTTTTCTAAGATTATTTAGCCATCAATGATAATGAATTGACATTGTCAGTAGTGTTAATGTACCAATGCTCTATTGTGCCACTAATCCAATGGCCAATCCTAGCAATTTTCTTATGTTGCCATTCTATTTTTAACCTACCCAATTCCTTACTCTTTTAATTAAACCATAGAAATACATCACAACCAATGGTACTTTACTTTTTTCCACATTATAAGGTGATAAATTCATTATTTTCTTTTCTTTTAACTATGTTTCTTTTCATATTCGTCAGTTCATTAAAATTCTTCAGAACTTTTAGCTCCAGTGGAAAAATATCCATTATAGTGATATGATAGCTACAATACAACAGTTTTAAAATTAAATGCCACTGAAAGTAAAAAGGTATTTAATATGGTACACCAGAATAAAATGCCAGAGTTATCCTAGAAAAAATGTTGCAGCTTTATTGACATGTTTGTATATTTATGCACACATATGAATTCATGTATATACGCAAAGATTCATGTTCCATTGAAAAATACAAGGGAAATATATACTTACAATATTACTGTGTCTTAAATGTAAGACATAGTTGGTCATTGGTGCAACATTTCAGCAGGGTGCAGTAATTAATAGAATTTAGTGACTAATGGCCCTAATATACAGTTTAAACCACACAAATGTTTGGTATGTGATAGCATAAACGCCAAAAATTGTTACTTGAAGGTTTTCCATTACTACTTCTAGGTTTTAATGAAATGAAATGGAATTAAACTTGCTACTAAGCAAACATACTGTATCTACTTAAAATATATAAATGCATCTATTTATCTTATCTGATTCTTATCTCATAAGAATATTTAGCCTGAGAGTAAGAGCTTCACAAAATTAAGAAGCTGTTTACTATCTTAACCAAAAGTTTTTGTTTGAGTCAGGAAGAAAAACAAAATATCATTATTAAGTTTGCCAACAACCTTCAAGGAAAGTCTTAACAACTAATCCTAAGGGTTTTGTGTACAGGCAACACAATTTTTATTCCTTAAGCCTCCTTAAAACTCTCCCTATCCCATAATTCATGGGTAAAAACTGTAAATGAGATTTCTTTTAAAATTCTCAAGACTTGAAGTAATTAAAATGCACCATTTGGCACCTGACCCTCACAGCTAAAAGGAGCAGTAACAAAACTCATTCTACTCCTGATCTTCAGGGGGCTTTAGGACAAAGTTCATCTTCATTTACTTTAGCTGCAAGTCACTGAACCATCAATTCTGCCAACTGAATAAATCACTCAGCATATCTAATAAAACTGCTTGAAAATTATTTGTAAAACTCTTTGCCAAGGTGAAAATAATTCAACTGCAGCC
Organism: Phalanger gymnotis; assembly: GCA_028646595.1. Lineage (NCBI taxonomy): Eukaryota > Metazoa > Chordata > Mammalia > Diprotodontia > Phalangeridae > Phalanger > Phalanger gymnotis. Next base: position 180,374,470 of record CM053622.1, read on the forward strand.
CAGATGAAAATTCATTTGTCCCATACAAAGTGGGACTCATTTCTGACTTGCAAGAAATTTGTATAAAAGTCCTAGCAAGAAAGACCTTCTTGCTGGATAATAAGCCCTACATCACAAGGTGCCATTCACTGTTGCACATTGAACTTGGACTGTTCTATGAATTAGCAGCAAAAACTCAAGAGCAGGTTTCTCAGGTTTCACGGTTCTACATAATGTGATGCATATATTAGCTAATTTCTCTAGCACAATAACATTAAAATATATTTTTAATCAGAAGAAGGGTATTAAAATCCAACTCTGAATATCCTATGATGTACCATATATGTCATGGCATTTTAAAACCTTTTAAACATTTCTGCTAAATTAATTAGTTTTGCATTAAGGAGTCTCAGTGCCTCCTATTAAATGCAACACATTTGAAGGACAATTAAACATTATGAATGATTCTTCAGAAGAAATAGCCATTAAGAGAGAAGGGAAAACAAGTTTCAAAACAAGAATACACACAAACACACAATGTAGAATCCATTTTGTTTTCGTGTGTGTGTATGTGTATCTGTCTGTGTGTTTTAATGACCTTATATGTGCAACAAGAAGTTATATGAAATTCAATCTTTTGTTTTGTATTTTCTTACAAGATGAAAATCTCCTACAGACCCAAAGATTTGTTAATAGACTAAAATTATAATAGCATAATGAGAAAAAACACACACGCACACACTCTAAAGGCTATGTTATATATTTTTTATGTCTTTAAATGGAATTTACAGTTCTCTCTGGCAATGTGAATGAACATCCTATAATTTAGTCAATTTACAGATTACAGGTTCAAATTGACCTTGTAGCCCATAAAATTGCTCATCTTCAGTACAGGATTAGAAGTGGGAGAAGAATGTCATAACTGTATTTAAGGAATTTACCATAACAATGGAAAGGAGGATATGCATGCATAATTTTAGCCACTCTTGCTCATATAACAGTTTTGAATTCTGAAACAATGCATATCTTGCATAGGCTTCTTAGCTAACCACGGTAGGAATGGTTTCAATTTACTCACCCACAGACGTGACACTTGTATTCCCTCATCCCAAGGTGCCTCTTGACATGGTTCCTGGCATCTCCAAGCTGAGCTGTTGCAAAGTGGCATATCTTGCACTTGAATGGCTTTGATCCTAAGTAAAATTTAACATAATATGTGAGTTGAATTAAGATAATACATAATCTAAATTTGTAGAAATGAAAATTCTTGGAAAAGGTGCCTCTTAAATCTTAACTCTTTAATCTGATTGGGAATTTCCCGTGTCTCAAAAATGGCCCTGCTGCATTAATTTATGGCTTGAGGAGCTAGGCCAGGCATCAGTAGGGATGGCAACTAAGAGTTTGCTTAAGTTTCAGCTCAAGGAAACTAGTTGTTCTTGAAATTACAAATGGTACACCAAATGAACCATGTAAATGTGCTACAAAATATTTTCCCTATAACTCACACAAGTGTCTAGTAAAGTAAGTTAAACATTTGAAAATGAAACATTTCAAAAAGGAAATAGATAGGTTACCAAAATTCTTTCAAAGTATATTGATTTCCAAATAAATTTCTCTGTGACCATCTTCTAATTTCTCTATATTCCTCTGGGTCTGAACATTTCACATTAGCATTGGTATTTCAGATTTTTTCTGTCACATACACAGGATGATTCATTACATTGCTATTATAATGACATACAATGTATGAATATACAGTGGATAAAATATGATGCTTTTATGACTGTTTTATGATCAAGAATTTATGATGATTCTGCAAACCAGAAATATTGACATTTTGGCTATTATTTATTTCAAGAACAAATTTTTTAACATAAAATGACTACAGCAAACCAAAAGACTAAAATATAATTTTCTAAGAAGTATTAAACTATCTACCTTGAACGTGGAAAAATAAAAATATGTATTTTTAAAATCAATACTTCATATAAATCTTAAACTAAAGATAAGAAATTGTAAGTAAAAAGTCATGATTAAATTGGGCACATACCACCAGGCTTCCCAAGTACTAGCTTGTTATTTAAAGTACATATTCTGTGCCACCTTACAATTTTCTAAGCAGTAAAAATCCTTAAATTAATATATCAAAATCATAAAATTACAGTTTAAAATAAGTACAATATGTTCCTAGATTTTTCATATAATGTTTAGTATATGTTTTGTGAAGTACTTTTTCCAATTGAGTTACATATAATATGAAATATGTGATCTTTAATAAATATACATAAAGAGCTCTGATCAGAAAAATGTTATAGTATATCATACTTGATCAATGAACCTTTGTGCTGTGCCCTTGAAAATAGAATAGCCTCCAAGAATACTTTGTTCAAATTGAAGATCTCAGTAAAAAATTTTAAGAGTCTTAAATTTCAATTTAATTCCCAAAAGCTGACAAAAAATGAAGCATTTAATTTTAATCTTCTAACAGAAATAAAAAAGTCAACAGTACTAAGCACGGGCAGACAAGGTTGAATATTTCACAGTTCAATGACAATGAAGCCAGATCTCTTAATACTTCCATTTCTACTATTAGAAGTAGATGTAAAATATATTTAGCACCTGAATGGTTATATCTAGTCAGCTTTATATGTTTAAATGTCAAAAGCAGGTTGAGACTGCAGTTCACAGCAATCACATTTTATCAATCACATTGAAAAACCACAGTTTATTTAAATGATCCTGATAAAACTAAATACATCTCTAATTTGGTGATAATTTCAAATCAACATCGAATTCTTTAACAGGCCTACTGAAAGAGGAGAGACAATTTACCTACACATTAAATAAAACACTATTAGAGCTGATATTCTAAATTATGAACTGTAACACTAATTGTGTAATTAATAATATCTAGACACCTGCTGGATACTCTTAACACTCTCCTAGTATTTGTATTGCAATTTTACTTAATAGATTTCAAATAGCTTGTGAATTTCAAACTATGTTATTTTGGTTTTGTTCATACAATAATTACATTGAGTATTTGTTCCTGTTCCTGTTACCACAGGTGTCTCAAAGGATCTGATACAAGACCTTTGCTGTTTTCCTTTTACTATACATGGCTCCTTTGTGAAAAACTACAGCTCAGCCAGGTCTCAGTGATCATTGCTACGCCATGCTGACAATACATAAATGTATTATTCTGTTGACTGCTCTCATCCAGAAATCAGAGGCCTTGACTATTTTTTATTTCTCATATTCAGAGTTGACTGTCTGCTAACATCTCCATTTCTTTGCCATGAAAATTCAAATACTACCATCTACAGCTAGTACTTATTTTCTGGATGAAACAAGCGAACTACAGACCACCATAAAAAAAAACAAACTGTTCGCATCCAAATTATTTCCAGTTCTGTTGTGAATATCTAATCAAACCTTTACATATAGTTCAAATGTAAATGTTAAAGAAGAGAATATAAAAAATGACTGTTAAATATATGCATTTCCCACATTAAGTTTTTGCTATGCTACTATTTCAAGATTTTGCTGATTTTATGCTTTCCATATAATTTTGAAAAGTCTTATTTTATAAAATATTATCTTCGCTAATTGGTTTTTTAACTTTCTTAGTCATTCAGTCCACAAATATTCATTGAGAGCTTGCCATGTGCCATGAATTATAATAAGCAATGAGAATATAAAGAGAAAAAAAGCACTGTTGTTGCCCTCAAGGGGCTCACCTTCCAACGGGGGAAAATCAAATAACTAGGTATAGACAAGATATAGATGGAAGGTAATCTCAATATAAAAGTAGATGAAAAATAATTTCTCAGAGAGAAAACACTAGCAGCAAAAGTGACTCAGAAAGGCCTTCTACAGAAGGTGGGAATTGAGCTATCTTGAAAGAAGCCAGAGAGGTTAGGACACACAAATGTATGGGGAAAGCATTCTAGACAAGAAGAACAGCCAGGACAAAGCCTTTTTTTTTTTTAAATATCTGTCCCCTATTCTGGTACTGTTAAGTCAAACAATATCAGAGAGACTTAAAAGCTAAAAATAAACCAAAATCTTAAATGCAGCATTTCTGAACCATTCAAATCTTAGTCATTCTAAACTGCTGAGTTTATACAATTTTTTTAAAGATGTCAAGCCCAAAGAGAACACATGATCTATCATGTAATTAAGACACATTATTCAAGCTACACTAATGAAAAATGTCAGTCTCTTTGGAGACAAGTAGCCAGCTTAAATTCTACAATCATTCCAAAATAATGGCAGCTCAAACCTCCTTATGATCCTAAAATGTTGAATATCTTAAAAGAAAAGCCAAGCTTAATTGAGTCACACCAACACTACAGTGTCTTTAAGACTTTTCAATAAAGGCCCTCAGGATGCTTCAACCAAATCAAATTGGTCAACTGTAAACTGGTCTCAGATAAATGGCTAAATTACTGATTAACCGGACAGGCAAAATAACTTTCAACTGAGAACTTTTAAAACGAACTACCTTAAAATACTAATTTGGGAGAGTTTTTTTTTAATTAAGTTGTGCATTTTAAAAAAAAATTCAGTCAGGTTGTGATGGATCTTAATGTTATATCATCTCAAAAATGGTCTTTACTTCTCAGTTTAATGGCATTTTAATAGTAACTTACCCAACCACATCAGAAGTCCTCTTCCTACCCCCAGCTTTCCATCTCTTGCTCTAAGAATTATAATCAAATAAGTATGACCATTGCTCCTGGAAAGGGCAGTTGACTGACTATCCTATTGTTCTTCTAACTAACCCTGTGACTTCTTGAACCAAAACACTCTTCCCTGGACATCACTTTCCCCGATGTATGGTTTTCTGCTAATTGAACATAAGCTTCTTGAGCACAGGGATTGTCTCACTTTTGTATTTGTATCTCTAGTGCTTAGCACAGTAAAAGGCATATAGTTAGAGCTTAATAAGTACTTTTTTTAAACACATAATAAAATCTAATATAAATAAGAAAATGAGGAAGAAAAGTGACCAGCAACTTTTCTTAGCCAAATGCAAAGGTGATATAGCAGAGTGCATTTTCTGGTCAAACCAGTTCCAGTTAGCAAATGCCCAGCATGATTTGAGGGTTCTTTTTGCCTTCAGTACTCTTGATGACCAAAATCCATTTGTTTCTTATAGCACTGCTTTTACTGTGCTAAGGATGGGAAGAAAAGGTTACATAAAACATACAGTAAATCACAAAATATGAAAACAGAGATTGGAAGGGTAAGCCCTTTTCCAGTTAACCATTAATAACAGTCCTAGCATTACTATTTCATGGACATAAGCAAAGCATCAGAAAAGCAATTCATTTTAAGGTTCTCTGAGAAAAGACCTCAGATTAAAAATCTGTTCAGCAGCACTAAAAACAATTTAAAAAAACCAGCAAAATTGAAATGGACGACTAGTATTCCGTACTTATGAATCTTGTTCTTTTAGGAGCCATTTCAAAGCACAATAAAAATATACTTGCTGATAAGACCTATACAAGACGTTAAAAAGTATGCTAACTTTTACTAAATGTTACAATCAATGATGTAACTTATATAAGTAAGGTTGCTTTGTCATATATTGATAGTTACCTCACTTTCACATCCACATTAACTTGATTTTAAATGCAATTAATACATATAGTCAAGGAAGACTAATGGACTACATTCTGCACTTAACCTGGTGGACATTTTCAAATGGCACAAGTGACCAGTGCAAACCTATTTTGCATTGTAAACGACTAAATAAATCTTAATGGATTAAGAATGATCAGCTATCAACACACAAGGGAAATTAAGTGCTGAAATGCCTACATTGATTATTTTAAATTATTAGCCTTACTCTGTTCTTGAATTTGTATGCTTTTAGTGAGCTTTAACACATTTACAAGACTTATTGACTATAATTACAAGAGAATTCAAGTAATGGACACATCAATTATAAGCAACATGTCTTGACCAGACAGTTGCATAAAGAATTTTAAAAAGAGCTCCATTAGCATCTTCCCCTTAGTTTTATTCAGTTTTATCTGCCTTAAGAGAGCATATTGAGAGCTGATATATATGTTCTACCCATGTGAACAAGACTATTTCCCAGACATATAACAACCAAAAGTGAACTGTTTATTACAATCTAACATTCAAACATGATATTGATAGAGGTGTAAAAAGAATAAAAAATCAGTGCCAACAAAATCAACCAGTGCACAAAGTAGCTGGTGTCTCGAAGACAATGTCAATATTTGTCTGTATCAGTTTTATGCATATTGTCCCACACTTCCTCAATGAAAATATTTATCTTCAATGATAATGATAATAATAATAATGTTTCTTACCTTCTTTGCCTATTTCCTTGTAACCATGCACTAAGTTTCAAATACTGCATGAATTTAAAGTATAGCTTCCATAATAAGCCATTATTTAAAAGTACAGTAAAATAAACCTTACAGTTTTAATGAAAATATGTTCATTGAAATGTGAATTTATTATTCAAATCCACTCATAAATTCAACTATGGAGACACCACTTGTCTAAGCAGAGCACTGTGATTTAGAAAAGCTGTCTATTTAAAATAAAGAATGTATGGCAGGTTTATAGAAACAGAGCAGTGAATTTTTACATAAATTTAGAATAGTGACTTATGCATTTTCCACAAAAATGTTTTTAAATTTCCACCTAAAATTAAACATAAAAATGGAATGTTAAGTGTGACAGAGCCCAGAAACTAAATTAGGTACTACCTTCATGAACATCAAATCAACTTTATATATTAGCTCTGAAAAACAATGACTGATTTTTGACTCCCTGAAGGTAGAACTTTGTTGCCCAGAAGTTACATTTTCCAGGAACCAAAACAGCACGTATTGGATATTATAAATCCTCAAAATATAAATAATTTTTTATCTTACCCACTTTTCAAAGCATCTCTCTCAAAATCATTCAACATGTCTTCCAAAAATACAAACTACTACTTACCATGTACTTTAAAATCTAAGTACTGGTCAAAATATGACACAATTTTAAAAGAGACTATAAACTTTTTGAAAAAACTAGAAGTAATCTCTTGAAATTTGCCCATGGGAGAACCATCAATGATTACATAATCTTAAGAATATATTACAGCATCACCAATGGTTTTCTGACCATGTCGATGTTGTGAATTGCTTGAGAGCCAATGAACAAATGTATTTAAGGATCACATATTTGGACAGGGGCAAAGATTTAGCATTCATTTGTATTTATAGGTAAACGTGTGCTTGCTACAAAATAGACATACCTGTATGAGTACGAATATGTGCTAGAAATGCCATGGAATTGCTACTTCGACACATCTTTCCACAATACTTGCAAATATTTCCCTGATTCTCTTCTCTCTCACGGTTGATTTGCTCAGTGTCTTCCACTATATATTTATTCACTTCCCGAAGCAATTCTTCATGTTGTCCTTTAATGTGAAGGAATAAATTCTGCTCAGAATCAAAGGGCTCTGTGCATTTGACACATTTAAAAGTGGCTCCTCCTTCTGGAAGCTCTTCCACACTGGCCTGTTCATTTCTCATATGACCAGCACTAGCCAAATGCTGGTGGAGATTACTTTCTGTATAAAATGACTTTCCACATAATAAGCAATGAAAATGTTTCTCCTTTGAAGGATGCTTCATAGCTATGTGAACATTTAGCCCACTCAAACCATCTGCTAAAAAGCCACAGTCATCGCAACGTATACGAGTAGATTCAATAAGGGAATTTCCTTCAGTTTTTTTCTTTTTTAAACCTTGTATAGGGTCTTTGAAAGGTAACTCATTGATTTTCACTCCAGCTATCAAACTTTCCTCAGATTGCTCTGCTGGGTCATCATCCTCATGGTTCTTTATTCTTACAATAGAAGAATCAAACTGGTCAAAGGTATACATGGACCTTCCTTTATCATCAATACCAATAGTTTCAAAATTTTCATTATATTCTTGTGTGTTAGGTTCTAGGCATTCCCCTTCCAAAATGATTTCGTTTTCATACTGCGAATCCATAAGTGGTTCTTTCACAACAGATTCTTCTTGCAAGCTTTTGCCATCCTCAGAACTATGAATGTTTTCAACTTTGTTTACATTGTCTTCACCAAGGTTGGACTGCTCAGTGGCTTCTCTTAGGACAACTGAAGGATTACTTTCAGTTCGATGTCCTCCATCTAGACATTCAGTACTTGCCTGTTCACTATCAATTTTTCCTCCATTTTCGCTCAAATTTTCCTCAGTTTTCTGACAATGAATATCTGGACCACTCACATCATTTGTTGCATCTTGGTTTTTCTTTACTATCTCACAATTTAAATCCAGACTTCCTTGATTTGGGTTTTGATATATTTTGGGTGAGTCATTAGCAGAACTTTCTTTAGAGGGTACTATCTCCTCAGATTTCAAAACTGTATCTTTGGCAAGGGGTTGATGGAATGCCTCAACAATAGAATGATCTTCTTTAAGGTCATATTCTCCCCTAGTCTCAACCTCTACTGAATCAGGATTACAGATTACATTGGAAATGTCTACATTGGTATTCTCATCTAAGAGAAGACAATCATCAGTTCTTCTAGGTTTAGCCACATCTGATTCACTTATATCAAGGGTATATCCTGCTTGGTCAGAATTTATTTGTAGTTCTTTAGACTCTTGCTCTTGTTCTTCTTCATGTAAAACAATGATTTTTTTAGAAATATCTGTGGCAATTACCTCATCACCAGAAGAACAACTAACATAAGACTGTCTTTTAATTTTATGTTTCTCTGTTGCTGCATGCCTCGTCATTTCCCGGCGAGTAACTGCATAGTAGTCGCATGCCATGCAATAATATTCAAATTCTTTTGTATGTTTCCGTTTTACATGGAGTTCTAAAGAAGCAGAAGAGTGAGCAACAAACTCACAATGTATACATTTATTATCACTTGTAACTGTAGCACTCTTCTCAACCTCCTGAATTAGGTCCTCTGATTTGTGAGGGAGTGACTCCTTTTTGTCAGTAAGGCACTCGTTCCCCTGTTGACCTAAAGAATGAAGGGCATTTTCAACCTCTACTTCAACTCTTTTTCCATGTTCTATTGACAGTTTTTCAAAGTTGGCATTACCCAATTCAACTGACTCATTACCATTATCAACATTTTCATCTAAAAGACCTACTGGGCTGGCAGTCATTTTCTTAGAAGCCTCAAGATCACTCTCTTCAGGGCAAACAATAATATCTGACCCTTGTTTTCCATTTGCATCTACTTCTACACGTCCTTTATGTTTCTTGGTGGCACAGTGGCGTTCCATATCTCCCTTAGTTACAGTGTAGTAATTACATACTTTACATAAATAACTGTATTGGTGACTATGTTTCCGTCTAATATGAACTGTCAAGTTTGTAATACTAGAAGCCAAAAGGCCACAATGAGAACATGTCCTTGAAATACTCCCTTTAGGTCTCCCTCTCTTTGGGGTATTGGCAAAAGCTAACTCACCATCTCTGGTGATTTCACTAGACTGTTCTTTATTGGTTGACGTTTTTGCCTCAAAACAGGATGATGTCTGTAATTGCATACTTTCCATATTTCCCTCAGCTGTTCCATTCCCAGAAATATTAGCCTCATCTTTCTTATCACTTGCACCTATACAAACCCTTTCAATACATTCTTCAAAACGTAAACCAATGTTATTTTTTCTAGCATTTTCAAGATGTTTGCTTCTTTTAATGTGTTTCTCCATTCCTTCTTTGCTCAAGGAATAGAGATTACATGCTTTGCACAGAAAGTGATAGTCTTGAGCATGCCGAAGCTTTATATGTCTTGTAAGAACTGTAGAAGACCTTGTTTTATAAAAACACTTCTTACATTGAAACTGGGGTTTATTCAAGGTAGAATGCTTTATTTCACTTCCATGGCTCAATTTAGAGAGTTTATGGACATCCTCCTGAGAAGCTTTTTCTGTTTTATCAATAGAGTCTTTTCTATTATCACTTAATTCAGAAGTAAGTGAAGTTTTAGCTTGTAATGTCAAAGCATTGCTAACTGATTGAGAACTCTTTGAATGAACTGATAAATTCACATGTTGCTCAGTGGTTTCATGGTCTGCCAAGTCTTTGCCAGACAGGAAGAATAGATTGCAATGAGAACAAGCAAAATTGAGATTGTGTTCTTCCTTCATGTGGTCTCTAAGATTTATTTCATTCACAGAAATAAATGAACAACACTGACAACTAAACATACATTCAGCCTCCTGATGCTGGTTATTCTTCAAGTGTCTGTCTAAGTCTCCCCGTGACAAACTAGAATAATCACAGGTCCGACAGTGAAATTTTACCTCTCTTCCATGGCATCTTTTCACATGTATTTCCAAATTATTCCTGTTTTCAGAGGTATGGCCACAATAGGTACAAGTACATAACATTTGGTGACCAGAAAGGGGCTCCATTACCAAAGAGTCAAGTTCTGTAGAGGATAGAGGGTGAGATTTTGTCTTAGTCTGCATAAATTCCTGGGTTTCTGAGGTAGTCATACACAAACTGTTGACATCATTATTAGTTTCTAATTGCTTAACTGTTGACTTCGCATCATTTGGCTTCATCTGAGTTCTTAGGTGTTTCATATACATCCTGTGTGCTTCATTTTTGCCTTTTTTGCTAATTCCCAAAAGACTAAGTCTTTTCTTTGCCTGACTTTTTAAGGTAAAAGATCCACTTCTTCGTCTAAAGCCAGAGCTTAACATTACAACACTTCGTTCGGGTCTTTTTCTTTCCAGTCTCCTCACTGTATTAATACTATGAACTGTCCGTAGGTCATTCTTAGGTTCTAATTTATCTAAAAGATCTTCTGAAGTTACTAATGGATCTAGAATTTTTTCCTGGCCTTCAATATTTCTCTCTACACTAAGTGAAATAACTTTTTCTTCTTCAAAACTCTTCAGGTTTTCTGTGGAAATATTTTTAGATGGTATCATTTCAACAAAAAGCTCATTGTCACCATTTGGTTTAGAAAGGCTTTCTTTCAAAACCTGAAGTTTATTTTGAGTATTTCTTAATCGTCTTGAATCAACATTCTTACTTCTCGACTTACGAGCTCTAGGTTTTGCTTTCATTGTCTTTTCTGTGTCTGTTGTATACTGTTTTTTACAAAATGATTTTTTTGTCAGTATCTGGACAAATCCCCCACGAGCAGCAAGGTTCTGACGTCGGAGGTGTGTCTTGCCAAGGTAATGAGCATCCAAAAGATTTTCTTCAACACACTGAAAACCACAAAGATCACAACAAAAGATACTTTGTAGCCCATGTGTTTGTTTGATATGTGCATGTAAGGATGAACTGTTCTCTGCTTTGTGGCTGCATTGGTGGCAGATAAGCTCTTTAGAATGTTTTACATGACTTTCAGAATGTTTTTCCAAATCAGAACAAGTAGAAAACAACTGATCACATATTTTACATTTAAAAACTGAATCTACATCTCCTACTGTACAACTAACACTGATTTCTTCCAAGTGAAGAGAAGATACATTTTTAGGATCAAGAGAAACAACATTTTCCATGTACTTTTTCTCTGCATGTATTTTTGGAGCTGCCTGATCAGCAACACTGAGGTCACAATTAGGAGACAATAAATTTGGAAGACATGGGAATTCATTCAATAAGGGCTTCTGTATACTATCTACAGTGATTCCCACTGCTGTAACTGAACTCTGAAGATCATTCTCCTCTGCTTTAAGGTATTCTGAGACATCCAGCTTTATTCGTTTGGGGAAATGTTCATTTCTATTTTTATCCACATCAGCATTTAAAGAATTTGAAGATTCAGAAAATCCTCTTTTGTTTATTCCATTCTCTTCTGTCTTCTCAAGATCTCTATGTGCTTCCTCTGGGGAAAGGTCTGATTTCCGATCAGCTAAGGCCTCACATTCTGCGTTTTGAATAGAATTTCTGAAATCTCTTGTTGCTTTAGTGTCTGTACTTTCATCTTCTTCATTCTTGGGATTTTTATTTCTATCCATCCTTATTGGAATGTTCAGTAAGCTACGTTTCTTGTGTCAAGGGCACCTCATTTGGCTTTCATAACACCTATAAAATAAGTAAGTCCATTATTAGTCTTTTGCACACAGAAAAAGAACCTACTCATTTATTAACCCTGAAGTCACCACTAATGGTGGTTGACTTTAGAGCCTCTTGATTAAAATGTCATGAAATTAGTCACAATGAAATTTCTTTGCATTTTTTATATGAGCTTTGACAACTATATGAAGTACTTCCTGGAAAGAAGGGAAGTAGAAATTTAAAGAACTATATCACCAAGTCTCTCCCTCAGAAAATAACCCCAATCATCGATTTGATGGGGGACTCAAAGTGAATTTTTCACCTCAAATTTCTGTGACTATAAAAAATTGAAACATCGGATATTTTTGGTTCTGTCCTTAAAAATAAGAGAAAAAAGGAATTTTCTGTCATATGCAAGTAAATTGTAATGGATTTATATTTTCCATATCCTTTCCCCAGGGTAAAAGCCTTTATAATTTTCTTATAAACATCTCAGTGACCAACCAAGCTAACATATTTACATATATCCAATGTTCCACATTCATCTCTCCTTTCCTCAGAGGACAGTTTTTCACCTTTCAATTGTCAATTAATAATGGCCTCATGTAACAATCATTATGCCATTGTCAATTACTGTATGCATAGCTGAAGGTTAAGTTAAAGTAAGATTTCAAAGGAAGAACTGAATAAATGGAAAATGATTGATAAAAAATGCTTTTTGAATAAAAAGCCTTTAAAAATCCATAATATTGATTTCGTTATTACATTATTTAATTCATTTAAGGCATATTATTTTCCATTTATTTTATACAGAAATTTTAATTCTACGCACAAACTTAAATTCCAAAATGAACATTTCACTGAATGTTCCTCAGAACTTATTATAACTCTCTTCACTCTTTTCTGTGAAATTTACACATCAAATTAGGCTTGCCCTGTTACATAGTCAGCACTGTGACCTGAGAATTCTGATAGCTGCCAAATTTGTAAATTCAATGCTAGCTTCTCATATGCTCCAACTGGCTAATGGGATTTCAGCACCTCGAACTCAACATGTCCAACAACAAACGCCTTAATTTCAACCACAAATTGTATGTGTGCACATCCCATCCCACATGCCTACCCCTCAATCATGTGCACACAATTGTCTGGGAGCTATTAATTACCATACAACCTCCCAGGTGCCCAGCCTCATCTCCTTCATCCAACCTTATGTTGTTGTTGTTGTAGTTATTTTTCATTCGTTGCAGTCATGTCTGACTCTTCATGACCTATTTGGAGTTTTCTTGGCAAAGATACTGGAGTGATTTGCCATTTTTGTCTCCAATTCATTTTATAGAGGAAGAAACTGAGCAAACAGGGTTAAATGACTTGCTCAAGGGTCACACAGCTAGTAAGTATCTAAAGCCAGATTTGAACTCAGGAAGATGAATATTCCTGACTCCACTCTATCCACTGAGCCACCTAGCTGCCCCCCTCCTTCTATCTAAAAGCTAATCTCTAACCAAGCTCTACCAGTTCCTCTCACAAAATATATCCATTCCTTTATCTCTACTTCAATTCAATTTTTAAACTCAATTAGTTTATTAAGGAACAACTGATTTGAAGATCTAATACAAACTTTAAATGAGAAAAGTCCCTGACTTCCTAGTGCTTTTAATCTAGTAAGGGGAAGACCCAGAGGCAGATAACCATATAAAATACACAGTTATGCATACAAACACAAGTCTAAGCCAAGTGTAAAAAAAAAAATTCTTTGGAGAAAAAAAATAAAGTCTTTACCAACCGGGAGGCTTCACTGAGGAGAAAGTAAATGAATTGGTACTTTCCTGATGGAATTCAATAGGCAAAGAGGAAGGAGAGCATCCCAAACATAGAAAATAAGGAGCACAGATACTCAGACAGGAAAGCAAAGAGAATAGTCAATGGCAGAGTCTAGGAATTTGGCTGGGACATGGGAATCAGAGGGTAATAAAATAAAGCTGAAAAGGTAGAGTGGTACCAGATTGCGAGAGATCTTGAATTCCAAGTACAAAATTTTAAACTTTATTTGGTAGCACTGTAATGAAGAGTCATTGAAGAGTACCTAAACTGGAGTTACATGACCAGATTAATGCATGAGAAAGAAAAGTCTGACAACAATATTAAAGATGGACTGTGGTAGAAGAGATGGCTAACACCAGAAGACCCATTAGAAGGCTATTCCAATAGTCTACATACATGGTAATGAGTTCTATACTGACACGATTCTAGTACATCAACCTTATATTTCTATTACTGTAATTTTCTTCCAGCTGGCTACTCTAGTTTTTCCTTCCTTCCTATGCCACCTGTACACTCTCAGCAGGCCCTAACCTTACTTCCCACTACAATTCAATATGTACCTTCCCTTTTCAATTTCCATTCCCTATGTTCAACTGCTCTTTTGCCTCCATACCTTTATTGTTGCCCTTAACCTATAAAGTCTTACTCCCCTTATCTCTATCTATTCAAATCCAATGTACTCTTCAAAGCCTAATGTAATTCTTTAAAGCTCATCTGAAGTTCCACATCATCTAGTGAGCATTCTCTGATGAATCCAGCTGACACTGATCTCTCCCATTTCTGAACTTTTATCAACTTTAAATTGTACCATATAATTTGGAGTTGTCTATTATTTTTAATTGGTTAGATAAGCTTTTTTTTTTTAACCAAACTCATGATTTCACTAAGGGAGCTCTGAGGGATAAGCCTCCTTTACCAGTACAGATCAACAAATCTACTAGTACAGATTACCAACGTGACTATTCCTTCAAATTATACAGATTACAATTGATCCTATGAGATTCTTGTGCACATCCTCCCATAAATGCTCTACAGAGCATTCACCCAACATTTTACCTAGATTTTTGACATCATGTGAAAACCAATAAAGCATACAGATTGTCCGCTGGTTATTTCTAGCTCTCCAAATATGACTATTTCATACTCTTTTCTACTCAGGTATTTCTCTGATGACATTCTTTATATCACTTACTGCTTCTCCTGAACAATATTTTGAGGGCAATATGCAGAAACCTGCATTATGTCTACCATGAGGGTTTCCATTACACTTTGGGTAAACCCCAACTTTAAGTCTTTGGAGAATGAATTATCTTGTCACTCACAAACATAAAGTGCAACCAGAAGAATAACTTCTAAAAACATGAAGGTTGTATCATAAGCAAATCAGAGGAACAAGGAAGAAGTTACTTTTCAGATATAAACTATGGGAAAAGTTCATGACCAGAAAAGGGATGAAAATAGATAAAAGAAGTTACAACAGGCAATTTTGATTACATAAAAAAGTTGTATAAAAATCAGTCAAGATTAGAAAGGAAATAGGTAACTGGAAAAGAAGCTTTGCAGCAAGTTTCTCTGATAAAGGTCTCATTTCCAATGTATATAAGGAACTGATTTAAATGTATATTCAAATGATAAATGTCCAAAGGACATAAGCAGACAGTTCTCATGGGAAAAAATTTAAGCTATAAATAGCAATATGAAAAATTCTCCAAGACACTAATAATTAGAGAAAAGCAAATTAAAACAATTCTGAGGTTCTATCTCACACCTATCAAATTGGCAAAGTTGGCAAAAAAATAAAATAAAATAAAATGACAAATTTTGGAAGGCTGTGGAAATATGGGCACATGCTGAGGGAGCTGTGAATTGGTTCAACTATTCTGGAAATCAATTTGAAACCATACCCCAAAAGTTACGAAATTCTGCATATTCTTTGATCAAACAATACCACTAACAGTCAAAATACACCAAAGAGATCTGAGAAAGTGAAAAAGATCTTATATATAAAAAATATTTATAGTGCTTATTTTTGTGACAGAAAGCAACTAAAAATTAAGGGGCTGCTCATCCATTCGGAAATGGCTGAACAAACTATGGTATATGAATGAGATTTCCTACTAAGATGGCCAACTAAATGGGAGGCAAGCTGCCAAGATCCGCCACCCCTACTCCAGTAAAATTCTGGATTTTTAAAATAATAATTTTTAAAATAATGCTTAACAAATCCAATGAGAAATATATATATGTATATATACATACATACATATATATATATAGTAAGTTACTATATATATATATAGCAAGTTACTTCTTCCACTCCAGAAGTACACAAAAAGTTAGCCAGAAACCCAGGGACAATAGGAATGCCCTCTTCCCACTCCTAAACAAAGTGACCAGCATGATCATAGATGGGATACATGTAACCTGCAAAGCTCTGTATCTGACAGAGCTCCCAGGGTGGGCTTGAAAGCCCAGGGGAGGGGAGAGCAACCAGTATGGTGCTATAGTGTGCTGCAGTCTCTGAGATCCCAAACATTCTATCCAAAAACACCAGAGAGGGTCTTGAAGATCCAATCTATCACTCTAAATCTCGAAGATGAATGGAGAAGGGATACAAGGAAGAGGTCAGGCCAAGAACTCAGGGAACTCAGAATTAGACCAAACAGGTCTCACCACTCCACCCAAAAGAGCAGCATGGAGTAGAGCCTGGCCCTGAAGCAAATCCATCTAAAATGAGAGAGAAGAATAAATCATAAAAAATACCATATAGTATAAAAAAAATTGTTAATCTAACACCATAACAATTGAAAGCAGAAATATAAGGAAAAAATATGAAAGAGAAAAACAGATTTTCCGCAAGGCTTTTATAAAAATTTAGAAGAAATGAAGCAAGAGATTTTTTTAAATTAAGTAAAAACTCTTGGAGAAAGAATTGGAAGGAGAATAACTAGCTTAGCCAAAAGTGTGGTAAGCCTTACTCAAGAAATGGAATTCCTGAAAACTAAAATAGACCAAACTGAAATCAATGACCCTATAAGATTGTGAGAAACATTAGAACAAAACCAAAATATTAAAAAAAAATCAAAGAAAATGTAAGATGATATCAGCTATCAGCAAATGAGGTGGAAAACATGTCAAGGAGAGAAAATTTAAGAATCACTGACTCCCTGAAAATGATGCTTAAAAAAAAAGCCTGGACATTAGGTTTCAAGAAACCCAAAATGCAAAATTGTCTATATCTAATGGAACCAGAGAGCAAATTAAAAGAGGGGGAAGCTATCAATCTCTTCCTGAAATGAAACCAAAGGCAAATTTCGGGACTCTCATGTCAAAGAAAAAATATTATAAGAACCAAGAACCAAAAAGCTTTATTCAGGATCATGTAATACCTGACAGTTTCTATTTATAAACCCAAAGAGACCTTGGAAAAGTCAAAGGAGAGCTTAAAACCACAAATAACAGTCTGCAAAAGCTGAGTATAATCCTACAGGAAGAAAAAAATGTATCTTTAGTAGAATAAAAAACTTCCAAGCATTTCTGATGAAAACATTAAGGCTGAGTAAGAACTCTAATACAAACACAAAAGTTCAGAGAAACCGAGAAATGTAAATGTATTTGAGGAACTGGAAGGAGTTGTAGTGATAACATTTTAAAAGGAGAAAGACATGTCCCTTCAGAGCTTTAATGATCTAAAAGGATATTATGGGAGTTAATATGAAAATATTATGGGGGTTAAATATGAAAAAGAGTACATAGGGTACTGGGTAAAAGAATTGGTTCTGTTTTGAAGGTCTGACAAGAGAAAAAAGAAGGGAAGGAAAACACAGAGTAGTGAAGAATGGAGGAAGAGGAAGGAACTTGCTATTTCTTATATCTGCAGTGTATGAAAAAAAGAATATAGAGACATGGGTAAAAAAGGGTGGGGGGAGTGGACATCAGATAACTCACTCTTATTGTAATGCATACAGGGGACATATACACACATATACAAATAAACAAATACAGTTTGGTTTACAAATACATTAAACTCAACTGGAAAACAGCAGGGACAGGGAAGGGGAAGTTAAGATAATACCAAGGAGGGAATAGACCCAAGTGAAAACAAAATTCACGATGTTAAAGGGGGTGAGGATGAGGGTTTAAAGTGAGAAGAAAAAAAGTAATTAGAATCTAAGAGGATTCTTTCTATGGTCTCTCAAACAACTGGAGAATGAGCAACATATGGCATAAGAAGGTAATGGAATATTATTACATCATAAGAAATGACAAAAGATCATTTCAGAAATTATGAGTAGTATGAAGTGAGAAGAACTAGGACATCAAATCCTTATATAAAACAAAGACAATCATAATGTAAATAAAGAAAAACAACTTTAAAAGAATAAATAACTGCAATCAAAGCACCGTATCCATAGTATGATGAAGCATGATACCTACCTCCTGACAAAGAAGTGATGGACGTAGGTGTGGGGACATGTATTTTTGGACATGGCCACTGGATGGATTAGTTTTGCATGACTATGCTTATTTATTAAAACGGTTTTTCCTCTCATTTTCTGTTAACTGAGAGGAAAGGGATACAGGGAAGTGGGCTGATTAGCAAAAGTGATTAAAAAATAAAAAGGGAGGATAATTATAATTTTTTAAATACAAAGAAGGAAGCTTGGAAGAAATTATAAACAAGCAGGATAGTTTTGAAAATACAGAATTTATTGTACTTTTTTATTTACAAAAAGTAACTAATGTAAAATGGAGACTCATGATTTCATATATAATACTCTGTATTGTGCTGCATGTATGGAAATGCTCATTTGGGGTTTTTAACTTCAGAAAAAAAATTTTTAAAGAAATTATGGTATATGAATGTAATGGGATATTATTATAGCATAAGAAATGCTGAAAGGGATGTTTAACCAAACCTAGAGAGACATATAAACTGATAAAAAAAAAAACAAGTGAGCAGAACCAGACGAACAATTTATACTATAACAAAAACAATTTTTTTAGTAGAATAAAAAACTTCCAAGCATTTCTGATGAAAACATTAATAACTCTGAAAGACAAGAATTCTAATCAACTAATTATCAAACATTATTCCAGAGAACCAACAAGGAAGCATGCTACCCACCCATTTCAATTGATGGACTAAAACTGCAGAATGAGACACACATATTTTGACATGGCCAATATGGGCCATTGACTACGCATATTTGTTAAAACAGGTCCCTTCCTTCCTCCCTCCATAAGCAGGGGTAAGTAAGTATGGAAAGAAAATATATGTTTGTTCACTGAAAAAATAATTAATTTAAAAAAGAGAAAATATGGGTCTTTTAGAGAGAAGTTTAGGGTCACTAAAAATACTGTACAGTTTTTCAAAGGCAATGCAGCTCCCCTCTCTTCTACCTAGAGGTTTTCAACTACACTTCATAATCTGAAGAAGCATTCTTCATTTACTTGGTTTCTTTTTTTATGAACAATTAGGATAAACTCTTTTGAGTGATACGTGGACCTCATTTAGAAAGATCTACAACACTTTTCTCAGGCTTGATACAATCAACACAACATAATATACAGGAGGGATATATAGAGGACATAATCACCTATAGGTTAATTCCTGTTCTACTTGGACTCTGTACATTAATCTTGCATGTAGCAAATATCTTTGGAAGCATATATCTCATGGTTTTAGCCTTCAGTTGATATTAACAAAGAGAAGATAAGATGATCTCTATTGTTATATCTTCCAAAGAATCTTACATAATTTTGATACATACATGGAAAGCTTCTTGTAATAAAGCCCTTAAGGGTGCATGAAGTGCAAATCAGATGCTTCGACCAATCGACCAATAATCGACCAATAAGCACAGTGGAATCTTGTAGTCACCAGACCTTTCGGCATGTCATGATCACAAAGGTGTATTAATTCATGAAAGCCCGTTCCTATCACAATTCTTAAACATGCATGTCCTTGTTGATGCATGTGTAGATGATCCTCATAAAAATTTTGTAAAAATGGGAAAGTAATCAGGCAAATAAATAGTTACTGACATTTTCTCAATCACTGTTATTTTGTAACAATCAAGTCCGAGATTTTTTTCCACGTCTGTGGTATTCTCCCTTTCAGATGTCCTGAAAGTTGATCCAATGTCCTCCAAATTATATTTATTCCAGCAGAGACTCCTCTGTGTATCTATGATCTAGTCTAGCTGTTCTTATCATCTTTAATTTTTTTCAGTGTCAATTCAACTTTCCTAATAACTCTATAAGCTATCTTTCCATTTTGGCTGCAAACTCTTTTTCTCTTCTGGTATCATGTATAGTAAGAACATCACAACTGATAGGATTCAGTTCATCAAGTATTATGTTAATTTCATGAGCTGTTACATTTGTGTACCAAAAGCTGTATAGCATAGAAACATATACATATATAGCATATACATATACATATATAGCATAGAAACATATACATATAACAGTTTGCCCATTTCCATCCTCAAGGTTGCATTTTGTTCTACCAAATGAAATGTTTTTAAAATAATTAGCAAAAATTAAACACAAACCATATACTCTGACATTTTCAGTCAGTGATGTAAACATAAAGATAATACTTTCCTATTTTAAATGGCTTATAGAAATAAACTTCTCTTTTCATAATTTCCTGCAGGATGCCCTCTGTGTGCCTATTATTCTTGTAAACACTTTGTTGAGCCAAGAAAGTCATGGCAGTTGGCAGTGATTTCCAGTCATTCACCTTTCCATTGTAGTAATGCCATCCATTAATTCTTCTACTCATCGCATATCTTTCCCTCTTTCAAGAATCTTAAGAGTCAGTCCCCTCAATACCATAAATGTGACCTCTAGTACAAACCTCCTCTGAGTATAAGTGGTCTGGTGAACCAATGCTATTTCCACTTACACACACACACACACACGACTGACGTGTTGGGATCCAAATGTAGGTGACAGAAAATAGTTCGCTACAAAATATGCTGACAGTTATTCCATTTTTCATCTATTTTGTCCTATTTTCCATTTCTCCTTTAAATGCTCTTAGGATGATCTAGCTTAATCAGGCCTCACACCAAGCTTTCTGCAAATTTGTTTTTGCCTCTAGTATATATCAGTGTTATATGAAGAGACAAAGCTTATCATCTTCCAAAATCTTCCCAATGACTTTGCAAATGACTCTGTATTTTAAACTCATACTACTTTGGGGTGCTTGGTCTCTCTGCTTGGTAAAGAGACCAAGTATTTGTTCATTCTAGTAGTTTCTAGACTTTTTTGGCCCCTTGTTGGTACAACTACTATAACTTAGTTATACTGCCAATGGAAATGTAGATAGTATATGTCTATCTATTCATTTACCATTTTCCAGCAGCAATATCTTATTTGAATAGGTCAGGTTGGAGTTGTTTTAATTGTTTTCTAAACCTTGAGTCGTGTACAAATTTATTCTTTTTTCACGTTTATTACTATCTTTTAATGATTCAAATTCTGAAATGGAAATATATCCATGTGAATTAATCATTCATTCTCACAATTGAAAGAAATAATCTTTTTTCGAAGTTTCAATGAAGTACAGAGCATAGAAAACAAAGTTAATTTTTCAATGATATGTACTGAGAATACAATGTTTACATTTCTGCCATGGCCAAATGATTATTAGATTCCACATACAGGCGGATCTGTTTCCTAGGAAGGGACTTGAATAAATCCTCTCCTTCAAACTACATCAGTAACAATGAAATGTTTCTTTAAAAAAACAGGAAGAGAGACTTAACTGGAAGGATGGGGAAGGGAAACAGAAAAAGCCTAAGAAAAGTCAAAATATGTTTGTCAGGAGATTAGAGAGTGAAAGCCTGCCACACAAAAGATAAAGGGAAGAAAGACCACAGCACATCTGGAGATGAAAAACGAATCTGAGGGTCTTTCTGAAGCAAAGGGAGCTGGATGCTCTGACAAGGAAACAGCTGTTAATCCTCTCTACTAAGTCGCAATTCATCCATTATGGGTCAGTGGAAGAAGCAAAAAAGTGGTGGTCAAACACTCCCTGCTGAAGGGTACCAAGGCAGCTATTTGGCAACCTGATTGAGAGAGAGAGAGAGAGAGAGAGAGAGTCTGTCTCCCTAACCCAGATCCAGAAATGTATACAAGTCATAGAGACCCTTCCAAGACTTGTCAAAACAGAAGACTACTAACCACTTCTGATGATCCACATGGGCACAAATAATACTGCCAGAAGGAACTTAGAAAACGCTGCCAAAAATTACGGCATCTTGGACAAGAAACAGATGACCAAAAAGGTGCAGGTGGTGTTTTTATCATAGCAATCCACTAAAGACAAGGGATTCAGAAAAGAAAATTTAATTTAGAAGCTAAATTCTGGCTAAGAGATGGCTCCTGGCATTGAGATTTGAATTAGTGATACAGGGCTTTAAAAAAAAATTTTTTTTAAGCAAAGGAGACCTACTCGGTCTGCATCCCAAAGACAGCAAAGAAAAAGGAAAGGGACCTAATGTACAAAAATTATTTATCATAGTTCTTGTTATGGTACCAAAGAACTAGAAATTGAGGGAACAAGTTGTAGCAGATGAGTACTACTGCACTATAAAAAAAATGATGAGGGAGATGGTTTCAGAAAAATATGGGAAGACTTATATGAATTGCTAACAGTGAAATGAGAAGAACCAAAAGAACATTGTACAGCAATAGTAATGATATGATGATCATCTGTGAAAGACTTAGCTACTCTGATCAGTACAACGATCCAAGACAATTCCTTATGATGAAAAATGCAATCCACCTTCCGAAAGAAAAGTGATAAACTCTGAGTACAGATGGAAGCATGCTTTTTTTATTTTATTTTTTTTGGCAACGTGGCTAATCCGGAAATATTTTACATGACTTTCAATGACTGATGGATGTATGACTGATACATTATTTGTCTTCTCAGTGGGTGGCAGGGTGGCTGTAGGGGAGGGAGAGAATTTGGAACTCAAAATTTTTAAAGATAAATGTGAGAAATATTTTTTTAAAAAAAGCAAATGAGAAAATTGACACTCAGAATTTCACAAGGGAGAACTCTTAAAAAGGAGAAAGTAGTAATCCATGCCCACAAATGCCTATATACAACTACATAATGTTTAGACAACAAACAAGATGAACTAAAGATCTCAATGCAAGGAAGCAAAGGAGATGTCATAGGTACCACTATGACTTAGTGAGGTGTGATCTATGATTGTAATATGGCCCTGGAAGTTTATACCTTATTCAAAACAGAAAAAATATATAAAAGAAGGTGGAAAGGACACGCTACAAATAAGAAGACATACCCATGTGAAGAAATCCAGGAAACAGAAGTAGAGAAGCATTGCAGAGGGTATTTAGGTAAAGGTCACTGAAGAGAGAAGTAGATATCACTGGAGTACTTATTGGAAAAACAGATGAGTTCAGGGAACTGATAAGAAGTCTGAAACAGAGACATGATACAGTCATGATAAAGGACTTCAATTATGTAGTCTTGATATGTACCCTAGAGTTTAGAAGTTTTCAAGGAGTTTACATTAAGTATATGTAGAACAGCATAGATTAAAATCCCATGGAGTTGGGAGGCAAAGGAAGTCAGCTCAGGAGTACTAGGAAATACTCAAGAATGAAATTCTGACAACATAAAAAGAAACAATTTTGACAAAGAGGAAAAATAAAAGTTGTCTGAAGAGACTGATGCAGATGCAAAAAGAACTCCTCAACCAACCCCAATTTTTAAAAGTTACACATACAAAAGATGAAAGCAAGGTCAGGTAACAAGAAGATGAATTCAAAAGCCTTGTACAGTCCTGCCACAATAGCATCAGTGGTACTAAAGCTTAGAGTGAGTTGAGGTTGATGATGAAACCTAAGGACAACCAAACAGAATGTGGGGATTTTTTTAAAGTTGTTTTGGGAAAAGCAGTGCGGAATTTGGCTACCATCTCTCTGGTGAGCATGTTAAGTGTTTACTGACTAAGGCACTTATTTTTTAAAATCTTTTTATCTCCTTATTAAGGTAACTCACTCATATTGGTTAAAGTTCTATGTAATATTATCATAATCTGTGTCAATGTCATTTCTGTTGTCCACCCTTTTTTCACAATTAAACAATTACTTGTTTAAATAGTTAAGGCTGAATTGTTTTAACTGTATGTCAGATATTTTTCTCATTATTGTTCCTTTTTCTGGCTCTTCATTAAATCTGGTCTTTGCTCTGACAAGAAGGAAATCTAGCTGCACTGCCAGCTGACTCAGAGATGATGATTGGCACATCAGCTATGAGGACTGTCCCACCTGTTATGCTATTTGGTGCTCGCCTTGTCAAGCATTTACTAATTCTTTTCTTGATGAAAGTATTCATGATATAAAGAATCAAGTTTCTCCATAGTCTGCAAGTCTTTGACCTATCACATCCTTCTTCTTGACCCTTGCTTCCCAATATATTTCTCCCCCTCTTTTTCTATTTCAGTGAAGTAACCAATTACTTAGACTATACATACAAGAGATCCATGAAGTCAATACAATAGGGAAGACATAGAGGAGGGAAAGATACCAAAGGCAAGGAAATTAAAAAATCTCAGACCTTATACTTATTATCCCCTGTGTAAAATCTCATGTACTGAGGGCATTAGGAACAGGAAATCTTTTGGAAGCAATATTCTAAAGTGTATCACATCGTTACCATTTCCCAAATGACTGAAACATATAGAGAATGCAAAGTTCTACTGTACTTATTTCTGCTCAAAAAAAAATCATTTCAGTCTATCAAAATATCCCTTGTTGACTCTCTTCCAAAAAAAAAAATCTTTCACCACTATCTCAAAAATCGATAAAGTTTCTTTGAATGAAATATCCATAGAAACAACCCTATTCAAAGAATATCCAATCATAAACATCATTTGAGACATAAAACATGTAGACGTATACTGGCCACTGTGATATTAAAGATTCAACAGTGAGCCCTCTACAAGTCCACAAAATTTAAAAGGTTTTATACACACAAATCCAATAAGGTTAAGATTAAAAGGGAAATAATTTGTTTTAAGTTTTTATTGATATATTTTGTTCTTATAGTAGAAACATTTCAGTCAATATTTATTAAGCACTTTTAAGCATTATTTATTAAGCAGTCTAATAGAGGAGACAACATACAAACAACTAAGTACTAACAAACTATATACAGGATAAATAGGAAATAATCAACAGAGAGAAGCCTTCTAGAATAAAAAAGCTGAGAAAGGCTTTACAGTAGAAGGTGGGATTTAAGCTGGGACTTGAAGAGAGCCAGAGAAGCCAGGATGCAGAACAAGGACGGAGAATATTCCAAGAAAGGGAGATAGCCAGTAAAAACGCCCAGAGTCAAGAGGTAGAATATATTCTTCAAGGAAGAACAAAAAGGCCAGTGTAATTGAACTGAACTGAACAGTACATGGAAAGAGGGGGTAGGGGGGAAGATAGAGAGGGAATGTGGAGAAAAGGGGGAGAAGTAAAAGACTAGGGGGTGGGCCTCTAGGTCATGAATGGCTTTGAATGTCAAACACAGGATTTTATCTTTGATCCTGGAGGTGTCAAGGAGTCAACAGTTTACTGAGGAAAGGGGTGAAATAGACCCCTGCTCTAAAAGACATTACTTTGGCAACTGAGTGGAGGATGGACTGGAATGGGGAAAACATCGTAGGAAGGGAGATGAAGTTGCCGGGTACTACAAAAGTCCAGGCATGAGGTAATGAGCCTGCAAAAGGGTGGTAGCAGTATCAGAGGAGAAAAGGGGGTATATTTGAGAGATGAAATTAAGGGGAAGGGGGGATAGTAAAGAGTAAAAGATGACACTTCAGAGTCTAAGAAGATGGTGGTCCCCTTGATAATAATACGGAAGTTTGGAATGGGGAGGGTTTGGGAGGATAGATAATGAGTTCAGTTTTAGATGTGTTTAATATAAGATGTCTACAAGACATCCAGTTTAAGATGTCTTCCTTATAAGAGACCGTGGAGATGCAAGATTGGAAATCAAATGGGGAAGTTAGGGCTGTATAGAAAGATCTGAGAATCATCATTGTAGAGATCACTAGATCTATTGGAACAGATTACTCTCACTTTGTGAAATCTCTTGTAAGAAAGTTAAACAGTTAAGTAAAAATAATAATATATTATTCTCATCTGAAAATGCATACAATATTTTATATCTGTAGCACATCCCCCTCACAACTCTATTTTTTAAATAGGAATCTATTTTCTCTCCCTATGACCCACCACCCCAGTAAACAAAAAATAAAAAGATTAACTGGAAAAAAATCTCTGCAGCAAGTTTCCCTGACAAAGGTAGCATTTCCAAGAAATTAACTCAAATTTATAAGAATAAGAGCCACTGTCCTTTCTATAAATGGTCTAAGGATATGAACAGGTATTTTTCACGGGAAGAACCCCAACCTATATATAGTCATGTGGAAAAATGCTCTAACTCGCTACTAATTAGAGAAATGCAAATCAAAGCTATTCTGAGATTCTATATTGCACTCTGATTGGCAAAGAAAACAAAAGAGGAAAACGGTAAGTGCTGGAGAGGCTGGGTGAAGACAAGCACAATGACAGACTGTTGGTGGATCCGTGAATGGGTACAGCCATCCTGGAAAGCAATGAAAGAATTTCAAGAACATCAGGAAATAAAAGATGTCGTCAGGAAAATGTATGATAGCAAAAGATGGACTAGTCAGTTTGGTGCACAAAAGGTGCTTAATGAGTGCTTGTTGACTTGATTTGGACTAGATGAGAGAACAAGTTGAAAGGCTAACAGGCCAAGTACAGGTAGTATCATGATGTTAGAAAAACAACAACAAAATATTTTTAAATATACATAAGAAAATCAGAAGTTCAGAAGGGGACATAAATGGCAATTTTGTTACTCATTTATTGAATACTCGCTTTTTAAAAAACTAACAAGTTCATGGGCTCACATACATATGCTCTTTTTGTCTTTATTGATAGAGTGAAATGTTTGTTTATTGATGACTGTTAAATTCACAATAAAAACAAAAATTTAAGAAGATTTAAGGCTATTCGAGGATTACAAGCTCAATACGAGTCAACAGTGGCGAGAGAATGGAAGAGTACACACATATAGCTTCAAGGAATAAGGAGGTGATAGGCTCATTCTACCTAGACCTGTCCTAGTTAGATCATATCTGGTAGATGATATTCATTTCCACATTTTATGAAGGATGTTGACAGACCATAAACACAGAGAAATGAGATGCCACAATGATGAAAAGTCTCTTTTCTCATAGCACAATCGGGTACAAGAAGTAGGGATGATTAGCCTAGAGAAGAAAAGGCTCATGGAGGAAAGGAGATCTGAAAGACAATAATCTGGAAAATGGATTAGACTGGCACGAAAGAATAGAAATAGGTGCAAAGGACATAAGTTATAAACAGGCAAATGTAAGCTTAATGTGAGAAAAAAAAACTTGCTAACAGTTAAACTTACCCAAAGATACAACAGAATGCCTAAGGATATAAAAGGTGGGGCTCTCCATGCAAAAACTAGATAACCAGTCATCACATAAGCGGTAGCAAGGGAGGTCCCTCCCAACTCTAAAATTCTGTGATGTTTCTCATGTACTCTTTAAGAACAAGAGTAAGACAAGTAATAGCATACTGATGACACCTGGTGGCCACTTCTTACAGGAAGATTCATCCAGGGTAGCTGTTTAGGAACAGCATTTGAGAAAAGAGCAAAGCATTAGAGGTGCATCAGGTACATCTACCTGAATATTTTATCGATCAGATTTCCTTGGCGGCATGTAAAGCTGAGATTCAGAAGAAGAGATCATTTTATTCCTTCTAGTCACTTCTATCCCCCATTTTTCTTCAGTCCCTCTTTTTTTTTTTTTTTTAACTCTCTTCACATTCAATCATTTAACTACTTTAGACACAGACATTGAGTACAGGAACTGGAATGCACAAGACACTTTTACACTAACATACATTCTCCCTCACATACAAAAAAGCCCTTTCTCACACATATTCTTACAAACACTTATAAACACTAAAGTGCTCAAGTGCCAGGTACGTCACTAAACACTTTTACGTTAAAAATGATAGTCCCCCAGAATATACACCATCTTAGAGTGGGTGGGAGGGTAGAAATGGGGAGAAAATCTGTAATTCAAACTCTTATGAAAATCAATGCTGAAAACTAAACATATTAAATAAATTAAATTTTTTAAAAAAAAGAAAAAAAATGATAGTCCCTGTCCATCAAAAAGATAGAGAATGTAGAGTGTAGGGAAGAGGGTAAAGATATGATTTGAAAAGAAATAATAAAGTGGTGGCTGAGGAAAGAAAATGAAAGTGCCCCCAAAAAGGGAGAATACTTTCAGTTAAAGAAAATTTAAAAGGTCAACAGAGGAGAGGTAAAGCCTAAGGTAAAACTGAAGAAAAAATTATTTTGAAAGACAAAACTGATGAAGTATTTCATTCTGGGTACAGGGAGCAATATGTATCAAAACGCAGACAGGAAATAGCATGATGAGTTCAGGGAAAAGCTAATGCTCCTGTGTAACAAGAATATGGAGGACATCTAGAGAAGTAATGTGAAATGAGACAATGGAAAAGTGGACTGGAGACAAACTGTATAAGGTTACAAATGATGAGTAAAAGAGTTTGTTTTTTATTCCAGGAAGTCAACAGAAGGCATTTGATGAGAGGAATGGCATGGTTAGACCCATTCCTCAGTCAGATGATGTGCACAGCTGTGTTACAAGTAGATAGCTATTCCCTAATAAACAAGTGATCAAAGGATATGAACAAATAGTTCTCAAAAGAGAAACCACATGAAAGAAAGCTCTAAATCACCAATAATATGAGAAATGAAAATCAAAACAACATTAAAGTTTTACTCACATCCTGAAACACAGTCAAAGATGACAAAAGATAGAACTAGTCAATGTTGGAGGTGTGGTAGGATGATAAGAACCCAGATACACAGTTGGTGGAGCTGTGAATCAGTACAAAGATTTTGGACAGCAATTGGGAATTATGCAAATAAAGCAATTAAAATGTCCACGCCTTTTGACTCAAAGATTCAGTAGACTTATACCTCGGCAGTTCCCACCCCTGCCCTAGTTTTAGAAACAACTGATAAAAAGAAAGTCCTGGTATAAACCAAAATATTTACAGCAGCATTTTTTGTGCTAGTAAACTGGAAACAAAATAGATGCCCACCAACTGGGGCATGGCTAAACAAATTGTAGACATGAATGTATGGAAAACTACAGCATTCTAAGAAATAATGAATATGATACAGAAAAGCATGAAAGATCTATAGGAACTGAGGCAAAGTGAAACAAACTGAACCAAGAAAACAATATACACAATGACTACAACAACATTATTGGAAAGAGCCAACAAAAAAAAATCAAGGTTTCAAGAGAGATAAGAAGCCATCCCCTCCCCTTTCCTTTGCAGAAGCAGGCCCACAAGTATTATATATTGCATATATTTTCAGACTTTTTTTGATGCACTGATCCCTTACTTTGATTTTTTTCTTCTTTTCTTCTTTTTGTACTTAAAAAAATAATATTTGTTATAGGCAATGGTTCTCTGGGAAAGATATTAGAGGAAATTGTGGTGATGTAAAAAAAAAAGATATCAATAAAAACTTATTTAAAAAAAATTAAGGATAACCAAAGGCAGAGGGATCAGTTAAAAGACTATTACAATGGTACAAGTAGGAAATGCAGGGACGCAAAATTAAGGTAATAGCAGTGTGAACAGAGAGGATTTGGATGTAAGAGATATTGTGAAGAATCAACAGGACTTCATAATTGGGGAAGGCTGGGAAGAGTAGGAAGAGGGAAGAATCGAAGATGACTATAAGGTTTCAAATCTGAATGACTGAGAAGATGGTAATATATCAAAAGAAAAAAAGAAGCTGGGAAAAGGTCAGCAGATTATGAGTTCAATTTTAAATAACCTTCAGTGTGAGACATCCAAAGATATCCTTGTGACCAGTAAAGTGTTAGAGATACAGCAAAGTTCAGGAGAGAGATTAGGGTTGAATATACAGGCTTAAAAGTCTTCTACATGGGTGATAAATGAACCCATGGAGATCACCAACCAAGTACAAAGAGACAACAGAGACAAAGACAAAACTTTGGGACAGGAGGATAACAGCAAAACAATGGACAGCAAAAAAGAGCAATCAGAATGGAAAAACCATAAGGCAGCAACATCACAAAAGTCAAAGGGTGGAAAAAAGGTTTTTTAGAGGAAGGGAAGTTAACAATGTAAAAGCTATAGGAAGGTTAACGTTTTAAAAAGACATATAATATAAAGATGATGTGGGTGATGATGGTGATGATGATGCTTAACACATAACCTTTCTATGTGCCAGGTGTGCTGAGCATGTTGAGGGAGAAATGAACCCAGGGATGTAGAAATCCCAAACCAAAGTTCCCAAGGCAAGGCCGCCTGGAATGAATTCACCGACCCAAGCATTCTTTAAGTCAAGGAGGCAAAGATTTATTACATTTTACGTAAATAAAGCAGGCAGGAGTTCTTAGAGAACATGCAACCATACAAAGCTACAGGGAAAGTTTAAGTACAAGATTTAGGGGTGAAATCCGTCAATTAGGTGATTTGGGGTGGGATTAGGGAGCGGTTTAGGAGTGGTCAGTTCTTAAAGGAACATGCACTTTTTGTATCTACTGCGAAGCTATCTTACCCAGAGTTCACTGGGAAAGAGCCCACAGAGAGGTGTGGTTTTGCCTGTGAAACACCACTATGTCATCAAAAGTTCACGGCTGCCTGGGAATATCCAGGTGGATTCCATCACATGTCTTGTTAGACAAGATTAACGTAAGGAGTATACATTTGACCATGTCTAGGATATATGTCAGACTCAGTATAGTCAATTATCAGCATCCTGAATCAATCTATAATTGGGCATAGCTGCTTACTGAGGAAGAAGCAGAGATAATTTTGGGGCACACTGCCTTTTAGCTAGAGAAAGAGACTGCTAGGGCCAATGCTTTGAAGCTAGGGAGAGATGTGATTTTAGAACTAGAGTTCAGGCACAGGCACCCAGGCAGAGGTTAAAGAGAAATGTGATGTTACAATTAGGGTCCAAGCACAAGCACCTCATCAAGCACTTTACAAATATTATCCCATTTTATCCTCACAACCATATTACAAGGTAGGTGTCTTTATCCTCACTTCACAGTTGAGGAAACTGAGGCAGATACTTAGGAGCATAAGAGTTAACAGTAACACCTGCCTTACAAGGTCATTGGGAAGATCAAATGAGATAATATTTATAAAGCATTTAGCACAGTGCCTGGCACATAGCAGGTGCTTAATAAATGTTTATTTCTTTCCTTCCTTCCTGCCCCTCTTTTTCCCTCCCTCCCTCCTATTGCCTTTTCTTCCTGATTCCCTATCACTTCTTCCTTGTTCCCTCCCTCCCTTTTCCTGCATCCTCTTTCTCTCCCTCTCCTAATCTTTCCCACATTCACTTATATACATATACATATGTATTCACATATATACATATACATACTTACCCTTAAAATGCTGGTCCACTTTCTCTTTCCTGTCTCTCCCCTTCATACAGACACTTTCCCTCTCTCCCTCTCACTTCAGAGCTAGAAGAAACTTTAAAGGTGTCTAACCCTCCCATTTTACAGATGAAGAAAACCAGGCAGAGCAATCACATTGCTAGTTAATTAGAGAAAACTAAAAGTCAAGTCTCTTGATTCTCAGAACTGTGCATTTTCCACTATTTCCACCATGTTACCTTAAAGATAAGTCTTAAGAAAATAACAATCAAAGATATTGCAGCTCACATTTACATAGTCCTTTACTCATCAAGCATTTATTACATATCTACAATGTGCCTAGCACTCTAAGTGCCAGGGATACGAAGACGGGGCGGGGGGGGGGGGGGGGGGAGTATCTCCTCTGAAGGAGCTTAGAGCCTAACAAGACACCTTATAGTTTGTTTAAAAAAAAAAACTTTCCTAAAAAAACCAGGAGGCAGACTCTGGTTATGGGCGCTAGTCTAAATAGTAGTAAATATTACCTAGTCCAAATCTCTGATTTTGGAAATGAGGAAAGTGAGGCACAAAGGCCTGTACCTTCTAATGAGTCTTGTGGTCATCCAACAATACTAAGCTATACAAGAATTACTATCCCTGTTTCTTAGATGAAGAAACTGATGCTCAGAGCAGCTAAGTGACTAAGCATATTACACGAGAGAAGAGCAGGAACAAGTATTCAGAAACAACTAAAATGGCTCATAAGTCCATAAAGGGCATTACCAAGCATTGGGTTTATCATTATGCAGCCTACCCATGATCATTCAAATTTTGCTGAGGTCTACTTAACCCAGATTGGTGCATTTCTAAAAAGCTGCCTAAACTTTTAGAATGTGTTGCTTCATCTCCCAGAATAACCTGAGAGGCACTGAAGTAGTCAAGGTACGTGCATATACAACAGCCTTTGTCAACTTCCTCAACAATCAGTTTGTATTACTACCAACAAACCCTATAGTTAGATCAAATGTATACAGTTTTCCTTGTATCTTGAAACTGCAGATCCAACTGTCAAAAGAAGATATGCTCCCTTTGAGGAAAGCACAGTGGAGAACTTTTAGGTGAAGATCAAGAAGCATAAAGAGAAACAATATTGCTATCAGCACATATGCCATTACACTTATACAGAAAAGAAAGTGATGAGAATCTTGGAAAAAAAAAAAAAAAGGACAAAAGCTTGGCACAGAAGCCCAGTAGATCTGAGATGGGAGGCTTCAATTATCCAGGCATTGGCTGCTCTGCCAAAAGCAGAACAGCTAATAATTTCTTAACTTGCCCTAGAAAGAACTTTAGCCATGAAGATGGATCTGATTCTCACCAACCAGAATCAGGTGATTACTGGGGTGGAAATGATTGGAACCCTCCATCTTAGAATTGGTGATGGAAAAGGGAAAGAAAGCTGGACATGTCTGACATGTACTCTAGTTCTGGGGAAAGCAAATACAAGTTCATTGAAAGGATAAAGAGAATTCCACGGCCTAAAATTCCAAAAGAGAAGTCAGCCCAGGAAGAATGGAAAGGTCCTAATAATTAAATTCTGAAGACAACCGGAAAAAATTCCAAAAGGGTAGAAAAAGAGAAGGTGCTTAAAAGACTAATGTAGAACACACAAGATTAACCAACCAACTTAGACTTTTAAGAGAAATATACAGAAATTGGAAGCAAAGGCAAATAAAAGTGGATAAATCAATCAATTTATCAATAAGCCTTTAAGATCCTACTACCTGCCAGGCACTATGCTAGGCAGTGGGAATAAAAAGATAAAAGGGAAACAGTCTCTACCCTCAAGGAGCTTGTATTTTATCAAAGGGAGACAATATGCACACACATAAATATATATAAAACATATATACATAAGTATATACACACATATTATATATATATATATATATATATACATACATATGTATACATACACTCAACACGTCCAAAACTGAATTTATTATCCCCCTCCCCTCCAACCCACCCTTCTTCCTAACTTCCTCATTACTCATTAAGGGTACCACCATCTGCCATTTACTCAAACTCCCCACCTAGGTGTCACCCTCCACTCCTCACTCTCTCCCACCTCCCATATTCAGTCTGTTGCCAAGGCCTGTCAATTTTACCTTTGCAACATCTCTATATGGGCCCCTCTTCTCTCTTCTGACACTGTCACCATCCCAATACAGATCCTCATCACCTCATGCTGGGACTACAGAAAGAGACTGCTGGTTGGTTGGACTGCCTAAAGTCTCTCCCCACTCCAGTCTATCCTCCACTCAGCTGTCAAATTCATCTTTCCAAAGCACAAGTGTGACCACATCACCACCATCCCCTACTCAATAAATTCCAGAATCTCCCTATCACCTCCGGGATCAAATACAAAATCCTCTGTTTGGTATTCAAAGCCCTTCAAACCTAACCCCCTCATTTCCCACCTTTCTAGTCTTCTTATACCCTATATTAGCCCTCTCCACCCTGTCCAACTCTTAGGTCCAGTGACACTGGCCTCCTTGCAATTCCTCCAAGATACTCCCAACTCCAAGTATTTTCGCTGGCTGTCACTCATGCCTGCAATGCACTCCTTCCTCATCTCTACTTACCGGTTTCCCTGACTTCCTTCAAATCCCAACTTCAATCTCACCTTCTACACAAAGCCTTTCTCAATCCCCCTTAATTCTAGAGCCTTCCCTCTGTTAATTAGTTCCAATTTATACTTTATCTAGTTTGTTTGCACATAGTTGTTTATGTGTTGTCTCCTCCACTCAATCGTTAGCTCCTTTACGACTGTCCTTTGCCTCTCTTTGTATCCCCAGGGCTTAGCATATTGTCAGGCACATAACAGACACTTAATAAATGTTATTGACTGACTGATTGATTCATAAAAGATGTAGCACTTGAGGTGAACTTTGAAGGAAATTGTTGTTATTCAGTCCAACTCTTCATGACCCCATTTGAAGTTTTCTAAGAAGAGATACTGGAGTGGTTTGCCATTCCTTCTCCAACTCATTTTACAGATGGAAACTGGGGCAGACAGGGTTAAGTGACTTACAAAGGATCACACATCTAGTAAGCATTTGAGGCCAGATTTGAACTCAGAAAGCTGAGTATTCCTGATTCCAAGCCCAGTGCTCTACCTGCTGTACCACCTAGCTGCCCTTGAAGGAAATTAGGGGGTCTAAGAGACGACAGTGGTGAGGAAGAGGCATTCAAGGAATGGGGAAAAATGTGTTCAAAAGGCGCAGAGACAGGAGATGGAATGTTACAAATTACAAACTACAAGGAACTCAGTTTAGCTAAAATGAAGAGTAAGTAAATGTGTAAATAGGCTAGAAAGGTTAAGTTGGAGCCAACTTGTGAAAGGCTTTAAATTACAAATTTAAGGGTTTATATTTGACCCTAGAGACAACAAGTCACTGGAGTACCCTGAACAGGGGAATGATACTGATGGATTGGAGAGGGCAGAGACTTGAGGTAGGGAGGCCACTTAAACTGGTATTTCAGCAGTCCAGGGTGGTGGTCATGTGAGTGGAAAGAAAGGGACCATGCTACAAAGGCAAAAGTCTTAAGATCTTGTCTCCTGTTTGTTCTTTTCCACTAAGAGAAGGGAGTACAGCCTCTTCAACTTCATGAGTGTGAAAAGTCCAGGCATCCCAGCATTTACAAATCTGAGTTACAGGCCAGGCACAGCGGCATCAATATCCTGAAGAGCAGAGAAATCTTTTGGTCCCAGGCCAGTAAATATGATCCTGACTTTGGATATGAATATGGTAGGACTGATGCTATGTAAAATCTGAGCTAAGTTTTAAGCCTACTCCCCTAGAGACCAAGTAGTATAAGAAAGATCTTGGGGAGAAAAACTTATACATTTATTCTTGCTATATCTTTGAAGCAGATATCCATTTTTTTTAAAAACTAAATATGTGTTTGACCCTCAGTAGCATTTCTAGTGAGCTCTCCAGCATAAATATCTAACCAGCATCTTAGCTCTTGCTCCTCCAAACCAGATGGCAAGTTCTATGGTACTAACCAATCAGCAGGCCAGGATCCCAGAAGCACATCTGAATTTCTTAAATTTCTTTTCATCTAAGCTGTGTCAACTCAAATTTGACTGCATTACTTATCAACTACAAGCATACTGTTTCACACTTAAAAAAAAAAACATACTTACACCTATAACTGACAAAATGGCATGCCTTTGTAATTTAAATACCTAGAATAGCAAAAACTCTGCCTCCTAAAGCACAAGTTGCTCACTGTAACTTTATATGTAATAATGGTAGGCACATATTCTCTACATCCCAGCTCCCAATGACTTAAAGCAGTTAAGTGAAATAATGAGAGGTAAAAAAACCTGTTTTTCCTCTTTCAAATCATAGTAGGAATGTCAATTTAATTCTAACTGTTCAACATAAGAACAGCTCATTCTTATATCTGGTTGGACCAACAAGATTTCTAGAGATGATAACATGGGGCAATGAATCCACACAGCTTTGTATCTCCCACCTTAGGGCAGAGCTGTCCTGATTGGTGAACAAGTGAACTCACACAGTAGGTTACATCTCACCAATCCCAGACAAAGACATGCTTCACATATGATCCAGTCATGCACTAAACTCCACTCCTAATCCCCATGTTCTCTAGATATTAAACTTGTTGCGACATATATACCACACCCCTCCAATTTCTGCTCTGGGAATAACAATCACATCATTACTATTACTTCTACAAAAATATGTCAACTGACTGCTCAATGACCTTTCTATGGCCACTACTCCCCTCTATGTATTGTTTCATCTTATTATAATACAAGCTTTTTGAGGGCAGAGTCTGACTCACTTGTTTTGCTTAGCACAGTGTCTGGTAAATAGTAGGCTCTTAAAAATGTCTTTTTTTCATCCATTTCATCAATTATAAGTATCTAGCCAATTTTTTCCCTCTAAATCAAAAAGTATAGGTTTTTTTCTTGTAGTACAATTACAACATACACTACATTATTGTAGAAGAAAATACTGAGAAACAACAAACTACAATTATTTTAACAATATCAATAAAAGACATGAAATGCTCACTCATATTAAAAAGTAACTTAAGATTCAACCATCTTCTGTTATGATTGATGAATACTAGCATTAAAGTGCTTGTCCTTTAGAAAAAGGGTGTTAAATTTATTCCAGTGAGAAATTCAAAATTTGATAACCAAGTCAAGAATTTTTGTCAAGAATTTCAATTTTGCCTAAAGAACAAAACTTTGTTATTTAGAAATATCAAGTCAGAAATCTATAATAATTCTTTCCAAAATGTTTTTCTAAAAAATTATGCTTTGTTATTACTTGTATATTTTTGCTGAGTTTTTAAATCTCCAAAGATTTAAAAGAAATCTTAATGGAAAAGAAGAAAAAGAAATAGAAAAAAAAAAAAGAATGAGTGAATAAGGTAGAAAATATGTGAATTCAATGCCATTAAAAGTAGACACATGCAATCCCATGTATCTTGAGCCATTTGTTAAAAGGTTGTTTTATTATCAACGTAACTAATCACAATGAAACCATCTCTTACAACCAAAGACATTATAATGAATTTTCTTTACAGCTACAGAGAAATGGGATTTGCTGTTCCATATCAAACTACAACAGGCCATATAAATTCTTCTTCCTATTTATTGTTAAATGTAATTTTATCTATAAAATCATCCATGAAATATTAAAAACTGAAACAACAGAATTTATATCCTTTGCTTAATTTAGTTTAAATGGTCTATTCACTAAAAAAAAAAAAAGAGAAGGGGTAAAGTTACATATGATATAGCCTTTCCTTTCTTCTTTAAGCATTTCCATTAGAAATCTTTAAAGAATTTATAACAAAGCCATTTAAAAAATCATTCAGTGATGGAAGTTAGTATACTTTTCTCAAATTTCTTTTCATTTACTTGGAAGGCAAGAGAAAAGAGAGGTATATGGCACATTAATGAAGGAGAATGAAGAAAGAGACCATTAAAAAAGAATCAAACAAACATGTTTTAAAATATTTACACAGAAAAAGCAAATCAAATATCTCCTCTACTTATATATTACTACTCATATCCAAAGTAATTATGTATACTAATAAAAGGCATTTTGTAATTCCAAAATATTTCAGTATGACAGGAAAGTTTCTTTTTTGTAATAAATTTATTATTCAATTTAACAGAAAGAACTGACACTAAAATAAAAAAAAAAGATAAACAAAATCTCACAAACTAGGCCCAATTCCAAAAGTTCTACTTCAATACAGCTAAGCAGTGACCCTCTGTTTTCAAAGATAATACCAACAGAGAACAAACACTGGCAGGTTTTACTACTCTGAAAAGCATTTCAGTTCAGTTCCAGGGACAGACTACATATTCTATAAGGGTCCATTCTAGCAAAGTATGACATGGTCATCCTCAGTAGGCTGATAGGCAGAGATTTCATTATTTGCTTATTTAAAAACATGATTCTGAGGAGTCCATAGGCTTTATCAGACTGCTAAACTGGTCAATTACACACACACATTAAGAATCTCTGAAATAGAGGAAATGAATCTATATCAATACTGACATTTTAACTATGGAAAAAAAAACCCTAAAAGATGCTAAGAAGTTACAGCTAAATGAAAGGATGTTTTATGGGTTCTTTTTAGACAGGCAAATAATGGACTTGTTTCTTCATGTATCAAAAGCCAACAAAGACAATTTCACAGGACACTTGGTCATTCCAAATTGCGGTACTCATAATTAGTATAAACAAAAAGGACAATTAGTACAGCTTATATGTCAATTTCTATTGCAGAGGATAAATGAAGTAGAATAATTATCTAAAAAAATTTAGATAAAACCTTACAAAGGTGGAAAAAAAAAGTATAGTATTTGGTGATTTCAATGTAACAGTGGACCCCAAGATACCTTAACATTTGGTGACTTCAATGTACCTTATCCTAAGACTACAGCAGTAAATAGTATCATCATCATCATCATGTAACATGGACTTTCAATAAAATAGACGACTTTCAAGCTTTCTCAG
This sequence comes from Phalanger gymnotis, assembly GCA_028646595.1. Taxonomy (NCBI): domain Eukaryota; kingdom Metazoa; phylum Chordata; class Mammalia; order Diprotodontia; family Phalangeridae; genus Phalanger; species Phalanger gymnotis. The sequence continues at coordinate 180,412,973 of CM053622.1, forward strand.
TGAAAAGACCAGAGCTAAATAGAAAATTTGACTTTCAAACACAAGAATCAAGAGAAGCATGAAAAGGTAAACAAGAAAGAGAAATTGTAAAGGGCTTACTAAGATTGAACTGTTTTGTTTACATTCCTACATGGAAAGATGATGTATATAATTCATGAGACCTCAGTATTAGGGTAGATGAAGGGAATATACAGATAGACAGAGAGAGAGAGAGAGAGAGAGAGAGAGAGAGAGAGAGAGAGAG
>CM053622.1:180413716-180461660 GCA_028646595.1 Phalanger gymnotis
AAAAAAAGAAAATTTTTCCTTACATCACGCCTACACTTCTACCTTTCTTCAACTCCCACCTATGAAAACTACTTTTACTTTCTGAAGTCAAACAGAACAAGTGGCTTTGACTTGACCTGAAGATAATAATTTTTTACTAAGTGTTCTTTCCATCTGGAATTCCTTCAAGTAGTCTCTAGTCATGGTCTCTAGTCCTCTCCTCATTTTAGATTACCTTCTTCTTAACATAATCCAGTTTAAATAAACTTCCCGACTTCAAGCAACATGTAAACTCATCCACTTGGGTAATCCTTTCTGGGTAATACTGCTGATAGCAATCCAATCATGATTTTCTAGATTGTCTTTGTCCTCTCATAAATCTTCTACAAGGATACAACAAAAGCACTAGAGGATTTCTACTAGCACTCTTAACATTGAATGGATACTAATGGAACATATTTGTTTCTACTGGGTATCTTTTATTCTCATTATGTGATTGGTCCATCTCTTTTTTCCAGCCACATACCTTTTTTTAAATACATTTTTTAATTTATTTTGTTAAATATTTCCCAATTTTAAAATTTAATATTCATTTTTAATAAAATATTGAGTTCTAAATTCTCTCTCTGACTCCTACCCCTCCCCAACTTCTTGAGAAAGCAGTATGATATAAGTTATACATGTGAAGTCATGCAAAACATTTCTATATTAGCCATACTGCAAAAGAAAACACACGCACAAAAAGAAAGAAAAATAAAGTGAAAAAAGTATGCTTTCATCTGCACTCAGAGCTCATCCATCAGTTCTCTCTGGAGGTGAATAGCATTTTTCAATATGAGTCATTTGGAACTGTCTTGGATCATAGAGTAACTAAGTCTTTCCTAGTTGATCATCATTACAATACTGCTCTTACTGCATACAGTGTTCTCCTGGTTCTGCTCACTTTACTTTGCATCAGTTCATATAAATCTCCCCAAGTTTTTCTGAAGCTACCCTGTTTTTCATTTCTTATAGCACTATAATATTCCATCACTGCCATACACTACAACTTGTTCAGCCATTCCCCAGTTGATGGGCATCCTGTCAATTTCCAATTTTTTTGCCACTACAAGAAAAGCTGCTATAAATATTTTTGTACAAATAGGTCCTTTTCCCTTTCCTTCAATTTCTTGGGGATTCAGACCTAGGAGTGGTATTGCTGGCTTAAAGGGTATGTACTGTTTTATAGTCCTCTAGGTACAGTTCCAAATTGTTCTCTGGAATGGTTCAGCCACATATCTTGCTGATGATACTCATTACATTGCTTCTCCTGTGCAAGCTGCAGTTGGTAATGTGTTACAGTTTGTTTATGCTCACTGTACACCTCTCTACCTTTCAGTGTTTGCACTGCTAATAAGCAGAAATCAGTTTAATTATGTTCTTCCAAGTACCCAAAACTGAACTCATTATTACCAGTTCTGATACCATCAAATAGTTCTTCCCTACACTGAAATCTAGACTCTGACAATGTAAAACTGCTATCTATTTTCTACTCTTTTATGCAGTCTAATTGTTACGTCAAAAATGACAATGTTTCAAATTTTAATATTTTTGCATTATTTTTTCTACTGCTTATTATTACTTTTAATTTTTCTTTTCATTAAGTTTATCCCATTCTTTCTAGAGTCTACTAAATCATTATTTTCTCTGAAAGTTATAGTCCTCCAATATTTGAGGATGACTATTCTGTCCCCTTTCCTTATTTATCAGTACAGCAACGTATTCAAATTTCATTCCCTCAAGTTTTCTCCATGAACCATTATCTCTGTCTCATTATTTTTGCTACTGTTCTCTTAAGTTCATTCCAATTTTTATAAAGCCAACATGTTAATTGGAAACTCAAATAATCCCCAAACCTCATTTCAGTCACCAATTTCAGTCCCCTTCTCTCTGAGCAAACTTTTACCTAAGTAAGTAACCAGTAGTAAAACAGACTGGGTTGAAGTTTTCATACCCTGTAACCTTTCCTTTAGTTTCCTTGCTCACTGGTATAGAGTGACAATGGATATAAGAGAAGAGTAAAGAGTCATGAAAAAGGCAAACGGTGATTAGGAGTTGGAAGTGAGGAATGAGGCAAATGAAACAGCTACTAAAAAAGACTCCTCAAAGTGAAAAGATGGACTAAAAAAGAACTGCTAGAATATGAATAAAGACTGAAGCATACTTTTTTAAAATTAATTTTTATTGGGTTTTGGGGGGGGACTCTGTTTTCTTTTGCTACGTGACTAATATGGAAATATGTTTTTCATGATTACATATGTATAATCTATATCAAATTGCCATCCTTCTGAAGAAAATAATCTGCATTGAGTCAAAATTTAGTTCAGTATTCTTTGTTATTGGCACCACAGGATGTTTGTCTTCTAACACACTGACTTCAAAATTTTAGTAAAGTATATCAGAATATCTTTATTCCCATAGTGGGGGAAGGGAGAGAAGAGAGATTTTGGAACTTAAAATTTTTACAAACCAATGTTAAAAATTGTTTTTCCACATAATTGGAAAAAATATTTAAAAAAAGGAAAGATGGACTAAATATCACTCTGTAAGTAAATAATATTATGAACCACATAGACTTTTTTCATCAAATTTGATATAACTAAGGAACTACCCATTGAATTTAAAGGGGATAAGGTTAGATTAGTCAATCTAATGAGAATCTTCTGATGTAGGAAAATGTTGTTCCTAATTCCATAAGAAAAATCTAAGCAAAATACATTTCCCTATGGTACTTTAGCCAGTAATTTATTCATGTGACAATTAAAATTCTGTGGATAAAATGTGAAGAAATTAGAATAAGTTTATTTATTTAATGTGCATATAATGAGACTAAATTACAAATTCTCATAATTTCAGAATTGGGAAAGACCAAAATGGCCATCTGTTCCAATGCATGCATGAGAAAGTATCTTCTCTAAAACATATCAGACCAAAGCATAAGGCTTTTTTCTTGAATACCTCCAATAAAAGGGAACCAACTACTTTCAAAGGCAGGCTATTTGATATTTGGATAGTTCAAGCCCCATTTTGAAACTTCTCCCCATTGCTCCTAGTTAGGCTCTCTAGTATCAATCAGAAAATATTAATCCCTCCATCATCATCATCATCACCACACAATAGCTATTTACATAGTGCTATAAGTTTTACAGAGCAATCTATAAATATTATCTCATTTTATCCTCACAACAACCCTAGAAGGCATTGCTATTTTATCCCCACTTTATAGATGAGGAAATTGAGGCAAACTGAATAATGTATTATTCAGGGTCACACAGCTAGTAAGGGTCTGAGACTAGATTTGAACTCAGGTATTCCTGGTGTCAGGCACATAACTCATATCTGATATACCTACCACCTACCAGTGTCTTCAAAATAGCACTTCAAATATTTCAAGACAAATTATCATATTTCCTATCTCTTTTTCCAGGACAAAAAGGCCCAGTTTCTTCAGTCAGTCTTCAAGTGAAACAAATTTAAGGTCCTTCTCCATAATGGATGCCTTACTAAAGATTTGCTCTAATTTACTGGAGTCTTTCTTCAAATGTGGCAGCTAAAACTAAACAAAGTACTTCAAACATGGTTTCAACAAAAAAGAGTACATACAGCAGGACTGTTGGGATTGTTTAGTCATTCTATTTTAGTCATTTCAGTCGTTTTTCTCAAGAAAAAAGCACTCAAAGGCCATAAAAAATAAGCATGTGTGTATTTGTCACTCATAATTCTCTATCATTGTTGTTGTTTGGTCATTTTTCAGTCATGTCCAACTCTTTGTGATTGCATTTGGGGTTTTCCTGGCAACAATACAGGAGTGATTTGCCATTTCCTTCTCCAGCTCATTTTACAGATGAGGAAACTGAGGCAAACAAGATTAAGTGAGATTAAGGCTTGTGCCTGGGGCCAAATTTGAATTCAGGTCTTCCCGATTCCACCTCCACCATTCCACAGTCCCACCTAGATAATGGAACTATGACTTACCTATTCTTGGATGCTATTTTAACACAAAACCACATTAGTTTTCTTGAATGCCATAGTATGCTAATGACTCATATTAAGCTTTCCTGAACTTTTTTATACAAATCACTCTCTCCCCAGGCCTTTCCAATCTCTTTGTGTTCATTTTTGAAACCAAGTGTTAAGACTTTATGTTTGACCTTAATACTACATGTTACCTCAACTCCTCACTCTCAGCCCCTATATCCAATCTACTGCCAAGTTCTGTTCTCCTTTTGTAGTATCTCTCATACATGTCCTCTTCTCTGCGCTGACACTTCTACCACTTTGGTACAGGCCCTCCTTGCTTTATGCTTGGACTATTGCAATAACCTGCTGGTGAATCACCTTGCCTCAGGTCTGACCAAGTCACCTCCCATTCAACACCCATTCAATAAACTCCAGTAGCTCCCTGTCACCTCCAGAATCAAAGACAAAATCCTGTTTGGCAATCAAAGTCCTTCATAATCTGTCATCTTCCTACCTTCCCAGCTTTCTTACTCCTTAACTCTCTGCCCCAACACACTCTGATCAAGGGATACTGGCCTCCTTGCTGTTCCTCACATAAAGACATTCATGTCCCAATTTCATACATTTTCACTAGCTGGATATACTATACTTGGAATGCTCTCCCTACTTATCTCCACCTCTTCCTGGCTTCCTTCAGTTCTCAGCTAGAATCCCACCTTCTACAAAAAGCCTTTCCCCAACCCTCCCCACTCCAAGCAAGTGCCTTCCCTCTGCTGATTATCTCCAATTGATCTTCTAAGTATCTCGTTTGTACAGTTATTTGCATGTTATCTCCATTCCACTGTGCCATCTTTGAGAGGAGACACAGCCTTTTGCCTTTCTTTGTTATCTTCAGCACTTAGCACAGAGAAAGTAAAGCACTTAATAAATGCTTACTGATGACTCTGGAGCTATCTCATATCTTTAAAGGTCCGTATAAGGTTATTTTCTCAACCTACAGATATCATTTTTATGGGCCTGTAGATGTTTCGTGAGTTAGAAATTTCCCTAACACTCCATGTACTTTTACAATCCTCATTTTCTCTCTGTTGCTCTCATTCTCACTCCCCACCCCCAACCCCCACCCAAAATCTTTAGGCAGAAAAGTCTGGCATCTACAGAGAAGCTGGCAATCTCACTAATATTACTACACCCTCTGCTATAGCCAAAGTGTAATAATATGAAATAAGGCTGGATAGGTAAGATGGAGGCACATGGCAAAAAGCCATGGACGTGTAGATAAAAGACATGTGTAGGATGTGTAGCTAAGTTTTATTTTTCAATGGGCAAAAGAATCACTAAGATTTTGAGCAGATTAGCAAAGAGGCTAGATCTTGTTAGGATGATTACTTGAGCAGTACTGAGGATGGTTTAGCACTTGATTTAAATTTTAAATTCTCATCACAGAGGCCAGCAACCTTTCAGAGGTGATATGCTATTTATTCATTCTAATTTATTTTCTCTGGGTATAAATCTCAAGGATAGCAGTCCTCCCGAGGCAGTATATGAAGTGACTGTGGATTCAACAGAAGCTCAAAAAACTGATAGTTAGCAGCAGGGTAGTATGAAACCCATAGTATGAAAGGCAAAGCTGGGCTGAACTGACAAAGTCATGTAATCCAACATATATGCAATCAATAAACAAGTATTTACTAAGTGTTTACCATATACCAGGTACTTTGCTACAAATGGGGACACAAAAACAAAAATCAAATAGTTACTGCCCTCGAGAGGCTAATATTCTACCAGGGGAGACAACATCTAAGCATATCAGTAGAAGCAATATACTGGGTGTCCCAAAAATCTTAGTACCATTTTTAAGCTTACATTGTATTTAAACTACAAAAGCTTTAAATCTGCACTAAGACATCTGGGAAACCGTTTGCAAAATGAATACAAAGTAGTTTTTGGAGGGAGGCACTAACAGCTGAGAAGATCAACAAACGTCTCCTCTTCCGCAAAAGTAGCATTTTAGTTGAACTTTGAAGGAACCTGGGCATTCTAACAGGCAGAGATGGACATGCATTCCAGGCAAGATGGACCCTTGTGTCTGAGGAGCAGCAAGGCCAGTTTATTGGGGATCCATGAAAGGGAGGAATGCATAAAAATCAAGCTGATTATCAAGTAGATCCAGGTTCTACTGCTCAGTAAATGTTAATTGGTTTCCTCGCCTTACATCCTAACTCATTCAGCCAGTCAAGGTCACTTGAAGATTTCCAGCAATAGTGAACTCAAATCTTTCCAGGGATATCCCATTCCATTTTGGAATAGCTCTAATTATTAGAAAGTTTTCCTCATGCTGAACTGAAATCTACCCCATATAACTTCTGCCTACTGAGAGGAAGCAAAATAAGTTTAACCTCTCACAAAATGAACTTTCAAATCTGAACACAGCTATAATGGCTCACCTAACCTTTTTTCCAAGCTAAACATCCCTAGTTTCTTCAACCAATTGTCCTATAACATGCTTTAAAGTCCACTCACCATCCCAGTCATTCTCCTCTGGACATGCTCCACTTCAACAATAGTCCTCTAGAATATAGTCACAAGAACTAGGCACCATACTCTTTGTGGGAGCGGATTTAACAGCCAGGAAAGGACAAAAATATGATATTGTGGAATGAGTCTTGAATTTCGGAGTTGGAAGACTTGGTTTCAAATGAGGTTCTGCTATTTACTGACCATATGACACCAAGGCAAATCAATTAATTTCTCTGGGCCTCCGTACCTCACCTCTAAAATAAGTTTTCTAAGGTCTTTTCCAGCTCTAAATCTATAATCCTATTATCTTGTAGTCACTGAACTTCTATGGGATTCAGCTTCCTCATCCACAAAATGGGGATAATGTACTTAAAATACCTACTCACAGGCTTGAAGTGCTTTGCAAACCTTAAAGTGATATATAAATGTGAGTTAGACTAATATGTCTTTATCTTTAACTGAGCACATTGGATCATATGATTTCTATGGAGCTACACAGCTCTTAAAGAAATTATTAGTCAGCCATTTAGTAGTAATTAGTTCATATCCACATATGAGCAAGAGTAGGACATGTAACTGAGGGTCAGACTAAGAAGGAGAAAAAGGATACTGATAAGGAAGATAGGAAGTTGCCAAAAATAAACTACCTTTTTCACAATTGTTTCTAGGACCTGCCTTGGCCAAGACACTGAAAATTATTTAGGCCCAAGTGTCATGGATTGCAGACTCAAGCCCTTCCAGGTTACAATAATAAAACTGGAGAATAAATAGAAAGTATTTTGTAATTAGAACTGCCACACTCATGATGCAACTGATTTGGGATTCAATAAATTCTAATCAAATCCATTTGAAATTTCTGTGGGGAAAGACTAAAATGCCTACTATTTTTCTTTGATGATCTAATTTTCTAAGCTATTTTTGAGGACATTACTTATAGTTTTCATTCTAATGGCCTTATAATTATTTTTAAATTAATATGTACTCTTATAACCACTCCTCCTCATTCTGTAATAATTGATCCAATAATTATAGATCAAATTCTGATCCACAATTCACCATCAGCAGAAATCACACAATTGAATCGTACGCTTTGAAAGAAATGGTTTATTGTTCTAGATTTAAAATGCAAAGTTTTCATTATATTTAATAATTGAAAGGCATGCTGTGTTATGGTTGCATTTGGTGACTGGATTAATAGTACCCCAACTGTGTTAAACAATGCCTTTTCCTTATTAGGGTTCTGATTACCATATCAACTATTTGTTTAAAAAACAGAAGGAAAAAAAACACAGCAAGGAAAAAAGAATAAAAGACATATAAGACCATCAAACACATTCAAAAACATTAAGATCCAGCACTGAGGAGATCTGGAATTAGCAAAATATAAGACACTAAAGATGAAATGGCACAGAAGTATTCAAATTTTACATTTCATATCTCAAGAAAAATGGTACATTATATTGGCCAATGAGGAATCACTGCAAATCTGGGAAGCAGAATAGCACTATGAACCCTCCCAGGCTATCAGTTTCTTAATTGGGGTATCATTTTGCTAGAAAATATAAAATTATGTAATTACTGATGCTTAGCAATCCTGATGTTTAAACCATCTCAATACTCAGAATATTTAAAAGAAAAATGTCATTATTCTCTTATTCCACAGCAAATATCTGTTGTATGTTTTTCTGAATCTTAATTTTAATTTTTCCTTATTTCAGAATATTTGCAATATTGTGATAAAATAAGGACTTCTAGCACAATACATTATTTACTTGAGAAGAAGTACACTTTTTCTCTAGGAAAAAGCACTCAAAGGTTTTCAAAAATAAGCATATGTGTATTTCTCACTCATAATTCTACATCAGATTTGGGGTTTTCTTGGCAAAGACAGTAGAGTAGTTTGCCATTTCCTTCTCCAGCTCAATTTACAGAAGAGGAACTAAGGCAAACTGAGTTAAGTGACTTGCCCAGAGTCACACAGCTAGTAAGTATATGAGGCCAGATATGAACTCAGGAAGATGAGTCTTCCTGACTCCAGGCCCAGCGCTCTATCCACTGAGCCACCAAGCTGCACTGAGGCTACCCTGCTCTATCATTACATATCCTCTTTGTTGACTAATCATATATCTAAATTAGAATGTCATGTCTAATATCCCACCACATTACTGGACAATACTACTTACAAGTGAACTAAGTAAGTGAAAACATTCCCTGGCAAGGCATTTCCAATCAACCCCTGGTATTCAAGAGCTACTAAGAAAGCTGGATGGCTATCATGGGAAAGCAGTGACCTTGGCCTCTCAAAGGCTACATGCATCAATAGAACATCCTGTCAGGTCCTACAATGCTGGAAAGGCTTAAAGTACGGGTCAGGTGACTGATGCTCCATCATCCAAGTAGCAGCCTCTTTAAATTGAAAGGACTCACCACAAGACTGGCTGCAGAATTACTTGACCACAGCCAAAGACCACTACTAAATCATAAAGGGGTTGTGATGGAATACATCCCAGTAGAGGACGTTTATACTTTAACGTATCTATGCACTCATCAACTCCTCTAATGGAATAGATTCCTCGCCATCCCTGAGACCTCGCACATCCTCTTGATTTAATTACAGGACTGCAAAAATGTCTTCTGGCTTAGGATATCATTTACCAAAATCACCCTTTCTTGATGTCTTCAACAATTATGCCCTTGATACAGGAAGAGTATTCTCATGAAGATTTTATATAGATGGAAAAGTAAGCAGATGGGGCAGTAGTTACTGATATTTTCTGTCATTTTTTTGGTCAAGAAGATATTCATTCCTCCCTTCCTGCCCCCATGCATTTGGTGTCCTCCTCTCCCTTTCAGATATCTTGAGAAGCCATTCCTCCAGCCTAGGCCTGCACAATTTATACTTGGTCTAGCATAGTTGTTCTTCCCATTTCTAGTATTTTGTTTTTTCCGTGTGGTTTTTGGTGACATTTCTATTTCTATCATGGACTATAATGTTATAGTTCCAATATGGTAGCTCACTGAAGGAGAAAATTGTTACAGAAATCTGACAAATTTCCAGTTTCATCCTTAAAACCTCAGGTTTTGCTGGCTTAACTAGATCTCTCATGAATCTTTCAATAAACTTATTTTCATTCCATTGCTTCCTCTTTTTTCGTGAGGCAATGCTACTCATAATCCTTCACCACCCTCCATACGATTTTACAAACGAGTTAATATTATACATTGAATTGTCCTGGGCTACTATATATCACCATTTGGCAAAGAGCTTTACTTTGGAAGTTCCTAAGCTCTTATTGTCTCCTCATAAGAATAAGGGTAAGTCTGCACTGCACTGTATTTCCCATTTTCCGGAGTCAACAGTTTGTTTAAAATAGGTCAGGTTGTAGTTGCCACAATTGAACAGCTATATCATCTTATTTTTATTCTTCTAATGTGTATTTTAAATTCTTCAATAAGTTGATAGTTTGACTATAGCCACATCAATACTAAGTTTTCACTAGAGTACAGTCAATTTAATTTTGGGTTATATTACTTGAGACTTGCCATGCCCAGAGTCTCCTGATCATCTTCTTGTCCTTCTTGTTCTTCTGTCCTTGACAGATAGGCATGAGGTTTCTGTACAGTCTACAAACTTTTATCATCTCTAGATATGAATAAGGACCAAAGAAATCACAGCACCCTGGAGTGCTGGAAGTATTTCTCCTCTCAATCTTCCTCACCCTTCTCCTATTTTGTTTTTTAATTTCCTGCTTGCTTTTTTCATCTCCAACTGTCACTCAGGCACATTTCTCTTAATCCCTAAAAGATTAAGTTGTTTCCTCCATCTGTCCCACTCTGATAATCTACTTCTGAGAAATATCATTCAGGAGTAAGCTAGGGAATAAGGCATTGTGTGCTCCTCCACAAAGGACCACTAACACCACTGCTGCCTCTGCCAAAACAAAAACAGAAACACACACCTGTTTTCATGCAGACCAACTGCTCTCAATTTGCACATATCTCAGGAGAGGAAACAGGCTTAAATTAAAATAGAAGAGATTTTATCAAGGCATAAGGCAGAATTTTCTACCTATTAGGATAATACACATTGGAATGGCTTACTGTGGAAGTCTCTATCCTTGGTGATCCCAAATTTTAAAAATAGACTACCCTTTGGAAAGAATGCCAAATTTAAGTCAGATAACCTGGATTAAAATTCTGGTTCTGTCATTCACTATGTTTGACCCTGTTGAAGTAATTAATTACACCCCCTCGGTTGCTAAATTTCCACATCTGCACACGAGTAGGTTAAAGTAGATGACATTCAAGAGCGCTTTGAGCTCTAAAACCTATGATACTCTCTAATCTGACTAGATTAGACTAAGAAAAACATCAGGGAAACAGAGGCAATGCTTAAACAGTTTCAAATGTCAGTGGAATGGTTTTGCGTGTTATGAAGCAGGGGTTTTTAATCTGGAGTCTATAGATAGATTTTAAGGTATCTTTTTTAAGGTGTCTGTAAACTTGGAAGGGGAATAAATCCATCTTTATTTCAATATGATTGTTTTCCTTTGTAATCCTGTGTATTTTTATTTTGTACATTAAAAACATTATCCTAAGAAGGGGGGTCCATAAATTTTAACAAACTGCCAAGGAAGTCTCTGACAAAATAAATTTAAGAAAACAAAATCCATAGATGTAAAAATATGGACTGGGGCTGTGGCGATTTCATTGGCATAGAGAACTCCCAAGTGAGGAAACTCCTTCTACCAATGCAATTCTGCATCTTCTCCACAACTTAGGATCTCAGAAAGTTGCCTAGAGCACTGAGAGGTTAAGTGACTTGCCTCAAGTCACACAGCCAATGCGTCACAGGCAGGACTTAAACCAAAATGTCTCTATAAGGATAGCTCTCTCTACTTCACAACTGTTTCTCTGCCTCTGCTGCCTGCCCTCCCCTCCCCCACACACAGACACCAATGTGTATAAAGGGGTGCGCTTTTTAGGAATTTTCCTCTTTTTATTGCAACTTTTATACATCTTATGTGCTTTAACTGAAATGGTAAGAAAGAGTCTGTAATTTCCACTAAAAGGAATTAGAAGGCAATTTGGCCTGTAACCAAACAAAAAACAAGGGAAAGAAAAACATGTAAAAATTATTAAAATGTTAATTTAATTCATATGCTTATGCATTGTGGTTGCATTAGGCAACCACAGCCTCTCAACAACTAGTTAACCTACTTTCATTAGACCAGTGAAGAAACTAAGGTCCAGAAAAATTAAGTGACTAAGACCAAAGCCTAGTACATTTTACACTACACCATGCTCCAAAGTCCATGTCCCAAAAACATGTCTTCTTTTTAAAATAGCTCTTCTTAAAGAAAAATATTCAGAATACATTAATTTTTTGTTAAATTCTAAAATAGAGGTCTCTTATTTTGGGTCAAGCTATTTGTTCCCCATCCCAAACACAATGTAACATAATTTTTAGTAAATTTAGTAATTTAGTAAACCTAAATATTCTCCAAAGGCCTAATGAATCAATAAAAATTGTTCACAAGCACCACTCCCACTTCAGTCTTCATAAACATATATCAGTCAGCTTTAATAGCAAAATAACCAAATCATCATTAATTTTTTTCTCATGTCTTTACAAAATTCACCTAAAAATATAACACTCCTTTCAAATATATAGTAAGAGAGGAGTCGTGATGTCAAAGTAGCAGAAAGAAGGGCAGTGAGTCCTCAATCCCCCATTCCTCCAAAGAGATGGAGAAGACACAGCCAAATTAATCTTAATAGAGAACTCCAAGAAAAAGTAATAGTGAGTCATTTTTCCAGCCAAGGTTGGCATAGAGAGGCAGAAAGAAAGGTCTGTGGAAACTAAAGACTGGACTTAGCCAGGAGTGTGGGGCTCCACACAGCACTCCAGCATGACCCAGAAAAGGCTATACACTATGCCAGAAAAAGGTCCCAGAATCATACTGTGAAGGCAGCAGGTACATGCTGGGCATACTGGGGCACTGTGAAGAGAGCAGGTACAACCTGACAGCTTTGTCCCCTCTACCTAATTCTGGGTCACAGATCCAAAGTGGACCTGAGACCAAGGATGGTATTCTTGGTCATCTCAAGCCCTAGGGTCATCTACTCAAAAAGGAGCAAGTTCAGAAACAAATACAAGCTGAGAACAGACTTTGTTCTAGCTTCTAGCCCAGTCTAAAGGCCACAGAGAAATAACCAGGGTAGGAATCCCAGGCCAAAAGAGAGCCTGTAGTTCTGTCACTCTGAATAAGTTGAGCTTCTCAAATGACTGATAATGGCTGAGTCCATCTGTAATCTGCCATTGCTTAAGTTTAAACTAAGGTCAGAAACATGCAGAGCTCAGACCATGGACTGGGGCAAAAGGAGTGATTGGACTTTGCCCTGGATCAGACCACTCTGGGAGCACTAAAACCTTACAGGTACCTAGCCTGAGCTATCTCTCAGATCCTGGAATAACACGACAATACCTCAAGAATGCAGAAATAAGACCAGCCCAGATATTCCCTCCAGAAGTATGCAGAGCCTGACCCAAACGTTAAAAGTTCAAAGTCAGGAAGTAGACTGAGCAAACAAAAAAAAAAAAAAAAGAATCCTACCATTTAAAAAACTGTTATGGTGAGAAGGGTGCTAAAGACACAAACCCATAAAAGGATTACTCCAAAATATCTATAAGCAAAGCCTCAAAAAAAAAAAAAAGAAACCCCACAACAAACAAAGCACACTTTGAGCACAAATTCAACTAGAAGTCCTGGTAGAGATGAAGAATTTTTTTTCTAAAAAGAGTTTAAAATGATTTTATCTATGAAATGAGAATGCTAGAAAATGAGAGCTATGAAATAAAGATTGGAAAGGGAACAAACAGCTTGGCAAATGAGGTACAAATCCCTTGCCCAAGCAACAAACTCCAAAATTCAAATGGACCAACTAGAAGTCAAAGACTCCATGAGAAAAGAAATATTAAAACAAAGTCTGAAGTCTGAAAAAATTGAAGAAAATATAACATATCTCATTGCAAAAGCAACTAACCTTGAGAAAAGATAAAGGAGAAAAAAAATTTAAGAATCTCTATACTGCTTAAACACCAAGGCCAAAAAAATATTGTAAACATCATATTTCAAGAAATCTTAGAAGAAAACTACCTAGAGCCCTTAGAACCAGAGGGCAAAGCAGAAATAAAGAATCTACTGGTCACCTCCTGAAAGAAACCCCAAAATGAAAACCCCCAGGATCATAATAAGCCAAATTCAGAACCTACCAAAAAAATCATATATACATACACACATGCTACAAGCAGCAGGAAAGAAAGAATTCAAATACTGAAGAGCCATAGCTAGGATCGTACACAATTTTACAGCTTCCCCTATAAAAGAGTAGAGTGCTTGGTATACCATATTCCAGAAGGCAGTGGATATGGGCTTATAGCTAATAATGACTTACCCAAGAAAGTATAATCCTAGAGGGGCAAAAATAGACCATTAATGAAATAAAGGACTTCCAAGCATTCTGGATAAAAAGACCAGAACTCTGTAGAAACTTAGAGTAATTAAGGATAAATTCTTACAATTTAATATGGGGAGATGATATATATGTCCCCTCTGAAATCTATCACCAAGGGTCATTGAGGAAGTCTAATTAGAAAGTCGTGGAATAGTTCTGTTGTCTTTTCATGATGTTACAAGAAAAACTGGAAAGAGAGGGGAAGAGAAATAAATTGGGAAGAGGGAAAAGGTTAGAGGAAACTATCTCACATAATCAGTATGCAAAAAAGACATCTATACAAACAAGGAAGAGGCGAGAAAGAACTGCTAACACCTGAACCTCGCTCTCATCTGAACTGGTTAAATGAGGGAAGAATACACATATATGCATAATTATGATTGGGCAGAGAAATACATTTCACTCAACAAGAAAATAAAAAGGAAAGGGGAAAGGGGAGAAGGAAGAAGGAGGAATTAAAAGGATCATAGGCTAAGAATGGAATTAGTGTCCTAAAAGGCAAAGCAAATTCCAAGAATATACAAGAAGACTTATAGCTCTTTTTGAGGTGGCAAACAATGGTGATCTGAAAGGACGAGAATAAACCGGAAAATAGCTAAACAAGTTATAGTATATGAATGTAATGGGAAACTGTTGTACTGCAAGAAACAATGAAGGTGATGGTTTCAGGAAACCTGTGATGACTTGTATGAACTAATGGAAAATGAGGTGAGAAGAACCAGAACAATTTATGCAATGACAACAATCTGGTAAAGTCGAACAACTATGAAAGAATTAGGAATCCTGATAAGTGTAATTAACAGCCACAATTTCAGAGGACTAATTATGAAACATTCTATCTACCTTTTGACAGACGGGTGAAAGACTCATTGTGTAAAATAGAACATATATATTTTTGGACATGGCCAACGTGAAAATTTGCTTTGCTTGACTAAACATGTTTATGCCAGTTTTGTTTTTCTTCCACTTTCATCTGGGAGAAGGAGGGTGGAAGGGGAGAGAATGAATTGGAGAGGGCAGAGATATGGTCAGATCTATGCTTTAAGAAGATGAATTTGACAGTGGAGGTAGAGTGGAAAGACTTGAGGTAAGGAGACTAAACAGCAAGCTACTGCAATATAGTCCAGCCATGAGGAGATGAGGGTCTTAAGGTGGCAAGTGCCTGAGGAGAGAAGATGACATATACTAGAGGTGTATAGCGACAGAATCAAGACTCATCAACACATTGGATATTGGTAGGGAAGAAGTTGAGAGTGGGGAATCGAGTATAACAACAATTTGTGATCCAGGGTGACTATCTTCCCTTAAGTTAAGAATTGCAATTCTATACTTCTTACTGTTGGACTAAGAACATCCTATCTCATCCCCTCAAAAAGAGAAAACATGAAGGATCATGAAGATGACATACATAAAACATGTGATATGTATCTTTGAATGGGGTATTATAATAGCACTGGATTCAAAACAAAACTTGCTCAGTCTTATAAAAATCAAGATTTCCTTAACTGCAGCTATGTAATTATGCCAGCACTCAAAGAATTCAAGGCATTTTATTTAATAGATTTCTAGTTCTACCACTTACCAGTTCTCTCACCCTACAAACCAAGAAGCTTCTCTGGATCTCAGGTGCCCCAGGTATGAAATAAGAAAACTGGTAATCACTAAGTTCCTTCCAGCTCTAATATTCTTGATGGGACTATTACCGCAAATAAACAAAAAGGGCTTACCTTTTCCACAACTTTTGCATTATTGCTGCTCCTTGGATACCTTAGAATCCAAGAATGTAAGAGCTAGAAGGTATCTCAGAGGTTATATGTTATTATCCTTTCATCTTTCCCATACGAAACTGAATGAATCTAGAGCACAGATTCAATATTGCATACTGGTTGAATGACTAGACCAAAGAGCAGTCATTAATGAGTCAATGTCAACTTGGAAGCAAATCTCTATTAGAATGCCACAGACATTATCCAAGACCCTGTGATGTCCAATATTTTATCAATAACTTGCACTGAAAACATGTCAAATCTTCAGATGACATAAAGCTAGGAGGCACAGCTAACATGCTGAATAAAAGAGTTGTGATACAAACATATCTCAACAAGCTAGAATAGCTGCATTAAATAAGATAAAATTTAAAGATAAATGTGAAGTTTTACACCTGCTTTAAAACAATGAATTCCACAAGTATAGGAGACAAGGCTAAGCTACAATTCCTTTGGAAAAGATCTGAGGGTTTCTGTGTATTCCAGAGTCCACGTGATGTGACAGCCAAGTAATTCACATTATCGTAGGTTTCATGAAGAGGGCCAAGGCAAGGGAAAGAATAGCTCTCATTACATATGCTATGGTCAGAGTATACCTTGATTAGTAACTGAGTTCACTTCTGGGCACAATTTAGGAAAAACACAGACAAACTACAGAGCATCCAGAAAAGGAAGACAAGAATGGTGAGAAAAACAGAGATGTCTCAGTTCAAGGAACTGAAGATATTTAGTCTAGAGGAAAGATAACTAAAGGGAATCATAATAGTAGTCTTGCACATTTCAGGTAAAAGAACATTGACTCTGGAGTCAGAAGATCTGAGTTCAGATGCCATGATGCTTATCTGTGTATCCTCAGGCAAGTCATTTAACTTCCAAGGTTCTCAGCTTCTTCATTCAAAAAATAAGGTTGAACTAGATGTCTTCTGAGGTCTCTTCTAGATACAGACTTATGATCTCATTGGTAAGGCTATCGCATGGAAGAAGGATAACACTTGGTCTATTAGGCCCCACAGGGTTGTTATCTGCCCCACTGGGAGGATGTGGCAGAAGCAGATTTAACCTTCACATAAGGAAAAACTTCCTAACAAAGTGGAAATACGCTACCTTGGGAGGGAGTGGGCCGTACCTCACTGGAAGTCTTCAAGTAGAAACTGGATGACCCCTTGTTTGGAATGTTGAAAAACAGATTTCTCAGGTTCAAGTACAGATTGGACTAGGAAGCTTCTTAAGTTTCTTTCTCCTCCAAGAATCCACAACAAATTTCTATTCGAAAATCAACAATTCAATGCTCTTTCGCCTACATCCAAATTTTTCAGAGTTCCAATGCTTAACTAATGTGTGAAGTAATTGCCAAGACACCAATTGCAAGAAGAATAGAACCTTCAGTATCACATGAGAGAAGGATAAATTTGGGAGCAAGTGAGCAGGAAACCTAAAGGTACTGTCTCGATTATTTTATAGTTTAGAAGAATGACCATAATACATGATCTCATAGCCTACGCTAGTGTCCTACTAGTTTTCAAGAAGGATTCTAAGCTAATAGGGTGTTCATTTTCAAACAAGTCTTGAAAAATCTCAGAGGAAAGTGGGTTTTTAACCCATTTGCTAAAAATGTAAAAATGCAACACCCTCTAATAATTGACAACAGGAAGATGGACATTTACTGGCTAAATTTTGATCAAAATAAATGGTGGATGGAATTGAAGAATGAGTATTATGATTTAGGTAGACACAGCCAACTTTCATTTGTTATCTTTCCAGTGTCTACTTTAGCTGTGATAACCATTAAAATCAAGTGTCAAAAAAAAAAACCTAGCTTAAAACTATCTCTTCAAATTGTTGTGTCACAAAAAGTTAAAACAAGTTTATCAAAAATACTGATACATATTCAATTACATTGCTTTCACTAAAAATATCTTTATTAATAATAGGATTCTGAAGAGAGCAAAGACTTCTATCCTTAAAAATATTTCATCTTTATACAGTACTACCTGTATATAACTTTTAATTATACATATGTTGTAAATACACGTATATTTGCATGCTAAAAAACTTTTTACTCATTGTTCAAGCCTATAATCAAAAAAATTTGTCAGACTGCCAAAAAGTAGCTTATGTGAAAGGAAAAACAGCAATTGAGATAATCAGAAATTTAGATGAAACAAAATCCAAGAAAAGAATCAGTAGAAAAATCCATGATCTCAGTCTAAATACAGAAGCATAAAGCTGGGCAACAAGTAAGATGAAGTGCATACCCTAATACAAGCAATCAAGTTGGCATTTCATGGTGGTAAGCTAAAACACCTGTGACTGGATTGAAGTTCTGGGTAGGTACAGCTTATTCAAAAGAAACAATATAAGTAAAAGGGCATTAGAGAGAATGGGGAATTGCACTATACAATGAGAAGTTTTAAAACTATTAGGAGATCCAGAACTCAGAGGTAGGTCACATGGCAGAAAACTTTTAGGTGATGATGAATAGAAAAAATAAAAAAAAAATTTTGCCATTGAAGTATATACAGATATATAGTTTACCTGGATTTAATCTAAGCATTTTACAAATAAACACATGCTATTTTTGTGGAAAAGAGAGGTGGACAAAACAATAATACAGTCAGATGGATTCAGAATTGGCAACTAAGTTCAGTTCTGGGCACATTTTAGGAAAAACACAGACAAGCTAGGGAGCATCCAGAAAAGGATGACAAGAATAGTGAGAAAAATAGAGAAGATATCTCAGTTCAAGGAAAGGAAGATATTTAGTCTAGAGGAAAGATTAAAGGGAATCATAATAGTAGTCTTGCACATTTCAGGGAAAAGAACATTGACTCTGGGATCAGAGGACCTGAGTTCAGATGCCATGATGCTTTCAGTGTTTTGATAACAACTTGGAAGGAGGTGATCAATGGAATGTCACAGAGATTTGTTCAAGTCTCTTAATATTTACCATTTTTACAAATCACTTGGATAAAGGAATAGCTGGCATGCTTATCAAATGTTCAGACCAATCAATAAGTATGTGCCTATTACTATTCACCAGGCATTAAGGATACAAAGAATGAAATGATCCTTACTCCCAACAAGCTCACATTCTAATGGAGGAACAAAGGATATATGAAAAAATAAATAGCATAAATACAAAGTAATATACAAAGCAGTTAAATGCAATTAAGTCTAAAAGGGAGGGAACTAGCAGTTGGGGGCAATCAGGAAAAATTTCATACAAAAAATGATGCCTGAGTTATATCTCAAAGAAAGAGAGACTCTGTGAGGCAGAAAAGTAGAGAGAATGCATTTCAGACATGAGGGATGGCCATCCAAAGTCATGGAAATGGGAGACAGAATGTCACATGTGAGGAACAGAGAGAAGGCCAGTTTGACTGAATCACAGAGTGCAGGAGAAAGAGTAATGACCAATGAAGTTGGAAAGATATGTTGGAGTTAGGTTGTATAGGGCTTTAAAAGCTACACAAAAGGATTCATATTTTATCCTAGAGGTAATAAGCCAATTAGGTCAACTGAGTGGTAGCATTACATGGTAAGATCTGCCCTTTAGAAAGAGTATTTTGGTACAAAAATATTTATAGCAGCTCTCTTTGTGGTGGCCAACAACTGGAAATTGAAAGGGTGCCCATCAATTGGGGAATGGCTGCACAAGCTGTGGTATATAAATGTTATGGAATACTATTGTGCTATAAGAAATGATGAACAGGCTGACTTCAGAAAAACCTGGAAAGACTCATATGAAGTGATGCTGAGTGAAGTGAGCAGAACCAGGAAAACATTGTACATAGTAACAGCCATAGTGTGTGATGACTGATTTTTTTGAGGTCAGGGCAATTGGGGTTAAGTGACTTACCCAAGGTAACACAGCTAGTAAGTGTGTCAAGTGTCTGAGGCCGAATTTGAACTCAAGTCCTCCTGATTCCAGGGCCAGTGCTCTACTCACTGTGCCACCTAGCTGCCCCGTGATGACTGATTTTGATAGACTTAGCCCTTCTCAGCAATGCAAGGCTCTAAAACAATTCCAAAGGACTCATGACGGAAAATGCCATCCACATCCAGAGAAAGAACTTTGGAGTCTGAATGCAGACCAAAACAGACAATTTTCTTTTTGTTTTTTTTTCTTTCTCATGGTTTCTCCCATTGTTATAATTCTTCTATATAATATGACTAATGTGAAAATATGTTTAATAGGAATGTATATGTAGAACCTACATCAGATTGCAGGCCTTCTTGGGGAGGGAGAGAAAATTTAAAACTTATGGAAGTGAATATCAAAAACTAAAAATAAGCTAATAAAAAAATTATTTTGGCAAAAGTGTGAAAGATAGAATCATATGGTGAGAGACTTGGGGCAGGGAGACCAATTAAGAGGCTGTTCAAATAATCTAAGATAGGGCTGTCCAACCTTAGGTTTTTATTGAAATAGACGATATATTTTGATTTGCTATTTTAGTGAGATCTCTGCAGTAGCTCAGATTCGTTTACTAAAGCATTTACGTAAATTTCTATGCTTGTAGGCAGGCTGCATAAATCACACTGGGGTAGGGGCCCCACATTTTGGACAGCCCTTGTCTAAGAGATGCTAAGATCTAAGAGAAGGCCTAAACTAAAGTCATGGCTATGGGAGTGGAAAAAATAGGTCAAAATGCAGAAATGACAAGATTTGACAACTGATTTGTGGGTTGAGAAAGAGTGAGGAGTCCAGGACAATGCCAAGATTACAAACCTAGGATATTGTAAGGATAGTAGTGCCTTTGACAAAAATAGAGCTATTTAAAGATGGGGGAAAGCCTAAGGGGAAGGAAAATGAGTTCAATTTTAGGCATGTTATGTTCAATATATTTCTGGGACATCCTGCTTGAAATGTTTAATAAATATTTGGTAATCTGGGAGTGAAGCTCAGGAGAGAGAAAGAGGCTATTTGTGTTGATTTTAAAGTCGTCTGCATAGAAAAACCTCATGAGAGCTGACGAAGTTACCAAAAAAGCAAATGTAGAAGAGAATAGGGCTTAGGAATAGAACCTTGCGGAAGACCAACAAATAAGGGGAATAATATGCAAGAAGCCAGCAAAGGATACTGAGCAGATAGGAGATGAACCAGGAGAGAGCTGTTATGAAAAACCACAAAGGAGAAAGTGTCCAAGAGGAGATAGTATGCATTCAAGTGTCAAATGTAGCAGATAAGTTAAGATTTGGGCTAAGGGAAGAAAGCACTTTTAGCTGAGTAATGAAATCAGATGCCAGATTCCAAAGGACTGAGGAGCAGGTAAAAGGAAAAAGTAGAGACAGTATAGACATCTTTTTCAAGCAGTGTGGCTCAGAAAGGGAGGAGGGATATAGGGCAATAGCTTGGGGAGATGACAGAGTCTAATGACGTTTTACTAAAGATGGAGGAGCCAGGTTTTTTTAAGCAGTAGAAAAGTAATCCATTGTTAGGGAAAGGCTGAAGACTGAGGAGGACAGGGAATGACTGCAGATGCAATCAAATGAAAAGATGGCAGGCAATGGAATCAAATACATATCATAGAGGGGCTGACCTTTGCTGAGGAGAAGAGTCACCTCTCCTGGGTCAGAGACCAGTGGAAAGGGTTACAGGGAGATGATATCCAGAGGTTTTTTAAAAAAAAGAATGGGAGAAAATAGCAGTCAAGTCAAATAGACTCAATTTTTTTTTTTTGGTAATGTAAGAGGTAAGCTAGGAAGAACAGCTAACACAATAGGTAGAAAAATCAGAATCCAAATGTCTCTCAACAGGCTAGAAAGTTAAGCTTAAAAATAAGGTGAAGTTTAATAGGAGCAAATAAAAGTCTTGAAATTCAGTTCAAAAAATTGGCCTCACAAGTACAAAATTGGAGACAAAAGTTTAAGACATCAATTTCTCTGGAAAATGATCTGGGAATTTAAGTGGATGGTAAATTCAACATAACTGTGCTCTTGGGCCTCATAGCTTCCAAAAGGGAAATGAAAATTCTTATACTTTGCCCTGGTCAGATCATATCTGTAATACCATGTTTGGTTCTGGACCCCACAATTGAAGGCTACTGATAAGCTAAAAAGCATCCAGAGGAGGGCAACCAGGATAGTAAAAAGTATCAAGTTCATGTTACAGGAAAATTATTAGAAATAACTAAGGATGTTGAAATATAATCTGAAGAAAAGACATGGGGGATGAGATGGCTGTCTTCAATATTTAAAGGGTTGATATATGGAAAAACACTTTAGACTTGTTCTATCTAGAAACTGACTGAAATTGCAAACAAAATTAGATATGATGTACAGAAAAAAAAAAAAGATAAAAATTAGAGTTGTCCCTAAGAAGAAAGATGGTTAGTTCCACCTCACTGAAGTTTTAAAGTACAGGCTAGACTTGCCAAGTATATTGTAGATAGGATTCTTTATAGTTAGACTAGCTGGTCATTAATAAATTATAAAATTCTATAATTAAGCAATTAAATATTCTTTGGCAACTATGTGGAATACTGGAGATGGAAAAAGGCTAGAAGGGAAACCACTTAGGAGGCTATTGCAATAATCCAAATGAGAAGTGATGAATGGAAAAGGTAAAGGACGGTAGATATGATGTGATGGCAGAATCAACAATACCTGACAGATTGGCTATGAAGGATTAAAAATAGGATTAAAGAAATCTCAGATTACCAACTAGGTGACCACAAGGATGGTTATACCTACATAGAAATCATTAGAGAAGATAACTCTATACCTGCCCTAACTGTTGAGAACACAGAAATATGTGAATACTCATTCTGATATTTGACAATCACAAGAGGAAATGTTTCCTAATGTCTAACCTAAGTTAATTATGGCTATTTCTTCATGAAGATGGCTATTTCTTCTTCATTCACAGGTCAACTGACCTATATGATCAGCTGAATTTTGAGTGATTTGAATATACTTTAAACTTTTAGAGCTAGAAAGTAAAGTTCTGGCATTTATTTATACTGTTGTAAATATGGAACGAGAGTGTGTGCAGAGAATAATCTTAGGGAAATATAGCTCAAAATATCTGCCTTTCTCCTACTATACTGCTTTCTTTCCTTCTCTAATTGGTGACGCAGTGGTATATTAGAATCCGAAGTTAACATTGAGCAAATAACCTTTATAATTCGACGGATCTGATCTAGGACTTGATCAGCCAAAGCTGGTGACACGAAAGCACTAAGTTTTCCACATCTTTAGGAGCATCCATATTTTCAATGAACCCAAGTCCTTATTGGAATAATTTGTTAGAAGACCCAGAGGAATGATTGTTGTCTGGAAAGTGAAGGCCACAATGACAACCAACATTAACAATTACTGAGGCTCAACAGCAGGGCAGCATTTGATGGTGTCCTAAGTGTGTGATGAGGTAGACTAAACTGCTTTCGTTTTTTCAATAAGTGGTTCACTCTTCTAGTACCTTCACAGCTGATCAAGGTGAAGATATATTGAGCATGAAATTCATCTCTTAATTTACTGAGCTCTTATATGATATTTAAAAATTGTGTTCTTATGTTGCTCTATCCTATCCAGCACTGTATTACTGTATATTCTTGCATATTTGCACACGTCTCAACACCACTTCCTTCCCCCAGCAATTGACCACTGGCTCCAGAAGAACAGGGACCATTCAATTCAACTCAAAGATTTAATAATGTTTACTGTGTACAAGGCACTGGAGAAACAAAGCCAAAAATTAGTCCCTGCCCTCTAGGAGCTTACACTCTAGTGGGAATGTGAGGATAGATTACAGCATGTATACACATTAAGTAAATACAAAGTAATCTGAGAGAGAGATCATTAAACAACTGAGAGTATCAGAATAAGACTTCACGGAGGAGGTGGCGGCTGACCCAAATTCAGAGAACGCATGATTAGGATAACATGAACTGACTGAAAACAACTTGAATAAAAAGATGGCTTCTGAGAGGCAGAGATGAGGAAGCAACACATTCTGGACATGAAGAATAGCTCGTACAAATGCACAGAAGTAGGAAATGGAACAGAGAGTTCAGGGAAGCACTAATACTCCAATTTGGCTGAAACAGAGTACATGGGGGGAAAGTAACCTAAAGAATGGAAAACTAGGTTGGAGACAAACTTACGGGTCTTAAAAAACAAGCTGAAGAGTTTGAATCTTGTCCTTTATTTCTCAGGTGTATGTGTGAATTTTGATGTTCTATTAGTGATACAATGACTTATTCAGCATTACTAAAATTATAATTTGTTACACGTTTTTACTTAACCTAACAAATTACTATCTTTGACAATACAAAGGCAAATATGAGAGGAGCCAAAATACCTCGTCTTAGTCCTGCCTCCCGCTACTAAAACTAGTTGTATGAAATTGGATAAATAATTTGCTCTGATCCTCAATATGCACATCTGTAAAATGGGGACTCCTGTCATAACCTGAAGATCAAACGAGGTATAGAAGCAATTTTTAAAGTATAAAATGCTACATTTGTTATTATGACTAAAGAAAGGATTTTATAGTTAAACATGCTAACTGTTTCTCAATGTTTATAGACATTAACCTGTTTGGGCTTTTAGCCACAGACAGTATATTCTATCATTCAAATAATATTGTTATCCATCATGCTGCGGGATTGAGTTGCTCTAGTTAATAACATATTCCATTTAATGGCTGCTTACTATATACTACACTGGACCATTATTTCTCAAAGAATTAAGACTTCAGCATATTGCACAGGAAAACTGTTGAAAATTAGTTAATCCATGATAATTCAGTTGGGATTTAAAGATCTTGAAGTGCCTCAGAATAATTATGATAACAAAGATTCATTTTATTCATCAAGTGTGGGAAGCACTGGTTTAAGAGAGCTTTTTTAGAATGCGTAACAAAGGGGTAACTATATATAATGTCCAAATTGCTTTCATCTATCAAGACTGTCAGAAACCAGAAAAAAAAAAACCAACACATTTGCAGCCTTATTTGAAATTCCAGTTATCTGCTGCCACTGAAGTCAAGATCAAATAGTAATGAAGGCAAGTTACCTATATATTTGTCTTCTGAATACTGATATGTGATTTACATGAATGATTCTATCACAAAACCTCATAAGACCATAGCCTTAAAAGCTAAAAGGGGCCTTAACAGTCACCTAGTACGACTCCTCTTTTTTTTATGGATTATGTAACCAAGGCCCCAAAAGGTTGCTCAAGGTAATACAATAAAGTGGCAGCGCTCAGAAATTTAGGCTTTGATCACCCATCTCCCAATACAGCATTCTTTCCAGTGTTCCATACTGACACATTTGCACCCTGGAATTTGAAGGATATGCACTTACTGGCTGCTGCCAGTTAGGCCTGCGGGGGCCATTGTGGCCTCGGGGCTGCTTTGGGCTCCTACCCTCTTGGAGTAAGCAGCCCTGGCCCCCATGGGCCTGCTGCCTCTAAGCCTGGCCTCCCCGGCCTGGGGACAGTGCAACTGGCGGCCCAAACAGCAGTTAGGCCCTCCACAACTGAACACTTTTCATCCAGTCCACAGTTTGTTTGTATATAGTTGTTTGCAATTTGTCTCCTCCATCAGACTGAGCTTTTTGAGGGCAGGGACTGTCATTTGATTTTATTTTTATCCTCCATTCTTAGCACAATGCTTTGCATATATAGTAGGAGCTATTATTAATAAATGCTTATCGACTGTGTGAGTGCATCTGGACCATTGAGGGTATCTTAGTGCAGCAGCTGACTGAATCCACTCAATGACCTTGTTCTAGGGAACCAGATTCTTAGCCAGATCAAGGCAGCAAACATTTATGAAGCACTTGTAGTTTGCCAGGGCATATGTTAAGCTCTTGGGAATAATTGTTCAGTTGTTTCAGTCATGTCCAACTCTGTGACCTCGTCTGGGGTTTCCTTGGCAGAAACACTGAAGTAGTTTGTCATTTTCTTCCCCAATTCATTTTACAGGTGAGGAAATTGAGGCAACTAGGGTGAAATGACTTGCCCAGGGTCACCCAGCCAGTAAGTGTCTGAGGCTGGATTTGAACTCAGGTCTTCATGACTCCAGGTCTGGCGCTCTACCCACTGTGCCACCTAGTTGCCCTTGGGAATACACAGAAAGACAAAAGCCCCAGTCAGTCTCTGTCCTCAAAGAGCTCTGAGTCTCTAGTGGTGGATACAGTGTGCAAACAAGTAGAGTCCAGCCAACAAGCATTTATTAAGCATTTGCTGTGTGCTAAGTGCTGGGGATACAAAGAAAGGCAAATGATTCAAGACCCTGCTCTCATGGAGCTCACAGTCAGGTGGAGGAGACCTAGAGAACTCAGTTTTTTCTTCCTTTCTTCAGACTCCTTGACTTAGAGCTAAAAAGAAAAGGCAACATGGCTTCCAAGTCAGAGAGTTTGAACCCCAGTGCCCACATCATGACCTTCTACTCCACCAT
The DNA here is from genome assembly GCA_028646595.1 of Phalanger gymnotis. Classification (NCBI taxonomy): domain Eukaryota; kingdom Metazoa; phylum Chordata; class Mammalia; order Diprotodontia; family Phalangeridae; genus Phalanger; species Phalanger gymnotis. Next base: position 180,439,910 of record CM053622.1, read on the forward strand.
GGAGGAGTTTGGGACTTTCAGCCACTACATTGCTTACATTGAATCCCAAGGAGTGCATTGGCCAGGGCTGGCCAAGGTGGTTCCTTCCAAAGGAATGGTCAACTTATGATGACATCAGTGACTTAGTGATTCTGGCCCCCATCCAGCAGGTGGTACCTAGCTAGGTAGTCCAGTCTCTTTACCCAGTACAACATACAGAAGAAGGTGATGACTGTTCAGGAGTTTTGCAAGAGACCCAACAGTGACAAGTACTATACCCCACAATACAATGAATTTGAAAAACTTGAGTGAAAATATTGGAAAAACCTAATGTTCAACCCCTCCATCTATGGTGTTTATGTGAATGAGCCACTGTACGAAAAGCACATAGATGAGTGGAACACTGGCCACTTGAACACCATCTTGGACGTAGTGGAGAACAAGAGCAGCATCTTGACTGAGGGCACCAACCCTCCCTACCTCTACTTTGGCATGTGGAAGACCTCCTTCACCAGGCATATGGAAGACATGGACCTGTATAGAATCAACTACCTATGCTTTGGCAAGCCCGCGTCCTGGTACTCCTTTCCCCCACAGCATGGCAAATGTCCGGTGTGGCTGGCCAAAGGCTTCTTCCCAGGAAGCGCTCAAAACTGTGAGGTATTTCTCCACCATAAAATAACCTTGATTTGTTTATGATCACCTTTCCTTAAGGCTACCATGGATTCAACTGTGCCAAGTCTACCAACTTTGCCACCCTTCATTGTATCGAGTACAGCAAGCAATCTGTTCTGTGCTCTTGCTAGAAGGATAAGGTGATGATATCCATGGATGTGTTTGTGCGCAAGTTGCAGTCTGAGAGGTACAAGCTATGGAAGGCCAGCAAAGATGCCCCTGTCATTGACCACACTCTGCCCAACCCTGAGGCAAATGAGTTCCACAACGGGGCAAGACTGCCCCAAGGAAGCCTCAGACAGCAATGGAAACCCAGTCAGTGAGGACTCTAGGAGAAGCCCCACCAAGCGTCAGATTGGAGCCAAGAGTCACTGGGCGTGTCTTGGGGGTGCCTCAGAAGGTGAATGAGAGTGAGGCTTCTCCCCAGATAGAACCCTATGACACAGATGGGGAGCAGGCAACCATTGCTTCCAGGAAACCTGGCCCAGACTTGGTGTCATCACTGCGAGCTGAGAACAGCATCCTCCTTTTGCCAGATTATCCGGACTGCTGAATTCAAGAATGTTAAATTGGAAGATGAGGAAGAAAAGGAGGAAGAAGCAGCAGCCTTGGACCTTTCTTTGTCTAGCACTATAAACCAGGCCTCCAAAAAGAGCCAAGCTCACAGTTCTGAGATCTGGTCTCGTCAAGCCAGCTGAGCACTGACTGCCTATAGCTGTGCCCAGAATAATGATTAAGAACAAGAACTCTGAGAATGCAGAAGAGGAGAGAAGCTGAAGAGCCACTGGTAGCCTTTGAGCAAGCTTCCTCAGCATCACCCACTCATGGCCCAAGAGTGCAGCAGTGATCATGAGGCTGGTGAGCACCTGACCCCAGAAGAGGAGGCAGAAGAGGTAGAGCCTTGGGCCAAGCCCGAGTCAGCTCTGGCAGAAGAGACTCCTGAACTTCAAGGCAGAAAGGGCATACAATGGGAGCATGGCTCAGCAGCCCCCACACGGCAGTCTGTATGAATTTCCAAACCTACCAACAGGCCAAGGGAGGCGGCAACAACCACAGTTGGACAGATGGACCAAACAGAGACCCAAGAAGATGAAGAACCAAGCCTCTGATTCCTGAAATGTGCTTCAATGCGATGGGGTATAGCATAGACCTCAGCCTTTCCAAGCCCTACCTGGAGGAAGATGGGACCAGCATCCTGATCACCTGCTAGAAATGCTGTGTCTAGGGGCAGCTAGGTGGCCCAGTGAGTAGAGCACCAGCTCAGAGTCAGGAGGACCTGAGTTCAAATCCAACCTGAGACACTTGACACACTTACTAGCTGTGTGACCTTGGGCAAGTCACTTAACCCCAATTGCCCTGACTTTCCCTCTCCAAAAAAAATTAAATTAAAAAAGAAATGCTGTGTCTGTGTCCATGCTGGCTGTTATGCAGCCTCCCCTGAGCAGGCCTCAGATGACTGGATGTGCTCTTGGTGTGCAGCCAGTGCTCTGGAGGAGGGCTGCTGCCTGTGCTCACTGCGAGGAAGGGCCTTGCAAAGAGCTAATCATGATCAGTGGGTCCACGTAACATGTGCCACCGCAGTCCTAGAAGCCAAGTTTGTCAACATCACTGAGCACAGCCCAGTGGATCTGAGCGAAATCCCTCCTCCGCTTCAAGGTGAAATGCATCTTCTATAAGAAGTGGAGGAAGAGGGTTGCCAGCTGCTGTGTCCAGTACTCTGTGGTTGTTGTCCAACCTCCTTCTACGTGAGCTGTGCCCAGGCCCTTTGTGTCTTCATCACCTGCTTTCAGCACAAGGTTTCTTCTCAGGCAGAGCACACTAAGGGTGCCCTCCAGGACCTCTCTGCAGGCCAAACGGTCATCAGCAAGCACAAGAGTGGCTGCTTATACCACTGTGAGGTGGTCCAGCTCACCACGGAGACCTTCTACGAAGTCAGCTTTGATGACGGCTCCTTCAGCCACAATCTCTACTCTGAGGACATTGTGAGTTGTGACTGTCTCTAGTTGAGTCCTCCTGCTGGAGAGGAAGTGGTCCAAGTGCAAAGAACAGATGGACAAGTCTATGGAGCGACATTTGTAGCTTCCTATCCCATCCAGATGAAGGCTCCAAGCTTATGGTAAAGAGAGATGACATTTAAGAGCTCCCTAAGAGAGTCAAGCCCTGGCTGTTGGTGGCCTTGGACATGTGCTTCACAGAGATCTCCACAGAAAAGGACATGAGACAGGAAAACAAACAGCAGCGAGTGATCAACTCTCAATACCGAGAAGACTAGATTGAACCTGCACTGTATCAAGTCTAAGGCAGGGGGTGTCACATGGACCCAGCTGGTGAAACAGGAGCACTCCAGGGTCCTGAGCCCTCAAATATCCATGAAACTCAAGAGTAAGATTTTGAAAACTGAAACTGTAAAACCAAATGAACTAGATCTTCCTCCTTTCCCCATTCCCTTCCCTGGTCCTTCTGCCACACATTGGCCATGGAGAAGAGAGGCTGAGCCCTGATCTTGGGGCCCTGAAGAGTGGTGGTGGGTCTGTGGCTAGCAGGAGCCCCCCTGAAGAGACCGGGCCCTGCTTGTGGGGACTGGCAGCTAGTGCTATCCATGCCCCCTGCCACTGTGAGTGTGTGCAAACACACCTGGAGGAGTGGGGGAGCATACTGGCCCTTGGTTGACTGGCTGGACAGATGAATGGAACGAGGAACAGGAAGTATTACTAGCCCTTGCCCCCCTTTCTCCTTTTTATAAGTGTGTACGTTTGGTCTCCACCAGCTTCCACTGACTTCCTCGTGCCTCTCTGGCTGCAGCCCCCTATGCTGAGGGAAGGCCAGAAGGACTGACCTGAAGAAACCAAATGTGAAGAGCCACACCACTGTTTGGCCAACCAGGGGCTGAGCTAAGCACTAGGAGCTCCTTCTCTCAGGTGGTACCAGGCTCCGGAAGCTCTAAGGTGGGGGCTGGGGACCCAACCCCCAAGAAACCTCCTTGTCTCTGGGCAGTGGAGTCTCAAGGTCCTTACCCTTTCTGGACCTGTCCTGAGGCAGGGGGATTGGGGACTTTTGGGCCAGTTTTCTTGGTACCCTGATTGGTGCAGTGAGGTAGAGAGTAGAGGGTGGGGTGAAGAACAGGGGGAGCATTTTAATGATGATCAGTCAGGACCACCTGCGGCAGGGGAAGGGGGTTGCTGCTGCTGGTGAGGTGTACCTGTCAGCATTAACTAGTAAAGTTGTCAATCATGTAGGGGCCTGGGGGTGGGCTGAGCATCGTGGGATGCCCATGAATTTACTGTACGGGCCTGGGTTTCTGCCAGCCCTGCCTCCCTGTATTCAGGAGAACCTGGGATTTGGTTCTTTGCCTTTTTGTTACACTCAAAGCTATAAAACCAAATTATTTTGAAAAAAAAAAGCACTTATTTCTGTCACACACAAACTAAAAGTTTCCTCTACATTTTAACTTTCATCAGTTTCTAAAATAAGAAGCAGAAAAGTATAGGAAGATTACTTGGCTTCAAATCAGAAGATCTGGGTTAGGAGTACTGGAGGGCAGCTAGGTGGTGCAGTGGATAGAGTGCCAGGTCTGGAGTCAGGAAGATTCATCTCTGGTTCAAATCTGGCCTCAGACACTAATTAGCTATGTGACCCTAGGCAAGTCACATAACCCTTGTCTGCCTCAGTTTTCTCATCTGTAAAATGAGCTAGAGAAGAAAATGGCAAATCACTCCTGTATCTTTGCCAAGAAAACCCCAAATGGGATCATAAAGAGTCTAACACAACTGAAAATGGCAAACTAACAGGAGTCCTGGCTTACCACATGGCCCACTTGCTGAAACCGAGTCTACTGAATCTAATTTGACGACTTCTTGAAAACTCAATCATCATTAATTATAATCATCCAAAATCAGGCTAGGCTATGAAAATGCAGTATCTCTTCCGTATCCTCTCCTGCTTTTGCTGTCAGCAACCACTTGTGATATCATTGTACCGGAAATGACTTTGTAGCCCAACCTCTAGGTCAGGCCTGCACAACCTGTAGCCACACGCCACTTTCAGCACAACCAGAGATTTCCTCTACACACAAAAGATGTTTTCCTCTACATTTTTCACTGGCCACTTGAAATCCTTGGCATGCTGCAAGCAGCCCAAGGGCCATAAGCAAAAGTTGTGCAGGCCTGCTCTTGGTGATAAAATGTCCCTGATGTTGCACTTAACTTTGAATGTCACCAGTTACAGAATCTGCAACACTGCAAAGTAACCCACTTCATTTTTAAACAACTATTAGAAGCTTTTCCTTATGTTGAGTAAAAATCTGTCACTTTTGTTCTGCTATGTATTATCAAAAGACTCAGATCACCATAGCTATTATAACTCTATGTAAACTGAAAATTGCTAAATTCTGAATGAAGGTCTGGGAATCTTTTCTACAAAGCAAAATCACAAACTTGAATGCACAGAACCTTCAAAAACTATTCCCATGATCCAGAGACTTTATTTGCTTATTCCTAAAGGTTCAACTTTGTTCAAAATTGAGATTACTGGAAATCTGGTCACCAAATAACTGGGATGCTATCTTAACCTCAATACACTAAATTCCATGCAGTAACTATGCTTGGAGACTTCCAGAGGCAAAAGGGAAGTGGGAGGAGGTGGGGGGAGATTGGAGGTAAGTACAGGAGGAAGGGGGAAAGATTAGGAAGGAATGAAGACTGTAATGAGAAAAATTTTATTTCTGCAATGTAGGAACCTATGACAGCCTCATGTACTAGAATCAGGAGGAGCTGCTGGCCAGTGTCTCCTCCAACTACAGAAACTCCTCAGAATGGAAGCAAAAAACAGAATTGTTCTTTCATTTCTATTTTTTACCTTCCCTTCCCCACCCCTTCCCCAACTAGCACCCTAAAGATCCTTTTGACACAAAGTCAAAGTGAAAGTGTATTATTTCTATCCATGAGATTATGAGATCTTTGAAGAACTATTTTCATACTTCTTTGCATCCCCAGCACTCAGTCCAGGACCTGGCACCTAAGCCAGCACTTAATAAATGTCTGTTCACTCAACAAGACTACCTTTCTCCACTAAGGTCCTCAAATCATAGAATCACAGATTAGGGGTGAGAAGGTAGGTCAGAGATCATCTACATATTTTATAGATGAAGAAACTGAGGCCCAGAAAGTTTAAGTGACTTGCCTAAACTCATACAGGCAAAAAGCAGCAAAAGCAGGATGCAAATCCAGTGCTGACTTCAAATTGCTCTTCGTCTACACCACTATTAATCACAGAAAAACATAAGTAGAGAAGGACCTCAGAGGTCATCTGAAAAAACTCATGAGCTCCACCTCCCACATTCCTGTCAAGTAATCACCTAGACTCCACTTATAACACTTTCAGGAAATTAACTGTTCCTTGAGACATGCCATTCCATTTTTGGATAGCTACAATTACTAAGAAGTTTCCATTATGTTGAATAAAAAAAAAAAATGTTCCTCCCTGGAGGCAAGCAAAAGAATCATGAATGGACAGTGTGCTCAAGTTGACATCATGAAGACCTGGATTCAAATGTTACCCCAACACTTATGGAGGGGTGGCATTGGAGATAAGAGTATTGGACTTGACATCAAGTAAACCTGTGTTCAAATCTCAACCTTGACATTTATGCAAAGTGGCATAGGAAATAAGAGCACTGGATGTGGAGTTAGGGCATTGGTTGGAATCCCACCTCATACAATGGCCAGCTGAGTGACCCCAGGCCAAGTCACTTAGCCTTCTGAATAGCAAGCAGTTCTCTAATTTGTAAAATGAAAAGGTTGGATGTAAGGATCTTTTTAAAAGTTCTTTCCAGTTCTATATCCGTGGTCCTATAAGTAATTTCTCTTCAACACGATGTCATTTTACATATTTGAAAACTGCTATAACACTCCCCAGAGTCTTCCATTCTCTAATGTTTTCTTGTGTGTTTTATTTGCGCACTGTACAAATGCTGGAGATTAGTTGTGAGTTTATCTTTTCTTCCTCAAACCGAACCCTAATTTCCCTGTTATTGTCAGGGCCACCATCATCTGGCCGGCTTAACAACTTTGAAATCAATGTCCTATATTCCTCACACTCTCCCTCATCCCATATATCCAAAGTTTTCACATCTTGCCCTTTCTGTCTCCACATCTCTCAAATATAATTCCTTCTCTCCTACTTCAGGCCATACTCATCTCTTCTCTGGCACACAAGAGGCCTCATAATCACATGATGGCCCCTTAGCATACTGCTTGTCCTTTTCTCAACATGCTCTAACTTTTCAGTTATCTCCTCTAAAACATGGCTGCCAGAAGTGGACATATCAGATACTGTCTGATAACAGCAGAATACATAACTATTACCTGAGCCTGTACAGACACTAAAATTGTATCAAAGCAACCTAAGAAATTGATTTGCATTGAACTTGTAATTCATCAGACTGCCTACGTCTTTATGACATGACCTGTTTCTTAGCCATACCTCCTCCATTTTGTACTCAAATGACTAATTTCTTAACCTAGCTGCTGGACTTTACATTTCATAGTCTTGTTATCTTGTGATAACAAGCTTGTGGAAATATTGTTGGATCCTGATTCAGGCATCTGGCTTATTAGTTTTGCCTCCCAAATTCAAGCCATGCCAAGATTTGGTAAGCATATCACCAGTGCCCTTATTGACTACTTACATTATTAAACTTGCATTATTAAATAGGGCCACGGGCAGAACATTTGGCACTCAATTTGGCACTCTATTCAGGTCAACATCACTACCCCAGTAATAATATTTATATATCTTTTATATATCATTGACATATATATATATATGTATGTGTATATATATAAATTTATAAAAAAAAAAATAGAAGTGATTCCCCAATTGATAAATGGTCAAAGGCTATAAATAAGCATTTTCCAAAGGAAGATCAAAGCTATCAACAATGATATGAAAAAATGCCCTGGATCATTAATTAGAGAAATACAAATTATCTCTGAGGTATCACCTCACACCTCTCAGACTGGCTAAGATGGCAGAAAATGACAAAAACTGGAGAGGAGGTGAGAAAGTAGATATATTGGTAGAGCTGTGAACTAGTCCAGTCATTCTGGAGTACAATTTCGAACTAATCCCAAAGGGCTATGAAACTGTGCATACTCTTTGACCCAGCAATACCACTGCTAAGTCTATGTCCCAAGGAGATCAAATAAGAAAAAGGCCCCAGATGTACAAAAATATAGCAGCTCTTTTTGTAGTGGCAAAGAACTGAAAACTATAAAAAGGCCCAACAATTGGGGAATGGCTGAATGAATTGTAGTATATGAATGGGATGGAATATTATTGTGCTGTAAAAATCAATGAAAAGGATGGTTTCATAAAAATCTCAGATTTAGATGAACTGATGCAAACTGAAGTAAGCAGAACAAGAACAACCTACACAGTAACAGAAATATCATGAAGATAATCAAGTATAAAAGATGTAGTAACTGACCAAAACAATGCTCTACCGTAACTCCAAAGGACTCATGATATAAAATGCTATACACCTCCAGAGAAGTATATAGAGAACTGATGGACTCAAACAGCAGGCTGAAACATTTTTTCTTTGCTTTTTCTCCCCAAAACATGGCTAAGTGGAAATGTTTTCCCTGACTTCATATGTATAGTACATATCATATTTTTTGATTTCTCAATGAGTGGGTGGAGGGAATGTAGAAAGGGAGAGCATTTGGAACTAAAAATAAACACTAAATTAAAAACAAATAGAGGAATATTCTGTTCATGATATTCCTCTAATCTATCGGAGGACAGTAAGCCTGTCAAAAAAGAAAATAAGGTCAATCTGGCACAACTTGTTCTTCATGACTCTATGCTTACAGATACCCTCACTTAACAGTAAGAGGACTTAAAAAAAAAATAAAAACAGTTGAGGAAACTAAGGCCCCATGAAGTAGTCACAAAGCCAGTCAGAGTCAAATCTTGAAATAGATTATATCTTCTGACATCCAATCCAGCAAACTTCCATTATAGGTCTCACCACACATTCTCTTGCTCAAGAAGCTTCAATGTCTCCTTATTATCTCTAGGAAAAAATACAAACTCTTGTTTGGCATTTAAAGGCCTTCACAACCTGGTAGCCAACTTATCTTTTTCACATACATGACATTCCATTTCCTGTCTTCGTGCCTTTGCATACATAAATGACCCTGCCACACCTCCCTCCTCCTCTTTAAATCTTGGAATCCCTTTAAGGTATAGCCTAAGAGGCCCTTCTTGACTGGACAGCTGTCACTGCTCTTCCTCACTTTTCAATATTACTTTGTACAAATATCTGTATTCACTTCTCTGCATATGTATCTCCCCCAGTCAAATGTAAGCTCCTTGAAGGCTTTTTGTCTTTGTTACCACAGTACTAGCATACCTAGAAACTTAACATTTGTTGAACTGAACTGAGTAATTCAGTCTCTATTCCTTTGTTTGGGAAGTGGAGAGTTTCTTTTCCCTCCTCAATTCAGAGTAGCATAAGAGGGATGTTCTGTTTTGAAAGCTATCCTCTAAGAATTCACATTGGGGCAGATTCCTGGCCAGAAAGGCTCCATGTATAAGCCAAAAGAAATCCAATGTTTCTATCACCCAAAGGTCAGTCTAGCGAAGTTCTCAAGTACCACCAAAAGAATGTTTGCCACCATACGTTTTCAGTCACAAAAATCAAGAAGGTCTTTATTAATTCATACAGAGGTTTTGCTTGGATTAATGGACAACTATCTACGCTAATGCAATCACAGATCCTTAAGTATTTTACATTTAACATCAAGCATAGGAAGGCTTGTTTATGGATTTGTTTTGGGTCACTTTTGAATTCAGGTTAACTTATTTTCCATGGAGAAAAACAACTGTATCCCAACAACTGAAAGAAGTTGAAACCCACCTCACTTAATTCCCTTGAAGAGATAAACTACTTCCCCCACCCTCCCAAAAGTTGTACAAACTTATGAGGCTGGGAACATGTTTTGTTTTGTTTTAACATCCTATATACAATAATTATATCAATGCCAGTAGAGGCTCATCAGTCCTGCATGAAGGAAGTAGGCTTAATGAGAGGACTTCCCATCAATTATAAGCCAACAGTTATCTTTCTCCACTAACAGCATGCTCTAAGACAGAGATGTCAAACTCGAAGACCATAAAACACCCAAGCACTTCAAGCAAGATTAAAACGTAATTAGCATTATAGAAGCACTTTTTGTGATACCTGAGAATTGGAAACAAAGTAGATGTACAGGACTGGGGAATGACTAGACAAGCTGTAGTATATGAATGTAATGGAATATTACTATGCTGTAGTCTGTATTAAGTAATGCAGAATAAAGAAAGTAAAGCCAAGAAAATAGACACAATAACTACAACAATGTAAATGGAAAGAATGACATATCAAAAAATCAAAAGTGTAACAAAATTATAAAGATCAAGCAGGACTTGAATGAAAAGATATTGGAGGACATCCCACCCCACCGCATCATGGAAGTTGGAGATCCATTGCACGTTTTCAGACTTTATTTCAACATATTCATCAATTATACTGATTTTTTTTCTCTAAAAAAAATAGCATTTATCATATGAGATGGCTCTCTGGAAAAGGGAGAGAGAATACTAGGGATAATTACGGTGATGTAAGAAAAAGAAAATATTAATAAAACCTTATTTTTAAAAAATAGAGAAATGCTTAACAAACTCAATAAAAATACAACAAAAATAGAAGTTAATGTAGTTTTCTAAGCCGATATGTGACCTGCAGTTTGACATTACTACTCTACGAAACCCCACTTCAACCTTGCGCTAATTTCCATAGTGCCTTGACCTAAGCAAAGAAAACTGGGTGTTGCTCCCACATCTGACCCTCTCAGAATTTTGCAGTCATGTCTCCCCTCCTTCAATATATAGGCTGAATCTCAGTGCAAGACCCTGGCTTGGCTTCACCTCATTAACTTTTCTACTTCTCCAGACTTCCCTATTGTTGCTGTTGATCCTACCAGTAACCTACAATCACACTTTTCTTCACTCTTCCCTCTCCTCATTCCATGTACATCCAATCAGTTTCCAAACCGACCTTCCCATCTCCACCAAATCTCACCTCTCGAATACATCCCCCCCTTCTCCACTCACACAGCCACAAACTTGGTTCAGGCCATTTTCCATGGACTATTCCAAAGCCTCCTAATTGGTGTCTCTGCTTCATGTCCTTCCCCTCTCCAATCATCTTCCACATAGCTACCAAAGTGATTTTCCTCGTGCTCACATCTAAATACATCATCCCCTCGTTCACACAATAAATAAAGCTCCTTATCACTCCTAGAATCAAATATAAATTCGTTTGTTTAGTATTTAAGCTCTTTGCAAACTGGACCCTTCCTATCTTTCCAGGATTCTTATACATTACTCCCTACCCCACATGTTCTGTAAAGCAACCATATTGGCCTACTTGCTATTCCTCAATCAAAGCATTTAATCTCTTTTTTCATTTCCTTTGCAATGGCTGCCCTCCCTTCCTGGAATGCTCTAACCCTTACAATCCCCAGCTTCCTTCAAGACTCAGATCAAGTGCTATTGTCCTTCCACCCCCACCTGCTACTGCCTTCTTTTCTAAGGTTACCTTGTATCTTCTTTGTAAGTCCCTTTTTATATACATTATACATACATACATATATATGTAGTTGTGTAGTCATTTTTCAGTCATGCCTGATGCTCTGTGACTCCTTTGGGGCTTTTCTGGGCAAAGATACTGGAGGGCTTTGCCATTTCCTTCTCTAGCTCAATTTACAGATGAGGAAACTAAGATAAACAGGCTTAAGTGATTTACCCAGGGTCACACAGCTAGTGTCTGGGGCAAAATTTGAATTCAGGTCTTCCCAACTCCAGACCCAGCACTCTATCCTCTGTGCCACCTACCTTACAGAGACACAGACACACACACGTATGTATTGTATATGTGTACATATGTCTACGTATATGTGCACATATAGACATACATGTATACATGCATATTCATATGCACATATACAAATACATGTCTCCCGCATTAGAATGCAAACTCCTTTGGGACAGAGATTGTTTTCACCTTTTCACTGTATCTCCAGATTTTAGTAAATGCTTGTTAATTGATTGAATTATCTGCCCAATCCCTTCTGCCAGTGTGGACAGCATGAAGTTCCATTTCCCCTCTCCACGTATTTGAATTGTAGGCACTGAAAAAAATCTCTACATAAACCAATTATTAACTTGTAAAAGAAAAATACTGTTTAGTGGGTACCTTACTCTCCCTTGACTTCTCTTCTGTGCCCAACCCAACACTCATCAGCCCACTCCAGCTCCAGTCAGTCTAACGACTATAACAGATCCAGAAAAGGAACTAAGTTAAGTCAAGGGACTAAGGAGAGTAAGGAAGAAAAAAACTATTCAGGTCACTACAGACCCAGACCATCACAGGTCAAAAGGTCCAAATAAAACAACAGATCCTGAGTGAATTTGATGAAGGTGGAAGCTCAACCTGTCAAATCAATCCAAACCCAAGTCTGATCATCCTAACTCAAAATGACCTAGACTCAAAGACCACATCCAACCAACTCAAGCTTAACTCTGATAGATCAACCCCAACTCAAACAAACCATCCTCTAATGAGACAAATGGACTAGACTTAATCCAATCTTACTCCACAATTCTGACCAGACCCATGGACAGACCCTAGCCTTGACAATAAACAAGTGAGAACCAATTCTCGTAACAAACAATTAAGTAACCCAAACATAGTAATATGGGCACAGAAGAGAGAAAACATGATATAACAAATATAGAAATGGATATGATGCACTGCCAAAAGATCTGGATTCAAATCCTCTGATATTTAGCTCAACAATAAATCAAATATTTATTAATCACCTATATTCAAGGCACATACTAGGCAGTGGAGATACAAACACAAAACTAAAAAATAGGCTATGCCCTCAAGTACTTTACATTCTATTAGAAATATGTAGACTAGAGCATATATTAACCTGTATGACTTTAGACAAGTCACTTAACTCCTCTGCACTTAAGTTGTCTCATCTACAAAAATAAGGAATAACTGACACTCATACACTCCCCCCACACCCACCCCACCCCCAGCTATAAGGGAAAAGCTTTATAAACTGGAAAACATTTTTTAAAGTCCACTTTTTTCAGCAAAGAAAAAAGAGAAAGTTGTGGAGTAGGAAGCAACTAACTTATTCTGAAATTGTCCTATATCATCTAACGTCCCAAAAGGAAGGAACTAGAGTAAAAATGAGAAAACTTCGGAGGAAAATTGAGTTTTCTCAATGGCTAATAGAAGGCTCCACCCTCTACAGTACTGACCTTTCCCCTTAAAGTCTGTTACCATCAGAACAATTACATCTACTATTAAGTTCTGTTTGTAAGGATCCTTTCCCCAGGATTCAATTCCTGTGGTACCAGAGACTATATTATCCATGAGAGCCCAAAGTTTCACCACCACCAGGCATCTATCTACTACTTCCTATCAACAATAGTAATCACATCATTAGTTAAAAGACAGAAATTATTGTCAATGTTCTCAGCACCACTCCTGATAGTGGCAAGTGCTGACAAGGGTAGCAGTGTAGGAAAAAATTCTAGAGATCCTGAAGGTTTAGGTCTCACTTGTTAGGGGCCTAGATAGAAAACACAAATTAGTGGTCAACACAAGACAGGTATTGATAGTTGCTAGGATGAGGCTAACCTAGGCCAATTAAATAAATATTTTCTAGATTGGAGAAGAGGCACCCAAACACACAGAGGGAATTCTCCCCCTTATTGTCTTCTTGTCCTCTTGCTACATTCCCTATGATACCTTGCTACTTCTTCCACATCAAAAGTTACTATTTCACCTAATGTTGGCTATGGTATGCTACCAAAAGAAATAAAAGGAAGCTATTTAGCCAGTGCACCTAAATGGAAGCCAAAAATCAGCCATGAGTTAGAGTGAAATAACAGGGTATAGGCTACCTACCACTCCTGGTAACACCAGGATGACCAAGCCTCTAGCCACTCTAATCCTTTCTAGTATTGTTCAATCTCCACTTCCTTCTAGATCTCTCAACCAATATCACTTCTGATTAAAATAAATTGATTCAGAGGAAAACATTTGAACAGAGATCTTGGTGCCAACCCTGTGAAAGATCTGAAAAATTTTCCCTAAGGTACATCTGACATGTGCACATGTAGCACTGTGGAGCAATAGGAAAGTGGATCAAAGGGACGTGAGCCACTTTGACTTAAGAGATAGCTAAGGTAACTACAAAGGTAGCAACAAAAATTACTCTCGGGCCTACACGTGCATAGAAAATTCAGCCACGATAAAATCATACATTGCATTAAATCGGTATTTCTCATTGTCTTTTCCCTTCTTACTTTGTCAAAAAGTTAATAGTTCTGCCCACTAAAACTCCACTACCTTGAAAGTGGCTTGATTGAGCCTAGAAGCTAATAAGCTAATCTTCTCCACTGATTCATCTCAGACGGTGTAATAATACCCAAGAAAATGGGCACTGACAAACAGAAATGGACTAGAAACCCAATACTCCAAAATGTATATCATGATAAAAGGATGGCAAAATTAAGTTTAAAAAAAGTCTGAAAGTGGAACCATATAAAAAGCAACAGCTAGAATGTTCTGAGGTAGCCACCAGATCTCCCAGTTGGCTCAACAAGAGATAGAGATATGTAAGCAGGTTCACCATACAGCTATAACAGTTCCTGTGGTGATGATGTTCCTAGTCATCAGTCCTGCCGCAGTAGGTAATAACCAACCATTCACCAACATCTGTATCACTTACACAAAAAGGCCAAGGTGCTAGTGCTGACAGCGGGTGGTGTGTGCCGCTGCCTAGTCAAAAAAAACAGTCGCTGAAGACCTTCGTGTTAACTTTTAATCTCCAGGCTTATATAGAATTCTTTATTCAGAGAAAAATAGAGGGTAATAACCAGACTTCATAGTTTCTGAGGTGCAGATGCGGGAGAGTACCTGTGGATGGAGGAAGGAATGGTGTCCCACACTAGGGACCCCCCCAAAAAAATTGGGTGCTGACAGACACTGCAACCCAGGAACCTGCGCCTGTACAGAGGGAACGTGTAGGTGTTTAGGGTTAGAAAGGAGGGAAGAGGTAATAATCCCCATCAGATTCAACTGTGATGTCAAGTGGGAGAGGAGGGTGGAAGAAGGCTCAGAAGAATGAATAGTACCTAGAAAAAAAAGGCGGAGGATGGAGACAGAAAGGGTGAGGAAGACAGGAGGAAAGAGAAAAGAGAGACAAACCACGGCGGGAAGAACGGAGAAGAGGAGAAAAAGGAAGAGAGGGAGAGATGGAGAGGAGGAGGGAGAGATGGAGAGGAGGGAGAGGGAGGGGGGAAGGGGAGGGATGAGGAGGGAGAGGGAGGGGGGAAGGAAGAGGGAGCGAAAGGCCCCAGCCGAGATCCTGGCGGCGAGCTGCCCCTGCCCGCGATCCCCACGCCGCCGCTGGGGCTCAGCCCAGACGCCGGACGGTCCCCGCCCCCAACCCCCCGCCCTAGCCAGATAATAACTTACCTGTTTGCTGGCTGAATCGCTCCTGTTCTCCCCTCTGACTGACTCCTCTGGCTCACCGTCTTCCCTTCGGGGAGGAGGCGGGACTTCTTGTCCCGCAGTTGAACGACTTCCGGTGGGAGCTGGACTACCCGATCCGGGAGGGAGGGCCGGATACTCAGGCCAAGAAAATAAAACCTGGTGCTGAGCCGGAGAAGCCGACGTCACTGAGAGAATACCAGGTTCCACCTTCTTGTCCCAAGCGGCCGGCGACCCAGAACACTGTCCACGATCAGGTCTTCTAGTTCCCGCCGGAAGCCACACAACTTCGGGACCGGAAGTCCCGCCCCTAAGCTAAGAGAAGACGGCGAGTCAAAGGAATCAATCAGAGGGGGAAGCGAGGAGCTAGAGAAAAGCGTGAGGCCGCAAGTTAAGGTTTTATCTGGCCGGGGCACGGGAGCCTCTGAGGGCGGGACTGAGATTGCCCGCTTCAGGCCACCTAGGAAGATCGCGGGACCGGGGCCGCTGGGCATCCGAGTCCCGGCCAGGGGCGGTTCCCCTCCCGCTTTTTCTCCCTCCTCTCCTCTCCCTCTCTCTGCTCCCGGTATCCACCTCCAGCCCTGAAAACCCCTTTCCCTGCTGCCCCCGCTGCCCCTTCAGCGTGACCCCTACGGGCGGCCCTTGGACGGTGCCTGAAAAACAATCCAAGTCCATAGTCCGCTTCGCAGGAACGGCCCCGGTCACAGGCCGGCCCCGGCGCGCTCTCTCTCTGCTCGCTCGCTTGCTCGTTCTCTCGGGTGGGCGCGGCGGGCGCTCGCTCAGTGCTCGGGGCGGAGTGGCGGCCAGGGACGGGTGACCCGGATGTGTTTGTCCGGCGCGCCCCTGAGATCGCCGCCGGTTTCCCTTCCTCAGGCCCCGGAGCTGTGGCTGTCTCCGCCTGCACCTTCCCGCCGCCGGCTCCTCCGGGTCCAGGTTTGAGCCGGGATTCGGTCCTGGAGCCAAGGACGCCCGTTTAGGGCTGACCCCGGGAGGGGCCCCTCGTGGGAAGCTTCTTGGCCCGGGATCAGTCTCTGTTGCATCTCTCTGGCCGGAAAATGGGCCATTGAAGTGACTGCAAATGCTTTCGCATATTTAATCTTTGCCAAGTCACGAGCTGTATGATTTAAACAACTGCATTCATTGTCCTTTAATATAACGTGCCCCAGTTGCTCATTTTGTGACCCGGGAGATAAAAAGTTTCCACAAGTGCTTTTCTTGTGCTGAGAGAATCCCGGAAGTGCCAGTGCTGGGGAATCTGGCATTTCTAACTCTTAATTCCAGTTATTTTTCCGCTTTTAATTATTTACTATTCATCCTGTATGTAGTTTGCTGTGTATATATTTGCATGTTTCACCCATTCGATTGTAAGCTCCTTGAAGTCAGGGACTGTCATTTTTTAATCTCTTTTTGTATCCCCGGCTTAGCACAGAGCCTGGTGCAAATTGGGCGCTTAATGAGTGTTTATTGAATTGAAAAACCTGGAAGCTGTCTTGGCTTTGCTATTCAATACCTGAGTGACTTTGGCCAGGCAGCTTAATTTTCCTAGGCCTGTTCCTTAATTTGTAAAATGAGAGAATGGATGCCTAAGGTACTGTTTCCTAATGAGACCATATGACTTCTTGCCTCTAGTTGGAAGATTAGTCTACCAGCTGGACTCTAGCCAGATGCAAAAAGATTGATCTCTAATAACTGGTACATAGCGCTTGGCAAATACAGTGCTTTACAGGCATCTCCCTGGAGCTTTCCAAATTCAACGTGAGGTAGGTGATGATGTTCTTAGGTGCTTGTGCTTGGACCCCAATTCCAAGCTCACATTTCTCTCTAGCTTCCAGGGGAAAAAACCTAACTCTGACAGTTTTCTCCCCAGCCCAAGGACACTATGCTTAGCAATAACTCATGAGTGGTACCCTGTAAGACAAACTACCTTTCCCCGTCATAAGAACAAGCTGACATGAAGAAATTCTCTTGTAAAAACAGGACTATCTTGTAACTACAGAATTATCATGTATTGATTCCCAAAGTTATCATATTCAATCCAGAGGTGAAGCTATAGACATCAACTCTCAAAGCTATCTTTCTACAGACGTAACAGAACAAAAATACATCCCTGACAAACCCCTTCCCCAGGTTTCCTTTAGTGAATGACACCAGTGACCAAGATTGTAAGTTATCACCTAATTAGCATATCTGCCAAATAATCCACTACTTTTCCTATATAAGCTTTAGCCACATTCCTGTTAGGTTCCAAGTTCCTTAAGGATTTCTGCCCACTGTAATATTGGAGCAATAGACCTTTGCCAGCTTGAGTCCTATGAAATCATTCCAGATGACCCTGTCCAGTATTCCAGTCTTGGGGGGGGGGGAGGCAGGCTGTCTCTGAACTTCAGACTACGTCAGTAGGCAGGCAGCTGTTTTAAAAATGGGTAAAAGGACCCAAGTTATGTGACTTCCTCATGGTTACACATCTAATCACTTAAATTGTATTTGAACTTGACTCCAACACTTTCCACCAAGCCACATTAAACTAATGGCTAGGTAATGAATTATTTAGCCTCCAGAAAATTTGAAAAGAAGGTAGAGAGAAGGGACTAAGTATTTGTTAAACACTTCCTATTTTTCAGGCACTTTGCTAACCACTTCACACATAATCTCATCTGATCCTCACAACTCTAGGAGGTAGGTGCTAATTTACAGTTGAGGAAACAGGCAAAAAGTTGACAGTTAAATGATTTGCCCAGAGTCTGAGGCTACCAAGTATCTGAGGCCTAGATTTGAACTCCAGCCTTTCTGACTCTATTCACTGCACCAGCTAACAAATCAAATCAATCTACTAAAGTAAGTTCAGTAGTTTTTTTCAGTTGTGTCCAACTCTTAGTAACCCCATTTGGGGTTTTCTTGGTAGAGATATTTTTAGTGGTTTGCCATTTCCTTCTCCAGCTCATTTTACAGAGGAGAAACTGAAGCAAACAGGGGTAAAAGACTTGCCCAAGGTCACACAGCTAGTAAGTGTCTGAGGCACGATTTGAAGTTGGGAAGATGAGTCTTCCTGTCTCCAGGCCTGGTGCTCTACCTACTTCACCACCTATATGCCACTACTAAAGTATTGCATAGTTTGTTGAGCCAGTGCAATCATGGATCTTTAAACTATTCCAAGTAACTTTTTAGTTCTGCAACAGAACAGTTGTTGGCAAAAATGCAGCATTAGGGAAAAGATTGAGTATATATGTATATTCACTTAATAACTGAGTCACTTGTCCTTTTTGGTCCTCTTTCCTCATAACTATGCTGTTTGCCTGAAAATGGGGTGGAGTATCAAACTTATCCCAGTGCCTTCTTTTTATAGAAAACAGAAACTGGACTCTCATCTCACTCTGCTTTTCATCTGCTGCCAGGCTGGGTTTCTACTCCTTGGAATGAAATAATGCAAGATAAGTGTATTGGCAATCAAAATGGACTCTTAGCACTTAATTTAACCAAGTGCCCATGAAGAGTTTGGCCTTTATTTCCTTGATTAAATTAGGAGTCCTCGCCAATCCTTGCTTCAAGGGAAAGCCTAGTTTACGTGGGTTTGAGTGACATATTTGTGACATCAGAGGCTTTTAGACCATGTGGGTTTAAGTCACATTTTTGTGCCGATTTTAGGCCACGTGGATGAGTCGCATGTGTGACTCACCCTTGACCCTGAAAAAGGTATAAAACCAGAAGTTGGCTTCCTTTTTTGGAGCTCTGAGCCACAGGCGCCTAACTGGGCCAGCCCTTGTTATGAGCTTCCTGGCTGAACTCAAACGTTGGTAACTATGGATTGTATTTGGTCTTTCTGTCAATGTTTGTAATTTGTTGTATTTGCTCTGAAGTTCACGGTGCTGGCTTTTCCCCCTGAACTAAGTGAATGGTATTTGTATGCTGGGTTAAAGTAAGATCGTCAACCCCTTAACGTTGCTTTCCTTGGTAAACCAGATCAAAAGAACCTGGGCTTGCAGCATTCTGTGAGCTGGATGTTGGTTTTTCACCCCCACAGCAGCTGCTAGCCAGATTGTTGAAACAATAAGCTAAGCATTTCTTATCTCTTCAGGGAGCTATCAATTCTGCCTTTGAGGGACACTACCTCCCTCAGCTTTTTCTCCCCTCTGATTGCCAGGTGGAGTACCAAACTCCTCCCCATGCCTTCCTTTAAAGAGGGCAGCAAATGGATTGACTCTATTGTGAAGTCACTTTGAGTTGTGTCCAGTGCTTCCCATTTGGGATTTTCTTTGCAAAGATACTGGAGTGGTTTACCACTTATTTCTCCAGCTCATTTTGCAGATGAGGAAACTAAGGCAAACAGGGTTAAGTGACTTGCTCATGGTCATACAGTCGGCTAGATTTGAACCCTTCCTGACATCAGGCCTAGCACTCTATCCACTGTACCATCTAGCTGTCTTACCTGCACACCAGGTTTACTCCCATTTTCTATCTGCTAGTATTAGCTCCATAAAACAAGATAACCCTGGTTTCATTCTCCTCTTCCACTTGCCATCTCCACCACCCACCATTAGACTGTAAGCTCCTTGAGGGCAGAAACTTTTTTTCTTAATTGTATACCTTTTTTTTTTTAGCATTGTCTGTGGTAATAGTAAGTTCTTAATCAGTTTATTGAAATAAATTGACCTGGAGCTGAGCTTTCAAAGTTCCTTCCAAACCCAAACTATAAGACAGAACCAGACTTTGGTAATGCTTGTAAGGATATAAAGAAGGTCTAATGGAATATGTTTTTAAAAAAACAAAAAAGCAATACTTGATTATCCTGGACAACAGTGATAGGTTTTTCAACTCTCATCACTTACACAATTTGACAGTTAATTATTTTCTACTTCACATTGTTTTGTATTTCATGCCATAGGTTTCCATACCCAACTAGGTTATAAGCTTTTCAGTACCTAGAACTGCACTGGGCAGATAGCATTCAGGAGGATTCATATTGCCTTTTTACCCACTGTAGAGATATCATCTTATCATTTTCTGGTTTTGCCATACATTAGGAATATTGTCAGTTTGTTGGGGTTTTGTTATGTTTTGGGTTTTTTTTTTAATTTTCAACATGACCTTGCTCAAGTGGAAAATCCCCTAGAATTTAGAATTGTAAGGAACCTTAGAGATCTTGTTGTCCAAGTCCTTCATTTTAAAGATGAGAACTTGTCAACTGGACTGGAACCAGCCTCTAACCTATGGGTGGCAGGAGCCAAACAGAGTCAGGACACAAACAAGTTTAATTTCAAAGTGAGGAAATGCTTGCAAGCAGAAGTCCTGAGGAGGAGGGCTTAACATGCTGGGGCAAAGGCAGTCCTGTAGATATATAAGTGGGCTGGACAGTGACATTCTTAGCCATTCCCATAGCATACTCATGAGTGGACGGTGTAGGCATTCCTGGATCCTGTGGGAAGTCGCCAAGTTGATTGTCTCACAGATACAAAGAGAACTGGAGTTTTCGTGGGGGAAAACAAGAGTGCAGTACCTGGTTTGGTTCACTTAGATGTTACAAGAAACAGGGATTGTGAACATGTCAGAAAGTGGGATGGATAACAGCTCTCAGCTCTTGGGTCCCTAAGAAATGGCGGGGCACTGAACACCTGTTGCTGGTCAAAGCAGTACACCAACAGTAGAGGGTGAAATCATCCAGAGCCCAAAGGATTGTTATGCCAAGTTCAGTCAGGGCACAGCCTTTTTGCTGGGCCTTAGCTCTGGGAAAAGGTATCTCCAAATACCTTGATGCTCTTTACCAGAAAGGTAAAGTTACCTGTCTAAGGCCGCACAGATAGTGGTAATCCCTAGGGCAGAGATTTCAACTAGATCCAGCTAACCCCAAATCCAGTAAAGTTTCACTATACCACATTGACTCCCTGTACATAATCTCTAGAAACTTGTCTCCTGATCACTAAACTGAGAAAGTTTCAAAATGATATCTGAGATGACAGCTGTAACATTTTCTTGATCTTAATGGAAATAAGTCCCCAAATCATTTTAATGGTTCCAGGATATTTCTGTCACTGAAGGATTTTCTTCCATTAAAAAATACATGGGATAGGAAGGAAAACATTCTATGACTAATATAGAAGAGTTTTTAGTCTATATGTGTTTTTTGGTTAAATTTAAGAGAATTATTGAGGAAGGGAGTAACTATAGGTTTTTATGCTCCTAGAAACTCATTTATACTCCTGTGGTTCAGAGTCATTCTTGGAGAACAGTGTATAAATTTTCTATATGTAATCTTGACTTTCTGAAGCTTTCTGAAACTCAGCTCACAACAAATTTAAAATATTCACATTTCAGTTCATATTTTTCTCATTACTTCCATTAAGAAACATACCTAATTCTTCCTAATTAAAAATAGAAATGAGCCATGGTGCTACAAGTCATTGATTTTTATAGAAATGTTAGTGATTTTCAAGTTCATTTTGTATTGTTCTAATATCCATTATTGTTAACAATTATAAT
>CM053622.1:180469867-180486655 GCA_028646595.1 Phalanger gymnotis
CCCCTTTTCCCTTCCTTTCTTGTAGGGCAAGATAAATTTCTACGCCTCATTGCCTGTGTATCTTATTTTCTAGTGGCATGAAAAAAAACCTTTTTACTTTTGAACATCTATTTTTTAAAACTTTGAGTTCCAAATTCTCTCCCCTCTTCCCTTCCACCCAGCCTCTCTAAGAAGTCCAGCAATTCAACATGGGCTACATGCACATCATTATGTATAACCCTTCCACAATACTCATGTTGTAAAAGACTAACTGTATTTTGCTTCTTCCTAACCTATCCCCCTTTATTGAATTTTCTCCCTTGACCCTGTCCCTTTTCGAAAGTGTTTGTTTTTGATTCCCTTCATCCCCATCTGCCCTCCCTTCCATCATCCCCCCTTTTTTATCTTCTTCCTCCTTCTTTCCTGTGGGGTAAGATACTCTCTCCTGCAATCTTAAAATGATTAATTTCCAGACTCCTTAATGATTGATCCCTAAACCTCCAGAATCTGCCAAGATATTTTTAGCAGTTCTACAACTTTGATTATCTAACTTTATTTCTGTGGTTCCAACTTGGCCAGTGTTGAGAACACCAAAAAAAAAAAAAGTCTTAACAGCTTTTCCTCTTCTCTTATAACCTGATTTCCCACAGAAAGCCCAAGGTGGGAGTTAATAAAATTAATAAATCTTTCCCAGTGTTCTTTCTAACTACAGCTCTTAGAAGTTTTTCTGGCCGGCTGCATTTTAAATCTTTCAAGGTAACAGAATCTAGCTCAACACAAACATGACATAGAGACACAAACACAGACAAATACATACAAATCTAATTTTAGAATGACAAGGAGAGGGAAGGTCCAAAAAGCCTGGAGGGTCTTCCTACTATCAATAGGCTACCATTACTTCGATTGGGGGGGGGGGGAGCACTGGAGAAGGGCAGGGAATTTGCAAGGATTCAAGACTGACAGGGTGGCCCTGTATTTCCATGGACACCTCTCCTAGTTGAAAGAAGGGCAAAGAGAGACAAATGGGGATTGCATCCTGCAGCCTTTCCTCAGAGTACCCCTAAGGTTGAGGGGAAGGGCCTTGACACCCCTGGTATCCCTTATTCTACGTAAATCCTGAGGCAGATCCTACATTCAGATTTAAAGGGGCAGGTCCCAGTGGAGTTGAGTTCAGGGATCTGGTCTGCAGGCAGAGTGGCGATCTCTTCTCAGGACTTGAGTCTTCAAAGGGAAGGGAGGGGCAGGGGGGTGATGAACAGTATAGAGGCTACTGGAGGGGAAAGGCCATTGGGCAAGAGTGAAGGAGAGGGTGAAGGGGGAGGTAGATGGGCCAAATGGAGTGAGGGTGGGGGGGGGGGTGTTACTGGGTCTGAGGTGGCTTCATGAGTTTTAAGGGAAGAATTTCTGTTTTAAGTTCTCCTTCTGCCATTTCACTAAATCAGTGGTGGAGATGCTCCCACTCTGTAGTCTTGTTGGCGGTTTAGGCTTTGTTTGTTTTTAAGATAATTTAGACTGGTCACAGAGCCCCAAAAGAGTCAACATAATTCAAGGCTATATTTCATTAACTAACCCATGACACCAGAACTGGCAGTATTTGTGGTTGTCCGATTGGCTGGCCCTAGTTTAAGATTCTCACTGACCCGTGACCGAATTACAAACCATATTCCAGAACTTTAGAATAAGTCCTGTGTGGGGCCAAGCATGGCAATGTCCTATCCTAGGCATGACACCAAAATGTCAACCTCCAGAGCTGTTCAGTCTGAAAAAAGACAAACAGAATTAGGCTATATGTATATTTATTTCTGTCAAAGCAGGCAGGTATATATATGAATGCATGTGAGCTGAGGTCATAACTGAGCTCCCTTTGGGGTTAAGCTGCAGTTTACATACCTTTCCAACAGGGATTGATATCACTCCATCATCATTTCACCCCTGGACAGAAGAAATATCTCTACCAGACCACTCCCAGCCTTGGGCTATCAATCAGAGCTTCCCAAAGTGGGTGGTACCCACTTTGGTCCCCCACCCAGGCCACTAAAATAATGGAGGGGGTAGTAGCCTCAGGTGCAGTTGGGGAGGTGTTGAATAAAAATAAAGGGTCAGTGAAAGCATAAGGAGAGAAGAAAATTTTGAAAAACCATTTGTAGATGTTTCACCTTTGTATAACAAAGTTAAAGTTGTAGTGATTACATTATTTTCCAAATAAACACACAAAATGCAAGTTATAACCAATCAGTGGTCAAGTAGGCCAACAGGTCTTAAACAAGGAAGTGTTGGCAGGTGAGCGTGTCTGGCATTGTTAGGAAGTCCAGCATGCTTCAGCAGGAATATGTGCATGTAATGACTTGTTTATGATACTATATGCTTACATGACAATATTGCATCATCAAAATTTCAATGCAGGGAAAAAGCCATAAATTTACCAAAAAATATTAAATTCAAGACATGTCACTTTTTTAAAAATTCTATTTTTTTTAATGATACAAATTTCTAAACAATAAAACCTTTAAAGGGTTAAATGAAATAGATTTCTAGGTAGGCACTGAGTAATTTTTTTTAAAGGGGGGAGGGCATAGGCTGAATAAGTTTGGGAACTTCCCCCAATCTAGACTAAAGAATCTTTCTCCACCCAAGCTGAAGTAGAACACAGCAGGCTTCCCCCCTTTAGATTAAATTCTTTGCAAGCTTGGGCGGGGTCTTACCAGGATCAGGAGAGTCAATGCAATCTCACTAGAAGTAATGTCCTTCTGAAGAAAAACTAGCCTTACAGTTTGGACTTTGGAAGAAGAAGGGGAGGGGGGGGAAGCTCAGAAGCTCTCCAATAATCATTTTTCACACCTACAAACTGAATTTTGAAACTCAAATAAAATTGCTATCTCCAAAGTTACAGTATCCTTAGGCCTCTTCTCAACCTCATACTTCTTGACCTCTCTAGCATTTGATTCTGGTGACCACCTGTCCTCCTGGATACTCTCCCCATTTTCATAACGCTGCTCTTGTGGTTCTCAGCTTGACCACTCTTCAGCCTCTATTAATAATTCCTCATCTAGGTCATTATCACATCATACTCACTGTAAGTGTACTAATCTCTTTGTTGGGCCCTTTTATGTTTCTCTACCCTCTCTGTAATCCTTTCAGTTTTCATAGGTTCAATTGCCATCTCTCTACACATAGCTTTCAGATTTATATGTTCTTCCCTAAACTCTCCTGAGCTCTAATCTCACATAGATCAATCAAGTATTTATTAAGTACATACTTCTTGTTATTATGTTAAGCCAATGGGATACAAATACAATGAATGACTCAATCCCTTCTTATAAAGAGCTTATATTCTAACAGGCAGACAACCACTTTTCTTTCAGCCATCTAGGATTACAAACAGTGTTACCCTTGATTTTTCACTCTCACTTGTGAGAGATTAAAAAAAAAAATGTGTTCCTGAAGGCTGTGACATTAGAGTACAAGCTTTTGTTTTGTTGTTGCTGTTCAGATGTTTTTCAGTCATGTCCAACTCTTCGTGATCCAATTTTGGGAAAAACAAAAGCAAAAGAAGGCAAAGATGCTGGAGTGGTCTGCCATTCCTTCTCCAGCTCATTTTACAGATGAGGAAACTGAGGCAAACAGGGTTAAGTGACTTGCCCAGGGTCACATAGGTAGTAAGTGTCTGAGGCCAAATTTGAACTCAGGAAAATGGGTCTTCCTGACTCCAGACCCAGCACTCTACCCACTGCACCACTTAGTGGAAAGGCTTCGAGTGTGGTAATAGTGGTAAAAGTATATGAGTCACCAGGATGTGATATAAAAATTTGAGCAATAGGGTGTAAACAACTTTTTTTTTTTCTTGTAGAACTTCCTTCTACAGGAAAATTTTATTTTTTTAAATTAAGTTTTCAACATTCAGTTCCACCAGCTTTTGAGTTTTAAATTTTCTCCACCTTCCCCCTAAGATGGCATGCAATCTGATATAGGTGCTACATATATATTCATATTAAACATTTTCACATTAGTCATGTTATAAAGAAGAATTAGAACTAATGGGATGAACCACGAAAAAAGAAACAAAACAAACCAAAAAAACGAGACAGCAAATAGTATGCTTTGATCTGCATCCAGACTCAGTACTTTTTTCCTGTGGCCGTGGATAGGATTTTCTATCAGCAGCCTTTTGGAGTTGTCTTAGAACCTTGCATTGTTGAGAAGAGCTAAGTCTATCAAAGTCAGTCATCACACAGTGTGGCTGTAACTGTGTATAGTGTTCTGGTTCTGCTCACCTCACTCAGCATCAGTTCATATAAGTCCAGGGTTTTCTGAAGTCCATCTGCTCATCATTTCTTTAGCACAATAGTATTCCATTACATTTATGTATCAGGCTTGTTCATCCATTCCCCAATTGATGGGCATCCTCTCAGTTTCCAATTTTTTGCCACCACAAAAAGAGCTGCTATAAATATTTTTGTATATGTGGGTCCTTTTCCCATTTTTATGATCTTTTTGGCATACAGCCCTAGAAGTGGTACAACTTTTTAAAAAGCAAGTAGAAGTGAAGATCAAGAATGGCTTCTTTTCACTCACAGCCCCCACAGTTGATTGGTAGGTAGGTGGGTAGGTGGGTGTGGGGACAGAGAGAGAGAGAGAGAAAGAGAGAGAAAATTATCAACTTCTTACTTTTTGCCGAGCACTGTGCTAAGTGCTGGGCATACAAATGCAAGAAGCAAGATAGCCTCCCCCCAACATCCTCCAGCACAGACAACCATAATCAAATAAACTCTGCCATTTGTTTCTGGATGGATCTGTCAGTCTACTCCATTTGAACCTATTCACCATCTCTTTAATTTTGTAAACCAAAGTGCTTGCTCCTCCTCGGCCATCCTAAACGTTTTGTTGATGTCATTAGAATATAAACTCCTTGAGGGCAAATACAATAAACAATCTCTCTTCCACTGAAGAGCTTTTCCAATATTTGGAGACAGTTGTTATGTATCCTTCTAGTATTTTCTTCCTTTTCTGGCTAAATATGCTTAGTTGGTAGATTCATGACATGAATTCAAGGACCTTTATTATCCTTATTGCCCTCTCCTTCATACTGTCTGCCTTATCAGTGTCCTTCCCAATTATTGTTCAGTGTTTTTCAGTCTTGTCCAAGTCTTCATGACCCCATTTGGGGTTTTCTTGGCAAATAAACAGGAGTGGTTTGCCATTTCCTTCTCCGGCTTATTTTACAGATGCAAACAGAGTTAAGTGACTTGCCCAAGATTCTATAGCTAGTAAATGTCTGAGGCCAGATTTGAACTCATGAAGATGAATCTTCCTGACTCCAAGCCTGTCACTCTATCCGCCGAGCCACCTAGCTGCACCAAGGGAAATATAGTCAATGTGGGGAAAAAAAAATTCTATGAAAATCTATTTTTAAAACAGAGAAGGTAATTTCAATTGAATGATGAAGGCAGAAGCCAATTTGCAAAAGATTTTTTTTTTTAAGTAAGAGGGGAATAAGTGGGGGCACTGAGTATAAATGACTTTCTTAAGGAAAGAAGTGATATAAGATGATAGAAATGATGGAATCAAGTGAGGATTTTTTTTAATGATAAGAGAAACATGTGTGTAGGTAGCAGAGACAGAGCCAGTAGAAAAGGAGAGATTTAAGACGAGGGGAGAATAACCAAGGTAATTTGTTAGAGTCGGGAAGGGATGGGATCAAGGATACATTATAGAAAGGATTGGCCTTGACAATGAGAAAAGCCACCTCTTTATCTGAGACTAGAATAAAGAAGATAGTGGGAGATGACGTCTGATGCAAAGGGCAAAGGTATAGTTTTCAGCAGATTTCTTGGTGGGGTGAAGTATGAATTGAGGTCTTGACTTGAAAGAGTGGGAGAGAGAAGATGCTTTTGGAGGGCTGAGGAAAAATGAGGTTTGAAACAGATACTGTGGACAGTAGGATAGCAAATTGATTAGGGAGGAATAAAATGATTGCCTTGCTGCAGAGAAGGCTCAATTTATATTAGATAACAAATTTATAGTGGACTCGATCAAAATTCTTTTGTGATTCCAGCTCTTCAGACAGATGGTGGATATAATCCAGAGTTATGGCAAAGTATGATTGATGATAGGACAAGATGGGGACAGGATTTGAAAGTAGAGAATAATATAGAGTTTAGTTGGCACTCAGATATAATATAGAGTTACTATGGCACTGAGATAGGGAACAGATGAGAGTATGTCCTGTGCAGGAATATACCCTGGGCCTGGGAAAGAAAAGATGGGCAGAGAAAATCTAGGTTACCAGAAGGATGAAAAACAGGGTTAGGGGTCTTAAAGCATAGGGAAAGAGCATAATCACAGGGGGAAAGGAATAAACATTTATTAAGCACCTATGCGCCAGGCACTGTAGCACTTTACGAATATCTCATTTGATCTTTAGGAAGGAACTATGTCTAAGTGAAGGCTAGAAAATGGAAGGAGTGATAAAGAAAAAGGTTTAAGATGAAAGAAAGTTTGTTCATTATGAAGCAGGTATTCCAGACAGCTCAGTGGAAGGGGAGGGAAGATCTCAAGTGGATCATTGAGTGGGTAGGTATAAGGTAGATAAGGGAGAATGAACATGGTGTAGAATAAGGACCTTATACCTCAGAAGCTGGGGGTTCAGAATCATGGGATGGGCTGAGTATAAGGAGGCAGGAGTATGCTAACAATTAAGGAGCAAGTCCTGGCAGAGTTATCAGTATTGGAGAAGAGGGCTGTTGAGGGGGACCTGAGGTTAGGTTAGACTGAGATCCTGACTTTAGATTCAACTTTCTAATAGGTATCACTCTGCTTTATGAGATCCCTAGAGGCCCTCCTCACTGAAGAAAGGAACAGACTGAGTTAGGTAGGGGAACCTGAGGGTGGGGGAGTGGGAGCAGATGGAAGGAAAGGGACCTTATTTGCATTGAAGTAGGCTCTGAAGGACAGGAGATGGAAAAGATCTTGAGCCTTCTATGTCCTGGCACTGAAGAGGCCCTCGGGGGCAGCAGGGCAGCTTGGTCAGAGGGGTAAAATTCCCAGATCTTTTTCAAACAAACTGCTATCTAAACATTCTTCCTCCTTCTTGTTCTTGAATAGTTACATCTGGATTTTTAAATATCTTATTAAATTTCATCTTATTAGATTTTTCCCAAAGTTGTAGCCTGTCAAGGTCTTTTTGGATGCTGACTCTGTCATCAGTTATGTTAGCTATCCCTCCTGGCCTTATGTCATCTGAAAAATTTATAAAAACATAGGCCTTTATCTAAGGTATTGAAAAAATTTATTGAACAGCACAGGGCCAAGAACAGATCCCTGAGAAGCTGACATGGAACCACTAATGACTACTCTTTGAGTCTAACCATTCAAACAGTTGAACCTGTCTAATTGTACTATCATCTAACGTACATCTCTTTATCTTTTCCATAAGAATAGCATGCTAGATCTTGTTATTAAATTAACCACTGTCCCAGAACCTCAGTTTCCTTTTTTGCAAAATGGGAATAATACCTGCCTCAACTTAGAGTATTTCAAAAATATGTTGGTGAAAGAGCTCAATAAAAGTATAAAGCACTAACATATAAGACATTATTGTCTTGATAGAAATATTTACTGCAGTTGATAATAATGTTTGTCCCACAACATTAATACAGAAAAGAGATAAAAATATCTGTACAGGAATACTATGACCTGTATCTCCTGTCCTAGAGATTCCCTCAAGAGATCACATCTTCTGGTAACTATGAACCTCCTAGCAACTAAAGCTTCATAGTCAAGAGAACGCTAATTTGGAAGTATTCCAACATATATAGGTATGTAACTCAAAACTTCTGTGATTATGAGTGATTTTCAAAAAATCTAGCACACATAAACTTTTGTATAGGAAGTTTTATTTATATAGTGTGAAAAAACTGATTTATAAACAAATGCAACCAGGTTAATATCATCTATAACCAAGGTGAGCAAACAATTTGTCGTCTGAATGCTCATCCCAAATACCTACTCCCCTCTAGCAGCACACTCCAAATTATTAACAATTTGCCATTTCCTTTTACAAAATTTATAAAATCCATGGCTATAGATGCTTTTTAATGTTTTACCCCAAAACAATGAGTCCTGGGACCATGGCATGCCACATGATCTTTTAGTCAACAATTGAAAGAATTCCTTTATTTTTATTCTTTAGAGATGAAAGGAAACAATTAGTTGGGTCTAGAATTGAGGAGGAGGTTTAGCTGGGTCGTATTTGGGAAACTGTAACATGTTTCAGTGAACTCAAGCTTTCTTTAACCACAAAAGCTACTTTCTTGGGACTAAGAGAACCTCGTTTATCTAGTTA
The DNA here is from genome assembly GCA_028646595.1 of Phalanger gymnotis. Classification (NCBI taxonomy): domain Eukaryota; kingdom Metazoa; phylum Chordata; class Mammalia; order Diprotodontia; family Phalangeridae; genus Phalanger; species Phalanger gymnotis. The sequence continues at coordinate 180,478,188 of CM053622.1, forward strand.
AATTCTGTTAAATATCTTAGAAGGTTATACCTGAGCCCATTGCTTTGTGGGCTCTTCATTTCTCACCTGGCTGCACTATTCTGAGACATCTCTGACTTCCCTCTCCTCTCCTTTTCTTTTTGTGTGTTGTCTTATTCCATTAGATTGTAAGCTCCTTGAGGGCTAAGACTTTTCCTATTGGTAGCCCAAGGCACTTAATAAATATTTATTGACTATGGTGACATCACCAGGTAAAGATTATGAGTATGGATATGAGCAAGAAGGGCACAGCTCTGGACAGAGTATGCTGAACCCTGAGTCCAAAGCATGAGGGCGATTACCAAGCCTAAGTGAGAACTATCAGCTCCCTCCCAGAGAAAGACTTCAAAAAATAGCCTGCTGCCCACACTAAGTATCTACTTCTCAATCAGTGAGTGAAAAGCAACTACATGCTCATGCTATGCTAGAGAGTAAGAGAGATTAAAGGGGAATTACATTATAACTTCTGTAGAGGCATACAATTGTTTCATGCTTTAATTAAATGCTTTTTTCTATAGTATTTCTGTATTTCAGATATGCCTAACAATAAAGAGACACATCAAGTTGTTCAGTCCAATATTGGAATAGATCCCACTCCAAAAAAAAAGCATACTGAACTTGAGATAGGTGCCACATTTTTATATCACCAATACTTTTTATTGGATAATCTATGAATTGCCCAAGTCTTTCCCAGATAACATTCTGATGACTTAACATCCAAATATACATATATATATATATATACACACACATATATATACATATACACACACATATATACATACACACACATATACATATATATATATATATACACGCATATATCTTAATCTGGGAAGTAGACATTCCTCATTAACTTGGGTGTTTCCTATCTGGAAGGTTAAGTTGAACTCTTTATAGTGGTTATAAATCTCTTCCAGGAGGCTCTGTATTATTCTAGTGCTCGATGCAACCATTACGTCATCTGTGAATATGACTATTTGGATCTTGGAAAAGTACCATGACCTTGGAAAAAATAAAAATTGTGAGTAATCCAAAAGCCAACAGAAATATGCATATGGGAGCTTAATAATTGCTTGTTGGTTGATAAGTTGCATCATATTACCAATGGCTGTTTGCACTTGAGAAGCAATATAAAAAAGACATCAAAGTTATGCATACTTGGAAAATAAGATTATCTAATGAGAATGTAAAACAACAGATGGACAGTGTCCATGGTATATCTATACCTCTAAGGTAATATAAGAATCAAAGGACAACCTCCAACTCATGAGGTAAATCTATGTAAGATTTATGGAAAGACATGGATTGGAATTACAGAAGGTTATATGTGCACAGAGTTCTAGCGAATCAGATGCCAGCTCAGACTGTATATAAAGAGAGCCCAGAACAGAGAGCAGCAAAATCTGCAGAGAATTTAGAAGTCAGAAGAGAAGCCAGAATTCAGAGTCAACAGAGCTGCAGAAGAGAGTGCTGACAGTGGGAACCAGGGAGTTTCTGAGACTAAAGAACCAGGGAGAGAACACAGGTAAGCAGACAATTAAGGTTCATGAGTGATTGTTTACAGGAAGGCCCTAGCAGGGGGGGAAGGTTACAGGATGATTTGGTTCCTTGCTATAATACTATGTTATAACTTCCTTGTTGTTACATTGAAGTGGGCTTACTGGTTTTGGAATATAATTACTGCTATATTGAATTGGGGGTATTGGTCTTGGGATTGGATTCTCTGGTGTCTAAATAAATGTTATACTTCCTCTGCCTTCTACATAGAGAGTTTTTCATACTTTGCGATTCCAAACCATTCAGGCATGTTCATGGTCGTCCTTGAGGTCATGAATCTTGCCTTACCGATACAAAGGTATAAAAGAATAGCAACCTGTATCTATGGAGAAAGAACTGATGAAATCACGAAACATAAGATTATAAATCTAGAGCTCAAAGAACCCTTATATACTGTGTAGTCGAGTCCTCTCATTTTATAGATGAGGAAACTATGGCCCAGTGAAGTTAGTGATTTTTCTAAAGTCACACAAATGATAAGCATCAAAGGCAGTATTTAGGCCAAAACCCTCCGATTCCAAAGTTGGAGCTCTTTCCACTATACCACACTGCCTCTTGGTAGAGAAAGCAAAATAACATACAACAAAAAGTGAACTTGATTTGATGATAGGGGAGCTGAGTTCGAATCCTTCCTCTCATTTACTACCTGTCTAACTTTGCATAAGTCACTTAACCTCATTGTGGCCCATTTTTCTAATTTGTCAATTAAGGAGTTTGGACTAAATGGTCTCTAAGGAACCTTCCAACCCTAAATCTATGACTTATAATACTTAATAATGCAGTGGATGCAGCTAACCAAACTGTAGCAAGCCATGCATGCTCTGATGACAAGACAGTCATCAAGCCAGTTCCTCTACATGTTCACTTCATCCCATCATCTCCCCAGATTGTACCCTAAAAACAATGTTACTAGCAGCTGCTGTGGAGGTGTAAGGCCAATAACACCAGCACCCAGGAGGGCTGCTAGCACAGATTCTTTGATCCTTTTTTCTAAGGAAAGCAACTGTAAGGGGTTTATAATCTCACTTTAATTAAACATACATATATCATTCACTTAGTTCAGAGGGAAAAGTTAGCATCCTGAACTTCAGAAAAAAAAACACAAACAGAAATTACAAGCAGAAATTATATAAACAGAGAAAATAACACAAATCAGCAGACAGGGCTTCTGTCTGTCCATAGCAATACATACATAGTTACCAGAGAGAGAAGCACCAACAACCCAGAGTCTCATCTGGCAAAATCACTGGAACACTCTTCCAATGAGTGAGCCCCAAAAGCAAAATGCTAACCTCAGAGTAGATACACACTTCTTCAGAGTCAGAGGGTATCACAACCATGTGACTCAAATTCATGTGACTTAGGCTTTCTTGTGACTTAAGCAGGTCATCAAAGACTATTAATTCAATCAAAGACTTGATTCAACAGAGGCAAGACTCAATCAAAGGCACTTGATTGCCTTAGTACTGAGAAGCACTCCAAAAGAAAAAACAGCAAAATGTCCCACTTTGCTTGCCCTCACATACCCACAATAATTTACTCTAATTTTTAATGTCTTCTATCTACTAGTTTCTTCTCTGCTACCTATAAACCTCCCCTATTTCTGTCAACCTTAAAAACTCTCAGACCCTACTATCCACTCAAGTTCCCGTCTTATGTCTCTCTTCCCTCTCATTGGCCAACCTTTAGAAAAAGCTCTGTAACTGCTGCCGCTACTTCTTTCACCCCTTGCATATGGCTTCTCACCTAATCATTCAACAGAAATTGCTTTCTCCAAAATTGCCAGTGATTTCTTAATTGCCAAGTTTGATAGCTTTTTCTTAATCCCCATCATTCTTGACTTCTCTGCAGCATTTGGAATTGTTGACCACCTTCTTTCTGCATTTTGGTGACATTGGTCTCCTATTCCTGTATCTGACTACTCACCCCTTCTCAGTCTTCATTGTTCACTCACCATCCATATTATGCTTCCTAACTATGGTTATACCACAAGATTTTTGACCACAGTCCAACATTCTTTCTATTAAACAATTAGTAAATAAAAGTTCTAGATGGCATTCCTCAATAGATTATAATGCTTTAGAATATTATAAAGGAAGCACTAAGTCATATTTGGTGACTAACCTACTTTAAATAGTGTCACTTCAAGCTCTTATTTCCTTGAAGTTAACAATTTCTGTCATTACATTTAAATTCCTATCTACAATAACAGTAAGAATATGCTATGAACACTTATCCACCCACACTAGAATTTTAAAACTGAGCTCCTTTTGAGTCCTGTCTTGGAGAATTTCAATGTGGGAGGTGAGATGATTTAGAACTTCATATTTTCCATTATAATCAAAGGCACACTTTCTCTGACATCTTTTTTTATTCTGAATAGGGAATTTCACTAGAAAACAAAAAAAAAAAATTTTTCTCCACACAATGACAAATTTTTCCTCCTCAATTCTACCCAAACTAAAATAGCTCAGAAGTGTATATTTACTTATCATAGCTGTTAAGAAATTATAGTGATTACACCTGCCATTCCCTCTCTCCCACATCGTGCTGCAAATAGGAAACTCTTCATTTTGCCTTGGAAGGCCTCCCATCTTCCTATCCTTGTATTCCCCTCCTTTAGGAACCCTAACTGTGCTTCCCCACACCCCGAACCATCTCCACCCTCCAGGAGTTTATTTCCTAAAAAGGAAAGGATCTTCAGTCACTTGTCTTATGGAGAAGGGTTATCTTTCTTCCTTACAAAGAGAACCACCTTCTTCAGGAATTCAAAATGTGAAATTCTACTCTGTGTGCAAGCTCCATTCTCAGAGAGTAAGTGAGCAAGGGAAGGGGAGAAAAACATGTGCTACACAGATTTTGAGAGACGGAAGGGACCTTGGAGACCAGAACGTCCCTGACCAGTATACTTCACAAGTAAATGGTCATCTAGCCTTTATTTGAAGATCTCACAATGCTTGAAATTCATTGCCTATTCCACTTTTAGACAGTTTTAATTGTTAGGGTTTTTTAATTTCTTTTCCTTGCTTTTCTTCAACCCATTGTTCTTCATTCTGCCCTTTAGGGCCAAACAAAATAAGGCTAATCTTTCTTGCAGAGGATAGCCCTTCACATCCTTGAAAATGGCCACTATTTGTCTCCTTAGTCTTCTCTAGATTAAACATCTCCAGTCCTCACATGGAATGATTTCCACTCCTCCGACCATCCTGATTACTTTTCTCTGAACAGGTTCCTGGCGACAAATGTCCTTCCTAAAAATGTGGTGCCTGGAACTGAACACAGTATTCTAGATGTCATCTCACCAGAGAACGTTATGTGCTCTTGATGTATGTAGATCTCACTGCCCACTGAACTCTCCTATGAGTATGAGTATAATGAAAGCCAGAGACAGCAGAAACCAAACGGAGTTACAGAAAACAACTTCAAATAGTTTTGTCTTGGCAAGTGTTAATCAAAGCTCCACTTACATTATTTAACCTTTTTTTTATTGGGACTTGTGATTTCATTGGTGTAGAGAATATCTGGTGAAAAAAATTGCCTCTTCCAGTACATATATATATATATATATGTACATACACACACACACATATGTATATATATGTATATATCTGTAACTTGCAGAATTAGTCAGTTCTCTTACGTGAACTAGGTCTCTAAAAGGTGAAAAGAACTGCCCATTCAGATAGCCAATATGTGTCAAATATAGACCTTGAACCTGTCAGTATTTAACTTACTTCCTAGGAAATCTAATGCTTATATGGGCAAAGTTGGGAATGGGGAATTGGGGGAGGGCAGGCCTGGGGTACAGTTACAATATATGATAGAAACTGAACATTGGGATAACATTAAATAAATTGAAAACTAATGGGTACAATTTGCAAGTAATTTGGCCTTGTCACAGAACAGATGAATCATACTCTTAGAAAAGATTTTTTAAAAAATGAGACAGTAGCTATTAATGGAAGGTAAATCTTAATACTATTTAGAAATAAAGAGACTTCAAACTGGGTAGAAACAAGGTAAAACACAATTCCAGGGTTTTCGTTGTTATTAAGAATTCTATTTTCATTCTATCCCTTTCAAGTTGTTGAAAACCACTCAGAAGGACCCCTCACCATATCTTAGTAGGAATCTTCCCTTCCGCCTATGTTTGATCCATTAAACAAGATGGTTCCTACATATACACATAGTAGCCACTTATGTGGCTTTCCCATTTCTTTCAAGGGCACCACTGTCCACCCAGACACTCAGGTTCACAATCTGAGTCATCTCTTACTCTTTACTCTTCCTCACCCTGCCTCCGTATCCAATCATTTGCCATGTATTGTCATATCTACATCTTCAGTATCTCTCTCATCTCAACTGACATGGTCCCTATCCTTTTTCAGGCCCTTATCTTCTCTGCCCTGAACTATCATGATAACCAGTAACCTTCTATATTGTCTCTCTACTTCTCAACTCTCTAGTCCCTTCTCCCAAAAATGCCAAAGTGATATTCCTAAAGCACGAAACTAACATTCTTTCACTCAAAAGACTCTAATAGCTCTGAATGGCTTCTAAGAGCCAAACCATTCTATTTTTCATTTAAAACCCTTCACAATTTGACTCAAGCTTACCTTTTCAGACTTATTACATGTCTCTTCCCTTCACACAATGGATCAATCAGATAGTATATTGGATAGAGCATGGGCCTGGAGTTAGGAAGACCTAAGTTCAAATCCAGCCTCAGATACTAACTAGCCACTCAACCCTGGTCAAATGACTTAGCCTCTGTTTCCTCAACTATAAAATGTGGATAATAATTGCATTTACCTTTCAGGGTTGTGAGGATCAAATGCAATAAAATGCATAATGTAGTGTCTGGCACATATTAAGTGCTTAGTAAAATGCTTGTTTCCTTCCTTCATACATAGTATGTTCTTTCATACTGACACAACAATTCCATCTTCCATCTCCTCTCATCTTGATGTCTTTGCACAGGTTGCCTGGAGTTTACTACCTTTTAGAATCCATAGTTTTCTTTAGTTCAAGAGATACCTACATTAGGCCTTTCCTGATGCCCCTTCCCCTAGCCACTGTCTCCCCATATAGAAATTACCCTGTATTAACTTCATATGTATTTTATTTCTAATTATATGTATATGTTCTCCTTCCTCCAATTCCCACCCACTCCCCACATAACTCCTTAAGGACAAGGATAGTTTGAGGTTTTTTTGTTCTTGTATCCCCAAGCCCTAGCTCGATATTTGGTATATATTAGGAATTTGATAAATGCTTGATAATTTGATAATTCATTCTTTCCATGCATCCATGTAAGCTTCATGTGGGCAAAGACTATTTATTATCTGAATGTTCCAGTTATTCCAGTACCTAATACTGGACACATCTAATCAATGTTTATTGAATTGAATTGATTCATTAAAAAATACTGCTGGACTGTAACATGTACTGGTTGTAAGAAGATGGGGAAATCGTTCAACCTCTTAGTGATATTCAAAGATTATAGAGATGAGTTGTGGCTCTGAATTGTCGGGGAGACATTCCACACCAGGAGTGCTCTAAACTGATTAAATCATAGGCTCAGATGAAAATATGTTAATACATATGCCACCAGCTGCTGTGGCACTGAATGGCCAGAGATGGCCGAATGCCACAGAGAATGAAAAGAAAACACGGGCCAGGTGGAAGAGTAAAGAACAGCTCCATCTATTAAACTGAGGGACAGGGCTTATATACTTTTTTAGGCAAGCAGAATCAACAAATCCATGTGGGAGGCATTTGTTATATAGCATGATTTCCTCGTGCTTAGTTCCCCTTTGCATGACTTCCTCTTGCTTTTGTTCCCCTTTTGCTGTAAACACTATTGTCTTAATAGCCCACAGGTGGTATTTAACATGTGTGTGCTGTGGGAGTTTTGGAGAGAGCATGTGTATACTGAGGAGGCTTGGAGAGCCTTCATCCTAAACAGCACGTGTATGCCGAGGTGGGGTGGTATGGAGAGCCCACACGTCGAGTTATCAGCCCAAGGGCAAGAACCGGCCTCTGGTCTGTATCTTATCCCAGAATGGACTTTCTCAGAGCTGGCACTCTACACACACACACACACACACACACACACACACACACACACACGCACACACACAATTCTAGTTCACAGATTCCACATTGAGAATCCCTGTCCTAGATCTCCTGATACTGCAGGGATACCAGCAGTAGCCTCAGACTGTCCATTAGTCCTCCCCTATTCTCACTGTGTGACAGGCCCATCCCTTTTCTTTAATTTTTTTATTCTAAACTTAAAACCAAATAAACGATAATTTCTACATACAAAGTAGAACAGAAAAAGAGTATTGTATATGAACCCACAGATGTATTATGCAGTTTGCTTTTTGATTAACTTAACATGTGACTTTCAAAAAGATATCATTTGAATACCATTAGTAGGTTTGTATCCAAAAAAGATCAAAGAAAAAGAGAAAGGACCTATTTATATAAAAATATTTATAGCAGCTTTTTTTGTGGTGGCTAAGAATTGGAAATTGAGGGAATGCCCATCAATTGGGGAATGACTAAACAAGTTGTGACATATGATTGTGATGGAATATTCTTGTGCTGTAAGTAATGATAAGGGGGATGCTTTCAGAAAAACATGGGAAGACTTATTTAAACTGATAGAAAGTAGAATGAGCAGAACTAGAACACTGTACACAGTAACAGCAATGTTGTGATGATGATGAACTGTGAAAGACTTAGCTACTCTGATCAAGACCATGATCCATGACAATTCCAAAGAACTCATGATGAAAAATACTATTCACCCCTAATGAACTCTGAGTGCATATTGAAGCATACTTTTTTCACTTTCTTCATTTTTCTTGCTTTTTTTTTTT
>CM053622.1:180487155-180587035 GCA_028646595.1 Phalanger gymnotis
TGTACGCCATCTTGGAGTGGGGGGGTGGAAATGGGGAGAAAAGCTGTAATTCAAACGCATGTGAAAATCAATGCTGAAAACTAAACATATTAAAAATAAATTAAAAAAAAATAAAAAAAATAAAAGAAGAGGCATTGCCATGTGTTTTGCATCAGCAGCCTTAGGAACATGGGACCTTTCTTTCCAAATATATTGCCTCCCCTATCAGAGAGTGAATCTCTTAAGAGCAAGGACTGTCATATTTTTCTATTTCTATTACCTGTGTTTTGGACATAGTAAGCACTTAATAAACACTGTCGTTTATTCGTTTGTCCTCTTAAAGGAGCTTATGCCATAAGAGAGAAAAAAACAGGCACATAAAAAATTACAAGATTAAGCAGTATGAGCTAATTCCTAGTAGAGGCTAAGAGTGAACTTCTTCCTTACTTCCTTAGAGACTCAACTTGAGATCCACCTAAGATCTACTTACTACATGAAGCCCTCCTAGATTTTACTGATGTGTATATAGCATATAGTGCCCTACAGGTTAAAAAGAATATTAAGGGTTGCTTTTTCCAGTACTTTGTGAAGCCCTTCCTAAGGGGGTTGGGACTTATTCTGTAGCTCATCCTGTAATTTGAGAGTATCCTAAAGTCCTTTTCCTCTTATCTTAAAACACCATAAAACTTTTCCTTATCTTGAAAGACCAAAGGAATTGGTTTTTTTCCCCTTATCCTGTGTCCCCCTGTCCTCCTCATCCTGTCAACTATCTTCCTCATCCTAAGTCATAAACATTCCCCTTATCTTGTAAGCAACCTTCTTCCTCATCCTGTTCATCCTTGTTTTGTCCCTAATCTTTAGCCCCCACAAAAAACCCTAAAATTACATCATCATTCTGAAACCTATATAAGCCTCGTTTTCGCAAATATCAGGGCCTCAGTTAGCTTCTTGCTTAAAAGTTCCTTGTGCTTTCACGTAATAAATGGCTACAGAGAATGTCTAAGTGAATTCTTTCACACATTACAACCTTCCAATTGCTAGTGCCCTGGCTTCCAACACATATTTAACATAGATAGATAGATAGATAGATAGATAGATAGATAGATAGATAGATAGATAGATAGATAGATAGATAGATAGATAGATAGATATAGATATTTGGATATGTACATAGTGTTTTCCCTTGAGAAGTTGGGCCCTGTATTCCCAGTGTCAGAGTTTGGGGATCATGGCCTTTTCAGCAAGTAAAGAGACCCTCTAGGTCTCTACTTTTATTGAGTAAGGAAGAGAAAGGTTGAGGCAACATACTGTGTACACTATAGTGTGAAACTCAAATTAGAAACAGGCATGCTAATCCACACAAGGATCCCTGCAGGACACATATGGATTTAGTTTTAAAATGTAATACTATCTATGTTTTATTGTATTTTTATTTATTTTATTAAGTATTTCCCAATTACATTTTAATCTCGTTTAGCTACAGTGAAGATCCTGGCATATGTTACCCCTCTGGTGTACACAGATAGGTAAATTCAGAATATATACAAAATTAAGTGATTTGGGGGAGGAAGACCCTAACATACTAGAGAATCAAAAAAGACTTCTTGTAGGAGATAGCACCTGAACTGAATCTTGATCTCTGAAGAACTATGAAGCTGAGCCAAGCAAGAGTAAGATGAAAAGCAAAAAGAACACCTCTCTTCCCTTGTGATTGCTTCCCTTCTCCTCTAAAAGGGTCATAGATATAACTCTATGCTCCACCAATTCCTTTCTGGTTACTGTGTCAAAGAAACAAATTCAAATCCATCCAGCCTGAGATGTATCCAGCCTTCAACCTTCAAGTTGCTATTCGCTTTCATAAATAACTGGCCAACACAAAGGAAATCAGAGAAAAAGTCAGAGGTCTTGAGTGACCCATTTTATTAAATAACTGAGTTTTTTTTTTAACTATAATTCAACTTAATAGACATTTATTAAGTGCCAACTGGGTAAAAATCATTCTGTTCCTTAAAGAACATTGCTTATAAATATAAATTTTGTTAACCTGTAAACAGTCATGTTTTTAGCATGTGTATTTTCCATCGTATTTTTGGTAGTGTGCACATTTTTCAGTCCTTGGGAACCCTAAACGCCAATCAGTTATACAAAGGTCCTCGAATGCCATGAGTTTATATACATAAAGCAGAAGATACCATGATCCCTATAGCACAGAACACCACTGATATATTTTTAGTGATCATCAATGATCTGTGGCCACATGTCATAGATATTCTTGGACAGGCTCAGTTTGAACTAGAAATGTCTATTATATGACCACATGCCCTAATTTTTGGTTTGGTAATAGGCCACTATGTGTATGGTGTGGAGAAAAATGTAGTCTTCTGACCTCTCTTTCATGCTAAGCAGGGGTTAATTAGTGACACAATTAGTCTACTAATTCAGCAATGTTAAGGCCAGTCCTTATCTCCTCATCCCTTTTGCATTGGATGGAACCTGTTTTAGTTAAGGAACTGAGGATGTTTAGCCTGGAGAAGAATAGACTTAACGGAAACAACTTCTCAAGTGTTTGAAAGACTGGCATGAAGAAGAGAAATTAGACTGACTCTTCTTGGTTTTGGAGGGCAGAGCAAGAAGCAATGGGTGGATGTGACAGTGGAGCAGATTTAGATTCTAATGTCAAGAAACATATTCTTATTGAGAGCAGTCTAAAAGTGAGCCTGCCTAATAAGGAAAGATGTTCTTCTTCACAGACCATCTTTAAACAAAGGCTCACCAACCAGTCACTGGATATACTGTAGAGGGGATTCTCCTTTAGGTACAGGTGGGACTAGATAGCTTCAGCAGTCCCTTCCAACTCAGAGATTTTATGATTCTGTAGAACTTGTAGGGAGGCCGGTGAAAAATGAGGCTTGAGAATGAAATCCTCTTTCTTAAGGGATAACTTATAAAACCTACATGCTCCATCAAGTCAAATCAAGAGTATTTGCTAAGCATATGCTATGTGCCAGGCACTATACTAAGCGCTGGGGATACAAAGAAAGCCAAAATAGTCCCTGCCTTCAAGGAGCTCACATTCTAACGGGGGATGAGCATATGCAAACGATTATGTACATGCAAGACATAAACAAGGTATCCTCAAGTTATCAGGAGTACTTGAGAAAGCACTGAGTATGTTAGGTAGACTTCCTATTACAAACTAATGGGAGGACATGAACAAAAGCCTCTGCGTATGATAGGGAGGCAGGAAAAGATGGATTGCAATATGGATTTGGGGAGAAAATTCAACATCAGTGAGATCATAAATCCTTTTGAATATTTGGGTGAAGCTCTAGTGCAGGCAAAAAATAATAATTATGTGTGAGTCACCATTACAGAAACAAAATATGAGGAGGGCACTTTGGGGGGACAAATCTAAATTCTTCTCCATTAGCATGATTTCAGTAACTTTAAAGGTTGAATTGATTTCTGTTTACATAAACTCGACTGTGAAAATAATTGCATTCTTTCTGTTTACACCATCAAATCCAATCAAGCCAAACTAGATGGTTAGCCAGAATGATTAATGAATGCAGCACTAGCTGAAAGCTCTAATTTTAAAATGTGTTACTATTGTCAGGGTTGATTAGTTCTCAATCTAAAACTGATGCTGTTGAAAGCCTTTAGCAATTTAGATGTGGATAGTAAAGCAGCAAAATTTGCAATGGGGCAAGAAGGTTTCTATGGGGACTCTGCTGCTTCCCAGTAAACCTACCTACAGCTTATGACATCAGGAATACAACTTTTCACAAATGCTCGGTATGAGTCTCGCTTCTAGACTGACTTAGTGGAAGAGCCTGAAGCTTGAAGTTGATATAACAGTATGGAGGGGTGGGGAGTGGAGGAAGGCATTGAACTAGAAACTCAAACTGCAATAGGAATTCTCAAGTGATTGAGGTATTAATATTGATCATTTCACATTCAGAACTTTTCATGTAGCAGAAATAAATGAAATGGAGGTAAGAGGTTAATACTTTGCCATGCTATAGTAACTTTTCTGAAAATGAATCCATAGGGAAATCAGTGTAGTCAGTGGTGAATACCAGCATTTTTATTAATAATATAAAAAAGAAATCTTGGTGATTGTAAGTGCTGTGTAAGGACTGACTGGAAAGGGATAGAATTGTTAGGCATCATAAGTGGTTCAGGGCTAATTCTGAACTGATCAGATTGCAAGCTGAGAAACTAATTAAAGTAATTACCTTGTTCTCAACCTATTCAAAAGGTCAAAATGGACTTAACTGGCATTGTTTTTGTAGCAGAAAGATAGAGAGCTAAGAATTAGATTGCTGAAGGTGTTTTTGACTTTAGGACCACATGACAAGTATCATTAAACATTCTCAACATCTCTGGTTTCAGAATGTTTTATTATTTGTCCAGATTTCCTAAGATAATTTAAATGATGCAATTTAAACAAGCTCTTAGCTGGAGAGGAAAGTTTTCCTGTATTTGGATGACATCCTTGTCCAGTAGGGTTTGGCAGTTTAGTAGTCTTGAGGTTGGAAGCTTGAGTAAGTTATGAGTGCATCTTAGCCACTTCCAGGAAAAAGGCTGCAAACAGTTTGGATCCCTCTATATAATTGTACCTAATGCAAGAAAAAAATGAAGAAAATTCCATTTCAGCTCATACAAAAATGAAAATGGTATTTGTAGAGGAAGATTATAGTTTAGATTATATAGATTATAGTTTATATATATATAGATAGATTATAGTTTAAAAATTGAGCTGTGTACAACTTAGTGTTCTGAGATCACAGGGGGAAAATCATTTTGTGTATCCACAGTAGTAATATTATAATTATAAAGAGGACAGAGTCAACAAATTAGTAGCTACATGCCCTACCTTGTCACATGAGCAAGGAGGTTATGGGTCTTACTGAGAGAAATGATCTAGTTTAGTTTCTAACCTCTGACATGTCAAGGCTTCTAAATTTTAGCATGTCCTTTGTCCACTCCAACGTGTGACGCTTAGGATAATTATATAATCTGACAACAAGTCATGGAATATGAACAATCCTTTTAAAAGAGTTTTTGACTTATGGAAGATAAGTCAATGGATAATATACAATGGATAGGTAGCCAAAAGATATAAAGAAACATTTCTCAAAAGAAGAATTGTAGACTATTAATAAACATATACAAGACTGTTCCAAATCACTAGTAAGAAGAAATGCAGATTAAAACAACTCTTGCAGTTTCATCCAGTCAACAAGAATTTATTAAACCCCTACTGTGCACCCAAGCAGTAGAGATAAAAAGACTACAACTTAGTCCCTGGCCTCAAGGAACTTCCATTCTAATGGGCAGAGATGACAAAAGATAAAATAGCCAATTTTGGAGGGATTTCTGAAAGATAAGCACACTAAAACGTAGTGGGTTTGCCATTGCCTTCTCCAGCTCCTTTTACAGATGAGGAAACTGAGGCAAACAGAGTTTAGTGAGGGTCACACAGCTAGTAAGTGTCTGAGGTCAACTTTGAACTCAGGCTTTCCTTACTGCAGGCCTGGTACTCTATCCACTGAGAAAAAACAAACAAACAAACAAACAACACATTGTTGTTGCAACTGTGAACTAGAAAGCAACTTAGAATTTTTAAAGTGATTAAAATGTCCATACTTTGCCTCAGAGATCCCACTGCTGGGCATATGCTTCAAGGAGTATAAGGACAGAAAGAAAGGTTGCATATATGTCAAAATATTCATTACACCACTTCTTTTTTTTGTAGCAAAGAACTGAAAATAGTAGACTGAACAAATTGTGGAATATGAATGTAATGGAACATTACTGTATCATAAGAAACAATGAATATGAAAGATTCAGAAAACATAGAAAGGCATAAGAACTGAAGCAGAATGAAGTAAGCAGAGCCAGGAAAATAATGCTACATGACTACCAATAGTGTGAGTAACGACAACAAATGACACTGAATGCTGTAATTATAGTTACCAAGCCTGGCAATGGAGAAGAGGTGAAAACATGTGCCTCCCTTCCTTCTTTGACTAAGAGTGTAGAAGATTGTCTACATGACCACACGTGGCCTGCGTGTTGGTTATTTTTAATGAAATGCCTTTTTTTCTTTTTTAACCTTTGTTACAAGTGATGGCTCACGAGGTAGGAGAAGAGGAGGGGATTATATTAAAAAATGGAGATGACATGAAATAAGATGTCAGTAAAAAATTTTTTTTAACTTTAAATGTTTGATTGTTCTTAATTACTGAACTGAATAGAAATCGCCTCTGAGTAAATACCCAACGACTGGGCAATGAAGAGTTTCACCCCACCAAGTATTCCCATTTACCTATTTATTTTCTCATTCTGAGAGTGTTCTCCATCATCAACAGCTCCTAGTGGTAGCATCATCACACTCTTTTGGATAATATCCTGGAATGTTTTAGCAATTGGAATAGTTGATCCATCTCGTATCATATCAGGATCTACTCCAAACACTGAAAAACAGAAAAAGAAAAAGTGTTGCAAATAAAATAACCACCTGAGTACATTCAATTCAACAGTCAACATTTCTTAGGCCTCACCTATGTGCTAGAAGTGAGGATGCACAGACAAGGGCATGCTCTGTACTCTAGACTCCGCCCCCCCTCTGTTTCTGTACATCTCTGCATACCTACACACGCAGATAGATACATATGTGTATGTACCTATATCTATATCTATCTCAGTAGTCTTCTAAGACACTGTTTGCATCATCGTTTCTTTTAATGGTTTGGCATTTCAGAGATAGGGAAACCCTTTGGTAATCAACCAACACATATTTACCTAAATTATATGCTTCTTGAATTAAATGGGAAGAAGTATTTTTTCTCAAACTGTACATATTAAGTCAACATTATTCAAAGCAAGGAACTAGCTGCAGATAACATGTCCAATGATCAAAAAAGAAGAGATCTGGTAATCTACTTTCTGCATAGAACTAAGAAACAACTGCTTTAGGGACCAAGCTTTAAATCAGAATTTTTACATTTGAGGCAAGTACCTCAAGTTGTGTCCTAGGGCAAGTGCCAAGAAACCCCGGGGTTGGGGGCAGGTAGCCATCACCCCATGGGAGGAGACAAAGATCTAGGGGCACCGCGATAGCAATGGCAGGGAGCCTGCTCCCCCTCTTAGGCAGTAGGGCACCTGGTAGCTTCCCATTTTAATTAATTATTGTTGATTACTGGCACAATGTTAGACTTTTAGAGTCAGGAATTCCAAAATTCAAGTCTTGCCTCTAACACTTACTACTAGCTACACATATGATCCAGGTAATGACTGAACTTCTCGGTACCACCACTCACTAGAGCTTCTGAGTCAAAAATGGTCTGCACTGATTGCTGCTTTGCCCTGTAAAATGGATAAAGAGTATTCTTACTAGCTGATGAAATGAAGATCTTCTCATTTTTGTTAACTATGTGCTAAGATCAGTTGTTTCTTCTTATTTGGCATCCAAAGAGCCTAGTTAGAGCTGGTGTAGTGGTTAAAGCTGGAGATGCCCTTGGAGACCATTTTGTCTCACCCTCACATTTTACCGAGGTGGAAACAGAGACCCAGAGTCACTGCCCAATCTTCTAACTCCTAGTCTAGTGCCCTTACAGTCATGTTGCTGAAATTTAGACTCCCTCAGGGTCTCTTCCAGCAATTCCATTTGCCCTCATGATTCAACATAAGCAGCTGAGTATGAAGGGAGGATTCTCAGTCCTTCTATGTGTACTCTGACCCCAAGGTCACCTACCACCACCATTCTGGGTGTAAGAGACAGAGAGAGAGAGAGAGGAGAGAAAGAGAGAGAGAGAAGGAGAGAGAGAGAGAGAGAGAGGAGAAGAGAGAATAAGAATATTTTGAGTTCTGGAAGAGGAGGGAAAACAGATCTTAGAGGAAAGGAAAGGGTCCCTAAGGTTTGGAAGGCAGGAGTGTCTACAGATAGGCATGGCCCTCCAGCAGGACCTCTGGGACTATATCCTTCCCTTGCCTTGCCCTCCCTAAAGCAGCCCTCACCTCCATCCCTTAATGGGTAGATTATGCTGAGAGGAAGCCCCTGAAAAGGCCTTTCCCTTCAAGAACTCTTAGACTTTGGGTGGCATTTCTCCTTTACTGCTGAAGCCTGTCCCCTGAAGTACCCCTACTCTATTCAAAAGATTCTCTTCACTTTCAGCCTAGTGCATCTTCCTAGGATTCCCTGTGAAGGAAAGGTTGAGAAACCAAGAAGGGTAAAACATCAAGGAAAGGAGAAAGTCTCTGGGATAGAGGAGGCTGAGGTGTCTCCAGGAAGTCCCAGCCCTCTACCAGAAGCCAAAGGTCTGTCTCCATTCCTCATTCAATCCATCCAAAGTGTTTACCTTTTTTTCTCTGAGCACATGTTGCTGAAAATCAGCTCCTGAATGGCTCCCTCACCAAGGGCTGATTTTGGGGAGAATACTATTCACCAGCACTCTAAAGATCCCCCAGCTCCTCTTGCATCCCAGGGCTGCCTATTCTACCTTTGGACATAGAACTATTAAGGATTACTTTTTCCTAATAAACCACTTCTAAACCCACCAACTATTTTGTTGTCGTGTCTCCTTCATGTCCACAAGGTTGACATGAAAGACTTAACTAAAATTCTCTGTTAAAAACTAGGTAAGCTATATCTACAACACTCCTGTTGTCTCCTAATGTAATAAAACCTATCAAAAAGTTAATGACATGAACCTGGCAAGACCTACTTTTGATGAAGCCATCCTTCTTCATGATCACCATTTCATAATCTAGATGTTCACCAACCATACCTTCCATAGTACCTTCTATAATTTTGGCAGGAATAGGAGTCATTGGCCTGGGTCTATAGTGCAGCTCTCTTCCTCTTTTGAAAACAAGGGAGATTTATCCTTCTCTTATTGTAACGTTCCAATTCACCGTTATCTTTGGATAATTATCACTGATACTGAAAGCAGCCTAACCACCTCCCTTAACTTGAGAGAACACCATAGTTATTCTATATAACAACATCCTGTCTTCCTTGTACCCAAAAGGTAGCTGTTGTCAAAGGCTTCAAACATATTCCCTGAAACTCTCCTGAGGATGGTTTTCTAAGTCAATAAGTGTCCTACAGGGATCGTTATTTACAGTTTTGTGTCCCATAATTCTATCTGAGTTTGACACCACTGGTTTACATCACTATAATTTTGAAATGTTTTTCCTAACTTAAAATGTCCCTTTTACCGCTGAGTACAAATCTTTTGCCATGTTCCATGTTGTGATATCAAAAATCCCTAAATGTTTCACCTGTTTTGATCGCTTTTCTTGCAGCCACATACTGAATATCGTGAATATTAGCAAGCCATGGGTGGACTCCCAATGTCCTGGTGACTTTCAATTTGTTGGAACTGTTGCGCTGAGAAAATATATCCTCAAGGTACTTTTTCACCTGGAAGACAACATCTCCATTAGAAATACAAAAATTTTCAATTTACTCTCTCATTTTGCTCACCCTATTTAACCTCCCTCATTCTCATTTTCCTCACCTGTAAAATGGGCATAATAGTAGCATTTACATCACAGGTTATTGTAAGAATCAGATAGAAGAAATGTCTGCTGTGTCGATCAAAATGTATCAATAAAAATAAAACAAAATCAAAAAAAAAAAGAATCAGATAGAATGATGTATGTCAAATTTGGCCTTGCAAAATTTATAGTGCTATGTAATTATGATATAATGCCATTTCATTATTATTTTTATTACATGCCCACCAACCATTCATAATAATATTTAGACACTGGAGACTAGGTAAAATTGCTTTGTGACATCTCAATGACATTTTGATTTTATTTCAGTGTTGAGAGAATTCAGCCTAAGTTATACTAAATATTGTATCGGATTGTAGCAACTTGCAAATACGTTGTTAGCAAGCATATTTGCCCATAAGTAGCCTGACCCCTATGGCCAAAATCACTGAGCTTCATTTAATTATAGAGTTCAAAATCCTTGACCCGTAAAACATAAAAATTAAAAATTTGCAAAAGAAGCCTTCTGTGATACTTAAAAGACACTACCCTGCTACATATTTTGTGATAGGAAATAGTCTAAAATGTTCCTAAACAAAGGTCCAAGTACTAGGCAAAATGTTGCACCCTTTTCTCTGCCGTTCTGCATACTTGCTACATCCCTTTTCCTTCCCCTATCAAAATCTGCCCTATTCCCTCAGGGCCCTTCTCTCAGTTAATCAGATATATTTATTCAAATTGAGAAAATAATGCTGTAACTTCCCCCATGTAACATTTACCTTCTAACTACTGCTTCCAATATTGGAATTTCACATAACAGTAAAACAGTAAGATGCTATTTCAAAACCCCCTAGGCAGCCTAAGCATGGGGCCAACTTTGCCCAAGTAACTATCCTATTTATGAAAAGTTTTTCCCGGCTCTCCAGCAATGACTGATCCTACAGTCAACAACTGTCTCACACATGAAATACAATTCTAAAGCCCAAGAATTTGTTATCCGATACAGAGTATTGATGTAAATTACAGATTTCTAATATTTCCCTTTAATAAAAAGTGATGAATTTGCAGGGTCACACAGGATTATGTAGATAACAGATTTTGAGCTAGAAAAGACCTTAGAGGTCATTTTAGCCTAAATCTCTAATTTTACAAATGAAGAAACTGAGGCCCAGAAAAGTCAAACGATTTGCTACGGTCACATTATAGTGAGTCAATGTCAATAAGCTAATTGTTCACTTATATATATTACATATAGTTCATAATTACACGTTGATTGATAGAAAAGCAGTAAATTCACTCATCTTTTGTTACCTTTGTCTCTATGACAGAAATATTCATGTGAGGCACTAAGCGGATTGAAAATTTTCCTATTACTTGGGCAGGTATGACTGTTTTATCTCCTGGTTCATCAAATGCTCCCTCAATGCCATGGATAGAAAGAGATGGGTACCGCCACAGGTGCATGAGGATTTCCTCCTAAATGGAAACAAAATGATCCAAGGAATATTAAGTGACTGAATGAGGGCTCCTTAAGATGAGTCTTCTGAAATGGATCTGAAGAGACCCTCATTACAGAGCTTGTTTTCTCTGTTGGAGAATTGGGTATTCTGTACTTAAAAGGTAAAGGGCCTCATTCTGAAATTTTTAGCTGGAGATGGTGAGGTTCTAGATTGAAATCTACATCACCAATGATTAGGAATTCATTTAACAGACATTAAATGCCACTGTTAAGCATTGGAGTAGATATAAAACTTAGCTAAGACTCAATCCTTGTTTGG
This sequence comes from Phalanger gymnotis, assembly GCA_028646595.1. Taxonomy (NCBI): domain Eukaryota; kingdom Metazoa; phylum Chordata; class Mammalia; order Diprotodontia; family Phalangeridae; genus Phalanger; species Phalanger gymnotis. The sequence continues at coordinate 180,498,423 of CM053622.1, forward strand.
ATACGAAGCATAATCCCAAAAAGATCTAGTTCCAAACCTGGGAGAGCTTCAGAGTCCATCTAATTCAAGCCTCTCTTTTTGCAGATGAGAAAAAAGCTATAGAGAGGTTAGATGACTTGCCCAACATCACCTACGTAGTAAGAGGATTTCAATGCTCAACATATCCTGTGACTCCAAATTCAGTCCTCTTCCCACCACACCTTGATGCTTCCCTTTTAAAAAATAAAAATCAAATAAAAAATTTAAAGGATTCTGCACATAGTACAGAAAGTATTTAATGGATGTTTGTTGAAATGGAACAAAATTTGACGAGAAGTCTTTGCAAAAAATTCTTTTGAATTTTGGAACAATTGTCTTCTTGCCCTGAGTCCTCCAAAGCTAAACAGGGGGAAGAAAATGCTGTTTCCCAGCTAGGAACTCCTCCCCATCTGCCTGGACTCCCAGAGAAAAGAGCCATAACTCCCAAATACCATACCATGTGAATGAACATTTCAAAAAGAAGGATCCAACTTTTCCTAGTGCTGACACTCCACCTGCTTAAGCATCTTTACAACTGTGCTAGGTCGACAAGACCCAATGTTCTCATTACAGGAAGCTGGAACTTACAGAATGGTCCCTCATGGAATGAAAGCTTTACTAATTGCTCAGATTTCAAAGGTGCAAAGATTTGGACTCTGAAACTAAACCAGGCACAGGAAAAATTGAATTAATCTTTTCCATAACTCTCTTTCAGACCATCAATCAAGTTGTGGCTATACCTTAGTGTCAAATAGGAATTTTTCCACTTGGCTACTATTTCGATATTCTTCTAGGTTCAAATCAATAGCTTCGTACATCTTCTTTTCCTCTTCTGAAAGGGGAGCCACATCGTCGTAGATTCCAGGGATCAGAATTCGGCCTGATGAATCTACCAGGCTGCCTACAAAAGAATGCACCAAAAAGAAAGACAATTTAATTCAATTAAGTTTAACAACCACATATTAAGTGCCTTCCATGTGTAAGAGGCAGGTAGATGGTTCAGTGGATAGAGTGCTGATTCTAGTATCAGGAAGACCTGGGTTCAAATTCAGCCTCGGACACTCACTAGCTGTGTGATCCTAGGCAAGTCACTTAACCTCTGTTTACCTTAATCCACTGGAGAAGGAAATGGCAAACCATCCCATTGTCTTTGCCAAGAAAACCCCATGGACCGTATTGGTGTGCTATGGTCCGTGGGGTCAAGAAGAGCCAGACAAGACTGAACAACATGTGCAGGCTACTATGCTGGAGAGTAGGGATGCAAAAATAAAAATAAAAGAATCCCTGCCTTCAGAGAATTCACATTCTATTGGACAAAACCACATGTGCAACAATAATTAACAGCAATTTAGAAGTAATTGGAGGAAGAGGGACAATAACCACTGGGAAGATTAGGAAAGGCTTCCTATAGAAGTGATACCTGAGCTGAACCTTGACGGAAGCTAGGAATTTTGGGAGGCAGAAGTAAGGAGGGAAAACTTTCCAGGCCTGGAGGACAATCAGAACTTTAGGGCTACAGAGCTGGTTCATGGCATGGCCTCCCATCATTTCAGCAATCATTATAATGGGTACTGTTCACCATAGCTAAATCTATCATGCAGCAAGAGAGATAGATAGACAGACAGACATATAGATGTGTATGTGTGTGTCTATATTTTTTTAAATTTTTTTTTCCTCAGTTACATGTAAAGACAATTGTTAACATTCATTTTTGAGAAATTTTTATTTCTAAATTTTCTCTCTCTCTCTCTTAACTTCCCCTCTCTGAGACAGTAAGCAGTTTGTTATAGGTTATACATGTTCAATCATGCAAAACAGCATATATGTACGTATATACATATGTATGTACACACATATACACACACACACACAGAGATTTATATACATATAGGGGTGTGTGTGTGTGTTTCTGGTCAAAGCCAAACAAATGAGGTTAACTCTCCACAGCCTGGTTATTATATGGACCCAATCTAAGTTATATTTCTTTTAATTGAAATTACCATGCTATCAAATTTACTGATTAAAAACAAACAAACATGTTGCACTGTCACAAACTAAATCATGCATAACTTACAAATATCACCTGGCAGCTATCTTTTTTATGCAGGAATTAGTGCTATGATCAAGAATCTTTAATTCAAACTAAATTACCTTTTAGAAATCTGATGCAGTAGGGTAATGATGTTTAGTGAAGTATTTATCCACAGGAGATAAACATAATCAGGTCTTTGGTCTTTATTTCAAATTGTATGTTATTAATAGGGATGGAAAAATGAATCTGATTGATAGACACACAAAAACAATTTGCTATTTATCTCTTAAGAATTTAGCTTTTTGTTCACTTCAATATAGGATTGGCAAATGTGTATTCAACCTTCCTACTTTCTTTGCAGAGATGGAGGACTAGGAATGGGGAATATTACAAATCCTGCCAGACATGGTTGATGTGTTAGTTGATTTTTTTACTGAGCTACTTTTTTCTTCTTATTTTATATTTATTTTACAAGGGATAGCTCAAGGGGTAGGGAAGTGGCAGAAACACAAACACAAATAATATATAAAATGTCAATAAAAATTTAAAATAAAGCATATATGCAAAAATGATATAACCAGGTAGTAAATTTGGAGGAAATTGATGGAAAAAAATTTTTCTAATCAATTCATTTGGGAAATTCAGACTTACTTTCACTTGTGTCTAGTCAGTTAATGGCACATTTGTAAAGTGAAGGCCCCTTGTAAATATAAACATGTTATTAAAAAATTTAAATAAATGTCATAGGAAGGAAAAAATTACTGCTATACCTTAGAATCTTAATAACTATGAAGCAGGAAACTGAATAATGGAAACTTGGAGTTAGAAGACACTTTAGAGGTCATTTGGTCTAATTTCAGAAGAAATGGTGGCTATGATAACATGGTGCCATGTAACCTTGGACAAATCACTTAACCTCTCTAGGACTTAGTTTTTTCATGTATAAAAATGAGGATGGGGTGGGAGATTAGTCCAGATTATCTTCCTGCTCTGTATTTATGATCCCATGAACTAGTATCACAGATTCAAACCACCTCCATTCCCCAGCTGACCAGCCTGTGTGAATAGAGTGAATAAATTTATTTGGTGCTGTGAAATTACCTAAGCAAGCTAAGGGGTCACAAACAGGCATATGTGTGGCCTGGCCTGTAATAGTTTTTATTCAGAAAAGCAATCTTCCAAAGCATAGACTACTAACAGTTAGTCTCTATCTAAAAAGACCAACACAGAGAAGAGATCTAACCAATTGCTCAATTTGATTAATGACAAAAGCTCATTCAGATAATTTAAGTTAAGGGGCGGGGAGAGACCATTTTTGTGGCTGAATTATCAGGATAGACTGTAACTGTTTAAATAACAACAACAACAACAAAATCCCAGATTATTTGCCAAATTTCCTTTTCTCGTTGGGGTAGGTTGGCAATATCTTGATGGTAAAAATTATATAACTCTTTACTTGGTTTAAAAAAAAAAGGAGGGGAGGAGATTGGGAGTAATGAATGACCAGATGATTAAAATACAGCTGGAGCTAAAATAAAAGTACTCTCAGCAGGATGTAAGGGGTATATGAAATGGAAATGAGCTGGGATATTTTCCCTGTGATTTGAGCAGGTATTGTTAGACATGGCTATAATGGTGGACATAAATTTAGTTGTCCTTAGCAAATTAGGATGTGATGTAAGAGGAAATGGCTCTTCATACACTCACTCTACTTCACCAGCAAAATTGCTCCAGCCTCAGACCTCACACTGTATTTTAAAATCACTCATTAATTCTGTTCCCACAGGGTGTAAAGAAACCTTCCCAGCTGCGAGCTCAGGACTAGTGCCATTGAATACACCCTGCCAGAAGAGAAATATTATTTGCTCATTTTCCTTTTCCTTTTAATTAACTCACAGAGAAATTTGATTAGAGAGAGCTATTGAGTATTTCTCAGTAAATTCTGCTGTAACTGAAAGACCATCACTAAGGATGGGTAATGGGAAAACATTGATATATACTCTATTCAGAAATCATTCTGTTTTACATATCCTATTTTCAGTAGTTCTCTGCCCTAGTTCTTTAGTATTGAGTGAATTTGCATGAAAACAGGATGCTTAAGAGTTCATTTTCTCCCACTGCTCATTTTCCACTTGAAAACATAATCCCCTGTACGTGATATAATTTCTGCAGCAACCGTCACATCCAAGAGGATCATAACCTCAGAAAATGAATGGTAGGTTGATAGTACTGCCTTTTCAAATTGCATATAATAAATGTAATTCTTAATCCTTAATAGTCTTCTTTGGAATTTTAACGGCTTAAGTAATATCCAATATTTGATACTTACAAAAATACCCTTGCTCAATTCTCCTTTCTGCTACATTGCCTCAGGAGGACCGAAGAACATCTAATCAAAAGGGAAGTGTCATAGAAAGCTGAAAGGGACCATAGAGGTCACCTTAATATATCTGACCCTTTCATTTTGCAGATGTGGAAACTGAGGCACAGAAACTAAATGGCAGAAATTTCTTTTTTTTTTTTACTTTCTTCACATTTTTAAATTTATTTTTGACATGTTTGGTTTTCAGCATTGATTTTCACAGGCGTTTGAATTACAAATTTTCTCCCCATTTCCTCCCCCCACCCCCACTCCAAGATGGCGTACATTCTGGTTGCCCTGTTCCCCAGTCTGCCCTTCCCTCCGTCGCCCCATTCCCTTCCCATCCCCCTTTCCCTTCCTCTCTCCCCTGTTCCCTTCCCATCCACCCTCCCTAAGAAGTCAAGCAATTCAACATGGGCAATGGCAGAAATTTCTGACAGAAAAGGCCAGAATCATAACTAAGGTAGGGCAAACTGGTGCTTTGTCACAGGGTTCTGAACTTGTGGTCTGCAGTTTTGGGGTTTTTTTTAGCAGCTGAGAAACAACTGGACTTAGCACCTACTTAACAATAATTATTGACTAAGATAAGAAGCTACCAGATGGTTAGCCTTTCCTCCCAGCAGTGGTCACACCTTAGGTAAGATCCTCCAAGTCCTAGAGTCCTCTTCACTCCTCCCAGCAACTGGCACATATTGTGCTTCTTCCCTCTTCCCACTATCCTCTCAAAAAAAATTTCTAGTTACATCTCTGTGCATCTCCCACACTGATGAGAGGGAAAGCATGGTGGAATGGAGAGCCTGATTCTATTTGACTTTCCATATGTCTGTTGCCCTCTTTGTCATATTGTAAATATGCACAACTGGCCATCAAGCCCTGGATCCTAAATCAGTAGTGAATGGTCCCTGCACAACATCCCACTCCTCCCCACATGGCAGAAAGAGTGATGATTGTGACTTGATAAATGCTACATTTCAGAATGTTGGGGCCACATCTGTGTGAGGGTATGTACAAAGCATACACAAATTTTACAAACAGCAACATTCAGAAATCACTCTATTTGTTGTGAATTTCTCACTTGATTTGTTCTGAAAATTAAAGAAAGTAAAACAATGTGCTTTTTATATTCCATTCATGAACCCCAAACTGGCATTCCTTAGCAATGCACCATGCATTTGCTGGACTAAATGAAATTCTATGCTTGATTTAAGCCACACATTCTAAAAAAGAAATCATGTGCGGCAATCATGCTTGGGGAAAAAATTGAAATGTACTACTAATGATTTGATGATGCAGTGTTCTTAGAGAAGGGAAAATTGGTTCAGATAAAACAGAAAATGAACCCTTTTTTTAAAGTGTTGAGCTCCATATTTTCTGAATTCGGCTGGAAACTATTTAAATACTTGGGAAGAGAATTACTCATGATATTTCTCTCTGAAACTGAAAAGTGCAGGGAATTTTGTCAGGGAGTCAGATTTCAGAAGAATTAAAGGGTTGCTATAAAATAATAAGAAAAATAATGGCTTACATTTGCACATTATTTTATAGCACACACACACATATTATCTCATTTGACATTGACATAGCAGCCCTGTAAAGTAAGCAGGGAAGGTACTTATTATTATTCCCCATTGTATAGATGAGAACACTGACTGGAAGTGACTTGCCTAAGATCATACAACTATTAAGTACTGCAACCAGCCCTAGAATTCAGGTCTTTTAATTCAAGATAACCTTGTGTAATTGGATACAGTGTAGGATGGAGAAAAAGATATGGGATTTGTAGTCACAGGACACAAGTTCGAAACCTTGCCCTTCCACTTACTGCCTATGTAACAATAAGCAGTTCACTTCATGCTTTGTCCTTTGTATCACTTCTGCAGCACTCACATCTCAGGACATAAACATTCTCTTCTATGGGGTAGGGGGAGGGTGGATGGGGGGCACCACAACTAAAGAATAATTTTCGAAGCATCCAAAGGAGGCTATATAAGGATGTTAAAACATTGATACCAGGCTTCTAAAAACACACTAATACTACGCCTGGAATAGGGAGTTCCAAGGAACTCATTAGAGCCACGGTGAAGTTTGGTGCTATTTAAAACAAACCTGAACATTTCCCTACCTTCAACCCTCAGTACCTTGCAACTTATAACCTGCGTGTCCTTGGACAAATCACTTAACCTCTCTGAATCTTGGTTTCCTGTAAAATGAGGGGTCTGGAATATCCTTTACAACTCTAAATCAATAATTCTTTTGGTCTTTCAGATCTCTTGATGCCCATTCTATTGCCATCAAAGTCTGACCTGTGGTTTCCCAACTTCTTTTAAAGAATACAAAGTTCAAAGAAGAGGAGTCTGGGAGGAAAGGAAGATAGATTTGACTAAAGCCTGAGTGAAACAATTGGGTTACTTAGCCTGGGACTATATGTAGGAGGATTAAGGTTAATGCTTTGCCTTGTCTCTCATCTATTCTGCCTTCTTTCAAAACTGTGCAGGTTTGGGGTCACGCAGTGCTTAAAGATTAAAATCAAGTTGAATTTTAGAGAATTCATTTATGCTTAAATTATGACTGATAAATGAAATGGAAATAAAGTGTTACCAAGAAGGGACATCAAATCAGACATTGGCTCATTGAGGATGCCACCAAAAGTTCCTGAATGAAAATCTTGATCCCTGCATTTCACCTGAAAGAAAAGAGGCAAGTGACTTACTGTTTTTTGTTTATTTCTTTTATTTTCTTTTCTTTTTTACTGCCTTAACACTAACACAGAGCTCAAGCAACAACACCCATACTTTCTTTCTGAAGCTGTATGACCTTTTTTACCTTATTGACCTCTTTCCTTTTTATGACCAAACATTGTGAATAAACTATACCCAATTCCTCTATTTCATCACCATCTATTCTTTCCTCAATTCCCTAGAGTCTGGCTTCTATTCCTATGACTCCACTATTGGTGTAGAGGAAAGAACCCTGGATTTGGGATCTGAATATCTGAGTTCCATCACTGCCAATTATTGGCTTTGAGCCAATTCTTTCTTCTGAGTTCACTATTTCTATTAGTAGCACTAGTAGCCATGCAGTCTCCCATGTTTGAAACTGGTATTATTTGAATACAGATGATCTTTCTATTCCCCTCCTCTAATACCCAATCAGCTAATAAATCTAGTTGAGTGATTCTACCACTGCAACATGTATCACAGCCACCTCTTCTTCTTTATTTCTCCTGACTACTATACCAATCAAACCTCACATGACTACCTGGCTGAACTACTATAATAGCCTCCCATGTAGTTCTCCAACCTTTATTCTCTGTCACCTCTCATCCACCTTCCATGCTGATGCCAAAATAATCTTCCATATGCAGAGCTCTCATTTTTACTCAAAACCACACAAAGGACTCTAATTGTCTATTAAATAAAATTCAAATTCTGCAGCTTGGTATTCAAGTACCCTCCATAGCAAGTTGCCTTTAGACATCTTTAGAGCCTTATGTCATACTACTTTCTTCCACATGGCCTACATTCAGGTCAAACTGGCTTATTTGCCATCCTTTGTACATACTCTACACTTTTCCGCTTCTGGGTCTTTGCTGGTGCTGTTCTCTATGTCAAGAATGCTCCTTCTTCCCAGCTTGCCTTCCTGTTGATTCCTACCTCCCATCTTTTAAAGCCTAACTTAAATCTTCCCCAGTTCTTTAGTCAGTAACAGCATTTCTCCACTGGAACACCACCCAAAACTTCACTTTTCCACATCTCAAATTATTTTGTATTATAGTCATTTGAGTATGTGTAATATTCTCCTACTAGCTATAAGTTTCATGGAAGCAAGAATAGTGTTTTATCAAAATGTCGAAACGCCTTTTGTGCTTTACAAACAATTCATGTTTAATAGGTGTTTTTTGAATGGAAGTCCTATAGACTCTTTCTTTTAATGTCTCTTGGATCCATTCTTTCCTCTCTATTCCTATTGCCATCACCATACCTAACTTCCTGCCTAAGTTACCTCAAAGTCTTAATTGGTCTTTTTCTTCCCCAATTCACCTTTCATAGCACTGCCTGATTAATCTTCTTAAAATATTGCTTTCATAAGGTTCATCCCCTCATCCAAGACCCTTCTTTACTTGGAGAGATACAATCCCTGATATCTTGGAATTTGCAGTTTAGTAACAGCCTAAAACAATTTATCAGACAAACCCCACCCAACAATGATTCTGAATTCCTTGAGCGTCTGTGCGGCTCTTCTGGGCCTTGCTCATCCTTGCTCGAATTTTTTCTTTAAATTGCTCTCTCAGGCTTTCTTGGAGGAAGTTAAAATATGTGTTTCTATTTCTATCTATTGGCATATCATAGGAAATGAACTTTTGGATCATGTAGTTGATGGAGGCATACCCTCCTTTAGAGGAATCAATCAGAAAGTTTTGAGAAGAGAGACAATGGCCTAACAGTGTTTGGAGAGGTAAAGTAACGTAGCCAGTCCTGCAGCAGATTAATTAATAAAGAAAGGAGTGAAGGGGCTGACCTCTGGGTCTAGAGGACCTGATGGTTGAGCCACAACAGGACAAAAGCTTTAATGTCTCTCTGGTATCAAAATATTCTAAGAAAACTCCTATTTAGTGAAGAAGGACCTTAAATCATTCCCCAGACTCAGATGACCAGTACAGTGTTGTCTTTTGATGGTGGTGGTGTTTTTTATCTTTTATAACACTACCACTTCCCCGAAACTGCTCTAACCTCCCCATCCCATAGAATTCTTCCCTGGAACAAAGAAAGAGAGAAGCAAATCAAACCATCAGTGGAGAGGCATCAGATAGATTATGCAATTTTTTTTTAGGTAATCGGGGTTAAGTGACTTGCCCAGGGTCACACAGCTAGTAAGTGCATGAGGCTGCATTTGAATTCAGGTCTTCCTGACTCCAGGCCCAGTGCTCTATCTACTTTGGTCCCTAACTGCCCCTAGATTATGCAGTATTCTTCACTTGCAGTTCATAAGCTCTTTAAGAAGAGGTTATAGTCAAGTGGACAAGCAATTTATTAAGCACTTGCTAAGTGCTACTCACTGTGTTAAGCACTAAGGATACCCCCTCCCCCCCCAAAAAAAAACTAGTCCCTGCTCTCAAGTCACCATCTAATAGGGGAGACAGCATGCAAACAAATATGTACAAACAAGTTGCATATGAGATAAGTTGGAGATAGCAACAAAGGGAAGGCACCATTTTCTAAATTACTGAAGTGGCTTTTCTCTTCATTGGAAACCCCTGCTGTCTATTGTACGTCACCACCAAGACTTCTTCGGCCTTCTGGTGAAATGTCAGATGGTAATCAGAGCAAATTAGGACATCAGCCAATACATTATCTGAATGAAAGTTTCTGATTTGTAGGAATAATTTTTTTAATTCAAAGAAAAAACAGTAAATTCTGATTATGTTTTATTATGTTTCACTTATTTTAATTAGTGAGATGGGAATTGGATTTATCCATAGGATTCAGTACTTGACAGCTTAGAACAATATGTTCTTCTTCAGAGTAAAAAAACCTGTTACTTCCACGATCAGTGATATGATGCTATTGAAAAGGCAGTCATTAGCAGTACCACTTAGGAAATATTGCCCTTAGGGTCTCTTGCTCTCTGATTTAGCTTAATTCAGAATTTAGGATATGCAAGAATCCCTAGGAATAATGATGTCTGGGGCAATGGATGCTCTCCCCAGCAATGTATTTGGGGAGGCGATGTTACCTGTTCACACTGGTGACTTCATATTTTGCATATATTTTGTATTTATACATACCTGTGCTCGTTTTCCTTTGATAGGCTGTAAGCTCCGTGTGGGCTGTTTCTTTTTTGTCTTTGTATGTATGCCTAGTGCCTACCATGGTGTATAGAATAGGTACATGATAAATGCTTGTTGAAACTAAATCTTGACAACCACAGTTGGCAAAATAGTAGAGTACCTTAGATCTTTCAGAGACCATGTATGTATGTGTGTATGCGTGTGTGTGTCTGTGTGTGTCTGCATACATATACAGTTTATATAAGATTTCATTAAATATTTGTATGTTACCCTGTAGCAGTAATTCTGAGCCAGTCAGGTCATTTAATCAGTTCTTTCTTTTTTCTTTTTTTAGAAGGGGGAAGGCAGGGCAATTGGGGTTAAATGACTTTCCTGAGGTCACATAGCTAGTAAGTGTCAAGTGTCTGAGGCTGAATTTGAACTCAGGTCCTCCTGACTCCAGGGCCAGCACTCTATTCACTGAGCCACCTAGCTGCCCCCAATCAGTTCTTTCTTGTGTGATTAGTGCTGTTATAACCACACTTGCTCTAGAGTAAAAGTATCAGTTTGTTTTCCTTTCACCCTTTCGCAACGAGATATTTCTCAGCTTCCTGACAGTTTTCTCTGTACCTCCACAGTGAAGTATATGTTTCCTCGGGTCCCATAGGTGAGCGCCGGCTTCTTGCTAATCCACAAGTTGTCTGAGATGACAACATAGTCAACACTGGAGAAGAAACGGTCTTTTTCTCTTCTGACGAGCTCATCTAATGAAATTGAACCTGCTTCTTCCATTCCTTCAATGATGAATTTAATATTCACTGGGATATCCTAAATTTAAAAAGCAAAACATTTTAATAACTAATTATATACCTACTTACCTTTCAAAAATCAGGAATTATTTGCTTATGTCTCAGGTTTCTATATTATTTTTTTTAATGGCCTAGAGCTGTGATTTCATTGGTGTAGGTACTCTTGGTAAGAAAATTCCCTCTATTAATGCAGATGGGCAACAGTTCTGAAATTTATAGCTTTAGAGAGTTGCCTAGGGCTCTGAAAAGCTAGGGGATCTTGTCCAGGGTCCCATAGCTAGTGTATGCTAGACTGGGATCTGAATTTAAGCCTTCTTAACTCAGAGGATGGCTCTCTGCTCAGTGGCCCTGCTGCCTTTCATTAAATGAACAGAGTGGCCTAGGGATTGGACCAGTAACTTCACGGTTATAAGGAGGTCCTAGTGAAGAATTTCTTCTACCAATGCAAGCGGGCACCTTCTTTGTACCTGCTCATCTTAGAGAGCTGCTCAGAACACTGACAGCTTAGGTAATTTGCTAGGTACCTGTCAGAAGTAGGACTGGAATCCAAGTCTCCCAGGTGCTGAGACTGTCTATCTATTGGGGAAACTCAAATGAAATGTGCACACATGTTCTCAATAGCTTGTTCTCACAAATGTGTTTCATCTTATATAGCAAATTTCCTTGAATATAGGGACATTTGAAGTTAAATCTTGTATGTCATGTAGTAGAGTGCATTATAATAGCTTAATGCTCTAATATGAAGGATCATTTTTTCACTCATTTATCACTTCAGCACTTCCATATCTATGTATAATATGTGCTAGAAACAGGGGAAGTTACAAACTGTAAGCTAAGACAGATTCTCAAGGAGTTAGCTCATAAGCCATTTGGGGAAGAAGGCACAAGCAAAGATTACTAGAATACAGTATATAACATTTGATGATATGTGCATTAGGAAGTGGCAAAACTTAGTGGTATATAAGATCCAACCACTTCTCAGGTCTCTCATAGTGGGGATTCCTTTCGTGTGTGGATTGGACTGATACCTGAGGACCCTTCCAACTATTCAATTCTATGATAGTGTACAGTATCATGGAGAAGGTAGCATTGGAGTTGAGCTTCAAAGGAAAGGTAGGCATGAACAAGGTATGAGAGGAATCTAGGCACAGGAAGTAGGGTGAGCAGTGTGTGGAGAGTCTATTCCGTTTTCTCAGGATAGTGGGGAGGGAATCATAAAGAATCCCCTAGTCAGAAACAATTCCACTGGGTCCTCAAATACTGACATTTTATTTTCCTTTCTAAAAGGAAAGGTTCAATCCTAGGTCAGTCCATCTTTGAGACAATATCCCCTTTCTTTCCTGACTCAATCATGGGCTTTGTAGTTTTTATTTTCCTCTCTATCTCTTTAGTAGAAACAAAAACCTCACTACGCTCTGAATCATAAACTAACACATCTTCTTTCAGAAGATTTTCTAATATTTGAGCCTTACGATAATTTCTCTTTCAAGTATCTGTAACTTTTCAACTATCATTTCAATCTCCTTTTTTATTTTCCCAAAGGACCTTTGATCTTGTGGAAAAAAATGGAATTTGACTTCTTCTCTAGTTAATGTTTGAGCATAGAAGAATGCCTTTTGAATTTTTACAACACATTTTCCCCCCTTTTCGCCTTTGATCTTTTGGTATCTTTGTAACTTATAACTTTAGGTCTTTGTGAACCTCATGAGGAGATAATAAGGTCCAAACCCTTTCCCAGAACAGAAAGCACTGGGTAGAGAAAGAAATAGAAGTAAGGCCAAGTGTAAGCTTAGTATAGCAGAATCACACTAATTAGTACTAATGATGAGAAGAATCTCTTAGATTAGTGAATATTTAAAAAGGAAAAATGAGGGCCATATCAGGAAATAAGTTAACTTTATTCATTTAGTTAGATAAGGGCAATGTAGGTATAATGATTTATGAAACCATATCCCATTGTATTTCAATATGTTTTAGCAAATCTTTTGAGAGTACTGAAATCTTAATGATATGAGAGCTCACTATAGCAGCATTTGGTTAATAACTACTTGCTGGGAAGTCATTGGCACCCACCAAGCTTTTTTTGGCAACCAGGGTTTGTGAGATGTGAGAATTCACAGGGCTTTTTACATGAAAGCATTTTTAATGTACACACAAAAGGATATTCAGACTGCTAAAAATCTGAGGTGCTTTCTGCATTTTTCCTTTATGATTTATGATTTGGGCTGGCATAGAGGAAGTCCATATATTTTTGAATGCTTGTAGTGCTTTTTAGGTTTTATATAGAACAATAATCCTGTCATTTGAAAAGGACAGAACACCAGTCCTTCTGGACCAGACCAGACCTGCAGGTGTAAGTGTTCATGGATGCTTGCCAAGTTTACTGTGAGCTGAATAAGGGTCCTGTGGTCAAAGGGTATGTTCTGGCCATGGGAAACTGAATTACATGGTAGTTCTCAGGCTCATCTTAGGGATGCTAGACCACAGTGGACCTATGGGGTCTGGGCCCAGAGTGAAGGAGGATATAGGCAGGGGATGGCCTCTTTCCTGCTAGGAGGACCCTGAGGGTTCCAATCAACACTGGAAGAGTCCTGGCAATATAGACTCCAGTGGAACCCCTGACAAGAGCTAGAGGTACCCATGATCTTGGGTGTTATCCTAGGCTTCAGGGTTGGGTTTCTCTTGGGTTTGGAAGTCAGTTTTCTCATCTGTAAAATGAGGGATCTGAACTAGATGGATAATTCCTTGCTGTTCTAACATTCTATGATTTTGTTATTCTCTGCTTCTTCTAAACAGATAAATAAACAAGATAGGAAGAGAAGAGGGATGGAGTACAACAATGCACATTTTAATGCACATATTTTTAATACCAGAGAATTCCAGTCTGTATTACATTAAAAAAAAAACCAACGCACACCTACAACTGTTAGTTCATCAGACTAGGGAACTTCTAGGGAGGAACTCCATCTAATAATGCAGCCCAGAACCTTTTCTACAACTTACAGTTTTGAAAAGCTGACCAAGGCATAATAGTAAAAAATGTTATTAAAAACAACTAGCATTTATTAAGTGTCTGCTGTATGCCAGGGAGTGTGCTAAATGCTTTACAATTATTATTTCAGTCGATCCTCACAACAACTCTAGGAGACAGGCGTTATTACTATTCCCATTTGACAGATGAGGAAACTGAGGCAGACATTCAATTACATGCCCAGGGTCACACAAGCTAGTTAGTGTCTGAGAATAGATTTGAACTCATGTCTTCCTGACTCAGGGCCAAGACTTTATCCACTGCATCCCCTAGCTGACTCATATCACATAGCTTATAAGTATCAGAGGTAGAGATGAAACCCAGAGCTTGCCTGATGTCAAGCTTGCCTTGGTTCCAGTTCACTTCTCCATTAGTGTATGTGAATTGGAATAGAGAGAAAGTCAAGTATTGGGCAAAGAAAGAAGAGTAATTAAGCTGAAGCAGCAGATTCCTACAAGCATTGGCTGTTCCGGATCCATTTTACTCTAAAACAAATGGCATAATGTTTAAAGATTTTAAATGGCTATTTCTGCTGGTTACAATCACCACAAACAGCATTACTTACATAATACGATAATATACAAATAATATAAAGATATCAACTATAACTTTTGTGTCTCATTATCTGTGTATCCTCTTATGAGAGACAGCGTGGTACAGTGGAAGGGTGCTGAGTTAGGAGTCAGAGGAATTGGGTTCAAATCCTGGTTCTTGTCAAGCCCCTTGACCTTTCTAGACCTGTTTCTTTACCAGTGAATGAGAGGTTGGATTAGATAACATCTAAGGTCCCTTCTAGCCCTAAATCTATGATGCTCTGATCCCGCAGACTGTAAATGATTGAGGGCAAAGGTCTTGTCTAATCTAAACTGTGTCTCTCCTTCAGTACTTAGCAGAATGTTTGTTGAATTTCTTAAACTGAATTACCAATCAACACGAGATTCAAACACTGTATCTAGAATCTATGGACATGTTGTCAGTCTGAGAAGAACTGTCTTTATTCTGGGAGGAATTCGTAGATGCCAATGTAGTAATATTATATTTTTTTATTTTATGATTCAATTACACTCGAATGTCTTCCTATAAATTTCTACTTCAATGTCTTATTGTGGTGTGGAGGTACTGACCCTGGGGTCTTTAAGGCTATACCACTACAAAGCACGTTCTTACATGTCCTACCAAGGTAGAAAGGTGAGTACTGCCCAGTGCCCCATCACAGCTCTATGATCCAAGGACCCATCTAGTGAAGTTTAGAGAGATTCATCACCGAGTTATATTCAGGATGATTAATTTTTCATAGTATCTCTCAAAGATTGTTTGCTAAGTTATCAGGCAGTTACAAGTCAAGCGTATATCTACAACAATGAAATTTCGGGTCCTTTGATTACCGAATACCACCTAGCCCTGGGCAGCTAGGTAGCACAGTGAACAGAGCATTAGGCCTCTGGCCTCAGACACTTACTAGTTATGTAACCCTGGGCAGGTCACTTAACCCTGTTTGCCTCATCTATAAAATGAACTGGAAAAGGAAAGAGCAAACCACCCTAGTCTCTCTACCAAGAAAACCTCAGATGGGGTCATGAAGAGGTAGACATGACTGAAAAAAAGACTGAAACCACCTACCCTACCCCCAGTAAACTAGAAACTACTAAAAAATGCTCCCTAATGGCCTGAAATGATAAACATGCCTGTGAAGGCATATTTTCACATATTTATTCACATATATTTATATATACATACATACATCATATATCGATATATCCGAGGACTAATAAAACACAGTCCTACTTAAGAAGTATCACACCTAAGTGAGAGTTTAAAAAAATTCTTCAACTTCATTTTATCTATTCAGAGATACTTTCCAGTTATCTATTGTAATATAATGTAAAATGTAATGTAATAATGTAAAAATGGTCATTAACCTCATGGAAATAATAACATTCAATATGTTATTATTTCCATGAGGTTAATGACCATTTTCTACTCATAGTTATCTTTTTAAATTCAATACCACAGACCATTGCTGACATACTTGGTTTAGGGCTCTGAAGGCATCCACTGCATTAATCCAAGCTAAAACAGGTCCTTTGTTATCTGTTGCTCCTCGTCCATAAAGCTTTCCTTTAAGTGAGAAAAAGGGGGGAAAAGGTCAGAACAGTTTTTTAAACTTTTGCCAAGTTTAAGAAGTTCAAAACAAATTTAACATGATGAATGATTTTGTTAATAGCACATTTTCATTCTGGCCTTGCAAAAATCTTGTTCTGAAATTGCAAAGTACATTTCATAAGCACAAATTTCATATTCATCTGATGGTTGACCAATATAAGACAATATATATCTCAGTGGCTGGGTAACAGGTTGACCCCTTGACCACTGCTGATTGGAAGAGATCTACATATTTGCCACTGAATGTCATGTAATCTGTCATTTTGAAAAATTGCAACTAGATGAAGAATGAATGAAAAATGCCCTAGTCTTTCTCAATAGTTTGTTACCATTTGTTTTTTTCTTCCATCTTCATGAAATATGAATTATTTGTTTGGTATTTCTAAACAGGAAAAGATTTTCACCATCAATTGAAAAGTCCTCTTACTGGTAAGTTAATACATCCAGCAGTTCAAGAGCTCATGGTCTCTTTAGCAACTGCAAGAAAATCAGTAGTAGTAAACCAAATGATCTGATGAGGGGAAAGGATAGGCTGGAGGTGAAATAGCATTTGTATTTATTTTATTTGCTAAAATATCTAATAAAGGCAAAAGTCATCAATAAAATTTATTTTACATAAGTGAAGGTATAAATAACAAAGATTAGATTCCTTTGGGGGGTGGGGTGGAACTGCATCATTTTTTGTAAATTAATGGGAAAAAGTCAAATATTTCTCTTTCTTTAATGAATTCCACAATTCAAGAGGCAGTGTGGCATAGAAGATAGAGACTTAGGCATGAATCTGGGAAGACCTGAGTCCTACCTCTGATACATACTGGCTGTGTGACCCTGAGCAAGTCACAATCTCTCGGTATTTTGTTGTTGTTGTTCAGTCATATCTAACTCTTTTTGATGCTATTTGTGGTTTTCTTGGCAAAGATACTGGAGTGGTTTGCCATTTCCCTCTCTAGCTCATTTTACAGATGAGAAAACTGAGGCAAACATGGTTAAGTGACTTGCCCAGGGTCACACGTAAGTGTCTGAGGCTGGATTTGAACTCAGGTCTTCCTGAGTTCAGCTCACTCTATCCACTGTACCACCTAGCTGCCCCTCAGGCCTGTAGTCAACTGTAAGACTGTAACTTGCTGAGAAGGTGCTGATCTGGATTAGTAGAGAGAGTTCTGTAAGCCGAGAGTTCCCTATAACAATGAAATCACAGGTCCAGTTCCTATTCCTATATAACTTAATATGAAACATCAATACAACCAATTAATCCTGCTTTGCAACTATTTGCATTTAAATAAATGATTTTCAATGCATACAATGTCAACATTTTTCAGTCACTCCTTTTGCAGTTTCCACCAGGATTCGTTCATTCTCGTACATTTTTCCTGATCCCTTTTGTGGTTGCAGTAAGTTTTCTATTTTTCTGGATCTGGTTATTTTCAAAAGATCTTTGCACATTTCTTTATATTCCTTATACTTTTTAATGCGAATTTTGTTATAACATTCTTTTACATGAGTGTAACAATTTATTTAACTATTCTTGTATTATTAAACGTTTAGGTTATTTTTCCTCCTTCTGTCCTTCCAGCCTTTTTTCCTTTTTTTTGGTAATTTACAAATAACACTACTATAAAAATCTTTAATATAATAGCTTCTTTTCCTTTTTGACAATACTCTTAGAATATATAGTCTGAACACTAGGATTAATGAGTCAAAGGGTATATATATTTTTGTTACTTTTACTATGTACTGCTAGAGTATTTTCTGAAAAGATTCTACTAGTTTCAAATTCTTTCAACAATTAATGAGTGTACCAATTTTTTTTTAACAACCCCACTAGGCACTGAGTTTTGATGTTTTAATTATTTTTGCCAATTTGAGGTGTTATCTCAAAGTTGTTTTAATTTGTACTCCTTTTAATTATTAAAGTTGAGCATTTTTCAACTGATTATTAACAATTTATGTTTCTTTTTAAAATTGCCCTTTTATAGCCTTTGACCATTTATTGGACCTATGAAAATTTTAATAGTTGCTTATGTATTTTAGATATAAAGTTTTTATATGTCATATTAGCCGCAAGTATTTTTCCAATCTGTTACTTTTATTTTTCTTTGTATTATTTTTGTTGTACAGAAAATTTTTGTTTTAATGTAACCAAACACATTTATCTTATCCTAATAAGTCCCTCTGACATTTCCCCTTCACAATTTTGATAAATGCCCCTTTCTTCTATCTTTTTAATAGTTTCTCTTCGTATGCATAAGTCTATTATCCGGCTAGAATTGAGTGTAGTATATACCATGAGATATGGGTCTAAATCCATTTTCACCAAATTATTAAGCAATTTTTCCAAGTCCATTTATTAATAATGAGCCATTTCACCAGTTTTCGTCTCCTGTAGGTTTATCGAACTTCAGTATTTTATGTATATTTGGTTAGATATCTGGTGTCTATAAACTGTTCTACTGATCTTTTTTTATCTGGTTCTGGATAGTTTTGAGAACTGTTTTATGGGTTTTAAAGTCTGGGAGTATATAAATACGATTATTACCTGTTTTTTTCCTAGCCCTCCTTTTGATTTTGTTGCCTACTTGTTTTTCTATGCATGTTTTATTTTCATCTGTTTCTATAAGTAAGTACTTTGCTCTTTTGGTTGGTACAGTACTAAACTTGTAAGTGAATTTGGGGATTGTGGTCATTTTTACTATATTAATGTGACCCATTCTAAACACTGACCTCCAATTATTTAGGTATTCCTTTATTTCCAATATTGTAGCTTTATTGTTTTCCTTTCATTGGTCATGTATTCCTTTATTTTTAGTGCTGGCAAATAAAAATTCTAATGATTTTCCTGGGTTGATCTGGAATTCTGTGACATTGTTGAGTTTGTATATTGCTATCATTAATTTTCTGATCAAGACAGTTGGATTTTCCACATAAACCAATGTTACCTGTCAATAATGATATTTTGAGTAATTCCTTTCCAATATTTTCTTTGTCTTATTGAAATGACTAGAATTTCCAAAAACATGTCAAATAAAAATCATGATAATGGGCATCCTTGTTTTGTACCTTTTCTGGTAGGAATGCTTCTGTTTTTTCATTGTATGTTATATCGACTCTTGGCTTAAGGTAGATACTTTTATTATGTTGAAGAAAAATCGCTCCTTTTTTTTTCTTTTTTTTTGGTTTGTTGGCAGGGCAATTGGGGTAAGTGACTTGCCCAAGGTCACACAGCTAGTATATGTATCAAGTGCCCAAGGTCAAATTTGAACTCAGGTCCTCCTGACTCCAGAGCTGGTGCTCTACTCACTGCGCCACCTAGCTGCTCCAAATCCCTCCATTTTACATGTTTTATTATTTTTGCTATGAGCAAATGCTATTAATATAACTGTGAAAGATTTTAAAGTGATTTTGTTTACATGTTGCATTATGTGATAGTTTTTTTTTTCTGATGATAAGCCAGACTTACATGCCTTACATAAACCCTGTTTTGTCATGATGTATAATTTTAAAAATATATTGCTATACTGATGTTGATATTTTATTTGGCATTTCTGCACCTATATTGATTAGGGAAATTAGGTCATGATTTTTATTTTCTATTGTTATCTTTACCAGGTTTTTAGATCAACATCATATTTCCTTCATGAAAGGTATTGGGTAGTATCCCAGCATTCTCTGCATTTGTAAATAATGTAATCTATGTAATATAGGGATTATTTTCTCTTGGAAAGTTTGAAAGAATTGGCCTGTGAATCATCTTGGCCATGTATTATTGTTTGTGGTGTAATTCTTTGATGGGATCTTATTTCTTCCTCTGTCGTTGATTGATTTGGATAATTAAGTTTCTATTGTGTCAATTTTGGCAATTTATATTTTTGTAGATAATAATCTATTGCTTTTAAATTGTCTATTTTTTAGACTTTAGCTATGTGCTATGATCCATGATATAATACTAGCTTTTTGGTTGCTTTTTAAGAAATAGTCATGTTTAGAGTATGTGATTTTAAAGGACAGTCTTATTTTTGAATATTTTCCCCTATAATGTGGACTTATTTACTCTGCCTTATATCTTCCTCCAGCTGAAAAGGAAAACAAAACCCTTGCAACAAATATGCATAGTCAAGCACAACATATTGTTATATGGCCATGTGAAAAAATGTTTCTACGTCTTGAGTTCATCTATTTTCTGTCAGGAGGTAAGTAGCATTCTTCATCATTGGCCCTCTGGACACAATCCTATTGTATATTTTTGTGTATCTTCAACATTTGTCCTATTTTTTTAAAAAAGTCTGATATTGCTCTAATTTGTATTTTAAAAGTATAATTTCTCTTTTCTTTTTCAATTCTTAGGGAATTTTTCCTTTCTTTGTAATTTTGTAGGTTAACAATAATATTCCCTAGGGAATTTTAATTAGGATTTCTTCAAGCTGGGACCCTCTGTATTGTTTATACTATCAGTGTTGCTCCCTCTTCTCCACTCTGGAAAGTTTTCTCTAATTAGGTTTTGGAATGTAGTAGCTATTTTTAAATTTTGGTATCTGTGAACCCAAATGACTGATTTCTTTTGCTTCTTACTTTTTCTCTTGGAACTGTTACTTGCTCCTGTTTTTTTTCTGTTAGTTGCTTTTTCATCTCTTTTATAGGCTTGTTATTTTTGTTATTTATTGGTTCAAATAAGGCAAAAAGTCCAAGTTTTCTTCAGGCTTTGAACAAGCATAGAAAATAAGGAGGTCAGGGCATGTACCTCTTATCAAGTCTGGTATTTTGGAAAGAAAGCCAGAGAGAATACTTGCTGTTCTAGTAAGGTACCAGATCTGGTTCAATCTGGTTCTGGGACTCCACCTGGAAAAGGAACTAAAGACTTGGAGACTCTCCTCAGCTCAGGCTGAGTGTTGGGATTGGGAAATTAGAATGATGTCCTGACTTCTTGTGGTGGTGGTGGTATGTGTGTATGTGTGTGTGTTTTGCTTTCTGGAGCCTACAGGTGAGTAGCAACCATTGTGAGTGCATGTTTAACTGATGCTGGTCAGTATGTGTTGCAGTAGAAGGGGAGGGAAAAGGCCTTAGCAGTTCATGACTCGCATCTCAAAAAGCTGGAGAGATGATAGATTATAAATGGCTCCATTTGGCATGCCAAAGAAGGCTGCACATCAGTAACTGGAGATGTAAGTTTCTGTACAGGCTCAAGAACTCCAGGACAGTAAGACATTGTGGCCTTACAAGCAGTAGTGGTAACAATAATATCTCTCCTCCTGAGGCAGCGTGATGTAGTAAAAAGAGCATTGGAACTGCATTCAGGAGTGATCTGGATTTCAATCCAATCTCTGATACAACAGTTGTGTGACCTTGGGCAATTCACTCAACCTCTCTCAGTCTGTTTCATCTTCAAATGGGAATAGTCATACATGCATTAATCTTGCACAGTCATTGTCAATATCAACTGAGATAATGTATGTAAAGTGATTTGCAAAATTTAAACTGCTATATAAAAGGCTGCTACTACTCTACTATCCTGGTAATTTTTTACAAATTTGTTTTTGCTTTCTTTTTCTCCTTTTTTTTTTTTGATGGAATATAGAGAAGGTTGGGCAATGTTTCTAATTCCTTGAGGTGGTTTAGGCACAGGTGGCTTCTGTTCTACCATCTTACATGAAGTCTCATCAACTATTTCTGAGATATTTCCAAGTAGATGATTTTGGAATAGTGACCAATGCACTGGAAAGAAGCCAGTAAGATAATGAGAGATTTTAATGATAATGTCAACAAAATTGAAGAACACTTGAAATTATATAAACAACTAATTAGTTTTAGAAGCATAATTATGCCAAAGAAACAAAAATGAACAAAGTACTAACCATCAACTTCTACCAGGGTGAAGGGGTCTGTATGCCACCCATCCTCTTTTTTGGCAGGCTGCACATCCAAGTGACCGTAAAAACACACTGTGGGTTTCTTCGGGTCATTGCCAAGTTCAGCTAGAAGAATGGGAGGTATTGGAAGGTTCTGCCCATCAGGTAGCTGCAGAAATACAAGTGAACACATTAAAACAAGTCTTGTCACATAGCTTGCCTTCTCAATGGGTGGGGAAGGGACAGAATTTGGAACACAAATTTTTTTTTTCTAAATGCTAAAATAAATAAATAAATGAAGCATAATTATAAAAAGAAGGGAAAAATAGGATTAGTCTTCTGGAGAAGCTAGAAATGTAGGATTGGGAGTTTCATGTAATTTGATTCATTGTATAGCCAATAATTATTTCTTTGTATCTTGATTTTTCTATTTATTTTCTTTCATTTTAAAATTAAGATGAGGTTTCTCTGTCCTACCCAGCCTAGTACCACACCTGATAAGAATAAGAGTTTTGTCCTGTTCCATTTCTGACCTGGGCCAGTTCATCCTTCTTTAGTAAATCCAGGGCTTCCCCCCTTCTCCTGTCTCCTCTCTTCCTGGTCTTGGAGGTTCACCATATTAATGCTGAACTTAGACAGACATTGGTTGGAATAGCTCATCGAAGCTCAAAATTCCAAAGCTCAAGAGGGTCTGCCACTCTGTGGTAGCTGGGATTACAGGAATATACCATTGTGCTTGCCTAGTTTTTCTGTCTCTGAAATGTATATTATATGACTGATCCTCTTCATGGAAAGTTATGGGAAAACCTTACCAAAAAATAAAATGTTTTCAGGAAGCTGGAACAAAATTTTTACAGTGAGTTTCTCTGATAAAAGCCTCATTTGTCAAATATATAGAGAACTGAGTCAAATTTATAAGAATACGAGTCATATCCCAATTGATAAATGGTCAATTTTCTCTCATAAAGGACTAATTTCTTAGATAGATAGGGAATTGAGCTAAATTTATAAAAATAAGAGCCATTCCCCAATTGCTAAATAGTCAAAGGATATGAACAAGCAGTTTTCAGAAAGAATCAACGATATCAATAGTCATCTGAAAAAGTGTTCTAAATCACTACTGATCAGTGAAATGCAAATCAATACAACTCTGAGATACCATCTCACACCTATCAGATTAGTTACCACAACAGAAAAGGAAAGTAACAAATGTTTGGGGATGGGGGGCGGGGGGCGCCTGTGGAAGAGCAGAGACACTAATGTGCTGTTCATGGAGTTGTGAATTAATCCAACCATTCTGGAGAACAATTTAGAATGCTGCCTAAAGAACTACAAAACTTTACATACCCTTTGACCCAGCAATACCCCTACTAGATCTGTATCTCAAAGAGATAAAAGAAAATGGAAGAGGACCTATTTGTACAAAAATACTTATAGCAGCTCTTTTTGTGGTGGGAAAGAATCAGAAATTGAGGCAATGCCCATGAACAGAGGAACAGCTGAACAAGGTGTGATATATGATTGCAATGGAATACTGTTATGCTATAAGAAATGACAAGGGGGATGCTTTCAGAAAAGCCTGGGAAGACTTATATAAATTCATGCAAAGTGAATTGAGCAGAATCAAGAGAATATTTTACACAGTAACAGTGATGTTGTAAGGATGGTCAACTATGAAAGACTTAGCCACTCTGATCAATAAAATGATCCAAGACAAATCCAGAGGACCCATGATGAAAGATGCTATCCTCCTCCAGAGAGAGAGAAGGGATGAAATCTGAATGTAGACTGAAGCATACTTTTTTTCCCCTTGGGGTTTTTTTTTTTTTGGTTTGCTTTCTTTTGCAATATGGCTAATGTGGAAATATGTTTTGCATGACTTCACATATTTCATCAATATCAAATTGCTTGCTTCTCAAGGGAGGGGAAAGACAGAAGGGAGGAAGAGAATTTGGAACTCAGATTTTTTAAAATGATTATCAAATTTTTCTATATGTAATTAGGAAATATTTAATGAAATAAAAATATTTAAAATTTTTAAATAAAAATGGTGTTTGCAACATACAAACAAGTAATACTCTTGTTTATTCATTTCCTCCAATGAGTCTTTGAAGGTCCACTGCTCAGAGATCTGTAAGAATAGCTAATACACATAGTGCTTACTACATGCCAGGCAGTGGCTAAGCATTTTATAGTTATTATTTCAATTGAACCTTACAACAACCTTGGGAGATAGATAATATTATTGTCCCATTTTACAGATGAAGAAACTAAGGCAAACAGTGGCCAAGGTCACACAGTTAGTCTCAGAGATTGGATCTGAACTCAGCTTCCTTACTCCAGGTCCAGTGAAACGTAACTTCCAATAATCAGTTAATGTCCAGGACACTCTTGGTCAAACTGATCTCAAAACAAAGGTCTTGGAATTTAAGAGTTAAGATTGCCATTTATGATTGAAACTTTTAATTCCTCCAATGACATGAAAAGTTAAAATAGTATCTAGAATCTAGGGTTATTTACATTCCTTTCAAGAACAATGGCTTGAAGAGTAAGAATTCTAAGATTTCAGGGTAGGAATGAGACTGATAATATAGAGAATGATTATTTCTAAACTGACCTAAAGACCCCAACGACCCCCATTTTCTCTCGTAAACTCTGACAATCCTTACATGGCTGAGTCACCCATAGACAATACATGAGTGCTACATTAGCATCCTCAGGATATGAAAAAAACACAGAGGGAGGTCTTCAGAACATTATGTGGCTCCTCCATGGAGGACTAAAGGAAAACCAAGAATAATAGTCACCTAGGATGAGAAACTATGGAGGGGCTTGGCTGCTCTGTTCTTGGTGTGTCTCTTTAACAGATGAGAGAAAATGCTCTTAAGATGAAGCTTTGGGCCTTCTCTCCTCTGAGCCCATGTGGCCCCATGAAGTGGATCTGAGGTATTGGTCTCTATATCTGTTCTTTTCTGTTTTAGGCAAAGGGATTGGAACTTCTGATCTTCCTAGTTTCAACAGGTCAGGAGTGTGAACTCATGCTAGGTTTTGCCCCTAGTCTAGCATCTATGCCCCAAAGATCAAAGACTAGCCTTTGGAATTGACCTTTGGGGCCCAGCCCAGTGGTAATTGAAACAAGGACATATCCATCTGTCAAATGACACCTGCATAGAACTTGGTGGGACCAATGCTATGCAGAAACTGTTCTAAGAATAAGCACACTCTTCCCAAAGAGTGAAGTGCTATAGAGGAGCGTGTGCCTCTGAAGTATTAGGGGCAAATATTTCCAATTTTGTTCTTCTTACATCTTTGAAGTACATATCCTTTGTAAAAAGCTTTAAAAAGAAAAAAAAATAAGGTTTTATGATATTCTCTGGTGGAGAGACCATGCACCCTCATGAAATCATCATTTTAGCTAAGTATCACATTCAGCGTTAGGTAAAATTTAATTTAATTATTTTTTTTTTAATTTAGGAGGAACAGTCTCTTTCCATTGGCTTTGTAGCTAGAAGAGTCTACAACTCTTTTTTAAAATTATAATTGTTTTTTGACATTCTTTTTTAAGTTCCAAATTTTCTCTCTCCCCTTACCCTTTGATAAAGCAAGCAATATGATATCCATTATATATGCGAAGTCATACACATTTCCATATTAGCCATGTTGCAAAAAAAAGGCAAGAAAAATCAAGTGGAAAAAATATACTTCAATCTGTACTCAGAATTCATCTGTCTTCTCTTTGGAGGATGGTAATATTTTTCATCATGAGTCCTATGAAATTGTCATGGATTGTATTGATCATGTATTGATCAGAGTAGCTAAGTCTTTCACAGTTGATCATCCTTACAATATTGTTGTTACTATGTACAGTGGTTTTCTGGTTCTGTTCACTTCATTTTGCATCAGTTCATATAAGTGTTCCTAGGTTTTTCTGACACATCCCTTTTGTCATTTCTTATAGCATAATAGTATTCCATCAATAATAATATACCACAACTTATTCAACTATTCCCCAGTTGATGGGCATCCCTTCAATTTCCAGTTCTTTGCCACCATAAAATGAGCTGCTATAAATATTTTGGAACAAATAGGTCCTTTTCCTTTTCCTTTGATCTCGTTGGAATACAGACCTAGTAGTGGTATTGCTGGGTCAAAAGGTAAGTGCAGTTTTATAGTCCTTTGAGTGTAGTTCCAAATTGTCCTCCAGAATGATTAGACTAGTTCATAACTCCATGAACAACAGTGCATTAGTGCTCTCACTTTTCCACATCCCCTCCAGCATTTGTCATTTGCCTTTTCTTTTGTGGTAGCTAATCTGGTAGGTGTGAGATGGTATTAGGTAGGATTTTAAATCCTTGCCTAGGATAAACTAAACTGGAATGGGGCAAATATAGTAAAGGAAAAATTTATCCTGTCATTGCTAAAGAGACACATCACTACATCCATTAGAAATTAGATAAAGAGCAGAGAATTTCAATGGTTAACAGAAGTAAAATAAGGCACATTACCTGTTGATATCCCATGTCTATTGAATCTACAGTGGCTCCTAAGTGTCGAAGCTTTTCTGCAGCTATATCCATCATTTTAAAGATTTCTTGTCTGAAGTGAGGCAGGGGTTGAACAGAATCACTTTCAATGGCCACCCATTCCTTAAGTGACTATGAGGAAAGTCAGTGATCTAGTTAGTGTAGAGAAAGGGGAAAGGAAAGGGACAGCAATACCTAGAGAAATCTACTCCTCAAGTTTTCAGGAATATTTCAAGTCTGAACCCATCAAATTACCTTCTTTTCCCTTTGTCTAAAAGCAAACAAACTATAATCATATGATAGAAGAATAACTAACAGGCTGCTAGTTATTCTTGGGTTTATCCAATGAGATAGACTATTGGCAAAAAAAAAAAAAAAGCTGTAATGGCAAGGAAGTGGGACTTTTTGTTTTGCTCTTTTTTCTTTTGGAGTTATAGTTCTTCTCAGCACTAAAGTAATCAAGTGCCTTTGATTGAGACTTGCCTTTGTTTGAATCAGGAATCTTTGATTAATCAAGAGTCTATGATGACCTACTTAAGTCACATGAAAGCCCAAGTCACATGAGTTCGAGTCACATGGTTGTGATGCCCTCTGTGGGCTGACCTGGAAGAAGTGTATATATACTCTGAGGTTAGCATTTTGCTTCGGGGGCTCACTCCTTGGGAGAGTGTTCATGTGACTTGGCAAGATGAGACTCCGGGTAGCCGTTAAGGAGCCCCCAGCTTTGAAAACCCAGATGTTGGTGCTTCTCTCTCTCTCTGGTACCTATGTATGTATTGCTATGGACAGACAGTTAGAAGCCCTGTCTACTGATTTGTCTTATTTGCTCTGTTATGTATGTAATTTCTGTTTGTGTTTTTCTCTGAAGTTGAGGGTGCTGACTTTTTCCCCTGAACTAAGTGAATGATATATGTATGTTTAATTAAAGTGAGGTCGTATACCCCTTAAAGCTACTTTCCTTAGAAAAGCAGATCAAAGAACCTATGCTCGCAGCCCTCCTGTGTGCTGGTGTTGTTGGTCTTACACTTCCACAGCAGCTGCAAGCAGCATTAGTGTTACAAAAGCATTTAAAAGTTATTGCTATAAAATGTATAGTTTTTATTAAGAACTTCAGGAATAAAGGGGCTTTCTAATAAGCATCTGTCCTTTTTGTGGTTAATATAATTATTTCATGAGATCAAAAGATTAAGGGACCACCCTCACCTGCCTTTTTGTTAACATTATCAAAATTTAATCAGTTCTACATGGCCTCTACATGGCATAGATTTGCCAGGGAAGAGTGAATCTTCATTTCCTGTTAAGAACTTTTAAGGATTTTGGTGAGACTATGCAGCCTTCTCTTTTTTGGCTTTTCCCAGCAAAGGGTCATGCTATGGCATTGTCTTTTTTCTCATCTTGATTATATTTGGCTACTGCTCACCCTTATGCTACCTTGGGGCATCATGGAATATGGTATACCAGATTTGTTTAAAACAATAAGAACCCTAAAAGGATTTTTAGGCATTTCGTTTTTATTTATTTCATAGGCATAAGAAACTGTCTAGCATGGAAACTGCACATACACTAATAAAGATAGTCTGTCATTTAGAATTTTAGAGAGGTGTCAAGGATACTAAGAGGTTAAGTGACTTATCCAATGGTCACATGGTCAATATCTGTTAAAGGCAGGACTTGAACCCAGGTGTTCCTGTTTCCAAGGATAGCCCTGTAACCACTAAGCCAGGCTGTCTTTCTTTCAGTTATGTATCCAGTTGTTTTGCACTGAAACTTCAGTAATTCTGAATTTCTGATTTGGTATGCAATAGCCTATTAAACCTCTGGTCTTCTGCATTTTTTAACTGATATTTATGCTATGGCATTTTTTTTCTAAATCTACATTTTTATTTAAATGATTTTCTCAGGGGGAAAAAAAGATTGGTCTTGGACTCTTGGCCTTAATATTCTGCATCTTATCTTCCATTCATGATCTTTCTGGATAAAATTGCTTGTGCTTTTGCTGACCCACTTCCAACAGAATCCAATTGCTCACTGGTGGAACAAATTCTTTTTTAAACACATACTTTCTTTGACCAGGAATTCAGAAGGCAGAATTTTGTCCTGAATTTTTTGCAGCCTTTCTGATTTCCCTGTTTATTAACATCATTACTGTTACCAGGCTGCTATAAGAGTGGGTGTATTTTCAGCAGCAGAGAAAGATGTATTTGGACTTCATAACCCAACCTGGGACATTTTTATGTTAATGCCATCCTATTCAGTAAAGCTCCATTAAAATTTCTAACAAACAGATCTTGCTACTAATTCAACTATCCAATGTGAAAAGAAAAAATAAGTTAAGTCTTGAGTCACTTGGCTGGACTTCAATACATATTTGTGACTTAGAGCAAAATATGGGGTGGCTCCGTTTTACAGATATAGCAGTCCATTGTCAAGGACAAGAATAGGAAACTAAAAATCAGGGAGACCTGAGTTCTGGTTCTCCTTCAGACAGTTATTAGCGTGTAATGCTGGTCAAGTTATTTAGGTTTCCCAAGATTTAGTTTTCTCATTTGGATGAGACTCATCACAGGGTCCAGATTTAGTGTTAGAAGGGACTTCAGAGATCATCAAGTGTAACCCTGTTGTTTTATAGATAAAGAAACTTAGGCCCAGTAAGGAGAAATAGGTTGCTTGAGGTCACAATGATGGCAGAGCCATGTTTTGAACCCAGGTCCTCCGATTCCAAATGAATTCTTTCCAATGACACACTGCCTTTCAGAGAAAGGTGGTAAGGTGTCACTAACAATGCACCCTCTTCACCTGAAGGGTACATTCTTAAAATTATATATTGGCATTTATTCCTACCTGAATAAATTCATTTTGATGAAGATCAATGTACCGGAAGATATTCTCTAGCATTCTGGAGGAGGGAGGAGAGGAAGAGGAGAACAACCCTCCCTCAAGAAGGAGAAGCACTGTGAAGATGGAAGAAGCCTGCAAATTCAAGGGGAAAATGTCAGTTCAAAATAGAGTCAAGAACATTTACTCTTCATCCCACACTTAATTAAAGCTTTCTTCTCCTAGCTAAAGAAACAGCTGGGCTAAAATGCAAGGCCATAGAATTAGAAATGTGCTTTCATTCTTTCTCAAGAAGGGGATTTTTTTTTTCAGCCGATACAATTCATGAAGACTGTACATGGAGGAGCAGGGAGTACTGCAAAGTATTTGAGATGACAAGATGATGACAGGATCATAGTTCTGTAAGGGATAATGATGGTGGTGATGATAATAACAGTATCGTAACAATAAATAGCTAGCATTTATATAGCACCTACTACGTGCCAGGCACAGTGCTAAGCACTTTATAAATATTGTTCCACTTAATCCTCACAACAGCCCTGAGCTATAATATCCATTTTACAGAAATGCCACAGACAGTTAGCCACAGAGTTAGTAAGTGCCACAATTGAATGCCCTGCTTCCAGGCCTGGCTCTCTACTCACTGCACCACCTAGCTGTCTTCAGAGGCCATCTAATTCTACATCCTCATGTTGCAGTTGAGGAAACGGAGCCTTGGGGAGGTTAAATGATTTGTTCCGGAGCACACAGAGTAAGCACCTGAAGTTGGGGTTTGGAGCCTGATCCTCAGATTGTAAAAGTGTTCTTTCCCTATACCATGAAGGGATCTTTGCAGCACAGGAGGATTCATTCAATCAGGATTTATTAATTACCTTTTAAGTTTGGAGGGAGCACTAAAAAACAAGCTGCAGCCCTCATGAAGGTTTCACTCTGCTAGTTGTATTTTCTTACGTTCTTCCTCAAGCATAGCATTTAGAATGCTCAGGTATGAAATTATGAATGATATTATCAAACTTGTGATGGGTAGGTAAAGCAAAAGCCAAAGTACAATCCTAGAGGGAGGCTTTATCCCTTCTCTGTAGGTCCGACACACACACACACGTACATACACACGTATAGTAAGTTGATGTTATTAATTACATATTTTAGAATCATAGGCTCATAGAAACTTGGAGTTGGGAAGAAGGAAGGAAGGAAGGAAATTACATAGTATGTTTGTGAGTCAGAAACAGAACCCAGTTTTCTTGAGCTTATTTCCTACATCTATCTATCTATTAATTTATCTATATTTGTATATATTTTCTTTATTTGTTTATTTAGTGAAGTATATGCCTACAATGGAAACTCTCTTTAAAGAAAATACCTCTATTAATACAAATGGAAAATTTCTGTACCTTACTGTCTAAGAGAGTTGCCAGGGGTACTAAGAGGATAAGGGGTTTACTCAGGGTCACACATAGCTGGTATGTATCAGAGACAGGACTTAAACCTGTGCTGTCCTAACTCCAATGCCAGCTCCTCTATTCATTAGTCAGTACTCCCTCTTTCACTATGCTGACTGAATATACTATAATAATAATGATGTTCTCAATAATCTGTCATTAGGTCATATTGTTTTTCTAGCACTGGTGAAGTCTTTGACTTGATACTCTGACATTCTCGTTTAGTCCCTTTTTGACCCATGGGATACCTTTTCAAAATGATTGGCTATCAAAGGGGCAATGTCTTTGATCACAAAACCAAGAAAAGCTGCTGCTCTGATTAAAGATTGCATGAATTGGTCTTAGCCAAAGGCTTCACAGACCACTAGACTCTAACCTTTTCGTTATCTATGCGTGTTTTCTCCCCCACTGCCTATCACAGTGCTCGGCACATCATAGTCACTTAATAAGTGCTTCTTGCTGCTGATAATAAACTCACTCTTTTTAATATTTATATTTTGTAAGATACTCATGATTTTGTCTCAGCTTTACAAACAGGACATAGAGCTTTAGAGCTGGAAAGAGCCCTAGAGATCACTAGTCTGATTCACTCATTTTACAGATGAGGAACTGAGACCTGGACAGGGTAAATGAATTGCCTAAGGTCACACAAGTGGTAACTGGGGGTAGGTCTTCTGACACCAAATTCAATCCTCTTTGTGTCTTTTTTTTTTAATAGCATTGAGGGGTTTTCAAAGATGAGCCTTTGAGCGGTTAATGAATTTCCTTCTTTTCTGCTTGTTCTCACTCCCTGCCAAAGGTATCACATGTAAATGTCTCTGGTGAATATAACAACAATTTAGTTTATTCATTAGTGTTAAGGATGTTGGAGAAATTTATTCTCATTATTCTGAAAGTCTTATAGCACACTGGTTAAAAAGCTCTGCCCTTATCAACTGAGCCAAAGAATCATGTGCCTAGATCATTTCTACGAGCAAAATGGAAAAAGGGTAATTACCATGGTAAGAAAGGGTTATGTGACTAGACACTTTGGTTTAATTTTCAGATATTTCAAATGAGTTTACACTTACATGCAGTTGAGTGTGCAACTGCCACTTCTCTGTTTCATTTGCAATATCGGGGCCAATGATGTGTTCTAAATGTGTCCTAAAATATTTTCACGTGCATTAGATTGTAATGTTGGAAATCCAACTCTTAAGGATTGATATTAATGCAGAGAATTGCAGGCACTGAGGCAAGTTGGGGGTGGGGGTAGGTGAGGTGGTGTGGAATGATCTGGGTCGGGGAAGCCTTGTAGACCCCTTAAATCACAAAAATTTAGGCAAGTAATAGCGTTATTCATATGCAAAGCTGGAGCTAAACAGAATTTTATGTCTGAATTCATGCCTTGATGTGACTGAGTCAGTGGGAAAGAGGAAACCTGAACCATGGCCATACCAACATGTCATTGTAAGGAGCTGGGGTAAAGGAACCCAGAATACATTTAGCCATAAAAGGCCAAAGCTTTAGGGCGGCAGGTTGTCCAGTTTCCTGATATTCTCTGCCTTACCTCCTCAGCAGACATTGATTTTCTGGTGTGAATGCAGAAGAAACCGCATCCCTAGCAACCTCTCCAATGCTACATGCTACTCTCTGACCACAGGGAATAGCAGATACTCTTGGCTTCTTACTCTCACTTCCAGGTTATACTTTTGCCATTATCACTTAGTATCCTCTCCTCCATTGAAGGTCAGTCATAGTTTTTATCACCCAGTCCCTGTCTCATTTCTCCCTCTCCAATGCAGCCTCCACAAAGCTGCCCAAAACAATGGTTCCCAACATGGGACATATAAGATGATCTATTGGGGCACAGCAAGGAAATATTGGAATTATTTTGAAAAAGAAATTAAGCTTTACTAAGATTTAACATACAGATTGACTCTCATCCTCACTCAGCTGAGACACTATGCGTCTGGACATTCATCTAAATGTGAAAAGAAACACTCCTCTCCCATATAATTTGGTATAATACTTGTTTCTTCAAATTTTCAGCAACATTTTTATGCATCTCACAACAATATAGGCTAACAATAGAATGCATTTTAGGTTTCTTTCCCCCCACATTGTTTTTTATGAATTATTTCAACAATTTTTAGGAAGAACAAGTGCTTCCCTAACGGTATGTAGGGTTTTTTTTGTCTTTTTCTATCAAGTAAGAAAAGGTTTCCAAACATTTTCACTAAGTCGAGAGAAATTTTGTTAAGTACTGGATTAAGTGTGATTGTCATTGATGTCACCTTGTCATGGACCTGACAAGGAGCTAGGAATCCTGGGAGTGGAAGGGGCAGTCCTGCCTTTTTTTTCCCTCTATCCATTTGTGCTCATATCTTTAATATTTTCAATCTCAGTTTTTTTGCCAGTATGTTTTTAAACCACTCATCCATTTTGTGAGGGTAGCTTAGGTAAAACTAGATGATATAATCCATAAATTCACTTACCCAATGCATGAAAAAATCTAGTTTTTAAATGTTGAAAGAGAATGAATGGAATATGAGAGCTCCATTGTCAATAATCACAATGTGGTACTTTTAAAAGTGAAAAATTCTACTTTTCTATCCCTGGAAAATGATGCCCAGGGGTGGTTGTCATAACCTGAAATAACTGCCTCATTTCTGTGTTATTGCTTTGGATAGAAAAGGCAGATTAGTGTAGTGGGAAGAGTATTTGATTGGGAATGAGGACAGTTAGTGTTTGAATCCTCTCTGCCACTTTTGTCTGTATAATCATCATCGATAATAATAGCTGACATTTTATTATGTGGTGATTTAAATATATTATCTTAGTTGATCCTCACAATAACCACTTGAGGTAGACATCAAATTCAGTGCTCTTACCACTACTATTGCCAAAATAATCAAAATATTACATGCATTTATTAAGCACCCACTTACTATGTGCCAGGCATTGTACAAATCCCTGAGGTTACAAAAAAAAAACCAGTCCTTTCTTTCAAAGACCTCCCCTTCTAATGGGGGGAGACATGCAAACAACTAGGAACAAATAAAATCTATGCAAGATAAATTGGAGATAATCTAGGAGGAAAGGAATCAGCGTTAAGAAGGATCAGGGAAGACTTCTTACAGAGGATGGAACTTTAGTTGAGTCTTGAAGGAAGTCAAGGAAGCCAGAAGGCAGAAATGAGAAGAGAGACAGTTCCAGGTATTGGGGACAGCCAATGAAAATGCAAGGAAGTTGGAGGACAGAGTGTCTTGTGAAGGAGCAGCAAGAAAGCCAGTGTTACTGGACTATAGAGTTTGTGGAGGGAAGTAGGGTTTAAGAACAATGGGAAGGTAGGAGGGGACTAAGTTTGGAAGGGTTTGAAAATGCTTTAAAATATTTTGTTATTTTATCCTGGAAGTTATAGGGAGTCATTTGATTTTTTGAATAGAGAGGTGATACAGTCAAACCTGAGCTGGAGTTGGGAGGGAACTGAGGCAAAGGAGACCAAACAGAAGGCTGCTGCAGCAGTCCAGGTACAAGGTGATGAGAGTCTTCTCTAGACTGGAGGCAGTATAAGAGGAGAGAAAGAAGTATATACAAGGGATGAGAGATATTATGAAGGCAGAATCAGTAGGACTTGGCAATTGTTTGGATATGGGGCACGAATGGTGGTGAGAGAGTGAGGAATCAAGAATGACACATAGTTTTGAGTCTGAGTGACTGGGAGAATGGTGGTAGTCTTGGCACTAAGAAGAAAGTTAGAAAGGGGGAGAGATTTTAGGGAAAGATAATGAGTTCAGTTTGGGACAGTTGAGTTCAAAATGTCTACAGGACATCTGGTTCAAGGTGTCCAATAGATAGAGATGCAAGACTAGAAGTCAGCAGAGATTTAGGACTAGAAATTAGGTTTGAGAGTCATTTGCATAGAAATTACAATTGAATCCATAGCAGCTAATAAAATCACTATGAGAAATAGCAGAGAGAAAAAATAAGAGTGTCCTGGACAGAGCCTTGGAAGACATCCACAATTAGTAGGCATATCCAGGATGAAGCTCCAGCAAAGGAAATGGAAGAGAAATCAAAAAGGTCAGAGGGGAATCAGAATAGAATAATACCATCAAAACCCAGAGAGAAGAGAGCATCAAAGAGTAATTAAGACTATGAAAGGTTGCAGAAAGGTAAAGGAAGGTGAGGATTGAGGAAAGTTCATTAGATTTGGCAATTAAGAGGTCATTGGTAACTTTAGAAAGAGCAGTTTAAACTGAATGATATGGACAGAAATCAGAGCATTAAGAAGAGTGAGAGAAAAGGAAATGGAGGTACAGACTATAGACAGACTTCTCAAGGAGCTTAATCATGAAATAGGGGAAGAAATATAGGATTACAGCTGGTAGGAATGTTCAGATCAAGTAAGATTTATCTGAGGATGAAGGAAACAGGAGTGTGTTTGTAGGCAGTAGGGAAGTACCCAGTAGACAGGGAGAGATTGAAGACAAATATGAGTGGGGGCGATAGAGGGGGCAATCTGCTGGAGGAGATGTGATGTAGTGGGATCACTTGTGTATGTAGAGGGGTTTGCATTGGCAACGAGAAGGGTGTCTCTTCACGTGAGATAGGAGTGAAGGAAGAAATAGTAGTGGAAGGTATCTGAATGATGTGACAGGAAAAAGGGGAAAAGAGGGAGCTCTTGGTGAATAGCTTCAATTTTTTCAGTGAAATATGAGGCAAAGTTCTCAGTTGAGAAGATGAGAGAAGGGAGCCCCAGGAAGCTTAAGGAGAAATGAAATAATTTGAAAAAAACTGCCAGGATGAGTAGGATAAGGAATCAATCGGGGAAGTACAAAAGGAGTGCCTTGCCACAGTGAAGGCCCAGTTAATAATATGACTATAAATTTGTGGTGGATCTAGTCAGGAAGGTTTCATGATTTTTTCTAGCTTTGTTCAGTAGCACATGAGTAGGAGGGAGGGTAGCAGACAGTGGGAGTAAGCCAAGGGTGAGGCTTAGCAGGGCAAGATAAGCTGTAGACTAAGGGGACAAAGCACTTGAAGAGGACAATGTAAAGTTGAATTGGTTCACCAAAGAGTCAAGATTGGGAAGAAAGGAGAGTGTAGCCAGTGCAGGGGTGATGGCCTGGGAAAGAACTGGGGGGTGGAAGGATTACAGGGCAGAGTCAAGATGAAGAACAAAGTTAGGGGATATAAAGCAGAGGGAAAGAATCTTGCCAGCAATGACTAAGAAAGAGACCCCCTTCTGTGATTGTCACAGGACATGCTATTTCCTTTACCTTTATAGAGATGGACAATGAAGGTGTCTTTGAACTCCTCAGGGATAACCTCCTCTTGCCATATAACTTGGAAAATTCCAGTCAGCTTTCATATGAGCAATGGACCTCCCACCTTGTAGACCTCAGCTGAAATAGAATCAGCACCAGGTGCTTTGACACAGGAAAAGAGCCTAATGGCATTTAAAACCTCTTCTTCAGTTGGAACTTCAACTAGGAAGGGATGGACTTCAATCTGAGGTGAATGGTCAATGGCTTCAGCATTGACTGTCTGATTTTGGTCTGTTGAGAATATTATGGAAGTATTCAGCCCATATCTCTAGGATCATGTCCTTATCATTAATTAATGTGGCTCCATCAGCACTAAGTAGTTGAGATGAACTGGGACTTTGTCCCATAAATAGCCTTCAGAGGATCATAAAAGTACTTTAGGTTGTTACAATCAGCATAAAACTGAATTTCATCTGCCTTCTTACTGAGCCAAGATTCCTGCATCTCTCTAAGCTTTGCTTGTACTTTACTTTTGATGGAATTAAATGCTGCCTTCTTACAGACAGATGAACTATCCTGCTGGTAAACACTGTGGAGTTCTTGTTTTTCATTTAGCAACTTCTGAATTTCCTCATCATTTCCATCAAATTAGTCTTAATGTTTGCAAGTGCTCTGACACAGATGAGCAAATGCAGTGCTGTACACCAAATTTCTGAAAGCCTCCCACTCCTTTTCTGCTCCACTGTTGCCAACCATGTGTTGGCTCAACTTTCCCTTCAAGTTGTAACAAACTGTTCCCACTCAGAGAAGTGCTCCAATCCATTGACATTAGTTCTTCTGGTATTCATTTTGCCTTGGGGCCTCCACTTTTGTTGAATGTGAATGTTTAGCTTGGAAAGGAATGTCTATGATTGGTCCAGCACTCTGCACCACACAGTACCTTCATCACTTTCATCTCCTTCTGTCTCTTCTCCTTACAATCACATATTCTATTAAATGCCAGTGTTTGCTGTGAGAGTGCCTCCATGAAGTTTTATTGCATTTAGATAAATGGAAGACAGCGTTGGTAATAAGAAGGTCATGAGATGCACAAATCTTCAGTAGTACGTGACCATTGCTGTTGCTGTTTTCAACTTCATTCCTCCCAAGGACTCTCTGACATGTCTGATAGTCTGAGCCTACTCTAGCATTAAAATCACCCAGAATTATAAGTTTGTCCTCTTTTGAAACACTGATAATAAAGGTCTCCAAATCTTCACAAAGTTTTTCTTTGACCTCATCAGGGTTTGTCATGGTGGGAGGATAGGCACTAATGATGGTGGCATGGAGTTTTCTTGCAAGTGGCAATTGCATTGTCATGAGTCTGTCACTCAGTCCTTGTGATAGACATACAAGCTTGTTGACTAGATTAGTTTGATTGCAATACCTACACCGGCTTCACGGCATTCCTCTTAACTGCAGCCGCTCCAGAAAAAAACATATATCCAGCTCTGACTTCAAGCTGGCCTTCATTTGCCAGCCTTGTTTCACTCAGAGCTGCTATTTGGGCATGACAGTGGTGAGTTCTTTTGCAACAAGAGACTTCCCCTGAACACACCCTATGCCCCAAGGATGAAAATGTGGGAGAGGTCAGCAGGAGACTCATTCTTGGGGTCTGAACGATGGCAGCCAGGGATTCAAAATCACTGGGATGGGAAGGGTGATGGGGTAGAAATGTTAATCATTGAAGAATGAGTTCAGGTAGGTTATGGGTCCATATGGGTTCAGGTTGGGGTAGAGTTATCTCAGGGCACCAGACAGCTGTGAGCAGCAGGAGAGGTTGGAGAGGATACCAGCTGTGGGAGCCCAGAGAAGGCGAGGGTACCTAGAACATTATGGAATGGCTGCTTAGGGAGGCTAGGAAGCTCTCCCTCTTCCTGGGCAGGTGGAGGTGAGGCAATAGCTGCAAAGCACTTTATATACATTATCTCAAATGATCCTTACAGCTTCCCTCCAGTGCTATGAGGTAGATGCTCTTATGACCCTCCTTTTATAAATGAAGAAACAGGCAGAGAGAGTTTAAGTGACATCCCCAGGATCACACATCTAGTTAAGCGTATAAATCACGAGTCAAACTCAGACCCTCTTGCACTCTATCCAAAGTGCCACCCAGCTCCCTCACAATAGGCGTTTATTAAGTACCTACTATGTGCCACAAACTGTGCCAAGTACTGGGGATCTAAAGAAAGGCAAAAATATTTCCTGCTCTCAAGGAACTCACAGTCTAATGGGGGAGACAACATGCAAACAACTGGGTACGAACATGCTATATACAGGATGAATTGGAGATAATTTCAGAGGATCCGGGGTTAAGGAGGATCAGGGAAGACTTCTTGTAGAGGGTGAAACTTTAACTGAGCTGTGAAGGAAGCCAGAAGGCAGAAATGAGGAGAGAGAGAGTTCCAAGCATGAAGGACAGCTAATGAAAATTCCAGGGAGTTGACAGCAAGAGTGTGAGTGTAGAGGTGACAAGCAAGAAGGTTAATGTCACTGGACTATAGAGTTTGGGGATGGAGAGGAAGTTTTAAGAAGGCTGGGAAAGTAGGAAGGGCCAAGTTATAAAGGGCTTTTAAAAGCCAAGCAATTTTATTCCTTGATCCTGGAAGTAATAGAGAGTCATTTGATTTTATTGAATAGATTTTATTGACACGGTCAGACCTGAGCTAGAGTGGAAAGAGATTTGAGGCAAGGAGACCAACCAGCAGTCGAGGCATGAGGTGATAAGGGCCTACTCCAGAGTGGTGGCGATGTCAGAGAGAAGGAAACATACTAGAGATGAGAGACATTAGGCAGCTGGAATTGGACTTGACAATTGATTGGATTTGGAAAGACTGGAGGCGGTGAAAGAAAATGAGCAAAGAATAATAACGCTCGACCTCACCGGACTTCAGTTTCTTTATGTGTCGAATGGGGTTAACCACCCCCATAGTACTTACCACACTGAGCTGTTGTGAGGATCTAGGTAGGACTGATCTCCAAGTTCCCTTTTCCAGATCTAAATCTATGATTTTATGAAATACATAGGCTTTCCATGGGAACATTCTTTCTGAGTTGAACAGTGTAGTGAGAACGGAGCAATTGTCCCCCAGCATTCTTTCATCCCCTATCAATGGCTGGCTGAGCTGAAAATTAGCATCATGGCAGCAAGCAAATTAAAAGTGACTAACACAACTCATCCAGGCAGAAAGGAGAAAGAGGCACTGATTTCTTAGCCCGTACATTTCTATGTGCCCCATTACTATTTCTGCAGCTCATTAATACAAACTTCGTCATGCAATCCTGCTTTTTGTCAACAACCAGAAAGAGTTGCCACTCAGTTGTTTAAATGTGCGAGTAATCAAGTGTAGATGATTAGTTTAATGTCAACAAGATTGGTTTAATCAAATTTACCCAGCTAGGTAGTAAGTTTGCACTTGGAAAATCAGAATAAGGAAAGAGGCTGAAAATGGGCATGGGGGAAGCATTTAAGATATAATCCTGAAATGTGATGTTTTATTTGAAGTGATAGAGTGAAGTGAAGAAAGATATGAGCTCAACGTTGGCAGAATATACAGAATTAGGATGTTAGAAAACACCAGAAATTAGAACTATGGGCTTTGTAGAGGCAAAATGATTTATTGTTTGACGGTAAAAGCAATAAAACCAATCATAGAACAAAATTTGCAGTAAATATCCCTTGCAGTACTCCCTGTGAATGAAGTAGAAAGTTTAAATAGTAAGTTTGTAAGGACAAAATAAAGGCAAAATGAAATATTTTAAATTCATGAGAGTAAGAACATCAACCAGAAGGTGGTGCTAACAAACCACTCATGCTCACGCATGGTGTTTTGATTTGTTTTTCCAATGGGAACAATGACTGGACTGCTTTCACATTGTAGGAGGAATTTGCTTAGGTCAAGGGAAACCACAGGTTACAGGATCAAGAGCCAAAAGGCTGAAAAAGAAGCAAGAAGAAATTAGATCCTTTATCTCCTGCGGTGGGGCAAGTTAAAGATCAACAGCCTCGTAGGAAGAGAAAGTAGCAAGTGGGGCATTTTTGCAAGAGACACATTTAAATTAATTTTTAACATTTTCATCTCTTTTTAATTTTATTTAAAGTATTAGAACTTCACACCAATAGAATTAAAAGTTTAAAAAAATTAAGTAAAATATAGACCAAAAAGAAAGGAAAATAATAATTTCAACTCAAATTAGAACATCTCAAATGCTGTTTGAGAATAAGCACTATTGAGAGTTCTTGGTTGTGGCCGAAACAAATCAAAACAAAACAAAAAACTATACTGAGGACCGATCATTTTCAATTTGTTGTTTCTGATAAAGTAGCCAGAAATGACTCACTCATTTCACTCCTTTCCCTATTTTGCATTTCATAAGATTTAAAGTTGGACTTAATCTTAAAGATCACCTGGTCTGTCACTGATTTTATAGAAACGGAAACTGAAGCCTGCAGAGAGGGATTTGCTCAATGTTACACAATAAGAGCTGTATTTGAATACCAGTCTTCTGAATCCACGTCTAGTGCTCTCAGGCAAGAAAAGAATATGTTTGTCATTTAAATCTACTGTACAATTTCTTTTTGGTCAAATATCACTTGTCTTTTCATTTTTGGATTTGGTTGTTATTTCAAGGCTTTGATTGCAACTGCTTTTATGATATGGGAAATGAATGAATGAATAGTAATAGCTAGCATCCCTATGATTATGTACTATTATATAATAGTTCATTGTTTCGCCATCTACAATAGATGCCTTCTGACTTTCTTCTTAACTCTTTATAGTCTGGCTTCTGACCTCATCATTTAACTGAAACTATTCTCTCCAAATCACCAATGATCTATTTTTATTATTTAGGGTTTTTTTTTGTTGATGTCATGCATCACCATAGCTTTCCATGCATCCCTCCCTTTCTCCCTTGCAGAGAGTCATCACATATGACAAATAGTATTTTTTTAGAGAGGAAAAAAAAAGTCAGCTGATACATTGAAAAAGTCTGAAATTATGTGCAACGTGTAACATTTGTGGACCTCCCAACCTCCAGAGGTAGGTTGGGAGCATCTTCTCATACCTCTTCACGTAAGTCCCATTTGATCTTTATAATTTTGTTACATTTACTTTTGGTTTTTTGGTGTGTCATTGTTCTTTTCATTTATACTGTTGTACTCATTGCTAGAGAAGGAAACGGGACCACACCAGTGTTTCTGCCTAGAAAACCCCAAATAGAGTCACGAAGAGTTGGATGCAACTGAACAACACTCAAACATGTTGTTTTCTTGGCTCTGCTTACTTCACTCTGTATCAGTCCATGGAGATCTTTCCATGCTTTTCTGTATTTGCCACACCCATCATTACAGCACAGTAATATCCTGTTACATTCATATACCACAATCTTTTTTAGTCATTCTCCAATTGATGGGCATCAATTTTGTTTCCAATTCTTAGCTATCACAAAAAAAATGCTGTATAAAATTTTTGGAAGGACTTTTTGTTATTGATAGCTTTCTTGGGATACAAGCTCAATAATAGAATCTCTGGTTCAAAGGGTATGGACACTTTAATCACTTTATTTGCATACTTCCAAGTTGCTTTACAAAATGGCTGTACCATTTTACAGCTCCACCAATAATGTATTGGTGTACCTATCTTTCCACAACCCCTCCAACATTAAATGTTGCCATTTTTTGTCATTTTTAATGATTTGCAAGATGTGAGGTGAAATTTCAGGGTTGGAATCTTCCTTGCTCTCCATTGCCACTTGCAGGTTCTCATCCTTCTTCCTTCATTCAGTAACCTTTCTTCTTTGACATTCATGCTATTCATATCTATCACCCAATCAAAACCCTGGTAGCAGTGGTCTATAGACCCCCATGTCACTCTCCTTCCTTTTTCAATGAATTTGATAATTGGCTTACAATTTTTCTTTCCTCCCCAAATCCTGCCCTCATTCTAGGGGACTTCAACATGTGTATTGATTCTCCCTCAAATACCCTAACCACTCAGTTCCTCAACCTACTCTCCTCCCATGACCTAATCCTCCACCCAATTTCAGCCACACACATAAAGATGATCTTGCCCTCAATCTCACCCTCACCCACAAATGTACTACCTCCATGTTCAAAAATTCTGAAATCTCCTTATCCAGTCATAATCTACTAGTTTTTCACCTCTTTCTGCCTTCCTTTACGTAACTCTACCATTCATTCTCATTGTGACCTCTAATCCCTTGACCCCTCAATACTCTTCAAGGTTGTCTTTCCTGCACTAGCCACTCTCTCCCCTTCTCCCCATCTTGACTCCTTGGTGAACCAATTCAACTCTACAATGTCCTCCTCTCTTGAATCCCTAGCTTCCTTAGCATATTGCTTATTACACCCAGCCAAACCTCAGCTTTGGATCATTCCCAGAATTTGTCATCTTCAAACCTACACATGGGCTGCTGAATGAAGGAGGAGAAAAT
This sequence comes from Phalanger gymnotis, assembly GCA_028646595.1. NCBI lineage: Eukaryota > Metazoa > Chordata > Mammalia > Diprotodontia > Phalangeridae > Phalanger > Phalanger gymnotis. Next base: position 180,540,989 of record CM053622.1, read on the forward strand.
CAAGCAACTGTTCTGACCTGGTTCACCATAAATTTGTTACATAATGTCAGCTGGGACCTCACTGCTGCTAGGCAATCCTACCTTATTAATTCATTACCCCACTCAACACAGCAGCTCTTCTAAATCTTTTTAACCCTCCTCAAACCTCCCATGGCTCCCCTCCCTCCACTCTCTCAGCTGAGAACCTTGCCTCATAGTTTACAAAAAACATTGAGGCCATTCACCATGAGCTCCCTCTTGTCCTCTCTCCTCATCTCCTTTCACTCAGGTGCCTTTTGCCATTCCTCCTTCCCCCTGCATCACATGATGAAGTAGCCTTGCTCCATATAAAGGCTAACACTTCTTTGGGTCCAGATGATCCCATTCTATTCTGTCTCCTCCAACAGATTGATCCCTCTGTCATCCCCCCTCTTTCACTTATTTTCAATCTCTCACTGTCTACTTGTTCATTTCCCACTGCCTACACCTGCCCTATCCTAAAACAAAATAAAACAAAACCCTTACTTAATCCTCCCATCCCTGCTAACTAATATCCTATTTCTCTTATGTCCTTTGTAGCTAAACCCCTTGAAAAGGCCATCTACGATAGTTGTTTCTACTTTTTCTTCTCTCACTCTTAACCTCTTACAATCTAGCTTCTGACTTTATCATCCTAACAAAACTACTTTCTCCGAAGTTACCAGTGATCTCTTAGTTGCCAAATCCTACGGCCTTTTCCCAGTCTTCATTCTCCTTGACCTTTCCACTACCTTTGACGCTATTGATCATACTATCCTCCTTGATACTCTCTTCTCTATAGGTTTTCAGGACACCATTATCTCCTAGTTCTTTTCCTCCCTATCTGATCCTTTTCTATCTCCTTTGCTGGATCCTCTTTCAAATCACTGTCTAACCCAAGATGTTCCTCAGGTTCTGTCCTGGGTCCTCACCTCTTTTCCTTCTACACTGCTTCACTTGAGAGGGGTGATTTCGTCAGCTCCCAAGGATTTAGTTGCCATATTTATGCTGATGATTCTCAAATCTACCCTTCTTGCCCCAGTTTCTCTGCTGACCTCTAATCTCACATCTCCAACTATCTTTCAATAGACATCTTAAACTCAGTATGTCCAAAACAGAACTCATTATCTTTCTCTTTAAACTTTCCCACTTATACCTTCTCTGTTACTATTATAGAGGGCACCATTCTCCTCTTGCCTTAGGCTCACAACCTAGGAGTCATCACAATTCATCACAATCTCTCACCCTCCTTATTCAATTGCTTGCCAAGGCCCTGCTGATTTCACCTTTGCATCATCTCCAGAATATGCCCCCTTCTCTCCTCGGACACTACCACTACTCTCTCATCGCCCCAGGCCTTGATTACTGTAAAGACTGCTGGGCATTTGCCTACCTCAAGTCTTTTCCCATCCCAATCCCTCCTTCATTCATCCAGTAAAGTGATTTTCCTAAAGTACAAGTCCAGTCATACCACCTTCTTTCTCAATAAATTCCAGCGACTTTCTATTGCCTCCAGGACTAAGTCTAAATGCTCTGTTTGCCATCCAAAGCTCCTCATTACCTAGTCCCTCCTACCTTTTCAGACTTCTTACACCTTACTCCCCTAAATGTTCTCTTTGGTCTAGTGACACTGGTGTCTTGGCTGTTTCATAAACAAGACATTCCATCTCTTAGTTCTAGCCATTCTCTCTGACTGTCCTCCACCCCTGTAATTCTCTCCTTCCACTCCAACCACTGATCTCCTTAGTTTCCTTTTATGTGCCAACTAAAATTACACCTTCTATAGGAAGCCTTCACTAAGACCTCTTAATTTCAATGCTTTCCCACTGCTAATTATCTCCTATTTATTCTGTATATAGTTTGCTTTGCATATATTTGTATGTATGTTCTCTCCTCCATTAGACTGAAAGTTCCTTGAAGGCAGGGACTGGCTTTTTTTTTTTTTTGCCTCTTTTTGTATCCCCAGGGATTAGCACAGTGCCTGGCATGTAGTAGGTACTTAATAAATGTCTTTGTATTGAATTGTTTTATTTGCATTTCTCTTATTATTAGTGATTTAGAACTTTTTTTTCATGTGGTTGTGAATAGTTTACAGGTCTTTTGAGAACTGTTTGATCATATCCTTTGACCATTTATCTTTTGGGGAATAGCTATTAGTCCTATATATTTATTCATTTTTATATATCTTAGATATCAAACCCTTATCAGAAAAATTTGACACTAAGATTTTTTTCCCATTTGGCCACTTCTCTTCTTATCCTAGATGCATTAATTTTGTCTATACAGATGCTTTTCAGTTTCAAGTAATTAAAGTTATCTACTTTATCTTTTGTAATTACCTCTATCTCTTCTTTGATTAAGAATACATCTCCTATCCATAGCTGCGAGAAGTATATGATTTATTTCTCTTCTAATTTTTAATAGTATGACCTTTAATATTATTTTGTTGTTCAGTCATTTCAGTCATGCCTAACTCTTCATGACCCCATTTGGAGTTTTCTTAGAAAAGATACTGAAGTGGTTTACCATTTCCTTTTCCAGGTCATTTTACAAATGAGGAAACTGAGACAAACTAAGTTAAGTGACTTGTCCAGGGTCACACAGCTAGGAAGTGTTTGAGGCAATATTTAAACTCAGGAAGGTGAGTCTTCCTGACTCCAGATTCAGCACCTTATTCACTGTGCCACTTAGCTGCCCCTTTAATATTAAGGTCATTCTAAACATCTATTTAAAATGTATTGTGAAAGGTGTTGCTTTAAGCCTAATTTCTGCCAGCCTTCTTTCCAGTTTTCCCAGCAGTTTTTTTTTTAATCACATAAGGAGTTTTTCCCTAGGTAATTTGTTTTCCACTTTATCAAACACAGGGTTATTGAGTTCTATTGTAATCTCTCTTATGTAGTCTGTTCCACTGACATATCTCTCTATTCTTTAACCAAAACCAGATAGCCTTGTTACCTGCCATTTTATAATGTAGTCTGAGGTTCTGAAGTGCTATTCCGTCTTTATCTTTAATATTTTTTTCAGCATTTTCTTTGCTATTCTAGATCTTTTGTTTTTTCAAATGAATGTTGTTATTATTTTATCAAGTTCTTTAAAGTATCCCCTAGCTAATGTGATTGGTATAGCATTAAAAATTTAAATCAATTTTGATAGTAGTAATCTTTAACTATATTAGCACAGCCTAGCCATGAGCCCAGAATATTTCTCCAGCTAATTAGGTTGTTCTTCATTTCTTTAAGGAGAACTCTGTAATTGAATCTGTAATTGAACTTTTTGTGCTTTGGCAGTCTGTTCTCCATATATTTTATGCCTTTTGTAGTTTATTTGGAATGGGATTTACCTTTCTATTATTGTTTCTTGTGTTTTGTTATTATTATATAGAAATACTGTTGATTTTGAGGATTTATTTTGTAGCCTGCACCTTTACTGAAGCTATTAATTTGTCTTTATTAGAATCTTCTCAGATTCCATGGAGTTTTCTGATTAAATCATCATATCATTAACAAACAAGGATAGTTTTATCTCCTCTTTATTTATCTTTATTCCTTTGATTTCTTTTTCTTGTTTTATTGCTATTGCTAGCATTTCCAGAACTGCCTCAAATAATACCAGGGTGAGTAGGTATTCTTGCTTCATTCTTCTATTTATTAGAAAAGGTTCCCCATTGCACATGATACTTGCTATTAGTTTCAGATATTTGCTTTGTATGATATTAAAATTTTCGAAAGGCCCCTCTATACCTAAACTTTGTAGGGGTTTTTGTTTGTTTTTAGCTTAAAAGAGTTTTATACTTTATCAAATGTTTTTTCTGCATCTATTGAGGTGATCATGTGGTTTTAGATTTTTTTTTTTTAAATGTGATTATGTTGATTGTTTTCCTCATGTCAAACTGCCTTCCCTAACTCCAACTGCCTTCAAATATCTCTAACTGGATGTCCAGTAGACATCTTCAACTCAATATCCCCAAAACAGAACTCATCATCTTTCCTCCTAAAACCTCCCCCTCCTACCTTCCCTATTACTGCAAAGGGCAACATCATCCTCCCCAGTCCCTCAGGTTTGCAACTTTAGAGTTATCCTGGATTCTTCGCGCTCCTCAAGACACATATCCAAGCTGTTGCCAAGGCCTATTGATTTCCCTTTTGCAAGTAGCTCTCAAATAAGCCCACTTCTCTCCTCTGACATAGCCACCACTCTAGTGCAGACCCTCATCACCTCACATCATCCTCCTTGCATGCCTGGTGTAAATCCTTACTTGATCATAATGAATGACTTCTTGGATAAATCACTGAAGTCTGTTCGATAGGATTTTGTTTTAAATTTTTGAGTCAATGTTCGTTAAAGATATTGGCCTCTAATTTTCTTTCAGTGTTTTATCTTTCCGTGGTTTAGGTATTAGGACTATATTTGTCTAATAAAAGGATTCTCAATGTTTGAGAAAGATTTGTGAAGTTTTATCACTGTTCTTTAAAAGTCTGATAAAATTCTTCTATGAATTCATCAGGACCAATTGTTTTATTTTCTCCTTTGGTACTTTCTTTATAGTAATTTCCTTTTCTGAGATCCAGTTATTTAAGATCTCTAGCTGCTCTTCTGATAGTGTGAGTATTTTATTTTTTGAAGGTATTCCTCTAGTTCTCTCATGTTCTCAGTTTTGTTAGCATGTGCCTGTGCATAATACATTCTGATTATGTTTTTTATTTCTTCTCGTTTTTCTGTGATTTCGCCCCGATCATTTACTGTTTTACTAATTCGATTTTTTGCCTTCTTCTTTTTAATCAGATCAAACCAATGATCTCTTAATTGCAAAATCTAATGACTTTTTTCTCAATCCTTGTTCTTCTTGACCTTTCAGTAGCATTTGACACTATTGATCACCCTTTTCTCTTGGATACTCTCATGACATTACTCTCTCCTGGTTTTCTGCCAACTTCTCAGTCTCCTTTACAGGACCTTGATCTAGGTCAAGCCTGCTACTGTTGGATGTCCCATAGGGTTCTATTCCGGGCTCTCTTCTCCCTTTTCACTACACTTCACTTGGTGATCTCATTAACTCCAATGGATTCAATTATAATCTCTATGCTAATGATTCTCAAATCTACCTGGCCTGCCTTGTAGTTGTTGTTTGTCCTTCATTGTGGAAGAGGACAGTGATATCACAAGCATGGTGTCCTGACTTGTGCACAAACTGGATTTGAGTGAGGAAGAGCTGAACAGTCATCAGCCTTGATCTCTCCTTCAGAGTCATTGGAATCCAGTGACAATCTACCTCATCCTGCCTTAACCTTTTTGCTGACCTACAGTGTCGTATTTCCAACTACCTTTCAGATATCTCCAACCGGATAGCCATCTTAAATTCAACATGCCCAAAACTAAACTCATTATCATTCCCCCTTAACTCTCTCTCCTTCCTAACTTAATGACTACTCAACTATTATTGAGGGCACCACCATTTTCCCCCGTCCCCCAGACTTGCAACCTAAGTATCATCCTTAATTCCTCACCCTCTCTCACTCCCTAAATCCAATCTGTTGACAACACCTGTTGATTTTATCTTCATAATATCTCTCGAATACAATCTCTTCTCTCCTCTGATACTGTCACTGCCTTGTTCAGGCCCTCATCTTCTCATGTCTGGACTTTTCCAATACCCTGCTAATTAATCTCCCTGCCTTTTCCGACTCCAACCTGTCCTCTGCAATTGTTAAAGTAATCTACCTAAAGCACAGATCCAACCATGTTACCCCCTGCTAAATAAACTCCATAGGTTCCCTATTACCTCTGAGATCCAACATAAAATCTTTTTTTAGAATTTAAAACCTTTCATAAGCTCCTCCCACTTCTACGTTTCCAGTGTTCTTTCACTTTGTATTCCCCTATGTACTCTTCAATCTCGTAACACCGAACAAGAAATTCCATCTCCCAACTTTGGGTTTTTTAACATGCTGTCCTTGAAGCCTGGAATGCTCATTTCTTTCTCTAGGCTTCCTTGTCTTCCTTAAAGTCCCAAATAAAATAATACCTTCTTCAGGAAGCCTTTCACAATCCCTCTTAATTCCAATGCCTTCCTTTTATTTATTATTTTCCAATTTATCCTGTCGTACACACACAGCTGTCTGCATGAAATCTTCGGCTTTGCATTGTGAGCCTCTCGAAGGCAGGGACTGTTTTTTGCCTGTCTTTGAATTCCTAGTGCTTAGCACAGTGCCTGACACATAGTAAGTGCTTGATTGACTGACCTGAGGAAGTTTCAGCTGTCATTTGGTCCCCCAATTTCTATTCTTAATTCAGGCTGGTTTGTATCCCTTCCTGGTTCTCCAAGAAGCAGTCTTTTCCATTTCCCTAGCTTCCATTCTGTCTGTTTATCCTCTGCCTACGGTTTCCTAGGATCCTAGACACAGCCGGTCCTTGGGAGAGGCACTATTCAATTATGTGTCACCCATTGTTTTTGTCTGGACTTCCAATTTCATCAGTATTGATGAAATCACAAATCTTTTCAAATACAAACTATAATAGGTCAGTTGTAAGAAGTGACCCACACAGTGACCTGGCCATTAAAATATACCTTGACCTATTTGGAGGTTACATTGTAGACCCCCTTTCCATATTCAGTTTCTAATTGTCAAGATCAGTCATCCTAAAGCTTTATACACACTGACTTTTTAAACTGAAATCTGCTCTCATGTTACCCTAAACCAATTTTTTTCATCGACAGTAACTACTCACATTTAGGGATTCAGATTTTAACTTTTCATAGTTTACATCACAAACATTGACACTTACTTTGCTAAATATACATTTTTCTCTTATCCAGGGTCTAAGAAGTAACTGAAGAATTGCAGACTACAATAGGAAAATTAATAAAAGAAAATTTTAAAGAAGTGAGTTTTTGTTTTAACAAAGAGGGGACTTCCTTTTTTCTGACAGGGAGACCTAAAATCTCATGAGCTCTTTGAGTCACTTCGAGTAACTTTAGAGTTACTTTCTTAGTCACTTGGGTTCAAATCTCCACTTGTTGTTTGTGTAACAGTGTGAAATTTTCATTGGGCCTCAGTTTCCTGTAAAATTAGGATTTGGGATCCTTAGATGATCTCTAATGATTCTTCCATCTCTAAATCTATGATCCTTTGATCCATCCTTATACTTCAAGCTCAAGATGCCTTCTTTCTTTGGTTGCAGATCCAATCATGTGCTCAGTCAAAGCTAGTAGCTCCTGCCATTTTGACAAATAGAAAAGCTGAATCACATGTTATGGGTATGGAAAACAAACATCATTTTTGCCATGTTTCAAGTATTTGTTCCCAAGTAGCTATTGAGGAATTCTCTTGACTGAGAGGAATGGTACCTCTTGTGAGGGGGAATTACCTGTCAGTTGGTGTCTAATCAATGTGGGTCACAGATAGGAGGCCAGACTGAAAGCTAAAAAATGTATTAACATGCTAAGGAAACTGACTGTCACACTACAGGGTTGAGATAACCATCTAAGGACAACTAGGTGTTACAACAATGGGTGGGATTATCTACTTTACCATGTCCTTGTTATATTTTTATTGTTGTTCAGTTGTATCTGACTCCCATTTGGGGTTTTCTTGGCAAAGATACTGGAGTGGTTTGCTATTTTCTTCTCCAGCTCATTTTACAGGTGAAGTAACTGAGGCCAACAAAGTTAAGAGACTTGCTCAGGGTCACACAGCTAGTAAGTATCTGAGGCCAGATTAGAACTCATGAAGATGACTTTTCCTGACTCCAGGCCTGGTGCTCTATTCACTGTGCCATCTAGCTGCCATGTTATATTTTATTTCTCTTTAACTTCTGCTATTAGGCTACTGGGTAGTTGGGGGGATTTCTATAGTGTCAGCTCATTAAAATGTGGTAAAATGATTGTGGTTCCTATATTCTCCCACACACTCATTCTTAGTTCATCAACAAAACCACAATTCTATTCTACTCAGTTCATTGATTTGAATCCTATATTATGAATTCTCTACCATGCCCCATTATTGGGGAATACTCATCGCCCAGTAAGATCTCCTCAGCCTTGGTCCTCCACTTCATCACCGCCCTCTGCCTCTCTGATTGGAAGGTAGAGCCATTAACTCTAAAACTCTTTTTAAGGAGAAACCTCAGTCCAGACTTCTCATTACTCTGAGACTTCTCTGACTGACTTTACCTAGTCCTCAGGTCAGGCACCCCCACCCTGACCTTGACCCTTTCTCAGTCCCTTTGTGTTTTGTCTTCCCCCATTAGATTGTAAGCTCCTTGTGGGCAGGGACTTTCTTTTTTTGTATTTGTATCTCCAGAGTGCCTGGCACAGAATAGGTGTTCAATGAATGATTAATGATTATTAAGCTTTTAAACCTCCCAAAAAATGATCGGAACATGTGGGCCACTGTAATCTGGATAAAGGGGAATAGCTGTCAGGTTCATCTCACTGCTCATAATTCTACCCAGACATCAGAACATTTCTTCTGTTCTTCCCTGTCTTCTTCCTCTTCTAACTTCCTGCTGCTTAAGATCTCTTTACTGCTTCAAGATAGGAAATTGTTGATCTGGAATACTTTCGTGGTCTTCTAGTCCTACCCTCTGATTTTACAGGTAAAGAAACTGAGGCTCAGGGATTAACTGATTTATCCAAGGTCACAAAGGTACATTTGCTCTGGGACTGAGGTCCGTTCAGCCAAGCAGACAGGCCTACTCTGCCCCGTTGTAATGAAGAGAACTTCAGTTCCTGAGCTTATAATAATCAAGTCTTCCAGATTTTACAAATAAGGAAACTGAGGCCCAGGGATTAAATGACTTACCCAGGTCACATAGTTTGATATAATATATATGTAACATACATGTATATGTATTTAGTTATGGTAACAATAATACACATTTCTATAATGTGTTAATATGTATAAAAATGTTTTCTTCACAATAATCATGTAAACTACCTAGTGAAAGTATTATTAGTCTCAATTTACAGAAGAGGCACCTGAGACTTGGAGGGTCAACTTTACTTGCCCAAGGTCACACAGTTAAGTCTTAGGATCACAGGCTTCTTGGAATCACAGATTCCTCACAGGGACCTCAGTGGCAATCTAATCTAACTCCCTCATTTTAACTCATATTCCTGCCCCCAGGTGCTAGGCTTTGACAGCTGAGTATTCACTTTACCCTGCCCAGAAGCAGGTCGTCTCATCACTAGTTCTTTCAAAATACACCATGTGCACCATTCTGTCCCACCCACTTCAGTAGTGCACCCCTCACTCCTCAGCACCTAAATTCCTTGAGGGTAAGAACTGCCTTGATTGCTTGTTTTTGTATTCCTAGGGTTTAGCAAAATGCCAGAGTGAATGCATAATAAGTGCCTTCTTATTCATTCATTCATTCATTCATTCATTCATTCATTCATCGATGAAGAAAGAAATCAAGGCCCTGGAAGGTTAGTGACTTGTCCAAAGTTTCACAGGTAGTAAGCTGGAATTTGAACTCAGATGCTCTGACATTAGAACCTAACACTCTTCATATTTAGTATGACCACCAAAGAAGAAGCAGAGTCATAAGGAGAAAAAAGTTAGCATTAGACAATTTGCTTATTTACTCTGAGCAAGTCATTTAACCTGTTTGCCTCAGTTTCCTCATCTATAGAGTGGACATAGTAATAGTACCTATTTCCCAGGATTGTTAAGACCAAACGAGAAAATAATTCTAAGGTGCTTAGGCCAGTGCTGATGCATAGTAAGCATGACACAAATGTTAGTAAATGATTATTATTATTGCTTCAAACAACGAGCTAGAAGAAGTTAACCTAAAACGAAGGCACCAAGATTATCTGAATCTAAATGATTCATTTTTGTTGTTGCTCTGTCATTCACGCACGTCTTTATCACCCCGTTTGGGGGTTTCTTAGCAAAGATACTGGATTGGTTTGCCTTTTCCTTTTCCAGTTCATTTTACTGATGAGGAAACTGAGGCAAACAAGGTTAAGTGACTTGCTCAGGGTCACACAGCTACTGTCTGAGGCTATTGAACTCAAGAAGATGAGTCTTCCTAACTCCAGGCCCAGCTCACTCTATCCACTGTACCACCTAACTGCTCCAAATGATTCATACAACATAACTAATTAAGGGTTGGTTGTGTTAGGGACTTTATTAGCCTTATGATATTTTTACCAGTGACTGCCATATCATGTCAGAAAAATATCAGCAAAAACAAAATATATGACCATAGAACAGCCAGCCTATCCCTAAAGCCCCAGCTCCACTTCTTTTTATAGTCATATAGCACATGCTACAAGAACTGCCCCTCCCAACTCTACTCCTCCCCTCCCAAATATTTCTGGGCCAAGAGCACTTCCTCGGGTCTTCCATCTACACCCAATCAATCAGTCCATAGCTCTCAGGTAAGAGAAGTCTGTGCCATTGCAGACCCCGGTGATTCAGAATTATACTCACCTATGGTCCTCAGGTTTGATTCTGTTTGCTCCTGTCACAGAGTGCTTGAGGCCTTTTGTTGGTTTGTATTTCTAATGCCAAGTCTTGGTATTCTTGTTACAAGATTATAAAACAGGCTTTGCTGGATTTATTTAACGGCACAATAAACCTAGACTCAAACTAGAGCACTCATTAAGGTAGATCTAGTAAAGGAGGTGGATTAAGAATGAGGCAACTATTGTGGTTAAGCCCCAAATCACCAGATAAAGCCTTCTGAAGGCCTCCGGACTACAGGGAAGTTTCTAGAAGCCTATCTTCCTCAAAGGTCACGGCAACTGAAAATTTCTGCACTATACTGGAGTAGGGTGGGCCTACTTGCTGAGTTGAGCTGAGGTGAACTCTAGAGCACCTCCCTTCCTGGCCTCCAAGGCAAGCCTAATCTGAAACAACTATGTAAACCTGGTGCTGAGAAGCTCCTTCATGGAGTCAGAAGGGAATCTTTGCCAAGGGCCTGTCCTCTCTTCGGTCAGCCTGATTAAAGGGTAGCTGGTCTCATGGAATGGTGCTGGAAAGATTAACAGAATGATACGAGTATCCAGAGAACTAGTCCTAGGAATGCAAAGGGCAGAGAACCTGACCTTTAGAACTGAGGGAGGAAGGCAACCTGGCCATGTGTAAAAAAAGACAAACACTCAAAAGGACCCAGATTGAATAGGGAAAACCAGGCCTCCTTCCTCAGATCATGTCATGGTTTTGAAAGTTGTGAAAAGATGTTTAATTATCTTAAGTTTCATATCTCCAGGCTTCTATCCCAGTAGAGGCAATGGGTGCCTGGGCCACCCAATGAGGCTGCCCAACTGGGCTGTGAGAAAAAAGGCCCCATTGTTAACAGTTGGTGCTGGGGCAATAAGGTTGAGAACAATGTTACTTCAGAAAGGCCTCTAGTGTTTTTTGTTTCCCTTGTCTGATTAGGAAGCTAGCCCTCCCTGAAACACCAGAGCAAGAGACAGCTCCAGCTTTACACCATTGCTGAGACCTTCAATCACCCGGACACAAGCCAGCAGCTTTTGGTTAAAAAATGGAGAGAAAAAAGAATGGACAACAGTGAAAAAAAATGACTAATTGTGCCTTCCCTTTTTTTTTCCAGGAAGAGATCTCATGATAATTTGGTGCTTTAAGCAATGTTCATTATTGAGGCTGTTAATAGAGACATCATGGAAAGCTAGGAACGGTGGTCAGATGCAGGTTACGGGAATGACAGAGAGGAGATACTGGTACCACAAACATAAGTGTTTGCAATGAATTTTCTCTCTTCCACCCACTTGCAACTCTCCACAACGTACTTGTGTGGGGAATCTCTGGTGTAGTCATTGCTTCTCTGTTTCTACGTGGAAGCCTTGTTCACCTGTGTGAACTAGAACTAATTGTCGATTGTGGCATTAGTGACAGAAGGCTGGCCTTGGAGCCAGAAAGAACTGGGTCCATATCTTACATCTGACTGAAACTGGCTGTGAGACTATGGGCAAATGCCTTGCCTCTTGGTGCCCCAGGTGACTCTCATATTATACATCAGAGATAAATTGATGATCTGCATTGCTGGAGGGCATTTCTAATGTAATCTAGGCTTGTTTGAATAGAGCACTGGGCTCGGAATCAGGAAGACTCATCTTCAGGAGTTTAAATCCAGCCTCAGACTCTTACTAGCTGTGTGACCTTGTGTAAGTCACTCATTCCTGTTTGTCTTTGTTTCCTCATCTGTAAAATGGGGTGGAGAAGGAAACGGCAAACTACTTCAGCATCTTTGCCATGAAACTCCCCACATATGTACCTTCAAAATGAGGTCACAGAAAGTTGGACGTGACTGAACAATAATAACAGGCTTGGTTGGGAGGTCCTCATGTTGATGAAATCAAGGGTTAGGACCAAAAAATATAGATGACAGGTAATCATTGTTGCTTCTCCCAGATAATGGATGTGCTTGGGATCCCAGGAAATAACAGAGGAAAAGCAAAGAGCAGAAAAGACCTACTAATAGAGGAGTGAAGCCCAGACTAGAACATCATGTTGCTCCGCCTGGATTGAGAGTAGATATTGGGGACCAGATGTGTGTGTTTTGGGGGGAGATGGTGCTGAGCGAGAAAGCTCATCCTAGATTGGAGGAAAAAAGTAGGATGGAGCTAAAATGAGAATAGACTACCCAGACATCCAGAGAAACTAGGACCTAGACTGAGAATGGCCTGGCTTGGAGTCACTAATGGGGGACTAGAAAGGAAACATCTCCAAATAAAATGTTTCCTAATGAAGACAAAGTTGAACTCTGATGCTTCTCTATGTACTGTATTTATTTGCCTACAAATATATAATTAGTGATGTGATAAAGCCTCTTGCATAGGATAAAGTTTCTATTTCCCTCGAGGACTAACCTAAGAGTTTCTGTTGATCACTTCCTGTGAGGGGCACAGGAAATGAAGGGAAGGCTCAGTTCCCCAGGCCCCAGCCCTCCAGTGGGAATAGTAAGCTGGACATGGATTAAAGTTGAGCAAATATAAAGCCAAGGAGGAATTAGAGAACAACTTCAAAAGGAAGAAGTTTCTCAGCCTGTCCAAAAATAAAGCAAAGTTGACAGGACCTTAGTACTTTTCTCAAAGCTCTGCTACAGTGTCGTAGTAGAAAAGACAAAAGCTAGTATTTTTATACATGTAGGTTTGTTGCCTTATAGAGTATGTTAAAGTTTGCAAAGTGCTTTCCATGTTTTATCTCATTTGATCGTCACAGTAGCCCTGTGAAGTTGGTGCTACTTTTATTATCCCTGTTTTACAGATAAAGAAACTGAGTATGAGTGAAGTTATGTGTCTTGCTTGCCCCAGGGTCACTGGAGGCAGGATTCAAACTCCGATTTTCCTCACTCCAAGTCTAGCATTCTATCCACTGCCACCACCTATTTGCTCAACTCTGATTGAAACAGAAAAAAAATGGGGCTATTTGGAAAAAATTAAGTTGAGTGAGAAAGCTAGTACCAACAAACTGAAGAAAAGCCATCATTAGCATGCATCCTACAATTGATTGTGTGACATAAGAAACACTGGCACAGGACCGCTCAGCATGGTGTTCCCACATCAGAGAAGGTGCTGTGTTCTATGAGCAAAGCAGAATTGAAACAGCTCAAAAGAAATGCAGGATGTGCAAATTTAGAATATCCACCCTAAATATTCACACAGACTATTTGTGCCCTACCTGTGGTAGAACATCCTGAGCTCATATTGGTCTGATCAGCCACAATCGAACACACTGTAACTTGACTCTAGCATAATGATGTCATTTTGGTCCTCTTCGAGAAGGAAGGACAACAACCATACCATACCAGTGAATCTAGGTTGAAATTTCCCCTCAGAGTACACTCCCTGGATATCTCCATCATGCCTCAGAAAGTTCTTCCTCTTGAAAGGTAACTTCATCCCTAGAACTCACAGATTCCCAGCTCCTAAGGACCTTCTGCCCCAGCCCCTCCCTCTGATTGGAGGGCTGGACATTTCTTCATTCCCACTAGACTACATTCTCTGCATTTCTCCGTCATGCTCCTGGGCTGTGTACCCTTTCTCTTCCCTCTCCTCCTCCCCTCTCCCCCACTTTTCAGCTTCCTTTTATATGTTGTCTTCCTCTTGAGACAAACTTGAGGGCAGGGGTCATCTTTCTTTTTCGCTTGTATTTATATTCCTGGCTTTTAGAACAGTACCTGACACGTAGTGAGAGCTTAATAAATGTTTGTTGACTGGAAAGAGCTACCTAGCGTTCCTTTAAAATAATTCTAGCAGGCTTGCACATAACTATTCGGTGATTGTTACTCTTCCTTACTAAGGAATACTGGTTCCATTCATCGTGCTGTTGAAGAGAATATAGACCAATAAATCAAAAATGTACTGTATACTTATTTGTAAAGCCTTCCACAAAAGTCTAACTTTATGCCTAATTGTGATGTGAAGGTGATCCCTAGGTTTATGAAAGTTATACTGTTCAAGGCAAAAGTAAGAGTAGGTTCCAGTAAATGGAAGTCTGGGTTTTGTGCCCAGTGGGAGGCTATTTAATTCTAAAAATATTTAGTAAGCATCCACTATGCTTGAGGCACTGTACTAGGTGCTTTCAATACAAAGGGAAAAAGAAAGAAAAAAAGTGGTCCCTGCCCTTAAAGAGATTACTTTTTAATTGGGGCATAAAATGATGTATACATTAGGGAAATACCAGCTTACTTATGGAGAATTGTTCACTAATAACCAGGGAGGGGAGGAGGGAGCTAATGAGGGGGGAAGATTAAAAGAAGTTTTCCAGAAGAGATGGCACCTGAATTGAATCTGGATGAGACCCAAGTATTTGTTGAGGCAGAGGTGAAGAGGGAATGCACTCTGGGCAGTGAGTAACAGCCTGTTTGAAGGCACAGAAATAGAAAATGAAATGTTCAGTTTTTTCTGAACATAGAGTTTGTAAAAGAGAGCAAATACCTGACAAGATAGGTTAGAACCTGATTGTTAAAGGCTCTAAATGCCACACTGAGGAGTTTGCATTTTATCTGAGATCTGGCAGTGTCACTGAACATTTTTGAGGAAAATAGTGACATTTTCAGGCCCTAGAAAGATTATTTTGACAGCTTTGTGGAGAATGAATTGGAAAAATCTAAGGAGCTCTTATATAGTTGGGGAATGGCTGAGCAAATTGTGGCATATGAATGTAATATGATATTATTGTGCCATATGAAAAGCTTTAAAAATCAAATTATGTTTTGTTATCGAATAAGTAGCAGATTCCAGATCTGAAGCCAGGTTCCCTGATTTCAAATCCAGCCCACCCACCATGATACTCTGATCCACCTCTCATGAGAATGTCAATATTAATGTAATTCAGCTCTTCCAATAATACCAATTTAATGGTCATTGGGGGAAAGTATTCTCTTATTTTGTGTAGCAAATGTTAAGTTAATACTGACAAATGATTTATTTTTCCTTAAAGACCAGCCTTCACTCCAAATCACTTTGGCTCTTATTGATTGGCCCTAATTGACGAGTGGGCATTGCCTCAGTCAAACTGAGACCTGTTAAAGATCTTAGCTTGAAAAGGCCAAGGTCCCCGACTACATCCTGGGCCATCTCCAGGTGTCCTGATCTATGTCTGGCCACCGGAACAGAGATGGCTCCAGAGGACAGAGTGAGGTTGTTGACTTTGCACGGCCCTCCCTCACTTAAATCCAATTCACTCTCGTGTCATGGCATCACCTCCCTGATGTCACGGTCCTCTTTGAGAACAAAGGACAAACAACAACAGTAACAACAAGAAATGATGAAATAGATGATTTCAGAGAATTCTGGGTAGTATGAACTGATGTAGAATGAAGTGAACAGAACCAATTTCTATGATAACAATGCTGTAAAGACAAATAACTTTGAAGGACTTAAGAATTCTAATCCATGAAGTGACCAGCTGCAGTTCCAGAGGATTCATGAAGAAACATGCACTTCCTGACCAAGAACTGATGGACTCAAAGCACAAATTGAGGCATTTTTTTTTGGACATGCTCCGTGTAGGAATTTGACTTATTTAACTACACATATAACAAAAAATTTGTTTTTCCTTCTTAATGGAGAGGGTGGGAGGGAGAGAAGGCAGATTTTCACTGAATGAAAAAAAATTTAATTTAAAAAAATGAAGAAAAGTTTAAAAGAAAGACTGAACTCCGATCTTAATGCAGTGGCCTTCCAAGTCTCCAGAGAATTTATTATGAAGCATCTTCACCTCTTCTGGAAGAAAGGTGATGAATACCTCTGTGCAGAAACCCTTTTTGTTTTTGGAAGGTTTTTTTGGTCAGGGCAATTGGGGTTAAGTGACTTACCCAAGGTCACACACAGCTAGTACATGTGTCAAGTGTCTGAGGTCAGATTTGAACTCAAGTCCTCCTGACTCCAGGGCTGGTACTCTACTCACTGCGCCACCTAGCTGCCCCATTTTTTGGTTTTTTTTTTTTCAGAAACATTTTTGGACATAGTCCCTGGGTGGATTAGTTTTGCCTGACTATCATTATTTCTTACAAGAGTTTTATTTTTCTTTCTCTTAATTTTTAATTGGGGAAGGGTCAGCAGGGATTTGGCATTAGCAATATCGATGCTAAAAAAAAAACACCATTATAACATTTAAAATTATTTAATATTTTTTTCAAGCTACAAGTACTTTTAAAATATTAATCTATCCCTCCCACTCCTCCTGTCTCATTAAGCAAATTAAAAAAAAAAAGTCCCCCAGTACATATCTATGTAGTCTGGCAAACTGAATCCCCACAGTAGACATATTTGAATATGTATTCCTCTTTCTGCATTTTAAGTTCGTTACCTCTCTGTCAAGAGGTGAGTGACATATGTCATCTTCATTCTTCTATTTTGGATATGTTGGATATATTGAATTTGAGATGCCAACAAGACATCCAAGTAGAACTATTCATAGGGCAATTGGTGATGCATGATTTGGGAGTTTAGGAGAGAGATTAAGGCTGTACTTATTCATTTGGGAGTCAACTGCATAAATAATTGAACCCACAAAGGGGAAAAAGGGCAGAGAGAGAACAGGACCTAAGATTGAGTAGTGGAGGACACCCATGTCTAGGTGGAGGGAGAAAGATTTTGATTTAGTAAAGGAGATAAGGAAGGATCCATCTGTCACTTTTGAGGAAAAGTATGACAGAGTAGTGTCATGAAAGCCAAGGGGAGGAGAATGATCAAGATAAGAGATAGTGGGCAAGTATAAACCTGAACAGAGGTTAAGTAGGACGAAGGCTAAGAAAAGTCCAATAAAGTTATTAATTTTTTTTTTTGGTCATTAGATTTAGCAGTTAAGAAATCACTGATAGACTTTAAGAGAAGTTGTGTAGAGCATAGAGTTTTCTATCCTCTAAGGATCAGGCTAGCTAAACACGAAGAGACTCGATCTAGATAATGGACGCCAAGTGAGGAGTTTTTGGGGAGACATTAGAAAATGAGTACACTGAATGATATGATGGAAAGAAAGTGTCTCTGGAGTCAAAGGTTTTAGGTTCAAATTCTATGAAAATTACTAAACGTCTTTGTATCTTGTTTTCCTCTTTAGTGAATTTCCAAATAATCTGAATTCACTCAGTCCAAAGCATACAGTAAAATCCCAAGAAGCTTCAATAGCCGTTGACAAAACTTTATCTCCAAACTGAATCCTTCCATGCTGAGTAGGTGGTAGACAATGAATAAATATTTATTGATCCGTCATGATTCATTAATGAAGCAAATGAATTGCAATCGTGTGTGCTGAGTCAGCAGTTAGAGAAGATCACAGGATTTAAAGATGGAGGGGAGACGAGATACTCCAGTACGATTATTCCATGTTACAGATGAGGAAACTGTGTTCCAAACTTAAGTGACTTTTCCCCCCAAATTGAGATTCAAACCAAGGTGCCCAGTCTGAATCCCGGGCTCTTTCAATGGCACCTCTCCCGGTATTAGAACAAACATAAGAAATACCATCCGATTTGGAAGCTAATTTGGAAATTAGGCAAGTTTGACCAAGCCAAGTTAAAGAATCTCAATTATCTGTATTTCAAGAACACCAAAAATGACCTGGAACAGAGAACTAGCCATGGGACCTACTTCATGTGCTCATATTCAGATTCACTGCCAGCAGGCATACCAGCTCAGTGAATTGCTTCTTAAGAGCTACTCCCATTGCTGCTTTTGGCAAGAAGTGGAGTATATTATTTCAAGCAATAGAGTTGACTCTCAGCAAAAATATCGTGGAACAAAAATTTGTCTTTTTTTAAATTTTTTTTTGGAGGGGAAGGCAGGTCAATTGGTGTTAAGTGACTTGCCCAAGGTCACACAGCTATTAAGTGTGTCAAGTGTCTCAGGTCAGATTTGAGCTCAGGTCCTCCTGATTCCAGGGCAAGTGCTCTACTCACTGCTCCACCTAGCTGCTCCTAAAAATTTGTCTTTGATAGCCCATCCCTGCCTTTCATCACCTCTCTTATCCCGTCCCCTCAGCCTGGTCCCTGATTTCCCAGGCACCCCCACTAGATGATCTCTAAGGTCCCTTACAACTTTAAATCTATGATCCCATGATCCCTTTCCTTCTGGGTCTTGATCTATGCTAGGTAATGTCCCACCTTAGTGTACAGTCAGCTGCTATAAGTGACCACTGACAGGTAACCCCTTCTTTCAGGAGAAAAAAAATGACACAACCCAAAGGAATGAAAATAATAATAGCTAGTATTTATTAAGCACCTGCTATGTGCCAGGCACTATACTATGTGCTTTATGAATGATCCTCACAACAACCCTGGAAGGTAGGTACTATTTTACTATTCTCCATTTTACAATTAAAGGAATTGAGGCACACAGAGGCTAACTGACTTGTCCAAGGTCACACAGTCAGCATGTGTCTGGGGCCATACTTGAACTCAGGTCTTCTGACTTCAGCCCAATGCTCTATCCACTGTGCCATCTAGTTGCCTTCTAACAGGGATTATTACAATTTATGATAGTAACCGTGGGAATTTCATCATAGTAAACTAATTGGGAGGTACTTTGGGATAGAGGGACCTGTTGGTGCTCCTCCAGTCATATCACAAGGCCTGGGCCTGAAAGTTGAGGTAGACAGTGGAGCACTGGAGGCCACAGGGAGAACGCTCATTTGCTCCTTGTCTAATAAGCCATAGTTTCCATTATTGCCTTTGCTCTCTGGCTTGCTGTATTACCTAGCCATAATCACTGAATGGGTGTTGCTTACGTCAAATCGAGACCTGTGAAAGACTTTAGCTTACAAAGGCCAAGGCCTCCCACTGCATCCTGGGCCATCTCCAGTCATCCTGATCTATTTCTTGCCACTGGTCCCAGATGGCTCCAGAGGAGAAAGTGAGGCTGGTGACTTTGCACAGCCCTCCCTCACTCAACTCCAATTCACTGGCATGTCATGGCATCCCCTCCCTGAAGTCATAGTCCTCTTCAAGAATGAAGGACAAACAACGGCTAATAAGCCATAGTTCTCTAACAAGACCCCTCTATATTCACATAAACCCCCAAAATAGTGAGACTAAGATAATGATAACATGCAGACAACACTGTGAAAATGAGAAATGACTCTCCTCAGATTGTTTCAATTCAATTTAAGAGACATTCATTGAGCTCCTATACTACCGTGCTTTGTACTAGGTGTTCTGGGAGCTAGATTTTTGATATGGTCTCAAGCTAGGAATTTGCAATCTAGTTGGAAAGGCAAAACATCACAGGCAAAGATTAAATTACAATGTGAGGCAGAACGTGGTAAGTGCCCAAGCCAGTGCTATAGGAAATAACTATTAGAGGGATTCAGATCAGGGAAAGAGCAGTATGAGCTAGTCCAGTAAGAGAAGGAATCCTGAAGGTGATAAGATTCAATTTGGGCTTAAGAATGAGGAAGATTTGACTGAAAAGAAAGATAGCGCAGGAGGGCAGTCTGGGTGAGGGAGATAACATGGCCAAAGGCCCAGAGGGAAGAATGAAGAATTGATGCTCCTAGCTAAAAATGTTCTCTCTCTCTTTTCCCCTAGAGTGGTTTGGTTTTCTCTTGCCTGCTTATCGCATTCCACCTTGTCTCATACCTGAGTAGATGAATGTATGCACTCACACATCTTGTTTCTTAGTAGATTGTAAACTCCTTGAGGGTAGGTGGGGACTATGTTATTTTTAACTTTGTATTCTTGCTGCCTACCTAAAGTGCTTGCACATAGTAGGAACTTTACTGTGTCTAACTGAATTTCCAGTAAGAAGAGAGACCATTTCTGATCCTTCCATTATGTTTTCTTTCTTTTCTTTATCTTTGCTCTTTGTCCTTTTTTCATGGCTTTCTTGCCCACTTTTTCTCCCCATTCTTTTGGAGACTTCTTGTGAAATAGCACTATTATTGAGAGGGGATGGGGGAGGCGAAGGTCGTACTAGGTGATCTCCAAGACTCTTTTCAGCCCTAAATGTGCAGTCATCTATGTTGTCAGGAACTTCCTACTTGCCCACAGCACATTCAAATAGCAGGAACTCAAACCAAGAACCTGACAGTAAAAAATGGTCCTGGTAAAAATAAAATAGCCATGCCCTTTACTCCCCAGAAGATGTCCCCACTTAGAATTATTGACTATTAGAGCATACACAATTCTAACAAGCTCAATTACAAGGTCCCAAATCCACAAGAGATTAAAAAAAAAAAAGCAGCAAGTTGGATGGGGGAGGGGATTCACAGGAATGCTAGCAATAGTGATAAGAGACTGCTGGCAGGGATCGAAGAGAAAAAAAAATGCGATAGAAAATACAAGAATTATAGAAGCAGGGCATGGCCATTTAAGAACCCCTAAGACATCTGAGCACAATGACTGACATTCAAAATAATGATTTTAAGTTGTCAAGATAAGATTTCTAAGGGAGGTAACCTGGTATAAAGAAATGATGCTTGAATGGAAGTCAAGTGTTCTAGATTTCAGACCCAATTCTGCCCACAAACTACTGTGAATTAAGCTAGTCAGTTTCTCTGAGCCTCAGTTGCACGGTCATCCCTTACTGGGTTGGTGATTAGTAACATGCTTCCCTAGCTTGCTCTCAGTATTTGTCATTTAAGCCTCAGAAATACACCTCAATTTGTCTTTCTTAGGATTCTTGGTTAACCGCCTGAAGTGGATATTTAAATTTTCCCTTGACTTGTTTTCTATGCTACAGGCAAATTAGCATTCCTTTCTTTCAAATCACAGCGAAGTTTTTGATGTTTTCTGTGTTCCTGTGGTCTTAACATCTATGACACCGGGCAGGGAATGGGAAGAAAATTACTGACTTCATGAATAATTAATTTGTTCATATGAATAGCCTACAGTGGTAATAAGCTCCAGTCTAATTAAGTGGGTTTCTCTAAAATGGGGAAAGTATGAATCTTCCTTTAAGACTACGAACTTCCTAACCTTTTCCTGTCTGTAGAGAGGGAAACATACTCCCACACATGACATAACAATTTGACTGAAAAGAGATTTCCTCATAAGTGAGATAAGCTTACTCTTTGGGAATCCTAGAAACAAGAATTTCTTTGGGAGAGTTTTGCATATTCCATGTTGTCTAGATTGCCGGTCATTTTTTCCCTCAAGGGCAAGTAAGAATGTTATGGAAAGTTTATTGGATTGTAATCTCTATAAATCAAGGGACTTTTTAAAATTCTCTGTATTTTCAACAACCCTAGTAGAGTGTGTGTTTCATTGGGGTGAAAAAAGTAGTTTTGAATGAAACAAAGACCCAATCAAGCCCTGGATTTCAAATCCCACCCTCTAGAATTAAAAAGATATGAAACTAGAAGATATGAAAGGAAGAGTCTGTCCTTATGGATAAACGCGAGAAAATCATGTAATATATTTTTAAAATTAATGTTGGTCACTGTTTAAATGTATTTTTAAACATTTAATTTAATATTTCAGGTAAGAACTTAGAATTAATTTAAAGGTACAAATAGTTTCATTTATTGTGTCTGTATTGTATCCAGCTTCTAGCCCAGCTCCTGGCACACAGTAGGCACTTAATAAATGCTAATTGATTGATTTAAAAATCTAGACCTCAATTCCATTATTCCTCTAGAAATCTTTAGGTGGCTATGGCCAAAAAAGTTAGGCTACTCCTCAGGTGACACACACGTAGTCTGTTCCCAGGTAGGAGAAGGGCTATGACTCCTCGGAAGAAGGCAAGAAGAGTTGGGAGTCAGCTAGAGCTATTTATAAAGGTGCCAACAATACACAGATGCAGATAATTAATCAGTCAAATGCACGACGGAAAGGGAAAAGCCCTCTTTGAAGGGATAAATGATCTTTTTCTTATTGGAAAAATAGCATTGTGGGAGTTTCATGTTGCTGCCTTATATGCATAGTGAGGTGACAATATCTCTTTGGGAGTTTTCTAAACCTTTGGAGCAGAAGCCATTTTCTCTTTTGTGCAAAGGATTGGTTAGATAATGAAAATGAAGCACTGGCCACAAAATGAGAAGGCTCATGTTAATCAAAACGGCTCATAGTTAAAGCCTCTGCAGAAGAAATACTGTAAAGGCTTTTTAATACCTGGAAGATCTGGCTACAGATCTTAGAGGAAGCCATTCTCTTCAAACACAAAGGCAGAGTGAGATTTATGTAAAGCAACAATTTTTAACCCCTAAAGGTTACTGGAAAAGGCAGTGAGGCTGGGAGAGTGTCCACACATTTTTGTTTTGATTTTTAAAAAAAAAGCATATTTGAATGGAAAAACATGCTATCTTCTCAAATGACCAATTTATGATAAAACTGACCATTTGAAACAAGAGCACAGCACCAGCATCAAGGTTTATCTATTCAGAGCTTACCTATCTCACAGGAGTTTTTTCTGACAGGAAATATACAGTCTCGCAGAGGCTAACTTTGCAAAGTGAAAATTATTTACTGATGGCAAAACTCTTAGGATGAATTTAAGATGGAGATCTGGACCTCATATTATTTGAACTAAACTAGAGTTAAAAGATGGGCAGGTAGGTAGCTAAGTGAATAGAGCATCAGACTTGGAGTCAGAAAGACCCATCTTCATGAGTTCACATCTGGCCTCAGACATTTACTAGCTACGTGACCCTGGGCAAATCACTTACCCTGGTTTGCCTCAGTTTCCTCATCAGTAAAATGAGCTGGAGAAATAAATGGCAAACCTCTCCAGTATCTTTGCCAAGAAAATACTAAATGGGATCACAAAGAGTCAGATATGACTGAAATGACTAAGCAAGAGTTAAGAGGCTACATTACAATGGCTGGCAGAAATCTGATCCACATACCATATTAAAAGAAAGTGTTGGGCTAATCTTGGGTTCAATTTATCGTGATATTTATTTTCTTTGGCTGAAGAAAAGGCAATGAAAATGAGTTAGCAAAGAGATAAGATAGTAGAGCTAAATGACAAGTGTATTTTTAATTTTGGTGACCTTTCATCTAGAGCAGGGGTTCTTGAAGGGTTCTTAATGACAACTGATGGTCCTCAGGCTGTTTTCCTATCACTTTAATGTTTGTGACATTATAATATCTACATTCTAGGAAGAATTTACTTTTGTTATCTCTTGAGAGAGTCAGCCTAGAGTACTAGATAGAGACCTGGCCAAGGAGGCAGGATAACCTGGGTTGAATTCTTGCCACTGATACTCACTGGCTGTATGAATCTGGCCAAGTCATTTGACTTTTCATTGCTCCGGACAGTTTGTGAATACTATAGATTGCTAAGCAAGTGCCATCTGCATTAGTTTAAAAAAAAAGTTTCCCAACTAGGAGTTCCCTATACCAATGAAATCACAGGTCTGGTTCAAAAATAAAATCTCTTCTTAATATCTCCTCAGAATTAATCCAACTTTTTTTTTTTATTAATCATGAGTAGTTTTGTAGTAGGGAGTATGGAAATAGGAAGAGGACTTGAAGGAGCAAGTAAGTGAGTGGGTGAGGCAAATGTTCTCTGGGGTTTGCCGCCTTGCCAGAGTGATCTGTGGACTGAGAGAAGCATTGGAAATTAGAAAGAAGAGCTGTGGATGTGCATTAAGAAAGCAAAAAAAAAAAAACCAAAAAACCAAAAAACAAAACCTTGTCTGAACTTTATTTCTAATAATAAAAATAATCATAATAACTAGTATTTATAAGGTGCTTTACAGTTTGGAAAGAACTTGACAAATATTACCTCATTTTATTCTCACAATAACCCTGGGAGGTAGGTGTTATCATTATCTCCATTTTACAGATGAGGAAACTGAGGCAGGTAGACATTAAATGACTTGTCCAGAGTCACGAAGCTACAGCTAATAATTGCCCGAAACTCAATTTGAACTCAGATCTTCTTAACACCAGTGCTATATATATCCAATGTACCACCTGCTGCCCTCTTTTTTTTTTCTGTCTGAAGATGATGAATGCTCTATTTTGCCCTTTTTAGTCACCTGGGCTTCAGAAACAACTAGCTTTTTCTTGCTTCATTTCAGTAAGACTTCATTCACTCAGGAACAAAACTGCGACATCCATTTCTGAACTTCTCCAACAGAAGCTCCATTCAAGCCATGAGTCAGACAAAATGTTCGTTTTGTGGAAAGAGAACCAGATGGGAAAAAACAAGAGATTTAAATGCTGGTCCTTCTATTTCCAGCTTTAAAAAGATGAAGACAGTTAAGAAAATATGAGATTGTGCTGAAAATAAAATGATTTTTTGGTGAGGAATGGGGCTGGAAGAGAGGTAAGTCTGCCTTAAATTCTGGTTTGGGAACATAGATGACACATGTTCTACTCTAGCAAGAAATATAGTATCACTGGTACTCTAAAGAAAGAGAAAAGCTAAAGGCAACTGTAATCCCATCTTCAACAAAGTGCTGATTCCCAAGTTTTACTTTCCTGGACTTACCCCCAACAAGAGACTTGGTGTTCTAAAAGCTTCTATCATTTAAACTCAGATCAGGGCAGACTCTGTGCAATGCTCACTCTGCTAAACCAACCTGCCCTAGCAAAGGATCGAGTGACCTTTACTGTCTGTGATACAACCAGATCACAAGACTGCCTCTCCACTATTTCTCCCCACCTAGGACAACATTTTCTTGATTCTGGTACTCGAGTTCTAGACACTATTGTATCAGGCCTTCTCCCCTTCTTGGCTTATGGACTGTATCCATCTACAAGTCAGCTAGTATGCCTGTGTTCTCCACTCTTTACTTCTGTTTTTTCATCAGAAATATGGACCTAAATATTTCCTCTAAACTTTAGACTATTTCCTGAGGGGTTTTCTGATTCACCTGAGTGAATCAGAACAGGAACAGAACAGGAAAGAGTCATATCTGACTCTGTGATCCCATTTGGTATTTTCTTGGCAAAGATACTGGAGAGGTTTGCCATTTATTTCTCCAGCTCATTTTACTGATGAGGAAACTGAGGCAAACCAGGGTAAGTGATTTGCCCAGGGTCACATAGCTTTGTCCCCAGGAACAAAGCAGGGAGGGAGTTGGGGAAATGGGACTTGGAGTTGTTAAAATTGACACACATCTTGGTACTTCAGTATCACTCACCTTCCTCTGTAGTTTATAACCTCTTTCCATTTTGATGTATCTATTTCACAATGATAAAACACCAGATCAATTACTTTTTGCCTCTGTTCTGTAGCGCTGAGCACACAGTAGGTATCTTACACATGCCATAGTGAAAAGCCTATCTGGCATTGATTTGAGCAACGTCTACTTGAGAGTAAATAATAAAACCAAAAAACTTTGATGAGCAGGAATCCTAACCATACCCCATTTAATAACATAGCATTTATACAAACCAATCCCAGCATCAACCTGACCAGTAAGAGAAAAATGAGAGGGGAAATACCCCTACCTAGTTGGATTAATTAGATGAAATTCTGAACTCCTAAAAAGGTTGCATGTTTTAAAGTTTTAGAAGAAATGCCCCTTTATTCCTTTTAAGCATGTATAGGAATCAAAACTGTTAATAAAGTATTTCTACAGAGAGGTATTTCGCAGCCTGAATTAATACATAGATACGTCCCATTTGTACTGATGGGACCTAACTCCACTTACATACAAGAAGCTCAAGCTTCAATTTTCCTTAAATAAGCTAAACATGCCCTCTGCAACCTCTGCTGTCTTGTCAACTCTGCAGAGTCATTCTTTTCTCTAGCCTGGATCAAACGATCACCAGTCTTAATCAGCAGTTAGGATGGAGGTACCTTCTCTGTACTCACCATTCTTTTTAGTTTGGGATCCATTTGGAAGCTGGTCTGAGCCCTGTAACAGTGACCTTGGACCCCAAAGGGAAAAGAAGAAAGAATGAAAGCAGGAGGCACCGAGCCAGTCCCATTTAATAGCTGAACAAATGCCCCGTCCGTTCATGCCCCCTCTCAAGAGGAAGATGGGGGTCACATGATGGAGCTATTCTTATTATGAAAACAAAGATGCTTCAGAGAAATCCAGTCGGTTCTACAGTTGAGAAAGAAACAAACAATGTGTCCCATACTAACGATGGGATGAGGTAGTGGTCTGAAGGTCACCAGATGCTGCTGAGAACTATCTAGCTCAGGGATCTTCTCAGGTCATAGGCCAGGCTATAAAACAAGGGGTGAGAATCTTTTGAACAGCCACTTATTGACTCCAGGAGCTTGGAGAGATGAATTAACATTCAATCTACTAAGAACGCAGTGAAGATGGGGCATAGGTGAAATCTTCTTGCCAAATCCTCTCTTCCTCCTAACTTATACTACTATCATCCTCCTAGTCACCCAAGCTCCAAACATAGGTGCCATCCTGGACTCCTCATTCTCTTTCCCCCTCTCCCCCACCCCATTCAATCAGTTGCCAAGGCCTGTAGATTTTACCTTTCTAAACATCTCTCAGGTATGCCCGTTTCTCTCATCTGACACTGTCATCACCCTGGTGCAGGCCTTCATCATCTCATGTTTGGACTATCGCAATAGCATGCTGTTTGGCGTGCCTACAATATCAGTTCAGCCTTCACAGCTGTCAAAGTGATCTTCCCAAAGCACAGGTTTGATCATATTGCCTCTTCCCCATCCCCCATACACACAGGCATACACCCTCAATAAACTCCAGTGTCTCCCTATCACCTCTAGAAGCAAATATGAAATCCTTTGCTTCATATTTAAAGCCCTTAAAAACCTGCCCTGCAATCCACCTTTCTGGTCTTCCTACACTTTATACCACCCCACCCCATGTACTTGGCAATCTAGTGACACTGGCTTCCTTAATGCTCCTTGCACAAGACACTCCATCTCCTGACTCTGTCATTGGCTGTCCTTTATGCCTGGAATGACCTCCCTCTTCATCTCTGCCTCCTGGTTCTCTTGGCTTCCTTCAAATGCCTCCTGAAATCCTCCCTTCTACAGGAAGCCTGTCCTGATTCCCCTTAATTCTAGTACCTCCCAGCTATTGGTTATTTCCAATTTATCTTCTATATGGCTTCTTTGTACGTAGTTGTTTGCATGTTATCTCCCCCACTGAGCTCCCTGAGAGCAGAGATTGTCTTTTATCTTTCTTTACATCCTTAGCAACCAGAATAGTGCCTCGTCTTAATAAATGTTTGCAGACTGACTGAAATTAGAGAATACGCTACATTGTTTGCTAGTGCCCTTAAAGAACTATAGAATAGAGCAGGGGTTCTAAAAGTGAAATCCGTAAAGAAAAAATTTGTTAACTGTATTTTAATAAATATTTTAATAAAATTGGTTTCCTTTATTATCCTATGTATTTTATTTTTATGCATTTGAAAGACATTATTCTGAGAAGGGATCCATAAGATTCACCAGGCTACCAAAGGGGTTGATGAAACAAAAAAGGTTAAGAACCCATGCTGTAGGACAATGCTTCTCAAAGTGTGCTCTGGGCACCCCTGGGAGGTCCCCAAGATCCTTTCAGGGGGTCTTCAAGGTGAAAAATCTTTTTATAATATTGTTAGGCCAATCCATTATGGCCAATACTGATGAACTTAACTCACATGGAAAAAAGCTTGTTGGGGTCCTCAATACATCTTAAGAGTACAGAGGAATTATTTTAGACCCTACTTCTGTGTACTTTCCATAGAATGTTAAAGTTAGAAGAGAGCTTAGAGCACATAGCAGAATCCCTTCATTTTACGAAAGAGGAAATAAAGGAATTTTATAAAGTCATATGGCAGCCACTTTGAACTGATGTTTCCTCACTTCTAGTCCAGTCCTCCTCCATCACACTGACTCGCTCCCCTTTAACTTACTCCAAAGTACATAGGGAGAATGGAGTATGGTAATAGGTTCACTCAATTTTCCAGAGATGCTGACCACGCATCATCAGTATCAAAGGAATTTAGAGAGTGCCCCTATGTTGGTCTTCCACACTCAATGAAACATCAAGAAAGAAAAATTAAGATAAATAACTAGGAGATGGAGCAACTCCCAGTCTCCATTCCTGTCCCTAATATCTACCTTACTTGGCATTGCTCCCTAAAAAGGAGAAGAATTCAAATTAGCTGGGGCTAATTTGGTGTAAATGGCTAACTCTCAGAAATGGGGGATCTGTTCAGCGAGTGTACTTAGTGTGTGGCATTTCTGAGCCCCATGAAGATAGGGCATTCTCTCATATACCATACAGTTCCATCTGAAAGAATTAAGATGATCAATATGGAGGGTATTTTGTGTTGGAAATGGATTTGCTCAATAATTATGACTGCTGGCAGATAGCACTATAAGAGTGAACTAAAATTGATTTTATGTTAGTGCGTTATTTGAGCAATTGTAAGAAAAAATTAAAGTCTGATTTTATGGTATTGAATCAAGAAGGAATACAGGATTTCAGTGCAGTTTGTGTGAAGGTGTTATATGTTTATGGTTGTCAATCTGAAAAATTTGTGGAAATGTCCAAGGTAGAAAGAATAGATAAAAGTGTTCACAGAATAAACAAAACAACTAAGAGACTATAGTAAGCACACCAAAATGGTGCCAGTGAGCCCAAGCATTACCATGAACTGGACTGTTTAAGGAAGAAGGATGCATGGAACCCAGCCAGGGCCAGATGTACCAGGCACAACTGGACCAAGTTGAAAAGAAGGCCCTGAGAGAGCACAGAAAGATATTTCACCCTTAGAGACACTGGGGCAGCCCCTTCAATTCCCTTGGGGGGGCTTGGCACAACCCCTTTCGTGCCACTTCACGGTAATTATATATGGATTTTGTATGACGAATCCATGAAAGCATGAATAATTTAATGGGTGTATAGTGTCTGTGTGCCTATGTGAGTGGACATGCCTATATATACATATTTCAATGTTTTAGAGTTGATATAGCTTCTTATTCAATAAATCTTTGGAAATTGAAATTCTGTCTCTCTTGGTGGTTTGTTTTGATCTCTCTCTCTGCTCCAGGGTGTCCTGGAAATGTTGACTTCTTGAAGGCATTTCTAATCTGACAGCATCACATCACTGCTACCAACATTCATGTGATTGTAGCCTCTCCTGCTTCCACTGGTGCCAACTTTGAGCTGTACCAGCTACTAGATGGACTTTTGGCTTCTGTCCTATAATGAGAGAGGAAGATGTTTCTCCACCCCCTCAATAAATCCTATACGTGAATAGATTTTAATGATCCTTCTGTCCTTCCCTTCCTCTGCTCCCTCTCCCTCTCTCTACTTTATTGTCATCTAAAATATTGAACCAAAACCAGAAGGAGAAAAAGAAACAAAAGCACTTATATTTAACAATAAGAACCTTTGCTGGGTCTAAGAGGCTGGGGGCAGGGGGATGGGGCTGCATCCTTTCCTTCTCACTTAAATTGTCCTTCTGCTTTGGACTTGAGTATGTTTGGACTTGATTTCAGTTTGGGAGAATCTGGCCTCCAAAAAGACAGAACAGTCTCTTTTGTCTCATTATTTCTTTGGCTCTTTACATTCCCACTCAGGAACCTTGGGGAAAATTATTTAAAGCTTAGGTTTGGTTCAGTTCTAGAGTTTAGGGTCACACCTCAAAAGATATTCAAAGTATAATGTAAATCAGACATATTTATTTTCCCCATATCAAGGAAATGCTAAACACACTAGACTCACAAACATGTATTGATAGAACTTAAAGAAACAATAGTGATAACTTATAACTACTATTGTGCTCTATCAGTAGGCTGATACAAGACATGAAGCTGTTGGCAGGACTCCTGAATAGGCATTTTACATTTCGACTCCACTCTACACCGCCAACAATTTCTTCCAGGTCCATGACTTCTGGCAAGCCAGAACTGAGCTTGGATTCATCCTGTCTGTGGTCATCTCCTCCTCCAACAAGTGTTACAGTAGATATAGAGAGGGTAACTGCTTGTACTGAAGACCCAAGATTTCCTGACATCTTGAACTCAAAAGTGTCCAAGTTTGAACATGTCCATCTTGGGATTAATATTTGGTTACCTATGCCCTGGGAAGAAATACAAAACAAAAAAGGTAGTTAGGGCTCCAAGATCCAGTCTCAGGCTCACTCAGGCAGGCCAAGTACAGTAGGGAAGGAACAAGCATTTGTTAAAGCCTAGTATGTGCCAGGCACTGTGCTAAGGGCTTTATACATTTTATCTCCTTTGATCCATGTAACAACCCTAAGAGGTGGGTGCTATTATCCCCTTTTTACAGTGGAGAAAAATGAGGCAGGCATCTGTTAAGTGACTTGCCCAGGGTCACCCAGCTCGTTAAGTGTCTAATGCTGGATAAGAACTCAGGTCTGCTTGATTCTAGGGGCAGCTAGGTGGTGCAGTGGATAGAATGTTAGGCCTGAAGTTAGGAAGACTTTTCTTCCTGAGTTCAATTCTGGCCTCAGACACTTACTAGTTGTGTAATCCGGGCAAGTCACTTAACCCTGTTTGCCTCAGTTTCCTCATCTGTAAAATGAGCTGGAGAATGAAATGGCAAACCACGCCAGTATCTTTGCCAAGAGTACCCCAAATGGGGTCACAAAGAGTCAGACCACAACTGAAAGGACTGAATAAAATTACATACATTAGCGCCATAGGGGATCAGAGTCCCTTGAAAGTCTATAGAATAGACCTGTGAATGGGTAAGCAAGTACATTCTGGATCACATCCCCCAGAAAGCTGTGTGGCAGAGCATATGGGTCCTCAAAGGTATTTTCCAGTGGGCTGTGTAACACTTACATCATTTACAGGGAATTTTGAAGGACTCAGAGATATGAGAGCACAAGAGACCATTTATCCAGAGTTGAGAGCATGCAGTACTTGGCTGGGGAGTTTCCTAATCCTGCAGAGGTGTGCAGATTTGAGCTCAGCCCTGGGCTAGCAAGAAAGAAGGGGTCTGAAGACACCAAAGAAAGTGGCTTGGGATAGGGCATTTGTGGCAACTACCACATGATACCCCACCTAGTGAAAGCTGAAGTGTACTTTAAGATGCAGCATTTGTGAGTTAACTGGCAAAAATGGCCACTATAACCTACCCACTCACTGTTCCACCCTACTGCTCTCCCTTACCATGGGATGTACAGCTCCTAGTTTATGGAGATGAGTTTTCATTAAGGATATGAACTGATTGCTCTGTCTCTCACTCTCTCTACCTCCCTCCCTCCCTCCCTATTCTAATCTGATCTGGGAGGTTGGGTTTGGAATTTTAAAGTATATAGAATGTCACATTTTTTTTTTTAAGAACAAGGCAATTTATTAATGAATCTGGTATAGTTTGTCCTAATGTTTCTTGTTGGCAGCTGCCACCTGTCCGGCAATTCTGTCCAGGTCTCTCTGTCCCGGAGGTGTCAGCTTCCGGCCCCCATCCTGGTCCTTTTCCACCATCTTGAGGCCTTCCAAAGCTTGCAGGACCCTCCGGGCCACGCTCTTGGAGCCCCTACTGAAGTGACTGGGCATTACCCCGTTGCGCTTCCCCCGTAGATCTTGGTCATGGATCCTACGCCGGCCCCGGGCCGTGGAGGCAGCCCGGGTGTAGAACCAGTTCTCGTCGTAGGGCGCCAGCTCCTTATGTTTGGCCAACTTGACCGTGTCCACCCATTCGGGGACTTTCAGCTTCCCTGACTTTTTCAGGAAGGCGGCCAGGGCCCGGACGAAATCCTTCACCGTGACTCCGGGCATAGTGCGGGCTCGCCAGCTAGGGGAAAGCTAGAATGTCACATTTTATGACATAAGTGAATAATGTGCCTTGATTTTGCTACGTTTTTTAAAAAATTATTTATTTTATTTTTAATCTGTGGGAATAAAACAAGCATTTCTATAACAGTATAATTTTTAAAAAAATGATTGCTCATGATAACAAATCTATTGTGTACAATTTGCTATTTCTTTTAAATATAGTTATCATTTAAATTGTTTTCTTCCCTCCCTACCCCCAACCCCCTTGAGATGGTGACTATTATATATATATATATATGCGTGTGTGTATATATGTATATATACACACATATATATATATGCATATACATACATAGATAAAAATCATTCTATCCATACTTCTATTTTTATCAGTTCTTTCTCCGGATGCAGATAGTGTCTTCCTTCATAGGTGCTTTGTAGTTAATTTGAGTATTTATAACACTCAAAATTACTTAGTCCCTCAGAGTTGTTCTTAAAAGAATATTGCTGTTACTGTACACAATATGCTGTGCTTTTATTGAAATTAAACTGTTTAAAAATGACCTGGAGGGTCAAATTTAATTCAACAACCAGCATTTTTTTAATAGAAATTTTATTTAAATCTTGTTTTTATATTATGTAAATTTCCTGCTGTATCCATCCCCTTCCCCTTCCCAATAGCCGTCCCATATGACAAAGGATGTTTTTTAAGGAAAAAAAAAAGAGGATGAGAAAAAACAATCAGCAAAAAATAATCGACACATCAAAAAAAATCTGAAAACATATTTAATGTTTCACACCAGTAGATCTTTTGCTTCTTTGGGAGCAGGCTTTCAACAAACATATACTGTACACTGGAGATAACCCAGTGGATAGAGAGCTGGACCTGGAGTCAGGAAGACCCAAGTTCAAATCCAGCCCCAGACACTATCTATGTGACCCTGGGTAGTTATTTAATGTCTGCCTCAGTTTCCTCAATTGTAAAATGGTACAATAATAGCACCTGCCTCTCGGGGTTGTTGTGAGGATCAAATGAGATAGTAATTGTAAAACATTTAGCACAGTGCCTGGCACATAGTAGGTGCTATATGTTAGTTATTAATTTTTAAATTTTTTTTTCAGGGGGTAAGGCAGGGCAATTGGGGTTAAGTGACTTGCTCAAGGTCACATACCTAGTCAGTATGTCAACTGCGTGAAGTCAAATTTGAACTCAGGTCCTCCTGACTCCAGGGCTGGTGCTCTACTCACTGCGCCACCTAGCTGCCCCTTAATTTTTTAAAAGGTTAAAAAAAGGCAGTCTTTGTACCCAGGAGTTTATATTTATATGTATATTTATATTATACACATTTTGGGAAATACAAATCATCAATACCTTTCAGTAGCACATGTTTTTCACAGGACCATAGATTTAGAGTCCAACCTTTATTTTATAGATAAGGAAACTGAGACCCAGGCAGATTAAGTCACTTGTCCAAAGTCACATTGGTGCTACTCAGTGACAGCTATTGATTCATAAATCCATTTCTGATCAATATGCCAATCAACTTCTTTTTGCACAGTCTATTAAATGTATCATGTGATTCTTACAGTGCTGAACATATGATGAGGGCAAAAGGTTGCCCTGCGTCACACTGTGAACATGACATGAATAAATAGCAACAGAAAGTTTTTAAGGTCTTCCAAGCTTTCCAATTTTACTTGTTTTTGACTCCTCGGCACAAAATGAAGTTTCAGAAATTTTTGCAGATATCATGGTCACTCTTGGAAGTAAATTTTAAAAAGCAGAAATAAATTAAAGGAGGAGACTTCTAAGCTGGAAAAGAGGAAAATGTGCTTTCCAGTATTTTCTCTTGACTTTAGTCTTGCAGTCTAATTAATGCAACACATTTCTCCTATAGTTTTCTCCAAAATAAATGCAATAGAAAGAGTGGTGCAGCCCATACCTTAATCATGACCTTCCTGTTCAAAGGCACTAATGAAGACTTCCAAAGTGGCTCTAGTTGATTTCCAATCCCAGAAAATAATGAGAAGATTGAGCCAGATTCTTCCTGGTACCCAAGTAACTTGAAACCTGAATTGAAGGCAGTAGTGTGGGATGGTGAACCTTAGCTCTTTCCCCTCAGAAGACTTGGTAGTTCATTCTTTCCTATGGGTAGCAATGGCATACCTGAACCTGAAGTAGTTTTCTTCTTGGGTGGAGTTTTGTTTCTCTAGGTGGTTAGCTTACTTCTGTGAAGTAATATAATCCTTAGAGACATCCATCTGTGGGATATGACCCCTGCTAAAAAGAGCAACT
This sequence comes from Phalanger gymnotis, assembly GCA_028646595.1. Lineage (NCBI taxonomy): Eukaryota > Metazoa > Chordata > Mammalia > Diprotodontia > Phalangeridae > Phalanger > Phalanger gymnotis. The sequence goes on from CM053622.1 coordinate 180,575,329, forward strand.
CCCACGATGTTTTAAATTCACTTTACAAGAGGGAAGGAGCACAACGACAGACTTACAATGATGTTTTGTTGAAGTTTTTATGGTGGGTAGGTCGGGAAGCTGAGGGACATTGGAATTTTAGTGTTTATAGGGTTATACCTAAGTAGAGGCAAAAACAAGGGGAAGAGCTAGTTCTGCTGAGGGCAGGTTCTGTTAAGTATAGGTGAAAATAAACCTAAGCTTAACTTTGATGTCTCAGTATTTCACATTTGGACTAGGGTAAGAGGGGTACCCCACACTTCCTTTGTAATATGATGCCCTATACCCTGATACCTCTATCAGGTGAGGAAATGTTGAGTTATACAATCAACCAATAGAAGGTAGGAATAATTCCATAACGATTCATTCAAAGGTATAACCTATATATGAACAAGTTCTTAATTAATTTGAGAGAAATGGAGTTGAGAACTTGAATGGCAGCAGATTCTGAACATGAAATACTGTGTGGCTTACTGAAGAGAATCAATCATGACCAATGGGACTTGGATAAAACAGCAAGCCAATTTCATTCAGAATATGGGATTACAATAGTAAGTGGTGAGCAAATCTGGCCAAATCCATGAGAGTCATCCATCTTGACCAGAAGACACTTTGCGAACTTTGAAAGGTCGAAAGATTTCACTTACCAATGTTGGTAGCAGCATCCCCAAAGCAGCAGTGTTGGCAATAGGAGCTGAGAGATATACTATGAACAAGCTAGACGTGGGGCTCAGTAGAGAGCTGAACCAAAGAGAAACTTCGAGAGGTCTCTACAAAAGGACAACAGGATAGGAATCTTCACAGCAAATAATCATCTTGCCTCTACCTGAACAGTTCCAGTGATGAGGAGCTGACCGATCCACCCAACAAGGCAGCTCACTCCATTTTTGAATAGCTCTAAAATTGCTTTGCCTTGTCACCTCTGACATATATTGGCCTTGCGGTCCTTGTCAAGTTACTTAATCTCTTAGTACCCTAACCAACTGTGGAAGACTTAAGTTGCAAAGAAGGTAACCACCCTGAAAAGGTAGAGTGAGTTTCTTCACTGGGAAGGGAATAAGCATTTACATCATGCCCATTATGTACTTTCACAAATATTACCTTATTCAATCTTCATAACAACCCTACAAGGCAGGTGCTATTATTCCTTTTTACAGCTGAGGAAACCGAGGCAAACTGATAAAGTGACTTGCTCAGGGTAACACTAGTATCTGAACTCAGATCTTCCTGATTCCAGGACCAGCACTCTATCCACCGTGCCTAGCGGACTCTGAGAATCTCCCTTTACCAATGAAATCTCTGGTGCAGTCTCTATTCCTATTCCATATGTCGAACTGAAATCTGTTTCTGCGACTTCCACCTGTCAGTCCTAGTTCCCCTCTCTGTGGCTAGGCAGAAAAAAAGTAATATCCTTTCCTTCTTCAAATACTTGAAGACTAGGCCAGGCAGAAACCCCTAGATCCTTCCACAGACCATGATAATGACGGTTTTTAACCTCCTCACCATTTTGATCATTCTCCTCTGGGCAACCTCCAACTTGCCGTACCCATAAAATGTTGCACTAGAAATGGACTATTTCAGATGTGGTCTGAGCAGGGTGGAGTACGGTGGGACAATGACCTCAACATCCTGAACACTGGGCTTCTGTGAGTGCTGCCCACAGGGCCGGTGGTACTGCCTGCAGCTGCTCCAGGGGGCAGGAGCAATGAGCATGGTAGATACAGAATGATGATGGCTGGAGAGAATTAAGAGTCTCTGTGGTTATCTTCTGAGATCAGGCCAGAAGGATTAGGGTATGAGCATTGCAGGCTAAGGCCCCTTAAAGGCTGCTGCTGGTGCTTTGGAGACATCAGGCCTCAAGTCAGGAAGACCTGAGTTCAAATGTAGGCCTCAGACGCTTAACAGCTTTGTGACCCTGGGTAAGTCACTTAATGTACTTGCCTCAGTTTCCTCAACCATAAAATAACAGTACCTATCTCACAGGGTTGTTATGAGGATCAAATGAGACAATATTGTAAAATGGGCTTAAGAGTTTGGCATATGCTTATTCCCTTACCTGCAGAGGTCTGGCACCTGCTCTTTAGAAAGGAGGAGGCTACAATGTACTGATGCTGACAGTGTTTGCTCTGTGGTCTCAACAAGAGGGCTGTAAAAGCTCAACTTTCTCCCTGGCCCCTGTGGCTGACAGGTGCTTTATACATAATAGAGTTGATTTTTTTGAGCCTTTTCTATTTCTTACAAACTGCTATTGGCTCTAAGTTATCTGTGACTCTCACCTTGTTAATTACCTTAGTGTTTGGGGGAGTGCAAGGTAGGAGGCCAGGAAGTGCTTTGTATACACAGACCTGGGACTCTCACCTTGTTAATTACCTTAGTGTATGGGGGAGTGCTTTGCATACACAGATCTACTCAGAGGTTTATTCATCCATCTAGAATGCTAGGGTTTTTTCCCAGGGAGAATGGGGACCAAGCTTATTGGTAGAGAATCTTACGGTTTTGCCTTTTAAAAACTCCTGAACAGCAGATAACCAAACCCTGCTAGACAGCACCACTTGCTAGTTACATTTGTATTAATAATCTCATAATCTTATTATTAAAGCAAATTAAATATAAGGCAAATACAAAGTAATTTTAGGTAATTGCCAAGTGATCAGAATATATGTGTGTATCTATCTATATACATATATATATATGGCTATACATGTACAATATTAAACATACTTCCACATTAGTCGTGTTGTGAAAGAAGAATCAGAACAAAAGGGGAAAACCATAAGAAAAAGCAAACACAAAAGGAAACAGTATGCTCTGATCTGCATTCTGACTCCGTAGTTCTTTCTCTGGGTGTGGACAGCATTTTCCAACATGTATTTTTTGGAATTGTCTTGGATCACTGCATTGCTGAGAAGAACAATGGTTGCTCTTCTATCAAAGTTGGTCGTCACACAATGCTGGATCAGAATATTCAAAAATTATCTATGGCCTTTCCCAACTTGAAATCTGGTGAACACTTCATTTTGCACTATTTCTTGAAACTATTTGGCCAGTAGATGGCACTGATAGACACTAACTTTCCTGAAATCTCACTGAATTGTTCACTTCAGAATCTTCACAGCCTACTCCTACCCTTGGGATCAGAAGTCTTTTTTCATTTAATTTTTATAGTATTACATGTTTAAACAAATTTCTCCCCTATTATTCTCTTACATACGGATTTTCCAGTAGTTACTTTTCCCTAACAAATAGACGTTTTCCATGACTATTTTACTGCCTAAGTTGAGAAATTCATTTAACTACTCAAGAGAATCTTGGAAATTTTTTTTTTTGAAAAAATGCATTCCTCACCTTTTATTCCCATCACAAATGTTTGTGATTCTACGAATCTATGAAGTCTGTAAAATTTGTTGGCAACAACTAGTGGACACAGGCAGAGTTCTTGAATAAAAGAGAGGAGGACAACACAATTTATGCACTAAGGAAGTTTGAAATGAGTGAACTAATTCTGTTTTTACCTCCAATAGTTACTCTTTTATGGAAGGTAATGTTATACTAGGATGACAAAAGTGTCCCGAGGCTTATCTTACTTCCCCCAGTTCTTTTGGCACAGAGATCATGGCATACATAAGGACCAATTTTACTCATACCCAATTGGATCTCTTACTTATCCCTCCTATAAATGAAATGAACTTCCAAAATAACCAAATAAAGTAATTTGGGCTTTGTTTTTATGGCAGGTGATGAGAGACTTAATGTCAGCTCCAAAGTCACTTGATCTTAATGGCAAAAAGGCTTCATCAAATGGATTCTTCAAATTAAAATAATGCATATAGTAACACTGCTTACCCAAGCCTATCACTTCACTAACTTTTTAGGGAGCAGGGAGGTCCATGATAAACTCAAGCTTTTCTTTAAGGATGCCCACTGAGCAGTCAAATGGGGCTAGGGTGGGGGGAAGGTCTAGACATCTATTTTCATGGGTATATATAGCACAGTGTACCACCAGTACACAAACTAATTCCCTCTACCGATGCAGATAAACAACTATTTTACAGTGTACAACTGTCTTGTGCAGTTGCCTGGGGGCACTGAGGGGTTTAATAACCTGCCAGGGTCACACTGTCCAACCTCAGCACTATACACTGTTAAGCATCCAGATAAAAGCAAAAAAAAGGTTCACAATGAGAGATGAAATATCTCTCCAATTCTAACACATGAGCTGTAGGTACAAATCAAACTTTTCAATGAGTATTCCAGAACAAGTTATGAGGCTCCATTTAAAATTTTTATTTAGCAGCACATACATGAAAAAACAAAGGAATTATCCTGGTTAAGTTTGGTGGAGTTTGTCTATTGTCTAAAGACAGGAAACTCCAATTGCCAAAATCTTGAAGAGAATTAATGACACAACGGCTGTGCAGCAAGGGAACCAGATGTTAACAAAAGCTAAAGTGACCACCTTAATTTCTTTCATGATATTCAATATTTCCCTTATAAAACAACACATTATGTCAGTCAGCTTAAAAAAAGGAAGACAGAGATAAGGAACAAATGCACCACAACCAGCCTGTTCAAAACATCAAGTCCTATTATTGAAGACAGTCTATCAAATCAGTAACATTTCTTTTCAAGGACTTAATTTTTTTAAATCGGGGATTCTTTACCTGGGGTTGAAGAATAGATTTCAAAGGGTCTGAGACCTTGTATGGGAAAACATGTCTTATTTTTCATTAACCTCTAACTGAAATTTAGCATTTTCCTCAATTATGACTCCAGGAAACAAAACATTACTCTGCTTCACCAGATTGCTCAAAATGTCCATGATACAGAAACGTTAAGAATTTCTGTTTTAGATGGAATATTCATTTTGAAAAAAAAAGTAATTTTGTAGCAATTTCAGAAACAGTCCAACTGAGACAAGAATATGTCAATTCCGAGACCCTTGTCAGAGCTTGGGAATCAAATATAAATATTTGACAGCCTTGTGTCTTCATGTGGTTCCATGTTTATATAATAGTATATAGTGGGTATAGTAACGGCAGATATTCAAAGCTTTTGTAGGTACTTGTTTTTATGAAAGGAAAAGAGAAAAATAAGAGGCCTCCTAATAAGAAATGGCCCAATGACCAGATTAACCAATTTTCCAGTTAGATGTCACTCTCCAAAGTGGGGAATAAAGTATATGGCTCAGTTCAGCTGAGACACTTCATATAGGTATGCACCCAGCATTTTGGTCCCTTCTATGTAGTTATGCCTAAAGGAAAATAAGAGAGGGTTATTGAGTTGGCTACTGTCCTAAAATTCAACAGCTATAGTCTGTGTAGAGCACACACAGGGCCTAAAAAGCATTCCAAATATGCCAATAATACATGAGAAACACAATCAGAGAAACATGCTTCACCAATCACCTCATTGTTTTTATCACTCAACATATAGGTGAGAAAGAAGAGGAGGGAGGAAGCAACCTAAGCTGGCCAGAGAATTAAAGTTACCTTGCTTTTCTTTCCCTTACTCCTCAAAAGTTGTACAGAGGAGAGCAAAGGAATCAAAAAAGGGTCCTGACCTCCATAAGGGTTGTCTGCTCTACATCAATAAAGTCCTTGAGGTTACTTAGAAGTTTCTATAGCCTATGGAACTAAATGTAGCTATTCAGAACATTTCTGAAATAATAATAAATGATATTAAATCAATTTAGAATTCTGAGAAAAGTATATTTGTTTAATTTTACTTGGACCAACACTAACATTGTTACTTCCAGCCCTAGCTTAAGAGCCAACACCTACCCAAGGGACTTGGGTAAATAAGGAGGTGTACAGATTTTCCCAAGTCTACACCACTAGGGTACTGATGTGGTTTGAGAGGTTCAGGGACCCCTCAAAGACCAAAGTACAGGAAAGGGTGGTCTGGAATGAATTCACAAACTCAAGCATTCTTTAAGTCAAATTGGCAAAGGTTTATTGTAACACTAATATGGTAGGCAGAGCTCCTTAGAGAACTTGCAACCTAATAGGAATGATGCTAAAGCTTGGACAGGGAAAGTAGTGGATTATCTGGCAGATATGCTAACTGGGTGATAACATACAACCTTGGCCAAAGGTTGTCATTCAGTACTGGAAACCAGGGTGGGGGGAGGTAGGGGGATCCTAAGGGGTGTATTTTTGGTCTGTTATGTCTGTAGCAAGATAGCTTTGAGAGTCTATAGCTGAACCTTTGGATTGTATATGATAACTGTGGGAATCAATACATGATAATTCTGCTGGTACAAGATAGTCCTGTTTTTACAAGGGAAATTCTACAGAGGTCAACTTGTTCTTGTAACAGGGAAAAATATTTTGTCTTACCCTGGGGCCCACTCATGAGTTATTGCTAGGACTAGTGTCCTTGGGCTGGGGAGAAAACTATCAGAGATAGTGTTTTGAGGTTAGGGAGAAATGTGATCTTAGAACTGGGCTCCAAGCACACGCACCCACGCGCTCCATCAGTATCATGGAAGAAGACATGTAATTCTACACCAAGACACACAATCAACTGTTCTCAGACCCCTTCAGACTCACCTGTTCAGTTTTTCATTCTGTGAATGAGCACCATCATCTGCTGATCCAACAGGCAGCAACATTACATTTTTACCTGTGGCCTCTTGGAAGGTCAAGGTCACAGGAATACTGCCCCCTTCTCTGGTCAAGTCTGGTTCAACACCAAAAACTGAGAAGAATGTGGAAAAGTAGTTAGAAGACTAAAAAAAAAAACCAAACAAAAACTTGTTACTAATGTTGATTTCTGTAAAACCTGAGCCATAAAACTTTAATCCAGTGTTTCAAGAACAGTGAAGTATAGAACACTCAGAGGTAAAGTTGGGTGGGGTTTGGGGGACAGGGGATGGCAAACACCTTAAGCAAAGACTGGTAAATCAATTAAAGAAGAGTGTATATATACACATTCTCTCTTGGCTGAGGACACTGGATACCAGGGACTAAGACAATGACCCTGTGGAGGCTTTGGTGAATTTAAAAGCAGAGAAAACCTTCATTTAAAAAAAATCAACGAAAGCCACCTGTATTGTTGGAAGGAGTTCTCATGCTGGAGATAGCATGAATTATTCGAAACACCAAAAAAAGAAGCAATGTAATATAACAATTGGATACCTTACTGTAGCACAACGGATAGAAGGCTGGCCCTAGGAGTTACGAAGGTCTGGGGTTCATGTTCCAGCAGCAGAACATGGTATACTACATGTGTTACCCTGGGCAAGTCCTAACTTCTCAGTGTTCCAGACAATGCTCTAAGACCATAAGTTACAGATCTGCATCGATGGAAGGCATTTCCTCAGCGGGAGCCCCCTACCCAATGAAAGCGCACACGGATCCTGCTTAGGATCGTAACTGCAGACAGCTTTAGGGATGACTAGGTACAAAGCCAGCACCTGGGGCCTGATCCGGTCTGCCAGGGGCATTTTCTTCTGTAGGGTTCAAAAAAATCACATCTATCTGTTCTCCGGCTGGCCTGACAGTGTGATGAGCCCGTAAGCTCAGGAGTCAGTCACTGACCCAGATTCTGAGGAAGCATTTCTGACCTCTTTTCAGGGCTTTTCTCCCAGCCAGGTAATGAGGATGGTTGAAGTCGGACACCCAGGGTTTTCCACCATGGCCCATGTACACCTTGAACTTGTTGGGACTCTTCAGCTCAGTAAACTTTGCATTCAAGTAACTTACAACCTTTTGCACACATAAACAAAAATACAGTTAACCATAAACTTGACACTAACTAGGATTAACAATTAACAAACACTGGGTTTTGACTTGCCTGCTCAATATTGTTCTTCACACATGTCAAGAGTGAATAAATGTCACTAAATTCATTTCATTGGAGGGCAAAACAGCGGTAATATTTTAATTACCTCAAAGTAACTTAAACAGTATTGACACCCCGCACGCAAGGCCTAGGAATGGATGATTATATTGGCATAAAATCATATTAGTTTTCATACTTTAAACGATAATGTGCATCTTAAGTCAGGGCAAAAATGTAATGTTCTCTTATGCCCATTTTTATGGTGAACTCAGGCCAAAGGTCTAAGATTTCCAGAACATCTAAAAAGGTGTAGGTGATTATTAAGCATTTACCAGGTGCAAAGTACCACAGAAGATCATTAGCCCTTAAGGCCAATGACATCAGTAGTTCTAAGCATATTCACTAGTCTTTAATAACCATACTTCTCACAAGTAAGATTTAGATCTCGTCTACTGTATAAAACCTTGCATAGATAACTAGAAAAGTTTTGGTATTTACCATCTTCTAAACTTGTCTGAATAGGAAACCATCAATCACAAAGCCTTTTGCTTCATTTTCCACTAAGCAAAATTTACAAAACATTTGTTTTGCTTATAATGACATTTTCACCATTAACACAGAATCTGTTACAGCAGAATATATATTTGGGAGCTCTAAATCTTCACTACAAACCTAGATGCATTTCAGCAATACAAATAGAGGCTATATTTCATAAACAGAAGTCTAACAGTATTGACTGTACCTTATTTGAGCAATTGTTTGTATACACTTTATATGTAAGAACAGATTTATATTGGCTATATTTAATAAAAGCTGGATGACCATTATGTTACACAGCAGACCCCATCCCAAAATACCTGCTTTTCGACAACTTCAGGTACCATATCTGGCACCAATCTTATTGAGAACTTGCCAATCACTTTCCTAGGAATCACAGTTTTAGCTCCTGTTCCAGAGAAAGCTCCTTCAATTCCATGGAGAGACAGGGATGGGTATCTCCATCGGTGCATTAAGATTTTTTCCTATAGGAGAAAGACCACATCCTTAATGGAATTAAAGAGAGTAACACGATTTCTTGCTTTGGCTTCAAATGCAAATACTAAGCAAACCAGTTACTTGTTTCTAGAGACTGGAAATGAAAATCAGATATTTGATAGGTACACTGAGCCTTACTTACTTCACTTGGTGGCAAATCTGAATCCAGTGACGCCCACTGTCCTAAGACTCTACAGCCAGATCTGGAGTCACTATTATCCAAGAGTCATGTAGTTACTGTATATCCTATAGAGTCCAATGAAATACATTATGCTAGATAATATACCTATCCTCTACTAAACCCCAACGCCTTAGCGAGGTGTGGAGGTAACAGTTCTTGAGGGCTATGACAAGAAAGCATAAGCTCTAGCAGAGTCTACCAAATTGCAAAGGAAGATTAAAACTCAGCTGTATATTTAGGGTTTATATCTTCACTGGGTCAGCCTAAATCTGGAGAGATGTTTCACCACAATGTTGATAAATCTGTGATAAATAAAGTGATAAATTTCTTAAACTCATAAAGCCTGTCTAATAAGATGAGACAGTGGTGATCTGCACTGGATGGAGGTAGAACCCAAACAAAAAAATCATAAATCTTTTGAAATATTAGAGTTTGAAAACATATATATTAGTCTGAATATACATTTTTGAAATGAGATTGAGATTTTTCTCCCCAAATAAAGATTTTAATCAACAACAAAGGCAGTATGGTATAAAGGACGTAGTACAAAGTCTAAAAGCTAGGGTTCTAGGATCACCGCTGACACAAACCGGTTATGTGACTTTGGGCCAATTCAAGCTTATAAGCTGCAGAAAGTGCTAACTAGTGTGGATTGAAGGGGGTTTCCCTCACCTGAGAATACCCTATACCAATGAAATCACATGTCTGGTGATTCCTACTCATCCACAAAACCAAATAAAAAGACAGCTATCTATATGACCATAAATGAAATTCAATTATATCCATACAATGTGCCTTCCTCTACTACGTTCCTGATGAGTCTTCTCTGGCCATGCTTCTTTTATATTTGTAGTTACTATGAACTCTATTCTTCATTTGCTTGTGTCATTTTGTTATTTTACCATGATAGATAAGTATCTAGTTAAAAATGGCAAGGCAGCATGAGACAGTGGGAAGAACATGGAAGTAAATACAGAGGACCTAGTTCTTTACTCCAGATGTAATACTTGGGGCTAGTCATTAGGGTGCTGGTTTATCTTTAAAATGAGGGGCACTGTGTGTGTGTGTACACATTATATTATCCATAACTATCTCTAATACTAATTGTGCACATCATATTTTGTGTAAAAGAGAGAGAGTGAGAATGGATAAAAAGCTGGCCTCAGAGCCAGGAAGAGCTGAGCTGAGTTTAAACCTTGCCTCGTACATGTGCTGTAATGCTGGTAAAGTCACTTCCCTTCTCAGTATTCTGGGCAATCTTCTAAGACTAAGTTGCAGAGGGAGGGCTAACCTGTGTTGGTAGAGGGAGTGCCCTCAAGAGTTCCCCATCCTAAAGAAATGATGGATCCAATACTGCTTCTAACCTCTTCTGGCACATATCCCGAGGAGGTAACCATGGTGGTAAGAAAATTTGTAAACACAACCATATAAAGATCAACTGAAGAAACTTGGCATGTTTATGTTGAAGAAAAGATGACTCAGGAAAAACAACATTAGGCATGCAGAGTACTTAAAGAGTGTCATGTAAAAGAGGCTGACCTGTTTTTTTGGCCCCAACATACAGAATTAGGATTAATGGAAATTAGGAAGCCACAGACTTTTAGTCTAACACAAAGAAAAATTTCTTAACTGGAGCTATCCAAAATGGCAATGGGCAGCCTGAAGAGGTAGTCAGTAAGGTCCTTGCCACCAACAGTTTTAAAAAACACCCAACCCCATCAAGCCTCAGCCTGGAGTCTGCATTCACTAGAGCCAGACCTGGAGCCACTATTATCCAAGAGTCATGTAGTTACTGACAGACCCTGACACCCCTTGTGACTCAGCAATGCTATGATCAAAACCAAACTGCAGTCCTGAAGAAGGAGTAGCACAGGGAAGAACAATGGGGACCATGAACTAAAAGTCACCAACCTGGACTTTGTACCTTGGTTTCTCAAGACGCAATGCCAGATTTTTATTAAGGAAGCTAAAGAAAATAACTATCATAATGCCGGGCATTTAGGGCAGACAGAAAGCATTAGGGGTAAGCAATGTAACATTTTTGCCAGCTGCACTAGTAAAAATCTTCCTTCCTCATTTCTAAAGCTTCAGTCAATACTAGTGGCTTTATGAACACACCCTACACCAGAACACGGACAGGACAGGCATCTCAACAGCAGATCAAGTCACTTGAGGAAAAGCAGGATTAAAGAGAGGGGAGAAGGGCAGAATCAACCTGAGATCTAGGAGGCTTTGGCACAGTTCACTACAACCTACTAGCTTGGTAAATGACTATAACTTAATGTCTTAATTTCTCCTCAATGGTGAAAACAGGTTAGTAGATTTGGGCCAAGATGGCGGCTGGAAAGCAGAGATTTGAGTGAGCTCCCCGTCAGGTCCCTCCAAAAACCTATAAAAAATGGCTCTGAACAAATTCTAGAACTGCAGAACCCACCAAATAGCAGAGGGAAGCAAGGATCCAGCCCAGGACAGCCTAAATGGTCGCTGGATGAGGTCTATCCCGCATGGAGCAGAAGGGAGCGGAGCTCAGCGTAGGCGGTGGCAGGACCAACCAGACAGAGAGAGCCAGGCGGAACAGGCCCTAGTGCCCTGAATCAGGGAGCTGTGGCAGTTACCAGACTTCTCAACCCACAAACACCAAAGACAACAGAGAAGGTTAGTGGGAAAAGCTGGGGGAGACAGAGTTTC
>CM053622.1:180587535-180618030 GCA_028646595.1 Phalanger gymnotis
CCTTCTTAGGGAGGGTGGGCAGGGAGGGAAGACGGGAGAGAATTTGGAACTCAAAGTTTTAAAAACAGACGCTGAAAAAAAAAAGTTTTTGCATGCAACCAGGAAATAAGATACACAGGCAATGGGGCATAGAAATTTATCTTGCCCTACAAGAGAAGGGAAAGGGGGATGGGAGGGGAGTGGGGTGATAGATGGGAGGGCTATCTGGGGAACGAGGCAACCAGAAAATATGCCATCTTGGAGTGGGAGGGAGGGTAGAAATGGGGAGAAAATTTGTAATTCAAACTCTTGTGAAAATCAATGCTGAAAACTAAATATATTAAATAAATTTTAAAAAAAATTGTCACTAGAGGACTTACAGATCCTTGAGTAAAGATACTCTATTTTTCTAGAGTATCTCACATAGTCAGCTAAGCAAAAAAAACAAAAAACAAAAAAAAACCCAACACTTATTTACCATGGAATGGAAATTTTATGTTAGCACTGACAGAATGCACATCTGAAATATAAAGCAGCCTCAGTCTAATGGAGGACCACTGTGTTGATAAAACAAAACCTTTGCCTACACAGAGTCATTAAATTTTAGCCTTACAATGTATGTTAGAAATCATGTAAGCCAATTTCCTCACATTAGAGACAGGCAGCTGAACTAGAAAGGCTGATTTATCCGAAGTCCTATGACTGGGATTAAAACCCAGGTCTCCTGACTTCCAAGCCAGTTTCTACAATGCCATACTGTCTCCAGGATTTTTTTCTGAAATAAGTCTACCAGCTTTGAAATATTTTTACTATTAAAGGACTTTCTATTACTATAACTGCAAAGATTATAGGTTAGGTCCCTTTAAAGAAACTTAGAGACAAACATTAGAAACTGGAAGGTTAGTATTCCATTGGCACAAAGAAATCCAACCTCTGGTCTGATACCTGGCCTTAAAAAAAGGACTCAGTGATCCCTGCTTCTATAAGGATTTGATGTGATACTAAAATAAACATCCAATCTAAAGAAAAAATTAAAAAGTGAGACTAGCAGAGCAGGAGAAAATAAAATTCTTCTAATAAACACAAAAAATCCTTTATTAAAATAGGAAAAACCACCATAAACCAAGAGCTTGACCAGTTAGCAGAAATAAGCTAGAAATTCAATTTTTAAGCTGTCACGGACCACATCGATTCTGCTTTAGCAGAATGAATTAATACATATAGGATCTGTGGCTTCTAATAATGTAGATCACAATGTATTGACAACTTGGAGTTACTGACAGCTCAGAGGCTAAGTGAGTTATTCATGGTCTCCTGGCCAGTATGTGTCAGAGACAGGACACCTTACCACCCTTAACCCTCGTCCTGGCAGTGAGAAGATGGAGCTGTGTGTGGAGCCATAAGAGAAGCCATGGAAGACTGCGCCAAGGGCAAGTCCCCATCAAGGATCCTGAAATTGATTATACCCATTTTCTCTGCTTGTCTCCTGTGACTCAACCAGTCCAAAGGTAGAAATTGTTTGTTTTGTTTTTCTGACTCTCTTTACTTTTTGGCACTCACAAACGTAGCACTTACCAAAGGTCAGGCCTCAAGATCGCACAGAAAATTAAGTTTGTGTCAACCTAGAGAGAAGTATCAGCATACCATACCTTTGAGTCATGAAGAAGTGTCTTTGCTCCCACATCATTTGCATATTCTTCCAAATCAAAGTCAATCTTTTCATATAACAAGAGCTCCTCGTCAGTAACAGGAGCCACTGCTTCATTAATACCAGGGATGAGAATGTGTCCCTTTTTGTCCACCAAGCAGCCTGGAGAAAAATGGCCCAATATTGAAAGCTCTCTATTAACATCCAATACTTTATCACAGTGCCAGGCACAAAGCAGACAATTAATAAAGGATTGCTGACTTAAGTACACCACTGTAAGTTCTCTGATGCCTCACCGTAGCACAAAGGCATATGTGAATTTTTGAAGACCATGCCAAAGGAGCACAAGCTCTGGGCAGCTCCAACCAAGGTGGAAAGACTATGAGCAGGACATGGTAAGGAATGGTCCAGCCTAGCTGAGTTCGGAAACATTAATCACCAGCAGGGTCAGCCGCAAATGAACAGTTTTGACCACAGCAATCCATAAAAGAGGGCAGCTAGGTAGTGCAGTGGATAGAGTACCAGGCTAGAGTCAGGAAGACTCTTCTTCCTCTGTTCAAATCTAGCCTCAGACCCTGGGTTAAGTCACTCAACCCTATTTGCCTCAGTTTCCTCACCTGTAAAATGAGCTGGAGAAGGCGAGGGCAAACCACTCTAGGATCTTTGCCAAGAAAATCCCAAATACGATGACAAAGAGTTAGACATGACTGAAAACAACTCAACAACAATAAAAACTCATAAAAAATCTACCAAGGTAGATAAGGGCTATGCCCTGCATCAGGAGAGAGTGCCTTCCATGGATAAAGTCAGACTCCTTGAAGTATAAGAATAACTACATTTAGTATAAAAACCATACTATGCTGAAGCCTTAAGAGTCATATCACTCAGAGTGAAAGGGCAAAGGACTCGCAGTACTGAAGAACCCAAGGCTGTGACATGGTCAATTCATCATGAATCTTGCAGTGATGTTAACATTGCATAGATAGCAACAGGAACGACAAACACTATACAAGAGTCCAATATACTTCAGCCTTTTTTTGAAAAAGAAAACTACGTTTTACAGAGGCCACGGCTGTGATGAACAGGCTGTAGTTCTGGAAGGTAAGCTTCCTTACTCTATTGTTCCAATAGCAAACCACCACTTCTGATAGCCAGAAAAGGCCTGTACAAAAACATGGTTCACCAAAATTGTGTGAAAACGCAATACAGCTGAATTAAGCAAATTGGCGAACCAAGGTACACATGTAAGCACGTTCCTGGCAAACTTTCAATAGCATACACACAGAAATCACTGTTGAATCTCACTTAAACATTTTCTTCCAAATCAACAAATACTTACTGAATATCTACCACATCCAAGAAAAGCAAAAAATGAGATGTTTAGAATGGACCACTCTGGTTAAAGTAACTTCTGCTTTAATGTAAATAAATGATTGGTTATGCTTTATTAATATCCCTTGGTAACTGGGCTTACCCATCAGAGTAATGAGATCTGACATGGCTTCATGCACCGAACCACCATACACACCAGAATGAAGGTCTTTGTCAGAGCATTCCACCTGGTTTGAAACAAACACATTCTTACTTTGATGCTCGGTGGGGAAACTTTTAAAAAGGTGAGTGGAAACTATATCTACTCTCCCCAATATAAAGTAATGAATTCCTCAAATTATGAGGCTTTAATGGGACCTAAAAACTATAGATACAAAAACTCAAAAGATACAAATATTATTCATGGAAGTTTCCATTTACTTTTCAACTCCCCTGGCATGAAGAGATGAAAACAATTTCAAAAATGTGATTCTACATTTGCTAAGGGATGATACTAAGATTTACACTAACACTTCAGTTACCTTGCACAGACAACGAACAATTCCACATAAACTTTCGCTTTGGGGAAAAATTCTGGTAACTCTTTAAATGATGCAAGTTTTCTGGTGAAAATTTAAGATTATATGCATCCCTACTTCTCTACGCTAAACAAAATTTAATCTTTTCTTAATAATTTAGCATAATTTAAGAATAGTCATTCATCTGACAGACACCTGTCCATTACTGTATTATGATAACTTATGCTGGGGTCCTTATCCCTATATCAGAGGGGTGTTCTTGCTTTTTCTGTTTCCTCATTAGGAGATTTTTTTTTCCTTCTATTTTGGTGATGATAATTCATGACCCTGCTGCCGTTCTTATGTATGATGCAACTTCAGCTGCCTACTAAGCTCTCCTCTGCTTCTCTTTTGTTTTTCCTTGCTGCATCTCCTGTCCATTCCCCACCAATCAGTAGAGGGTCTCTAGCCAGGGAGAGTGCTGCTGGCCTCTAAATTGGTGAATTTTATCCATCACACCCCACTGAGAGAAACCTCTGGCTTTCAGACTATTTTCTTTCTTTGTTGTCAGAGATAATAACTATGTCTTTTTTAACCTATGGATTTCAGTCCTGTTTTGGATGGCTCATGTAGCCAGAAACCTGACCTCTGTACAACAGAGATATCCAGGACATGAATACAGCCCAACAGTTGTTTGTCCAGAAGAACAAAATGGTTAAATCTAAATCATGATGCTATCATATCAAATACATGCATTTTTTTTTTAATAACATGGGGGCAACAGGAGAGGTGGCCAATGGGTTAGAAAAGATGAAACTCAGAAACCTACCTCTATAAAAAAGTAGCAAATTCCTCTGAGGCCATATGTAATACAGGGCTTGTTTTTCCCCAACCAGTAGTTGTCAGAGATACAAACATAATCCACATCTTTGAAGAAAGTATCTTTCTTGGAAAAAATCAAATCATCCAAGCCTTCAGAACCAGATTCCTCCATGCCTTCTAGACAAAATTTGACATTGACAGGGATATCCTTTGGAAATAAAATAAGAAATCTTAGTAAATATCCAGCTTCTGACTATTTTCAAAGTCTTGGAGCATAATAGAGAAAAATGTTTCAAAACCACAAATTTTTGTAACTCATGCTTTAGATATCTAAGATATATCTTGGCCAAGCTAGACTGCTGATACTGTTAAGATGATCATAAATCTCAGACTTTCTAGGAGAGTTTGTATTTCAAGAGAAGAAACTAAATTTGTAAAAAATTTATAAAGAGCATCTTTTTCAGACCATATAGTCACCATACACAGAACTAGTGCCAGATTCCCTTATAGATCTATCCATGCCCTGATAAATTCAATCAAGAAATGTGCAAGTGGGAAATGTCCCCAATGCAATGTTTTTAAAAATTTATTCTTATTCTGAATTTAACAAACACCTAACAAAATGAACATCTACATATATGATAGAACAGAAGGAGGCCTGCATGTGAAAGGGCAGATCTCTAGAGCATTTGTACAGCTTGCTCTCCTTTTCAAAGTTAAAACAAATTCAGCCTGAAGTTTTCATAGCTATCTTTATACAACTAATTTTAAAATAAAAGCAAGGACACAAAATAATTACCAATGGCTTGTAATTTACAATACCAGAGTCACTCTTAATCCAGTCAAAGATGGGTAAAATTCCTTCCTTTAATTTACAACTCTCATCTTAGATGCTAAACATGCATTTATCTAAAAGCTTTCTGCTAAAAAGACCAATAATAATATGAAACAACATCATCTTACATTTGTAAAGTTCCTTACAGTTTTCAAAGTGGTTTCATATAATTAATTATTGAAATTCTCACAACAACCCTGTGAGATAGGCAGGAAAAAGGTCCCAAAGCTGTTGAGCCTCATTGTTCTGACTAGACCCATGCTCTAATTTACACTATTTGCCTTTCTAATCCATAGGCAAAAGTAGCATTTGTCTTCAAGAAACTAATAATCCTTTACTATGTTATTCTGATCTCAGTTGTTACTTATGCTTTGATTTAAGAAAATACAGAGCTCAAATAACTAGCTTCAAAGCAGGCAAATTAATGGGTTTATATTTGTATTACAAGAGAAATTTATTACAAGGCTTCTGCAGGTTCACAGTTTCCTCAATGTATTAAAAGTATTATTTAATTTATGGCTATAGCCAGCAGAGCTGGAAGGATGAGGGCAGAGAACCAGAAGTCTTGTCTGAGAAGGCCAGCTCTTGGGAACAGTGATTGTATAAGTTAGACTAGATGACTACTGAGATCCTATTCTCTCAAAGTCTATAATTCGGTAATGATGACTCTGAGACCTCAAGCTTAGTATTGTCTGTCATCGAGCTGCTTAACTTCCCTAGGACTCATCTTCCTAATGTTACTAGGGAGTAGAATTACATGATCTCCAAATTTCCCACTGGTCTAAAATTCTACAGGTCACAAAAATTATTTACCTAAATTTTCTTGAAAATACCAGTTATATAAGTGATAACAAGACAAATGGATTAGGAGATTGAAGATTTGGATTCTAGTCCCATTTATGCCAGTAAATAGCCACATAATCTTAGAAAGTCTATTTTACCTGGGCCTTAGATTCCACATCCAAAAAATAAGAGAATGAGAAAAAGTGATTTTTAAAGTCCTTTCCAGTTCTAATATCCTAGGATTCTATGATTCTATAAGCAGTAGGAAGTAACATTGGGTAGCTAGGTGGTAAAATGGATAGAGTGCCAAGCCTAGAGACAGAAATACTCATCTTTCTGAGTTCAAATTTGGTCTCAGACACTTACTAGCTGTTGGACACTGGGCAAGTCACTTAACCCTGTTTGCTTCAGTTTCCTCATCAAAAATGGCAAACCACTCCACTAACTGCCAAGAATTAGAGACAACTGAAAAATGACTGAATGACAGCAAGTAAAACTGAATCAACATAAAGCACCAAAAAGCCAAGTAACTTATCCATAATGTCGAACAGTACACAGCTATTTCTTGAAAGTTACTAGAACTACAAGAATATCCTGTGATTTATAATTTAACATCGTACACGCTGGATATACTCTTGCTGGCTGTGCAGTATTATCATTTTTGAGCCACAGTAAAAGTTAAACTTTAACTATAACTAGAAGTTAATGCAAAAAAAAAAAAAGCATAGTCGTTTGAGTTAGTGCTGATATACAGAATTGTGTTTCAAATGCCAAGGACTCAATCTTCACTAGAAATTTTGTAGGGGGGAGGATTATCCATGTATTGCTTAGATAGGAAGCAAGGTGCACTTGGCAAAAAGGGATATGGTTGACATACCTGATTTATCTGTTGAAAAGCTTCCAGGGCATTTAGCCAGCCAAGTACTGGTCCCTTGTCATCAGTTGCACCTCTTCCATACAGTTTTCCTAGAAGAAGCATCAGAAAATTTGTAGGAAATCATGATTACAATGATTAAAGTGAAAGTCTGTGTCAAGTAAATATCCAATATCTTGACTCTTGAATCCAGACACCCAGACTTTCTTCTCTGAATCAGAAGCAGCGCTAATTTCATTCCATAAGGAGATCATCCCTATTTGGAACTATCATTAACAAGGGACTGTCTAGTATGTATGGGCATGTCAGATGACTATAATCAGGACCCCTAGCTGACAGCAGGTACAGAATTAACCAATGTTGTAGGCAAAGGGTCACAATATTCCCTTACTGATGAACAACGTTAATTCATGATCCATCTCTTACAAGACCATGTCTTTTCTCCCTTAGCACAGCACACTTCCACATGGAAGACACTGACATCTTGTGAAATGAACATCAGGTAGAAATGACAAATGCTTATGCCAATCATTCTCTGAATACATTAAAATGTAACTTGGGGTCTTTCAAGGGGCATATTGTTTTAATTAACATGATTAGTAATCACATTATTAATAAATTGGTAATGGGCATTTTCTCTCCATATTTGTTTCTTTTAGAACTATCCACTTAGAGCTGCATATGGCTAAAGGGCATCAGACAAGCAACCAAGCGGACCGGTTGAGTGAGACAGAAATGAAAGTTTTGCTTTGACACCAGTGTTCAGTCATGGGTTTATGATTGCTATCCTGTTTGAGAGATCAAGCTTTACACTGGTCGATGACATGGCTCTCTTTAGCTTGGATCTACCACCACCAAAGTCACAAGTGTGAGATTTGGACTTGGGCTGAAATGGTGCGGCAAGGTAGAAAGCATGCTTGACTTGGAGTCAAAGAACCTGGGTTTAAATCTTGTCTCTGCTACGTGCTTACTCTATGTGTCTTAGGCAAGTACCTTGTTCTCTCTGGGCCTGATGTATAAAAGGAGGTACTGGACAAGGTGAGCTGTGAGATCCCTTCTAGTTCTAAATTTATGATCCTACGAGAAATTTGCTAATATACCTCCCTCTGTTTTCCTTTTCTAAAAAGCTCAAAGTACAACCTGTGTACCAAACTAGGCTGGGGGCTACCACAGATGGATAGATGTTGTGAGAACAGTAACTATGATGCTCTTGAGAACTAAACCAATGCTACCTACACACACCAATGCTTCTGCTGTATTTTAATACACTGCTGCTTTGTTAGTCACCTTACTTACTTATTTCCCCACTGTTAAAATGTTTTGCCTGGCCACTGCAAACTGATCCACTTATTGCCAGTAAGCAGAAGGGAAAGGAGCAATTGGGAAATACCTCCGATTGGAGAAGTGTCACAAAGGGTCTATACGAGTAGGGTGGGGGTCTGGGATCTTTGCTGGAGAAAAGGATATTCCGTAACTATAATCCTCCTTTTCTGACTGTACTATCCTCTAATCCCCATTTTAGTTCCTTGTGCTCTATATATTGTTTACCTACTTAACTTAAAGCTCATGAAACAAGTCCTAATGGCTTAAAACCAAGGGAAGTCTCCCACCATTGTAGCAAGGAAGGGGAAGGAGAGATTATTTGCTCCTGGACTCTCAAGCTGAAACTCTGAGCACATTTTTTCCCATGAAAATTCTGTGGTTAGATTCCAAATTTCAGATTTCCTACGAGTTAGATAAGTTTTTTATGAACTATTCTAGGAATGTAACCACCATATGTAACATAATAGCTAGCTAGCATTTATATAGTGCTTTACAGTTTGCAAAGCACTTTATAAATATTATCTCGTTTTATTCTGATAATAACTCTAGGAGGTAGGTGTCATTTTACAAATGAGGAAACTGAGGTAGACAGAAGTTAAGTGTCTTGTTCAGGATCACATATCTATTAAGTGTCAGAGTTCAGACTGAACTCAAGGCTTTCTTACTGCAGGCCTAGCACTCCTATCCACTTTATCACGTGGCTGCCAGATTCTCATTTTCTACGGAAAGGTGATTTCCAAAACCCAAGCAACCAATTTACAAACTAATATTTAGAAGAAACTATTTGCTAGTTGTTGACTAGGGAATGGACAAAGTGAAGGCCCTACACTAAGGATGAAAGCTAAGTCACATTTAATGATTTACCAAAATTAAAATTTTGGAAGGTTTCCTTTGGTTTTAACAGGCAAAATGTTTTTACCTCAAAACCAAACCAATTAAAGAAATAAGATTATTGTTCATCTTACCATCTCTTTCTACCAATGTGAAGGGCTCACTGTCCCAGCCATCCTCCAGGGCTGCTGGTTGTACATCTAGATGTCCATAGACACACACAGTTTTCTTTTGGGGATCTGAGCCCAGTTTGCCAAGTAAAATAGGAGGAAGAGGTATTTCTGAGCCATCATGGAGCTAAGAGTCAAAAAGGAAACAATCACATCACTTTGCCTCTAATAGTCAAAAGACATTCATATACGGTTGTTCAAAGGATATTTCATAATCACAGAATGTTATGGTTATGTTATACTCAGTAGCTTCCAATCTTTAGATTTTCCTTGAAAAATGTATCTGTTAGATTATATAAAATGGGTAAGAATAATTTGTTCAATTAAGTCTAATGTCCAAAAATTAATTTTCCCATGGACCAAAACTAATGCAAGTTGGTTATAAGCATACACTGTCTAACACCATTAGTTTATTATTTGTACCATTCTAGAGTATTAAGCAATCAGCATAGTTCAGTCCAAAAACAGAAGCACCTTAAAGGACTTTCAGATTTAGAGAAACTCTCTTCTATATTGAATTAGCACAAGCCTTTTTCAAAGACTGAGGCAAGGAGCATCTTTGGCAAACACATTTTTGTTTTGTACATTACCTCAATATAAATGAATGATTAAATTTGATAAGCATTTATTAAGTGTCTCTGTGCCAAATACCATGCTAAATGGTGGTGGTGGGGACACAGAGAAAAAAATCCATTCTTGCCCTCAAGCAGCTGATTTGATAGGGAGGAAAACACTTACACAAATATGAACAAAAGAAATGAAAATAAATCAAGGGAACGGGTGGAAGCTTAACATTTGGGGAAAGCAGGAAAGACTTCATGTAGATGATAACAATTGAGCTGAGCCTTGAAAAGAAAGGATGCATTCCAGGCACAGGAGTCAGTCTGTGCAAAAGCACAAGGAAGTGAATGTCATAATGCACAGGAAAAATCAAGTAGGCCAGTCTGGTTGGACTAAAGGGCATAAGAGAGAAATTAATCTGAAACTGGTCTAAAAAGACAGGTTAGAACTGTAATGCAAAGGACTAGAAATGCAAAAATTTATATTTTAACTTGGAAGCAAGTAGAAGTCAGTGAAGCTTCTTGAGCAAGCTTCTTGGTCAGACCTGTGCTTTAGGAATATCAATATGGCAGCTATGTGGAACATGGATTAGAGAGGAGAGACTGGAAGTGTTGAGACTAATTAGGAAAAAACTGTAAGAGTCCAAATAAGAGTGACGAGGGCCTATGAGTATACAGGAAGGGATCAATCCAAGAGATAGACAGAACTGACAAGATCTGACAATGCAATAGACAAAATGGAAGTTAAAGGAGAAGGAAAGTTCAAGAATGACCAAACTGACAAATCTGGAGGACTGGAAAGATAGTACCTGCAACAAAAATGAAGTTGGGAGAAGTATAAATTTTGAGGAAAAGTTAAATGTGTTCTGTTCTGAATACAGTGAGTTTGAGATGTCAATGGGACATATACATAGAGATACCTATTTAAGTAAGTAGTGTATGACTAGAGCTCATGAGAGAAGAGGATGATGGACAGATTTGGAAGACATCTGCATAGAGGTGTTATCTGAACCCATGGAAGATATTACTAAGAGAATACAGAGTAAAAAGAGGGCCCAGAACACAGGGCTCTACCTTCAAATAAGATTTAGTCAAGGAGACTGAGAAGAAATAGTCTGATAGGCAGGAATAGAGCCAAGAGCAGCAGCGGCATGAAAACCCAGGGGGAAGAAAACTGACAAGAAGGGGTGGTTAACAGTGCTAAATGCTATAGAAGTCAAGAAGGGGCAACACTGAAAAAAAAAAAAGATCATTGGTGACCTTGGAAAACAGTAGTGTCAGAATCCTGGGATCGGAAGCCAAATTGAAAGAGGCTAAAGACTTCGGGATAGGGAGAAGTAATAAGCAAAGGAATTTTTTTTTTGTTGTAGGAATTTGTCTATGAAAGAAGTGTAACAGGATCTCAAATGAAGGTTAAGGCTGGGGGAGATCAAAGCATATCTGTAAGCAGAAAGGAAAGATTAAGTAGAGAGGAGAGACAGAAAATTAGAGGGGTCACAAAGACACAAGCAGAGGGGTTTGCTTCATTAAGAAGGACTACCTTCTCCTCTGAGACTGAATCAAAGAGGGAGGGGATCAAAGGATCGCTGAGCAGCATTCTTTATGAATTCATCAATGAATCCTGTACATCCTTTGCATGTGCATGAAAAACAATTAGTAGAGCTTTTATTTATTTTTTTTTGAGGGGGGAAGGCAGGGTAATTGGGGTTAAGTGACATGCCCAAGGTCACACAGCTAGTAAGTGTGTCAAGTATCTAAGGTCACATTTGAACTCAGGTCCTCCTGACTCCAGGGCCGGTGCTCTACTCACTGCGCCACCTAGCTGCCCTTAGTAGAGCTTTTAAAGCTGCTCTACGGATTTAAACGTTTTTGTTTATTTAAAAGTCTCAGTGGAATCTTATATTCTCTATATCTCTTGACTAAGGAGACATAGTCTGTTGTAGAAAAATCACTTGCAAAAGCCTCCCTTTCTCCCATTTTTGGTAGGAGAAAGATACCTGAGTAGATAATTTTAGTAAAAATTTCAGAAATGATAAAATAGGCATATACATACGGAATTGCTAAAATCCTCTCAGGTTCTTTTTTGGGCATCATCACCAGCTGAGATTGCAATGATTTATTATTTCCTTAAGATATCTTGAAAGAGATCATTCAGAATTCTCCAAAACTATATTGTCTCCAACATGGATTGGTCCACATCCTTCTTCCTTATTCACCTCCAATTAATGGCCATGAACCAAATTCAGATCATCAACCCCTCACATCTGACTATTATAACTAGACTAATTGCGTTTCCTGCCTCTACTCTCTCCCTTTACTAATTCATTCACTATACAGTAAAATGATATTCTTTAAATATTTTATTATGAATTTAAATATTAAATATTTCAACATATAAATACATGAAGCTGTGAACATCTTAAAAATATCAAACTATACATAAGTGCATATTACAGTTAACACAGGAGTAACAAAACTGCCCTTTTTGTCGCTATTCCTTTCTGAATTTCTTTTTGCTCTGTGTATTTTTAAATGTTTCATTGATTCTTTGCTACCTTTTAAAATCTATGACTACCCAACTAACCAATTTCCTCAAGGAAAAAAAGACAAAAAGAAAAAAACCAAAAAAAGTCCTCCCTTGTAACAAGGTAGGCAAGCAAAACAAATCAATACATGTATGTACCAAATCTGAAAATGCCCAAATTGATATTCTTTGAGTACAAGTCTGACCATGCCACTCCTACTCGAGAAGCTGCAGTCACTCCCTACTGCCAGTAGGATAACATATTCACTCTCCTTTTTAGATTTTTCACAATTTCATTCTAGCTTACTTTTTCAGGCTTACTGAAAGTTACTATTCCAGTACTTTATATTTCAGCCTAAACTGGCCTACTGACCATTTCCTGTACTTAATGACATTCAATCTTCCCTCACGAGGCCTTTGAATAGGTTATCATCCATGCCTGGAATGCATTCCCTTCCTTACTTCTGCCTTGTGGAATTCCAAGCTTCCCAATTCCCTCCTACTCTTAGTGTCTACATTTTTAAAAAAAACTGTTGAAAGAATTCATTTCATAGTAACCAACCTATGGGTGATGAGTTTCTCTGTAATTAAGTAGAATGGGGCTTGGACAACAGATAAAGTTTTTTGTCAACACCAGACTGAACAGAAATAGAGAACTGACTGTAAAAGACCCTAGAAGACATCTAGTCCAATCCATATCTGAGAAACCATTTCTTCTATGACGCCCCTGACAAATCATCATCTAGCCTTGGCTTTATGGTTTTTGTTTCGTTTTGTAGTTTACCGAAAGTGAGTTCAGAGAGAGGAACTGAACAATTTTGTATGAAATGATCCTAAGGAGAGGGCCTAGGCTTATCAACTAGATAGAAAAACCTTAGGATTAAGGCCTAGAGAGAAGTTAGAAACAACAGGTAGGATACATCCTGATCCACACAGTGTACTATGAATCCATACTATCCACTTAATTAAGGAACAGGAAAAGAAATAATCTATATGAATCCTTCATTAAATATAATTCAGAGAAAAAGAATTTATAAGAGCTTGCTCAGGTCTGCAAGACTAGCAGAAAAACTTTCTGAATTTCTGTCAGGCAAGTTTCAACTACTTCCTTAAAAGGAAAAGGAAAGTTCCTATTTAGTAAACTGCAGTTCACATTTATATAGTACTTTCATTTATAAAGTACTGACCGCGTAACAATTCTGTGAAATATCATATGTATCATCCCAAACAATAAAATGTATTGCCCAAAGTAACACAGCTAGTAAGCAGTACAGCTGAGACTGTAAGTCAGGTCTCCTGGACTACTTCGGTGTTCTTTCTACTATGCCAATCTTCGATATCTGCACTCTCTGAGACACTGAATACAATAAAACTGGTCCCTATCCCCAACCAAAAGAGCTATAAATATGAAGATCGGTAGTACTTTAGCTGGAACAGAATGGAACAACATGAAAAGTCAATGGTTACCAAATCTGAGGACCTCAGTTCAAATTCTGCTTCTGATGGCATACTACCCATATCACCTTGAACAAGCAACCTAGCTTTCTGAGGCCTCCTTTCCTCATCTGTCAAGTGAAGGTTGTACTAGATAGTTTTCACAGGCTCTTACAGTTTGAATACAAATTAGTAACAGTTCTTCATGAAAAGGTTTAAGAGCATGTCAAGTTCCAAGAGTCCCTCAGTTAAGATTCGATTATTTGTGCTTTCAAGAAAGTCCTTTATGCATACTTTTACAATCATACCTTTTGTTTCCCAATGTCTATTAGCTCAGTTGTGCCACCTAGTTGTCTTATGTTTGCAGCTACAACTTCCATCATTCGATTAATTTCTTCTCTTTTCTCTGGCCATGCAGAAACGCTCTGGATTGCCACCCATTCTGCAAGCTTCTGTTTGTGGATAACAAACAAGCATAGATTATTAGAATGCTATTTCACAAGAGATGAATAGTATCAAAAGCCTACATTTAATGTCAAAGTTAACAATGAACGTCTTGTTAAAACTGTTCCTTTTGGACTAATTAAGGAGAAGAATCGATAGCTGTTGTTTTATCTTCTGTGCTTTGAAAATGACCAGTAAAGCAGAGTATCAATTTTAGAAACTACGTTTTAATATGAATTCACTACATACTAATAGTGGGAACATTATACTAATATGGCATAAATGAGTCCACAAAAATACCTAGTAATGCCTAAAAATGTGCATATGTAAG
Organism: Phalanger gymnotis; assembly: GCA_028646595.1. Taxonomy (NCBI): domain Eukaryota; kingdom Metazoa; phylum Chordata; class Mammalia; order Diprotodontia; family Phalangeridae; genus Phalanger; species Phalanger gymnotis. The sequence continues at coordinate 180,601,923 of CM053622.1, forward strand.
CAAAAGACACTGAAAACATCTAATCATTTTTAGGTTCTCTGAGTCTACACAAATCATTCCATCTTTTCTTTAAATCAATGCCAGCTTCTAAAACCCAATTCTCTAAAGTGTAATCTTGTGAAACAAGATAGTTTCATCTTAAATATTATCCCATTAGAAGCTACAGCTCTAAAATTCTCTAATTTTGTCATTTAAATTAAGAAACAAATTTCATTTAAAACCAGCTCTCCCTTTTCCCCAAATGGTGACTGACAATCTTGAAGTCAAGGCTCCAGTAGATCCATAATGGACAAGTAAATGTCTTCCAAAATCAGGCACATAAGGTATCCTAAACTGAAAAGATTAGTAAGTGTATCAGCACTAGTTTCTCATATAGTAGCTTCAGTTTCTATAGAAACGAATGTTGAATATTTTCTGTCAAGTCACAAGTAACATGTCATTACAAAAAAGAGCAACACAAATTACAGACAAATCTGAAATTTCAGAAAATATACAAATGAGCTTACTAAGATGATATATACATTTAATGGGAAGGATTAAAAAAGTTTTTAATGCAGAGTAAAGAACATTTTCTCACCTTTATGTATTGATCCTGGTGTTTATCAATATGACTAAACAGCTCAGTGAGGATAGGCATTTTCTGACTCAATGAATGATTCTGGAAACTCTTGAGAAGAAAAGATTGTGTCCAATGCTTGAAATCTGTAACAGTAACAAAGACTGTGTGGTCTGAAAGCAAGAATATCCTATCACAAGACTTCTGACTCCACCCTCCAAGGAAAGGATTACAAAAGCAAAATCACAAGAACATGAATTGCAACATCAGAAAGAAAAGTTTTCTTTCCAGTAATACTACAGTAGCTTTGGGAAGGTGAAAGTAAGATTAGCTAAACTTTATAATAACTTTTTTTTTTCTCTTGAAGATAAAATGTACAACAATATGCTCAATAGTATTATATAAAAGGTAGGTGTGGAAGGAATTTAAAGACAACAGGGATAAAGATGAAAAAATTAATAAACCAAGTAAGAAAACTCACTCTGCAAATGCAGATGAATTCCTCTTCTGCAATTCAGTCTTTATAGTAGCCTAACACTAAGAAGTTAGGTGACTTGCACCAAGGCTACTGTTTGTGGCAGGTTTCCCTAAATTGAAACTAACTCTCTTTATTTATACTCTATTTTGAAGATAATAGTTAAGGAAAATTAAAGCAGTGCAAAACACTATTGACTTTACCTTCATTCTTGTGTATATGATTGTTATCCTTTTCTTTTAAAAGAAAAAAAATGCTAGCTTATACTGCAATGACAACTCAATTCTGGGAGGCCCAGAATTGGGTCTTATTAGACTCTAGCAGGATATACTTGTCTTGAGGTTAAAAAAAAAAAAAGGTAAAACAGAGACAATCAACCCTTTGAACTTTGGATCAGAAACATGTGACTCGTATTCTAGGGGCAGAAATCCAGAATATTTCACTCAAGTTAAGATTTAACTAGGAATGAGAGAAAACATTTTTAACATATGGAACAGCTGTTGAGACCCAGGTCCCCTGGGAGAATAATCCTTTTGACTGAAGGCTTCTCATGCAAGAGACTGTAGTCAAACTGCCCTGACATTAGAAATGTGAAAGTGAAAGAAAGCCTTTTACCCTGAATAAACAGTGCTAAATTAAAAAAGGAATGCTTCTGCCATTAGTACTTTTGAAACTATAACTTCCTCTTCTCCAACTACATCCAACCTGCTTCAATTGTGGAATTCAGATTGCTCTGCTGAAACCTCAAGTCCTAGCTGAGGAGAAGCTGACATCCTGAGCAAATGAGCTCTGAAGTGACATTAAGTACTGTAGAACTGCAGCTGCTGCGTGTGAGGATCCGCTAAATCACTCATGTTCTGAAGTGGGATGCCAGATTAATGCCTGTGCATTGACATATTGTGGTTAAATGGCACTCTTCATACTTCAGGATTACAAAGTGATTTATAAAGAGAGAGATGACTTTCTCTGCCTCTGCAATGGATAGTGGCAGTTGTTTAAGCCGACTGGGAGAGTTACCACAATACTACAGCAAGTCCCAAAGGTACCTAGAAGTTGCGGTTGGGATTTTAAGTGGTTAAGAAACAAAATTATTCAGTTTCCAATATTCTCCCTTTCCCTCTTCAAACTCTCTTCATAGAGGATGGAATGTTTAAGTAACTCTGGTTAATATGGACCTGGTTTGATAGGCTCATAGAACCTTTGAACCTTAAAATTATGTTGCCTTTATCTAAATCAGCAAGATCATAAAAATGTATCTTCATTACTCATAAAGATATTAAATGTTACCAACATGGCAGTTTACAAATGTAAACTTGGCAATTTATAAGAGTCTCCACTCAAAAGCTGGATGACAACTTGTCTGAAATGCTTTTAAAGAGGCTCTTGTTTATATTAGCATTGCCATGGAGCAGAGGTATCAAACTTGGCCAACAAAAAGAGTGCAACCAGAACTAGACTAAAATGCAAATGGGAAATGTTTAGCAAAATAAATAAACAACACATATAATGCTAATGTGTGGTTTTTTTAAGTCAAGATGTGGGCTTCAGGGATCTTGTTTTATTTGAGTTTGATACCACTGCTCTAGACAATCTAAAAATCCCCTACTACTGAGATTCTGTGATTTTTACATAGTTTTCTCAGTTAATCCTCACAAATTACCTGTAACAGGCAGAAAAGACAGTTTTAGTCAGAAAATGACAGTTAAATAGGTAATGCAACTAGGCCCAAGCTCATGCAGTAATCAAGTGCTAAAATCTAAATTAGGATCTAGGGTGCAACGAAAATACATGTTATTAGGAAAGAACTTCCTATTTGATAAAAAATGCTGAGAAAACTAGAAAGCGGTCTGACAGAAATTAGGTTTAAACCAACATCTTACAGCATTATCCCATAATGCATTCAAAATGGATGCAAGACTTCAATCTTAAAGATCATGCTACTAAAAATTAGAAAAGCAGATTATATGCCTCCCCCAGCCATGGGTAGACAATGAACTCTTAAGAGACAGAGGTAAATTACAAAAGATGTTAAATTTGATTGCATGAAACTGAAAAACTTCTGTACAAACAAAATTAATGCATCTGGGATTAAAAAAGAAGTGGTAGAATGAGTAAAAATCATCTTTGTACCAAATTTCTTAGATATGGATTTGGTATCCAAGACACATAAACAAATTAGGGGGGGTGTGTGTGTATGTGTGTACAAAAGCAATTGTCCAATAGATAAATGGTCAAAAGGTATGAAAAATTAACAACTACAGGAAATAATGTTCCAAATTACTAATAAGAGAAATGCAAACGAAAACAACTCTTATTTCCTACAAATTAGCAAAGACAACAAAAGATGGGAATTACCAATATTGGAGGGGTTATCAGAAGATAGGTATATATTATTAGTTAAAGCTGTGCTAGTATATTAGTACATCTAAAACCGCAATATGTTAGAAGGAATACTAGATTTGGAGTCAGACAACCTGGATTCAAATTTTGGCTCTGTCAGAATTTCCTCCATGTGATCTTGGTCAAATCATTTAGCCTCTTTGGGCCTTAGTTTCCACATACCAAAATGATGGAGTTAGATTAGAGGTCTCCTAAGGCTCTTGTGGATCTATATTTCAGATTCCATATTCTTGGGCAGGCATAACTGAAATGAGCTGAATTTGGAGTTGAGTTGGAGTAAGAGAGCAGGTTGGATTGCTTTTGGGGAAATGTGTATTGTTTTTAATGATCCCAAGCTGTTACATAAGCCAAAAGAAAAAAAAACATCTTTTTAACACTAATATTCTTCCAATGATGCTTTATTTCCATAGATCATGAAACATCATAACCTCTATAGAATCAAAATTACAAGTGACTTAAAAGGCAGTGATAAGATTTATGGTAGGCGTAGGGTTGGGCTTTAGCCCGTTATCAAAGATGAACAACCTAAGAATATCTGTATGGGAAGTCATCAACGCAATGTACAATTGCAAAAAAAAAAAAAAAGACACTACTCAAGTTTTACACTGGTATCTACTGATGTTAAAAGACCTAGAGAAAGAATTGTATAGAATAAGATATGGATGGCTCACTATCTGGTCCCAATACAAAATGGCCACATTAATAAGATCAGAATCACGAAAGTACTAGAGGAATCTTTTCTAGCTGAACTACTCTAAAATATGCTGAATGACTGACAGAAAATGTCCTCAAGCAAGAGAGGAAACATATACTGGTATCTCTGCAGAGGGCAAAAGAAACTTACTCTAGTTGGGTAACTTGTTACCGAAAGTAATGAATGATTGTCAGTTAAAGTAAAGTGGGTTTTTTCAGCTTTCTGCCTATCCCTCAGCAGAGCCTTCAGATTAGGCTTACTTCAAAAAAAAAAAAAGTTAGCTTTCAATTTTTTCCCCGTCCCTTCTCCCTCCCCAAGACCGAATGCTCTGATATAGACTTTACATATATTATTTCCTATTAAACATATTTTCTCATTAGTCATGTTGTATAGAAGAATTAGAATAGGAAGAACCATGAAAAATAAAAATAAAAAAACAAAACAAAATTTAAAAAATAGCCTGCTTCGCTCTGCATTCAGACTCCATAGTTCTTTCTCTGGGTGTGGATGGCATGAGTCTTTTGGAATTGTTTTAAGTCCTTGCATTGCTGAGAAAGGCTAAGTCTATTAAAGTCAGTTGTCCTACAACGTGGCTGTTACTGTGTACAATGTTCTCCTGGTTCTGTTCACTTCACTCAGCATCAGTTCGTATAAGTCTTTCCAGGCTTTTCTGAGGTCTGCCTGTTCATGATTTCTTATACACAATCATATTCCATTACATTCATATACCACAACTTGTTCAACCATTCCTCAACTGATGGGCATCCTCTCAATTTCCAATTCTCTGTCACCACAAAAAGAGCTGCTACAAATATTTTTGTGCACATAGGTCTACTTCCCATTTTTATGATCTCTTTGGGATACGGCTCTAGAAGTGGTATTGCTAACAGGAGTACTCTTTTGTTCAGTTATGTACCAAATCCTTTAGATGACTATCATTTTTATGTGCCTTGGTCAAATGTGGTATAGAAGTAATCTGGGTGCTGAGTCTATGCCAGGAAAGTACACACCCTGTTGGGTCCTCTCAAACTCTGAGCACAGGCCTTGTGATGGATGTTACCTAATGACAAACCTAACTAAATTTGGAGAGGTTCCTGACAAAACTGTCTGCAGTTAATAAATTTTTCTGCTACAGCAATTCTTGAAGATCTATTAAATAATAATAGCTAACATTTATATATAGCTTGCTAGGTACGAGACTAAGCACTTTACAAATATTTTATTCTCACAACTACCCCAAGAGGTAAGTGCTATTATCATCTCCATTTTACAGTTGAGGAAACTGGGGCAAACAGCAGTTAAGTGACTTATCTAGAGTCACACAGCTAGTAAGTGTCCAAGGCCACATCTGAACTTAGGTCTTCCCGACTTCAGGTGCTGTGCTCTACCCACTGCACCAAATAACTATAAAGGGGCTACAATCTGCATAGGTAGCAGAATATTCATACCTACAAAAATATGGATCACTAAAGTATCCATGTATTTAAGTAAAGAAATGATGGACTTCAAAATAATTTATGAAAGTTATATTTTCATATCAATTCTAAATGGACTATAAAATACTCCATTTTTAGAAATCTTTTAGTATTTCATTTGGGGATAAAGACATCAATGTCATTTCTCACTGACAGGTCAGTTAGTGTAGGAGAATGGGTTCGTACTTTTGTTGGGCTAAGTTATATTAAGCATGATAGTGGCTTTTAGATGTAGCCAACATTCTCCGGCAAAACTGGAAAACAAAGGAATGGATTTAATTCGGGTGAGTAATTTGGACCCTGGCAATCAGAATACAACTGAGCTTATTGAGAAAAGATTAGTTAACGTAAAATTTTCTGCTCCTCTGTTGAACATGGATACAATGGAGTTTTGCTACTGGTAGCCGAGAAACATTTAAAAGGTTCTGGAGATACCTAAGATACGTCAATGTGGTTCTGCTGTGATTAATTTCATTACTGGCCCAGCACTGAGACAAAATGGAACTCTAGATCCTCATCCTGAGAGGAGAGTGTTTTGATAAGTTCTAGGTAGACATTAGACTTGGCCTGACTTTGTGAGGCTACTAAGAAATTCAAACTGTACCACGAAAAGGCTGTGTGGCCTTAGAACATTGGTCCTAAAGGGACTGTTTAGGTATGTGCTGTTTAACTGTAATTCCAGATGTGCCTCCTGCTGTTTGAATGATCTTGGTTTGACCACCTGGGCAAAAATGATTTTAATCATTTGCTACATATTATGGAGATTTTTCTAAGTATGAACACAAGAAGAGGAAACTTCATTTCAGAATGAAAGAAACTATGACATTAAATGGAAATAGATGGTCCCTTGAGACTTGGAAAAAACTATGTCAGTGGCAAATCACATAAAGTTTATTAAAATATATCTGTAACTATATGGGATGTTACAAAAAGTAGAAGCATAATAAAGGAAAGGGTATGTGAAATACCAAGGGTGAAAAAGGTCAAAAGTACAAAAATATAGGGTAAATGTGAAAAATTTTAATTTGGATCTAATGGGTATGAGGTATTAATTCTCAGTGTGCAAACCCTTTCCATCAATGCAGATCAACAACTTCTCCAGTGATAACAGAGTTGCCTGGGGCACTGAGAGGTTAAATGATTTTCCCCGTGATCATTGAACCAGTGTGTGAGAGCGAAAACTTGAATTCAACCTGACTTCAAGGCTGGCCCTCCATTCTCTCTATTCCACGTGGCTTTTCAAGTATATGTGTATACATGCAGGAGAACTGTGGGAACTTGTAGCAAGAGAACATAAGGAAAAAGGCCATTACTCCTGGTGGCCCAGTGGACAATGTTGCACTTACTGCCTCAGACATTTTTACTAGGTAACAGACCCTGGACAAGTCTTATAATCTCTCAGCACTTCAGTTTCCTGTAAAATGAGGATAATAATACCAACAACTTCACAGGATTATTATGAGAATCAAATGAGAAAACCTGTAAGGTACTTTGCAAACCCTGGATAGATAAAATACCAGGCATAAGGAAGGGAACCATATTCTAAAGTACCCTCCCACATAGTATAAAAGATGGCCAAGAATGGTCAAATAAAACGAGGAATCTGTAAGGACTATTAAGGAAATTGAAAATGTCAGCACCGACATAAAAACTGAAAAGTCTCTCTAACCACTATGGCCAAAGAGACTTGATTGTGGTTGGCCAAAGTATGAACTTGCCCATCTTGCCTGGAACTGGAATAAAATGACTGGTTTTGCCTGTGAGTACTACTTCACCGTTATTAGTGATTATTACAAATGTAGTTCCTTTACATACGTATGCTCCCCTATGTCCAGGATGTTGACCTCTAAACTATTCCTCACTAAAAGGCTCCACAGCCTTTTGGATGTTCCAATGGGACTCGCAAGAGATTTTCCGATGGGTGATAGGAATAGGGAGGGGCATGATAGAAGAACAGCCAAAGGAAGGAATTTGACATAATTGACCAGGTGACCAGAAAAGTGCCAGCTAGGAGCTTCTGAATGACTGGATGCAGAGGATGGAGTGACTGTGACTGACCAAAGTCTAATATATAGTGGATAATAAAATTGAACTATCTTCATACTTTTGGATATGATTAAGTTGGGACAGGACCTGGCAAGTAGAAAAGAATCACAAAAGGGTTGCTACTGTAAAAACTCACTATTCAATGGAAATGGCCTTCCATAAGAATGGCTGACCATTGGAGTACATTTCATTAAAAGCTAAAGTATAAAATGATAATGTCCTATGTTTGCATCCAAAGCAAAGTACATGAAGATGTGGTTTTGTAATTGGAGGTGTAGGCTGGAACAGACCAGAGGAGACAGGTTTCTGTGGACCTTAGAGGATTAATCAATTCTATCTCTTACGCTAGATTATAATCTCTTGGATCATGAGGACTACTGATCTTGAATCTTTTTATCTCTCATGCCAGGCAACTGAATAGACCTTCGATGAGAATGTAGGTCTACCTGTGAAAAAGTAGCACTGTGGATTCTGCTATGAAAAATCCATCACAACAGATTCAGCTCAATATCTAAATTGCAATATATTAAGCACCTACAACATGCACAGCACATGTCATTTTAAGAAAATGTTTCCAGCTCCAGACAACAGTTTTATTATAAGCAGTCATCATCATGAATTCAGACTTTTGGGTAATTTGGTTTGTTTAAAAAAAAAATGGTTGTCACTACCTGTTTGATCAATTTACATTTAGTTTCACCTCAGAAGAACAAAATAACTTCAAACAAATGATTTAGAATAGTAAACATTATTGGAAGTCATCTCTTTACGAAAACAATCAGCTCATTATCTAAAATAAGAGCTAAAAATTTGATCTTTTCAACAGTTATCCTCAATAAAGTTCTGTTCTGGATAAATTGCACCTTATATTTAAAAGCAAATCTAATTTATCAATGTGTTCTAACTTCAAAACGATCTTGCCTACAATTACCGTGCACACAGATAACAATTAGTGCTTTGTTACATATAATTCACCTTCAAGAGATGTTTTTAATCTGAATTCTTGCCTGGCAAGTCAACAACAGCAATTCATTCCACTTTGAACTCAGTCTTAAGTACAACTTCCAACTTAATTTTCCTCAGAGGAGACTTCTGATATTCTAAACAGATTTCTTTGGCTGTTATCTTTTCACTAGCATTAGCACATTTGCTAGTTTGCATTTCTCAAATTCTAAGTTATCATTTCTTCTTTAGTATAACCAGACAAAAGCATCCTAAATATGCAACAATATTTAATTTAAAATTTTTAAGGCAACTAAATTTTGACAACCAACTTGCTCCCCTTTCTAGATGCATTTGGAGCTTTTTTTTTTAAAGGACTGAGGCCTTTCCTTTTAAAAAAAATGGTAAAACCAGATCTCCTTTGACACTCTTAGCTTACCCAGCTACTGCCCTATGTTTCTACTCTCCTTCACTGCTAAACTTCTGGAAAAATATGTTTACACAATCACATTAGAAAAAGTCTTTGAGAATGAATGGATAGACAATCTTGATTCTAACTTAGGAGAAATTTTAAAAAGTTCAATGTTTTTATACACTGAAATAAACTTAGGTGTAAACAATTAAGGAAGTACAGCTGTTTATATTGATGCTTAGTGTTGTTTCTAAAAGAGTGATACTAGTAAAGCACTAGTAAACATCTCAGCAATCTTGGGGGTAAGACTTTTCCACAGCCTTCACATCCAGTTACCAAGATGTTTCAACAATTCGGCTAGCAGCTGTTGTGGGGGTGAAAAACCAACATAAGCCCAACAACAAGAACGCTGCCAGCATAGGTTCTTTTGATCTGCTTTACTAAGGAAAGCAACGTTAAGAGGTTAACAAGCTTACTTTAATTCAGCATACAAATACCATTCACTTGGTTCAGGGGAAAAAGCCAGCACCCTGATGGAACAAATACAAACAAATTACAAACATCAACAGACCCACCAAGTACAATTCATAGTTACCAACATCTAGGTTCAGCCCGGGAACTCATAACAAGGGATGACCCAGAGTCACGCTGCCACCATGGCTGTGGGCAAGAGTTCCAGAGAAAGCCAACGCCTGGTTTTATATCTTTTTCAGGGTCAAGAGTTGAGACACACACACACACACACACACACACACACACACACACAGAGGCAACTCACCCATGTGACCTACAAACATCACAAAGAGGTGACTTAAACCCAGTAGTCTAAAAGCCTCTGATGTCCCAAACATCGCACTCACACTCATGTGTAAACTAGGCCCTCCCCTGAGGCAAGGAAGTCACCAAGGACTCCCAATCTAATCAAAGAAACAAAGGCCAAACTCTTCAAGGGCACTTGGTTGAACTGAATGCTAAGAGCCCATTTTGTTTACCAACACACAAGATCTGTTGATTACATTTAAATCTCTAAATAGTTTACATCAAAATCATATTACCTGTAAAGAAAACTCTGAAAAGGATTGGTAAGTACCATACTGATGAGGTTCCCTGAAAACTGCCTTGGTAATTTAAAATGATCAAGTGACCTTCCTTCAATTATACATATGCTCACCTGAAAATGCTATCTGAAGATATCTTTTTTAAATAACTAAAGAACATTCATCTCTGAAACAGAAAGACCACTGCATTTAAAGGTAGGGTGCATGGGTTGATTTCCAGCTTTGTTAGTATGACCTTAGGTAATCTCGGGAAGTCAGTTTGTTCTTATATATAATTCCTAGCTCCCTTCAAAGCTCAGTTTGGGTGCTAACTCCTACATTAATAAATATTTATTAAGTGCCTATTACATGCCAGGCACTGTGCTAAGCACATACAGTCCCTGACCTCAGACCTTTCTTAGTCTTCCCTCTCAAAAAATTAATTTGCACTGAATGTTTCAATATATCATTTTCTTACATGTATATTGTTTCCACCAACAGAATGTTCCTGATGAGAACAGTTTCACTTTTGTCTTTGTTTTAAAAAAAAGGAAAGACACACACAGTGCTTAAATTGAAAATTGATCTACCAAGTGACTTACAGAAAACAGGCACTTAAATACTTATGGATTGATCCCTTTGAGGGGGTTGAACTAGATTTTTTCCAAAACCCCTTCAAGTTCTATTATTTTTTTTCTTTTTAACAATTTACCTGGACCTCTCCGATAATCAATCAATAAGCATTTAGTACTGTGTCAGTAACTGTGCTAGGTGCTGGAGATGAATATAACAAAGTCAAATAAACAGAATCTGCTTTCTGGGAGATTACAACCTAGCCGGCACAGACTCATGTACCCGTGTAGGTATATATACAATGCATAAACAGATACAATATAAACATTTCACCTGTAAGGTGGTCCAAGAGCTGAGCCTTAAGAGAATCAGGGATTCTAAATGCTGGTGGTAGGAGTGCATTCCAGGCGGGGAAGGAACGACATAGCTAGTGCAAAAACACGGATATGAGATGGAATACCCTTTATGAGATAGTAAAGTCAGTTGCCTGAACGTTGTGCATATAATGATAAGTACTGTTTAATATGGCTGCAAAGGTAGATTATGTATGTACCTGTTCATCCCCACCATTAGGTTGTAAAGTTAGTACGATGAAAATTTTTATTTCAAAAGCATATTATTTTTATTTCAAATTCAATGGGCAGGCCTGGTCCTTCTAGTGTCAACGGGAGAGAGTGGCAGGGGAATTAGAGGAAAAATTCGTCCTGAAGTTAACCTGAAAGCTGTTTCTCCATCCTGAAATATTTCCAGAGTATTAAGTTTGTAGCTGCCCTTTGTTTTCATCACTCTACCCGGCATTTATTTTACTCGTTTATTACTTGCCTCCCACCCCATTAAATTGTGCTCCACTAGGGCAGTAATGGTGTCCCCTTTCTGTTTTAGGTCACCGGTTCTTATTACAGCCACGCTTAATTAAAATTATTCTTTTAACTGAACTGACACGGCAGACAAGAGCCTCCTCCAGGAGGTTAAGTGAAAAAGGAGATTCTGCGGTCACAGCACCTTGGAGCACCATTTGTCTTAACACATGGAATTAAACGGGGGCCGGGGGGGGGGGGGTTATGTCAGACACAGAGGACGCAGGGGTTCCCCTCCCACGATGCGGAAGCTGAGTCAGAGCCACCTGTCCGGTCGCGGTTGGGGATCCCCCGCCCAGGTGAGGGCTCCGGAGTCCAGCCGAATCCCTCGCAGCCGCTGCCAGTCACCGGGTCTTCGCAGGTGGAAGATGAGGAAGTTTGAGCCGGGGAAGCCCAAACGAGGGAAACGTTTGGGGCTGGGGTCACGGTGGCCTGCCCGAAGCCTCCCCCCCGACCTCTGCCCCGGCTTCCGCGGCTCCAAGTTCCGCCGCCAGACTCCCCCAAGGCCGGGGAGGCGGACCCCGCTCCGGTCTGCTCCAACCCCGCGGAGATTCCGGGGCTCCTCCGGACCCAGATCCTGGGGGCCATGGGCGGGGGGGGGGTCCCTGGCACGCCAGCTGGCTCCTCCCCCGTGCTCAGGGGCAGGCCCGAGCCCCACACATTCCCCAGGTCGGCAAGCCCCAAACAGAGCCCCCAGAGATGTGGTCAGCTTACCTCTGTGCGCCGCCGCGGCTTCTGTATCACGTGTCCTGTTTTCGTTTTCTTTTTTCTTTCTCCCTCTTGCCCTTCCTTTTATCGACCCTTTCCGCCAATCGCGTGCGCCCTCTTGGTGATTGACAGCCGCCCGGCCGCGAGGGGGCGGAGCCCCGGGTAAGTGGATGAGAGCGGAGGAGTTCGGTGTTCGAGATGCAACTCGAGGTTCGCTCTTTGGCTGGGGCTTCTCCCAGTCAGGGAGAGGAGGGATGGTGGCCCGGAGAGGACCTGCCGCTGGGAATCCCTTTACGAACCGCAATGTCGCCCTCATGTGTGGCCTGCCCAGGGGGGCGGTTCAGTAATGACTAACAAATCCTCTTCGGCGGAATCCCCCGCCCCTCCTTTGATATTCTTTCTCTTCTGGAAGTGTATTGCTATTCACTCATCACTCTGGGGCACTTAAGCGGCCACTCGGAGTATCCTACAAATTACTTGGTGTAGTTGTAGCGGTTCGTGTTTGCGCAGCATTCGTTGTTATCAGCATTTTCATCATCATGCACAATTAGGCCCATTGCACAGTCAAATATTTTGTTGTTCTGCCTTGTGGCACTCTAAGCGACCCTTTTGGCATTGTCTTAGCAAAGATACTGGAGTGCTTTACTATTTCCTTCTCCAGCTCATGTTACAGATGAGGAAACAGACAAATAGGGTGAAGTGACTTGCCCAGGGTCACTCAGCTACAAGCCTCTTGATGTAGGATTTGAACTCAGGTCTTCCTGACTCCATTTACTAGATGCCTTACTTGCTAGGCTTTGTGCTAGCCCAATGGTACTTAAATCCAGTGATTCAGTTCTTCAAAAGTATCTCATGTGGGATTCATTCTTCCCCTTGCAGTCTGAAAAACAAAATGGAGAACTAAAAGTGGTTTTTCTAGCAACCCAGGATTTAGAACTAGAAGGAACCTTAGAGATCATCTTCTAGGGGTTTTAACCTTTTTTTTTTTCTTATAACTGTCATAGACCCTTTCTAAGAGTCATGGTTTTAAATGCTGCAAGTAAAATACATGGGATTAGGAAGGAAGGAAGCTGATTATATTGAAATCATTATCAAAATATTTTTTTAAACAGGTTCACAAGCCCTAGGTTAAGAATCTTTGATGTGGTTCAACTGTTACATTATATAATTTGGGAAAATTCTCCCTAATCCAGTCCACAATGGTCAAAGATATGAGGCTAAACTAAAGGTAAAGAGATTTATGAACATATTAAGGAATCTTCTGTTACTAATAGCAAATTCATATTCCTAGGGTACAGATCTGGTTCTTATAACAGTTCAGATCTGCTTAAAGTACACTGCCAATCAGCAATATTCTTTGGCAATTTAAGACAGATAAGTAAAGCATTTCACCTGAGAGAGGCAGACAAAGAAGGCGATCAACTAAGGAAGAAAAGGGCAGTATTTGGAATACAACCAGAAGGATCTATTATCAGAATAAGGAACCATTCTCTGTTCAACGGCAGGAGATAACGAAAAGAGACCAAATACCAGCTGGCTACCATTAGACACAAATAGGTATGTGCATGTGTGTGTGTGTACACATATATATGTATATGTCTATATATGTAAAATTGTTCTCTACATACTTCTTTTTATCACTTCTTTCTCTGGATGCAGATAGCATCTTTCTTCATATGTCTTTTATTTTTATTTTGTGTATTTATCATAGTAAAAATGACTTAGTCTCTCAAAGTCAAGCTTAAAACAATATTGCCGTTACTGTATACAATGTTCTCTTGGATCTGTTCACTTTGCTCTTTACCATTTTGTGTAAGTCTTTCCATGCCCTTCTAAGATCATTATGTTCATCTTTTCTTGTAGCACAGTAGTATTCCGTCACAACCATATACCACAACTTGTTCAGCTGTTTCCCCAGTTGATGGAGATTTCTTCAATTTCCAGTTCTTTGCCTCCACAAAGAATGCTGATATAATGTTTACATCCCACTCACACTCAAAGTTATAACTAGTATTTGTGAATTCCCCTCCATCTTATTTTTACTCACTCCTTTCTTTCTCAGCCTCTCTTTTTACCCTATCACTGTTACCATGTCTTTTCCTTCCACCTTAATGCCGCCCCACTTCACTCACTCTTCTGATTCCCCCCATCCCCTCCTCCCACCCCAATTTCAAATCCTCTAAAAGTCCCTACGCAACCCAGTGCCCCAGTTTTCTCACCTTTCTTTATGTTCAGAAGACTTCTATACCCTTCCAGATGTACATGTGGTTTCTTCTTCAACCCAGATGAGTATAAGATTCCAACATTACCAGCCCTCCACCTCCACCTGCGCTTCCTCTGTATTAGTTCTTCCTTTCACACCTCATTTTTATAATTGCTCCCTTTTACCCTTTCCTACTTTGTTTTCTTTTTTAGAACTACTCCATCATACACAACTCTGCCCCAGCCTTTCTTTCTAACTACCTTAGTAATGACAGTTTTAAAAATACTGATAACATTTTCATATATATAATAAGTAAACAGTTTGACCTTAATGAGTGCCTTATAAAACATCTTCAATGTTTCCCTTATATTTCTTCTGGATCTTTTATGTCAAATTTTCTGTTGTGTTCTGGTCTTTTTGTTACAAAAATAAAAAGTATTTCAGTTTGTCAAATATACATTTATTTTTTTATTTGGAATTCCACTCAACTTTTCTGGGTAAGTTATTCTTGGATGCAACTCCAGCTCTTTTGCTCTTAAAAATATAATGTCCTAAGACCTACTGTCTTTTAGAGTAGAAGCTGTTAGGCATTGTGAAATCCTGACTGTATTTCTGCAGTATTTAAATTGTTTTTTTTTCTAGTTACTTGCAATATTTTCTCCTTAACGTAGGAATTCTGAAATTTGGCTATGACATTCCTGTAAGTTTTCCACTTGGGATCTCTTTCAAGGGGTGAACGGTAGATCTGTTTCTATTTTACCCTCTTGTTCTAGAACTTCAGGGTAGTTTTCTTTAATTTCTTGTAATATTGTATCCAGATTCTTTTTTTCATCATAATTTTCAGGTAGTCCAACAATTCTTATGTTGTCTCTCCTCAATCTATTCTCCATATCAGTTGTTTTTCTGAAATGTTTCAGATTATCTTCTATTTTTTCTAGTTTTATTATTTCTTGGTGTCATAACATTATTCAGTTCCTCTTGCCCAATTCTAGTTTTCAAGGAGTTATTTTCTTCCTTAAGATTTTGGACTTCTTTTTCCATGTGGTTAACTTTCTTTTCATAATTTTTTGGGGTTGTTTTTTTTCCCCTAATTTTTCCTCACTCTTTGTTATTTGGTTTTTTAATTCCCTTTTAAGTTCTTCCAGGAATTTTTTGGGGGCTTGTGACCATTTATTGTTACTCTTTGGGATAGGAGTGACTTTTTAAATTTTACTATCTTTCTCTAAATATGAACCCAGATCTTCTTTTACAACAAAGTAGCCATCTATGGTCAGGTTCTTTTTCCTTTGCTTACTCATTTTATTTTTATTTTGTTTTATTTTTTTTTGAGATTTTTTATTTTTAGTTTACAACACTCAGTTCTACATAATTTTGAGTTCCAGATTTTCTTCCCCCTCCCTCCCCAAGATGGCATAGAATCCAATATATATTCTACATATAACTTTGCATTGATCTTATTTAGTCAAATTGTAAAGAATTATGACCAATGGAATGAATCGTGAGAAAGAAGAAACAGAACCAGAAAAACCCAAAAACAAAAACAGAAGAGAAAAAAAAACAAAGGGAAAAAAAAGCGAGCATAAAGTGTGCCTCAATCTGCATTCAGACTCCATAGTTCTTTCTTTGGATGTAGATAGCATTCTCCATTGTGAGTCCTTTGGAGTTGTCTTCGCACCTTGTATTGCTGAGAAGAGCAAAGTCTATCAGGGTTAGTCCTCACAGAATCCATA
>CM053622.1:180618530-180670582 GCA_028646595.1 Phalanger gymnotis
AAAGGGTATGAACATTTTTATAGCCCTTTGGGCATAGTTCCAAATTGCTCTCCAGAATGGCTCGATCAGTTCACAACTCCACCAGCAAGGTAACAATGTTCCAATTTTCCCATATCCTCTCCAGCATTTATCATTTTCTTGTTTTGTCATTTTAGCCAATCTGACAGGAGAGATGTGGTACCTAAGAGTTGTTTTGATTTGCATTTCTCTAATCAGTAGTGATTTTGAGCATTTTTTCATATGCCTATAGATAGGTATCTTTAATTTCTTCCTCTGAAAACTGCCTGTTCATATCCTTTGACCATTTCTCAATTGGGGAATGACTTGTATTCCTATAAATTTGGCTCAGTTCCCTGTATATTTTAGAGATAAGGCCTTTATCAGAGATACTGGTTGTAAAGATTTTCTCCCAATTTTCTGCTTCCGTCCTAATAATTTGTTGCATTGGCTTTTTTTATACAAAACATTTCAATTTAACATAATCAAAATTATCTGTTCCTCATTTTGTAATGCTCTCTATCTATTATTGTGTCATGAATTCTTGGCTTTCCCATAAATCTGATAGGTAAACTATTCCTTGCTCTCTCAAATTGCTTATCATATCAGCCTTTATTCCTAAATCATGAACCCATTTTGACTTTATTTTGATATATGGTATAAGATATTGGTCTATGCCCAGTTTCTGCCCTACCATCTTCCAATTTTCCCAGCAATTTTTGTGAAATAGTGAGTTCTTGTCCCAGAAGCTAAATTCTTTGGGTTTATCAAAGAGTAGATTGCTATAGTCATTGACTTCTGCATCTTGTATACCTATCCTAGTCCACTGATCCACAACTCTGTTTCTTAGCCAGTACCAGGTAGTTTTGATTACTGCTGCTTTATAGTACAGTTTAATATCTGGTATGGCTAGGCTACCTTCCCTAGCATTTCTTTTAATTAATACCCTAGATATTTTAGACCTCTTGTTCTTCCAGATGAATTTTGTTATTATTTTATCCAGCTCCATAAAATAATTTTTTGGTAGTTCAATTGGTATGGCACTGAATAGATAGATTAATTTAGGTAAAATTGTCGTTTTTATTATATTAGCTTGGCTTAACTATGAGCAACTGATTTTTTCCATTTATTTAGATCTGACTTTATTCGCGTGAAAAGTGTTTCATAATTATGTTCATATAGGCCCCCAGGGTTTGTCTTGGCAGATAGACCCCCAAATATTTTATAGTGTCTACAGTAACTTTGAATAGAATTTCTGTTTCTATCTCTTGCTGTTGGGCTTTGTTAGTAATGTATAGAAATGTCAAGGATTTATGTGGGTTTATTTTGTATCCTGCAACTTTGCTAAAATTGTTTATTATTTCAAGTAGTTTTTTACTTGATTCTCTAGGATTCTCTAAGTAAATCATCAATCGTCTGCAAAAAGTGATAATTTAGTTTCTTCTTTGCCTATTTTAATTCCTTCAATTTCTTTTTCTTCTCTTATTACTATAGCTAACATTTCTAATACCAAATTGAATAGTAGTGATAATGGACATCTTTGTTTCACCCCTGATCTTATTGGGAATGCATCTAGCTTATCCCCATTACAAATAATGCTTGTTGATGGTTTTAGGTGGATGCTATTTATAATTTTAAGGAAGGCTCCATTTATTCCTATGCTTTCTAGTGTTTTTAATCGGAATGGGTGTTGTATTTTGTCAAAGGCTTTTTCTGCATCTATTGAGATGATCATATGGTTTCTGCTAGTTTAGTTGGTGATATGATCAATTATGCTAATAGTTTTCCCAATATTGAACCAGCCTTGCATTCATGGAATAAATCCTACCTGGTCATAGTGTATTATTCTCATGATAAGTTGCTGTAATCTTTTTGCTAATATTTTATTTTATTTTTTAATAGTTTGTTATTATAATCAAGTTTTAATCCTGAGTTGTGGGTAATGTTGCTGTAGGCATCAGGTTCTCCTTACTGTTATTTTTTTAATTCTTTCAGAAGGCTCAACCTCAGGGACTCCTCCCCTCCTCTAAGACACAGTTAGGGTCCCCTGCCTGAAAATGTTCTTGCTCCCTGTGGGTACTGAAGGCATTGGTCATGTCTTTGCTCCAGCTTATCACAGCCCAGGATCACAACTGGTCAGTACTGCTAGGCCTGGCTTTCAGAAGCAACGGGGATCCTTCAGTCTCCCTCCATTCAGCTGTCTGCTGTTCCTTGGATGAAAATTTGTGAGGTAAAATATTGTGAGGCGAAAGTTTCTAAGGCTGAGGCAAAAGTTGAGGTGAAATTTCTTGAGGCCCCTTCTAGAAGTCCACTTCCCTAGGAATTGCCCTCAGGGCATACTTTTTGTTGATTCAGTGGAGTCAGCCTAGTGATATCCTTCACTGAAGCCAAACTTCAGCCCCTAGAGGCCCGGTCTTTTCTGAGGTCCTCTCAAGTTATCTTAAGAGGACAGTTGCTTTACCCCTTTATTTTTGCTGCTCTATATTCATTTTCTGTCTTGTAGAGGAAATCTGGAGAGCCTGGAAATTTCTGACCTACTCTACCATCTTCCCAGAATGCCCCAACTTACTGACTTTTCTTTAGAGAGTGAGAATCAAGGCTAGGCTTAATACTAATCTTTTGAAATTTTGCTTAATTTCTTTTTGAACCCTCAGTTGTTCAGTTGAAAACATTAAAAACCCTTCCTTCCCCTCACTCTTAGAACTTTACTGTATGAGGGATCAAGTACTAGAAGTCACTTGGGTCAGGTACAGTTTTACCAAGATAGAGAAATAACTTAGATGTGTGATGTTTTAAAAGTTCAAGATGTAATTTCTGAGTAATTAATCATTTTATTAATCATGCCAGCATATTATTAATAAGAAGGGTCAGTGACACTCTCAAATGCCAAGGACTAATCATGGAACCCACTGAAGCTTATCTGCCTTTGAAGAGTGGGTACTCCTGAGGGTGGCGATCTACTCTGATTAGTTGACAAGTGATGGGAGAGAACGAATATTATGAGAGGTGGGCCTCTAATGAGAGGCTAGGGACTTGACTCTGATCATGTTGTTTACTTCCAAATCACCCCCCCCCCACCTTGGGCAATTTAATCAAAGAATTTATCCCTACCCAAACTTGAGTAGAACACATGGGCAAGAATTCACCATGCAGAACCTGGCATGTCTAATCAAGTGGAAAGTTTGGACAGAGTCAAGGAGGTATGTTATACCCTATAGAGCTAGAAGGAAAGAATCAGGCAAAATGTGACATATATGACTTAATAACATTATTTATGAATTTCAAAAGCCATAAATTATTTCAAATGTTCTGATTCCTATTCAGTAAACATTCATTAAGCATTTACTATATGCCAGTCATTGTGCTAAGTACTAGAGATTTAAAAAAAAAGCAAACAATTCCTTCCCCTCAAGAAGCTTACAGTCAATGGGGGAAGCAACATAGATAAACAAGATAAATACAGAGTATATGGATGATAGGATGATGCCTAGAGGGGATGGTTATAGCAGTTATAGCAACCAACTGAAAGGCCTCTTGGAGGAGGTGGCCCTTGAGCTGACTCTTAAAGAAAGCCAAGTACCAGGGCCCTTCTGGCTTAGTGTCAACAGTAACTGCTTCTCTTTGGAACAGCAAACCTGTATCTTCCCCTCCCATCTTGATTTTTTTTTTCTTTTTTCTAATTAAAGTGGCCATCCCTTGACTCACTTCTTAAAGAGGCCTATGCATTGAATAGGCATTACCTCACTCTAAGTGAGTCCATGAAAAGTCCTTAGCCTAAAAGGGTCAGGGTCTTCCACTCCATCCTGGGTCATCTCGTCATCCCGATGAATAACTGGTCACTGGATCCAAATACACTCTGGAGGAGAAAATGAAGCTGGTGACTTTGTACAGCCCTCCGTCACTAAAATCAAAGTCAACTACGAGTCATGTCATCATTTCCCTGATGCCGTGGGCCTCTTCAAAAATGGAGGGCAAACACACACACAAAGGAAGCCAGAGATTCTAAGGTATTGGGAGATCATTCCAGGAATAGAGAATAAACGTTGCAAAGGCAAGGATAGTAAACAGCAAGCATTGATTAAGTGCTTGCTATGTGCCAGGCACTGTGCTAAGAGCTGGGAATGTAAAAACAAGCCTAAAGACAGTTTCTGTTCTCAAAGAGCTTACAGTCTAATAGGAGAAAATTGCACATAAATGAAACTGAAAAGCAGGAAGTGGGGAGAGGGATGAAGATATCCTGTGAGAGGGTATTGTAGAGACAGTGTGAGAAGAGTCAGGAATACAGCCTGGAGAGAAATGAAGACATGGATGGTATAAGCATCTTTTTTAAAAATGGAGATTCTGAGAGGGACCAGCCAATCAGAAGGAGAGGCTGCAGAGGTGGAGGGTACTTCCAGTGTGAAAAGACCAGGGGTTTAGTGAACTTTCTGTGGGAATAGGTTTCTGGGGTATTGTAGAGAATCAGGGAGATATATATATTGTATAGCCCTGAGAAGGGAAATGGAGTATCCTATTGGAGGAACATCATAAAGTTCATGGAGGAGAATAGAACTGAAGAAGACTTGAGAGGTAGAAAAGGAGCAGATTATTAAGAGCTTTAAATGCCAAACGACTTTATATTTGATCCTAGAGGTAATAGTGAGCCATTGGAATGTAATGAGTGGGTGGGTGACGTGGGCAAATCTTTGCATTAGGAAAATTGCTTTGCAGAGTTTTTGTTGTTGTTTAGTTGTTTTCAGTCATGCCTGACTCTTTGTGACATCTTTTGGGGTTTTCTTGGCAAAGATATTGGAGGGGTTTGCCATTTTCTTCTCCAGCTCGTTTTAAAGGTGAGGAAACTGAGGCAAATAGGGTTAAGTGACTTGCCCACACAGCTAGTAAGTGTCTGAGGCCAAATTTGAACTCAGGAAGATGAATCCTCTTGACTCCAGACCTGGCATTCTATCCGCCATGCCCTTGTTTGCAGAGTAGAGTATAGATTAGAATGGGGAGAAACCTGAGGCAGGGAGAGCAATTGGGAGGTCATTGTAATAGTACAAGTTTGGGGTGATAAAGGCTTGAAGTAGGAAAGAGATAAAGGCCTGTAAAGTATGAGTGGAGGAAAAGGGACATATATTAGAGATGTTGTAGAGAAAGGAATTAATAAGATATGACTGGATATGTGAGGTGAGTTAGAGGATTTGAGGATGGCACTGAGGTTCCTTTCTCAACAATAAGCAATAGGGAAGTTTAATGGAGGGGAGGGTCTGAAGGGAAAAACAATGAGTTCTGTTTTGGACATTTGGTGATTTGGGACTAGAATTTAGGATTAGGGATGGAAAAATATATCTTGGAAGCATCTGCATAGAAATGATAATGGAATCTACCAAAGCTGATGAGATCACCAAGTGAGAAAATATAGAGAAAGGGGCCCAGAACAGGGCCGCACAAGTAGTGGACCTGACATCGATGAAGATACAGCAAATGAGATGAAAGAGAGGAATCATACAGATAGGAAAAGAGCCAGGGAAGGACAGAGTCACAAAGACCAGGGAGGATAGATTATCCAGGAGAACATGGCCAGTGGTGTCAAATGATGTAGAAAGAATGAGAAGGAAAAGGACTGAGAAGAGATCATTACAATTAGCAATTAAGAGATCGTTTGTAACTTTAGAGAAAGTGATTTCAATTAAGTGATGAGGTAGGAAGCCAGATTGAATAGGGTTTTAAAAGAGTGAGAGGAGAAGATGTGGAGGCATTGATTATGCACAGATTTTTCAAGGAGTTTAGCTGAGAGGGAGAGGTAAAATGAAATGGTGGGGCATGGAGTTTAGCACAGGCTCTGGAGTGATTATCCCAAATCCTCAATCATGCTACCAGGCTATGTCCCCAGAATGTTATAGGTGAATTTTTTCCTTAAAGTTTGAGGGGGTAACCTTGAAGGTTGGGGTTATTTCCTAATACTAGGTTCACAAATCCCCAGTGTACTTCTTCCTCATAGTTGATGTCAATTAGATAGCTGGAATTAATCAGCTTTTAGAAATAGATATTTACGAAGACAAAATGATAAGAACCATTGGTACAAGACCTCTCTTCAAACCTGGTGATCGGGACAGCTAGGTGGTACAGCGAGTAAAGAACCGGCCCTGGAGTCAGGAGGACCTGAGTTCAAATGTGGCCTCAGGCACTTGATACACTTACTAGCTGTGTGACCTTGGGCAATTCACTTAACCCCAATTGCCCTGCCTTCCCCCCTCCCAAAAAAAAAAAACCAAAACCCAATACAAAAACCTGGTGATCCATTTTCTTATGAGTACAGAGTCCAGGGGGACTCAGGCTTACAGAAAACATGATACAAAAGTCATAACTCCTGGCTGCTGGGAATCCTGTTCTTCCCTCCATAGAACCATCATGATATTCTCTTTAGGCATAATGTAATTTTCTGTTGGGCCTCTTGAAAATTCCTGAAGCTGTCTTTCCCATGTATGTCTAGTTTGTCCTCAGTTTCTAATGTAAACACTGCTACCAGATGTTCTTTGGACCCTATTGAAACACTGAAAAGAAGTTCAAATCTTCTGACACTTTGGCATGCACGAGATCATCCTTTCGTCAAGGACAGAGTGTAGGGGGAGAAAGAGACAGAAGTTCTCCCGAAGTACCCCTCGCCACCTCCCATTTCCTTGCCTTCTCTTCTAGCCTGGTCTGCCACTCAAATGCTAGGTTTCTACAAAACACTCTATTCCTTCCCAACTTGATTAGCTGGGTTGTTCACACTTAGTTTATTAAGTTTAGTTGATTGATTCATTAGAGGTTTTTCTCACCTGATAAAAGCATCCATGTTGCATCTTATTAGTTACTTCAGTTGGGATGGGTGTGATTAATTGATTGGTTCAATCAACCCTTACCCTGACAGCAGGACCTGATAATGGTATTTCAAGAATGGAAAAGACTTGGGCATGTTTGTAGGCAGAGGGAAGAATCCAGGATATGTAGAGAGATTAAAGACAAGAGACAATATGCTAGAAATGCTAGAAGGGGACAGGAGCAAGGCTACACATAAAGGGGTGGCCTTGGCAATCTAAGGGACCACCAGAGACTGAAATGAAGGAGGAAATAATGGAGAATGATGTTAGAGTGAGCACAGAAGAGTAATCTCAGTAAATGGCCTAGGGTGATCGGATTGATTTACTCAACTGACCACTAACTTTGCAAAAAAAAAAAAAAAAAGAAAATCACCTTGCAAGCTGAGGCCTCTAGGAGAGGAAAATGGGAAAAAGAAGTGAAGAGACTAACTAGTAAATTAGGAAACTCAGCTTTTCAGTGGACCAAGGAAGGGGAAAAGGGAAAGAGTCACTGTTTCATCTTCCAGGCTTGCACCTGGGTCAGTATCATAGGTCAAGTATGTCCCAGAGCTTAGACTGGAATGCCTCCACCATCCCCTACTCCTGCCAATAATTCTCCTTTAAATTCCTACTGTTCTGACCCTCTCTCCCCCTTTAGCGCATCCATCATGACTCCACTGAAATTGTTTATTATGGCGTCTTCTTATCTCAGAAGTCCATGCAAGTCCAAGTGTAGGCTACTGAGAACTCTGAGTTGTCCGATTCAGGTCAAACAAAATATCACAAGAAATTCTGTATCATCTTCTCTGGAGAGCCAGCTATATCCTGTTTAGGCCTATTCAAGGCAAGGCCATGAAGGATGAGATGATGAGGCAAGGACCCGCCCTCACAGCTGCTATCCCCGTGGGAAAGAAGAGAAATGTTTCAACGTGGTTAGCATTGAGGGAACAAATGTTTCATACCCAGGAACAAGGAGATAAAAAATATTACTATGTTGATGCATTACAGCATTGTAGTTTTATGAGAAGTCAGAATGACTCAGTAATTAACCTGTATAAAAGGCTGTCAGCGTCTCCATTGAAGTCAGTCTGTAGCCAGACTATATGACTCGCCTAGCCCCCCCCCACCCCGTGTGTGTGTGTGTGTGTGTGTGTGTGTGTGTGTGTGTGTGTGTGTGTGTGTGTGTGTGTGTGTGTGTGTGTGTGTGTGTGTTAATTACTTCATCCTACACCGTGGGCTGCTGCTAGCAGTCTGCCAGATCACTAAGGCAGGTACCTGGGTCCTCCAAGGCCTTTGTGGCTTTGCCGTTGTGGGCGATCAAAAAGACAGGTTACATTCATAATACCTAAGACACGTTCTAGAGGTTGTCAACAATCTGGGCCCACAATTTTGAAGGAAAGATACTAGCTGGATTGCCTTTGGGAAATTGTACAGTGATCCTATGTCTGATGCCATAAAAGCTAATTTCTTTAGCACGCAGTATTCACATGGTGATGTTATTTGGCTGTGAATCATAAAACAGTATGACATCAGAAGATTCAAAATTACAGATAATACAAAGAGCAATTGAAAAATGTTTATAAGTCCTATGTAGCATCTTACCAATGATAATTTGCATGTGAAAATGGTGCAAGCAGCCACAATTAGGGTCAATAGATGGACAGTCTGGTATGTCAGCATTCTTGAGAAATTTTGGATCCTTTATGAGGGACTTAGAGAAAGTCATAGATAAGAATAGCCCAGAAGAAGAAGGCATGGGTATCTACCACACTGATGAAACCATGAAACCATCAAAGTATCAAGACTTGTTTTTGAAATGTTTCACCTCTCTTTAGTTTTTTTTCATTTTTATCTAGTTTTCACCTAATCTCTGTAATTTGCTTTATGCCATCATTATGTAGAAGAAAAAATTCTTTTCCCAGAGGACAAAATCTCTACTCCTCCCTATTTTTCTCCTGTCAGATGTTTGGGACTGGAAGATGAGTTAGGTTTTTGGCTGCTTAGAATATAGAACCGGGGTTTTGTTGCTTCTGTCTACACATTGTTCTCAGGTGACCTGAACTTAGACTTGAAAGAGCGCCTGAGAAGAAGGAAGAAGCCATGATGATCAGCGTCAGCCAAAGAAGGATCAGAACAGAAAGAACACGGAGGAGAATGATGGTGAGGAGCAGAGGATGGTCGAGGCGTTCAGATCTGAGCCTTGGCACAGGCATGAGGAAGACCTCAGATACCATCTGTGTCACCCTGGGCAAGTCACTTAAGCTGTCTGCCTTAGTTTCCTCAGTTATAGAGTGGAGATACCTCCTTCACAGGGCTGTTATGAGGATCAAGAGATGCTTTTAAATGCTTATTTCCTTCTCCTTCATCTTTCTCAGCCCACAGTAAAACTGAGTTTGGTAGTAGATTTCTTCATTTCTTCAGCTTGCGCTGAGAATCGCTATTTCCCTTTGTAAAAGTAGGGGTCGATTGAAGATAGTATAACCTACAAAAACATAAACCAGAGCCATGGAGAATAACGATCTTCTCTTCTTCCCCTAATTGTGTTCGTGACCACTAGCCTCATTTGTATGCCATTCAAAAAACAATATTGGGAGCCACTTTAAAATTAATGCCCCAACTTCCCACAAAGCCCTGGTTGGGATTGTTTCTCAGAAAAACTATTCAAGATTTAAAGCAGTGTATGGTTCAGAACTCTCTTAAAACAGTAGCTCATGAGCCCCTAAGTGTTTACTTTATACCAGTCAGCCAGATGACACATTAGGGTGAATCAAAAGACCAGCATAGAAAGTACGGTGGCCAAAAAACATCTCCAAATGCACACATGGGATACACTCTCCTTTCAAGACCCACCTGACTCCCCAGGCATCTATGATTGATATACAAATGAAACTAGGGGCTGAACAAAAGCTAGAAGGCAAGACAGTCTTCTTTCAAGTCTTCCATGAACATTATAGCCTTTATCATGCATATCTACTAGCAATGAAACTCCTAACTGTGGAACCTTGCTTATCTCTTTATATTTATTTTATCTGAGTATTTTTGTTTGCCACATACTCTTCTAGAAATGATCTGTAAATGCCAAGAATTTCCCTTCCTTCCTTTCATCCTTCCTTCCTCTTTCCCCTCCTTAAGTGCCAGGATTTATGCTGGCATTAAGTTTCCCTCATAAGGCAGGTAGATAGTATAGTGGATAGAGTACTGAATCTTGAATTAGGAATTCTTCATGACCTCGTGGACCATACAGGTTTATGCTATTTCCTTCTTCAGTGGATTAAGGCCAACAGAGGTTACATGACTTGCCCAGGGTCACACAGCTAGTAAATGGCTGAGGCTGGATTTGAACTCGGGTCTTCCTGACTCCAGGCCCAAGTCTCTGTCCTAGCTGTCTCTAGGGAAATAAGGAAATTGGACAAAGGTCTGCCATCTCCTGCAGGCTGGCTACACGTATCCACAAAGTTTTAAACATGAGATCACTCAGACTGACTGCACAAGTGGCTGACTTTGTACACCTGACACAAAGTAGGTGAGTATAAATGCTTATTCACTTTCCTTCCACTATCCTTAACCATCTTCACATCAAAGGGCAGACCAAATAGTTGAGATTCTGATGAAAATTATCTCATCTAGAAAATACTGATTCGATAATTTTTGAATTTTAAAGAATTTCTGGGTACTGGTTCAAGCCAAGGCCTCTTCTTTGGGTAATTGGTAACGTAAAGTAATATTCAGTGGCTCAGTGAAGCAGACGATCTGTAAATCTTCAATGAGTGCATTTTATTTTTCAATTCCCTGTGAAACTTTATGTCCTCAGGTTTATTACAAAACTGATTTTATTTACTGTTTTCCCAGGCATCAGCAAATGTTTAAGAAATTTCTCTATCTTCTGCATTCACATCATAACAACGTTAAAAAAATACTCCAAAGTACAAAATCTACTATACTTATAGTATATGCAGTATATTCACACTCTTGAATTTGTTGTAATTGTAAATTCCAGGCAGTACCAGTGTTCATCCATGAGCAACCCAGTAGTCAACCGTAAAACTCCTAAACTGCCCCCTCCCAAAAAGCAACTTATTTTTAGTAAAAGCTGAAAGAAAATCCTTCTTTTAAAATACATCTTGTAGGAGGTGGAGCCAATATGAAAGAGCAGTAAGAAGTACAGCCCAGTTTTTCCACCCCTAAAAAATAATGCCCTTCCAAATAGTACTAGACAGTTTTGTTCGGGAAATCCAAATAAAACACAGCAAGTCATGCATCTGACTCCAGTTGATACAGGGAGACAGAATCTGAGGACCCCTGAGGACAGGGTCTAGCCAGCATCACGTAGCTCTAGTATTTCAGCGCAAGAAGATGCTCTGTACCAGGCAAGAGGAGCTCCCAAATCCACACCACAGCACTGTGCCCTCAAATAGGGAGTGGGAACAAGTGTTATCTGGCAGCTTTTTCACTCATACCCAGTTCTAGGTCATAGATCCAGGGAGCTTGGGGAGGGGATTTGCACACAGGAATGGCAAGCCAATGTAAGGAGCAGTCACAGGCCCTATCCCATGCAGTGAGCCAGGAGCCAGTTCATGAGCAAGCAACAGTGCAGTGGCTTTGACCCCAGGAGTAGAGGAGGGTCTCAGTTTCAGCTTCTGACATAATCTGAAACCTGCAGAGGAACAACTAGGGCAAACTGATAGTGGCTAAGTCTGTCAGCAGTCTACCATTGTTCAGACCCAAAGCCGGGTCAGGAACTTGCAGAACTCAAATCAGTGAGGCAGAAATGAAACTTTGTCCTGGATCAGCCCACTATGGAAACACTGAAAGTCTGCATTTCTCCCATCTGAACTGTCCTTAAGAGCCTGAAATAACACAATATCGATATTACAAGAAAGCAACAATAGGGCCAGCCCAGAAGTGCACAGAGCCCGGCTCTAATATCATCTGAAGTCAGAAAATAGGCTGAAAGAATGAGCAAACAAAAAATTAGCTATTTATGGTGACAAGGGCACAAACACAAACCCAGAAGAAAATGACTCCAAATCATCTGTAAACAGAGACTTAAAGAAAAACACAACATGAACATAAATTCAACTAAAATTCCTGAAAGGGATGAAGCTAGAGTTAAAAAAAAAGTTTAAAATAGTTTTATAAATGAGAGCACGAATGGAAAAAAAAACTGGAAAAGAAATGAGAGATATCGAAGAAAGAATCGGCAAAGGAATTAACAGCTTGGCACAAGAAGTACAAGCCTTTCCCAAGCAACAAACTCCCTGAAAATTAGAATGGATCAAAGAGAAGCTAATGATTTGAAGATACAATAAGAAATAGTAAAACAAAGTTAAAAGACTGAAAAAAAAAATAGAAGAAAGTATAAAGTATCTTATAGCAAAAACAACTGACCTGGAAAGCAGATTGAAAAAAAAAAAATTTAAGAATCATTGAACTACCTGAAAGCCATGAGTGAAAAAAAAACAAAACATATCATATTTCAAGAAATCTTAAAAGAAAACTTCTTAGATCTCTTAGAACTAGAGGGCAAAGTGGAAATGGAAAGAATATACCAGTCATCTCCTGAAGGAAATCCCAAAATAAAATTCAATGTCAAAGAAAAACATTGCAAGCAGCCAGAAAGAAAGAATTCAAATAAACGAGGCGTCACAGTCAGAATCACACTCAATTTAGCAGCTATGTCTATAAAGGTGTGGAGAGTTTGAAATATTTCAAAAGGCAAAAAGATATGGGCTTATAACCAAGAATAACTTACTTAGCAAAGCTGAGTAAAAAATAGGGGGAAAGTGGATCTTTAATGAAACAGAGGATTTCTAAGCATTCCTGATAAAAAGACCAGAGCTGCATAGAAACTTTGAAGGCAGAATAAACTCTTTACATTCTAATTTGAGGAAATGGCACATGTACCCTCTTAACCCTATCATATTCAGGGGTCAAAGGCAGAGTTGAATTAGAGAGAAGGCCTAACAGTGGCTCTATTATGTCTTAATTATCTTAAAAGATGAATGGAAATTTTCCAGGTGGGGTTTTTTGGGTAGGAGGAGTGCTTCCAGCGCATCCGCCCAAGCGTGGAACATAGAACTCTTTAGTCACGCCCCGTTGGAATTCTCAAGGGTTAAGTAAAGTGTCTGGGATCATGGCTAGACGGCGAAAACACACCCAGATTCAGTCTCAGACTCTGGAGTCCTTCTTTGGTGACAAAGAAGACCAAAACATACAGTCAGAAGAAGTTAAAGTCAGAGAGACTACAACAAAAACCTCCAAGAGGGACATGAACTGGTCTCAGGCCATGGAAGAACTCAAAAAGGATTTAGAAAGGCAAGTTAGAGAAGTAGAGGAAAAATTGGGAAGAGAAATGAGAAGGATGAGAGAAAACCATGAAAAACAAGTCAATGACCTGCTAAAGGAGACTCAAAAAAATACTGAAAAAAAATATACTGAAAAGATGAATGGAAAGAGAGGAGAAGAAGAATACACTAGGGGGAGGGGAAACTAGGGTTAGGGAAAATTACTTAACATAATTAAGATATGCAAAAAGAAATCTTTACAAGTAAGGAAGCAGGATTAGAGGGGAGTAGGTGACACTTGATCCTCTCTGAACTGGTCAAAAGAGGGAAGAATGCAAAAATACGCACCCACAGTTAGGTACAGAAATACATTTCACTCAGGGAAAGAGGGAGAACACAGAAGGTTCTTGGGAATTAAAGGAGAATTAAAAGGAGGGTAGGTTAAAAGAGGGATTAGTCCTAAGCATAGAGAAACTAAGGATGTGCAAAAATGCATAGAGCTCTTTTTATGATGGCAAAGAATGGGAATCTGAGGGGGGTGCTCATCAATTGAGAAATGACTTGAATAAATTATGGTATATAAATGTGATAGAATACTACTGTACTGCAAGAAACAATGAAGTGCATTATTTCAGAGAAACCTGGGAAGACTTCGTCAACAGAATTTTACTGAGTCAGTCTCTAACCTGGGAATGTTAAAACAGAGAAGGCCAGAGACTAGGTGCCAGTAATCAAGTATTGATTTAATTAATTAGTTTCATTATGAGGAACAGATTTGCAAATCGGGAATTCTGATTAGAATTCCACTTTGCTGTTGTGAAGACAAAGATTATATGCATACATAAATCACAAAGGGAAAAGTAGATTACAAACAATGATTTCCAGGGCCAGAGTAGTTTCCCATGACAAGCCCATGAGTGCAGAATAGTATTGTTTCAGGTCCTTGGGGGTCATTACTTGGTGGGACACAGGATCAGAGTTATGTGACAGGAACAGGTTCTACAGTCTTTGATTTGCTTCATTTAACATACATAGGCACAGGAATGTAGTGAGAGCATTGTCGAGGGTTTGATGGATCATTTCAAGCTGCATTGTAAGCTTCTGACTCTAAAGCCAGAAGAGGCATCTCTGAGAAATCTGAATTATTACTATATTCATTACACATATCATTATCAATTAATATGAAAATCATAATTCCCTTCACAACTTGCATGAACAGATGCAGAGAGAAGTGTACAGAACCAGAAGAACAATTTATACAAAATAATAATATTGTAAAAACAAACTAACTTTGAAAGACTTAACTGCGATCAGCATAATGATGAATCATAGTTCGAGAGAACTAGCAAATGCTATCTATTTTTTTTCCTCAGCCAAGGAAAAAGACAAAGTTTATTAGGGATTCACCATAATGGGTTGTCTAAAGAAATGCCACCCTTTGTGATGCCTGTTTTCACAAGCGGGCCAGATTCAACCTACTGAGCTAGAATCTGAGCGCCTTCATGGAGGCAAGATGAGACTTATATACACAAAGATTATGGGAAGGATTGAGGGGTGGTCTGGGGTGACTAGAGGAGGGGTTTAGGGAGGGTCTTGAGGAGGAGTCTAGGGAGGACCGAGATGAGGTCAGACTCCAGGGTGGAGAAATAGCTGAAGGCTACCTGGAGATGAAAGACAACAGAAGGCTAGGGTAATAGGGCTAGGGTATAGATATTTTGATGAGGATTGAAGATGGGAAGCAGCTGGACAATAGAGGGCTAGGCTAGATGGAGATTTGGGCCTAAAGATAATGTAAGGTTTATGGCCTTAAGGGAAGGCCAAATCTAGTTGGAAGATTCAAGGAGAGTTCAAGGAGGCTCCCAGAGACTGTATTAAGGGTTCAAGGGGGTTCCCAGAGACTGTACTCTCATCATTCCCCCCTCAAACAAATAGGACCCAAATTCTTTTGGGGTCCAAGTGGATTCCCACAGTCTAAACCCCATCATTCCCCCCTCAAACAAATGGGACTCAAATTCTTTTGGGGTCAGGGACAAAGGTCTGAGCTTCTGAAACTGCTTCCTGCTGGCAAGGCGCGTAGAGCTATCCCTGCCCTGATGGGTCCATAGGGTACATAGTCTTGAGTAAGTTATCTGGAAGTTGATGGCTTGGAGCCTGGAGGAGACAGACCTGGCAAGGAGGTTAAGCAAACAACCAAACAGATAGTATAGGAGTATAGAGAAAGGACAATTTCCCTGGAGGTTATTAAAGATGACTATTTTGTACCTAGCTCCCCAATCACTCGTTCTGTGTACCACACTGCTTTGGGGTTCAAGAAAGTGTGGCACACCCGAAGAATTAGGTCAAGGTTTGATTTTTGGTGAGCCTGTGGCTAGCCAGCCACTGGTGGCCCTCTGCTTCTAGGATACTCTGGAGAGTCAGAGCTTCTAGGGGCTGGTCTGCTAGCGGTTTAGAAGGTTCCTCAATTGGAGTGGCTGTAGCAGCCAGAGAATCTAATTGTTTTGAAAAACAGGCAACTGGTGTGGGGTCAGGTCCTAAGGACTGGGTTAGGACTCCTAAAGCCTGTCCTCTCCTTTCAACAACATACTGAGTGAAAGGTTTTTCTAGATTAGGTAGAGCTAATGCTGGAGTGGTGGTCAGTTTAGTTTTCAAAGTCTTAAAAGCTTTTGCTTGGTTGGGGCCCCACTCTAGAGTGAGTGAGTCAGGGCCTTGAGTGGCAATTAATGGTTGTAGTCCCTCCCAAGCTTTGGGCTTAATTGGATATTGAAGGTGAGGGAGGGGAACTATGGCTGGGGTGGCAGAAGTAGCTCGCCCAGGAATTCCCTGATCCCAAACAATTGGCTCAACTATTTCCCACACCTCTGAGGAAACATGGGGAGGTCTGGTAAACAGAGGGAAAAGGGAGTTATGAGGTTTAACTAGAGAAAATTGGCTTCCCAATTTTACCATCAGGTCCCTTCCCAACAAGGGGCTGGGCCAGAGGAGAGTGTAAGGAAGGAGTGTTCAAACAACAGATTCTTGATGCCCATGACCCGATGGGTCTAGGGGCATGTAGGGCCAGAGCAATTAGTTAAAACAAAAGAACATACCTGTGATAAAGTGGGTAACCTTACCTTCTGCCTCGATTTTGCCCAGGGCTTGGTAAGAGAGATGGAGAAAGTGGGAGCACTGCCAAGCCCCAGGCTTTCTCCTTCGTCTGAGTCTTGAAAAGACTGGAGCACAGGGTACTAGGAGGAGGCTCTACCACTTTTCCAACCTCGGGGACAATTCTTCCTCTAATGTCCCTCCTGGTTACATGCTGGGCATAGTCCTGGGGGCGTGAATCCTGGAAGCTTCCTCCAGTGAGGCACCCTAGAGGGGCACTCCTTGGACCAGTGACCCTCCTTGTGGCATCGAAAGCAGGTTTTCCCACTGCCCAAGTTGCAGGGCTTCCTCCAAGGGGGTGCCCTGGAGGGGCGCTCCTTGGGTCTTTTCCTGGCCATGGCAGCAGCCAAGAATTGAGTGTGTTCTCTGTCTCTAGCTCCTTCCCTGCGCTTTCTTTCCTCTGCTGCAACCAGGTCTCTATTGTTGAAAACTCCGAAGGCTGTCTCCAGTAATTGTGCCTGAGGTGTTTGGGGTCCCCTTGCCAATTTCTGCAGTTTCCTCCTAATATCTGGGGCAGACTGATTAATGAAATGCATGTTAAGTATTGCTGCCCCTTCAATAGAATCAGGATCCAAATTTGTATACTTCTTAGTAGCTTCTACTAGCCGGGCTTGCAGGGTTTTCCTTTTCCCCCTGAGTAATCTCCCTAATTTTTTGAAAATTTCTTTGCTTTTGAAATGCAGTTCTTAGGCCTTCTAACGGGCAAATTATCCTATGGTCTCTCTTTCCCCTATCTTCACTCTTTCGGTAATCCCATCCTGGGTCACTATTGGGAACAGCAGCTGTTCCTGGGGGGGATTTTATGGGGTTATCGCTAGCCAAATGATCCCCAAATTTTTGGGTGTGTTCCCAGATTCTCCTCTTCTCCTCAGTGGTACAACAAGTAGAGAAGAGGATATGCAATTCACACCAAGAACGTTCAAATTGTAGGGACAGATCCCTAAAACCCTCAGTAAACTTAGTGGGATCTTCTGATATCTCCCCAGTTTTTCTTTAATTTGAATGAGATCTGAAATGGAGAATGGAACATGCACTCCTTGTCCTGGTAGGGGAGGCAGGAACTTCCCTCAGGGCAAAAAGCCTTGAAGGTGCCTCGGGACCTGGAGCTTGGGGAGGGATATAGGAAGTCCCACTTCTGGTGAAGGAGGGGCTGGGGGTGCTGGCTGACCTAGATAAGACTGCAAGGCCAGGGCATCTGGCTGGCAAGGGAGAAGATCAGCTGGGGTAGGGGTCGGAGAGGGAGATACCCCAGAGACCTGAGTGGGTGCCACCTCAGAGCAAGGGGCTAGGGGAGGAGATATTGCCTTGGAAGCAGGGCTCCAGGCTGGAACCCGAGCAGGGGTTGCCTTTGGGGTAGGGCCTATGGTGGTAGATACTGCAGCGCCTGAAATAGGGGCAGGCCATGAGTCCAGAACTTGAGTAGGGGGTCCCTTCAGGGGAAGGGGCCACAGAGGGAGGCACCTCTTGGCTGGGACCTGAGCAGGGGTCACCAAGGGGAGAGGGGCCATGGGAGGAGATGCAGGGTAGGAGACTTGGACCATGAAGGAGGCAGAAAAAGAGAGAGGTTGCACTACAGGAAACCAAGAGAAAGAGGGGATGGCCAAGAAAGGAGGAGCACAGGAAACAAGGGTGCTCCGGGGAGATTGAGGAGCAGGAGGAGGAGCTGGGGCTGAAGCCCTGGAGGCCATAAGGAGGGGGCTATCCAAAATGTCCTGTTGACCCCCATTACCCCTTCATGGGGGGGGGGCTCTAGCTATGAGCATCTTACAATCTTTTCTGAGAACGGGATTCTGAGAGAACTCGACAAAGGCCATTATGTAGGAAATTTCTCTTCATTTTCCTTCTCAGCAGAAGTACAATACACTCTAGCTGCAAGAGAGTATTATATTGTAAAGTCCCAAAAATAGGCCACTCTTTGTGGCTTTCTAGGCGATATTGCAGCCAAATAGTATTGCAAAGGTATACCAGCTTTTTCTTTTTAAGTTCTTTAGAGAACTTAAATTTTTTCCAATTTTGTAAAAGACAGCCCAAGGGTGAATTTTTGGGGATTGAGGAGGTTTGACCCATTGTGGGCTGGGGGCGGGGAGAGGTGAGGGGGGGCTGGAAGTCCCTTCCTCTGCAAGGAGGATCTGGGAGTAAGCCTCAAAAAGGAACAAAGCAAAACAGGAAAAAATAAACACAAAAAGGTACCTGGGGTTTTCCCATTGCCTAGCGCTGAGAGAATTGAGAAAATTGGGGGCACACTTCTGGATAGGGCATCCATCCTTGTCCTCTATGCTTCAGAAGATGTGCCCAGGTCCATGGCCTCGAACATAAACCACTGGACCGAGAACCTGAGAGCATCAAGCTGAGTCCGAGACAGTGAGCAGCCATCTGACCTACTGGGGACCTGGGGAGTCAGGGCCAAAAAGCGCCTCCAAAATGCTTGGAGAGCGAGAAGGGGATTGGGATTGGGAGAGGCTTACCTTCCAGTCTTGGCTGGAGAAGAACTTGAGATGAGCAGTATTCCCGGTCTCAGGGAACCAAAAAATGAAGAGGTTAAAGAAAAATGATGATAGGTAACCATAGGTTCTTAGGGGTGCTTGAGACCCCAAAATACCGACATGCTGGGTCCTGCCGAAAGAATTCAACTCAAGCCTTCTCAGCCAAGGGAAAAGACAAAGTTTATTAAGGATTCACCATAATGGGTTGTCTTAAGAAATCCCACCCTTTGTGACACCTGTTTTCACAAGTGGGCCAGATTCAATCTAAGCTGAGCTAGATTGAATCTGAGCCTATCTATCTCTTGATAGAGGTAAAATACTCACAAGAGTACAGAATGAGACATGTATATGTATATATGTATTATATACACACATATATTTGGACACAGCCAATGTGAAAATTTGATATGGTTTGACTATACATGTTTGTAATAAGGATTTTTTTTTATTTCTTTCATTGTCATCTGGGAAGTGTGAGAGGAGAGAGGCCAGAGTTCTGTTGATGAAAGAAATTAAAATGTTTTTCCAAATAAAAGTATATTTTGCAATAGTATCACACATTGTGGAAGGCAAAATGTTGTGGTAAAGGCAGGTGTGCCGGTAAATGTAAAATGTGCAGGATATATTTTAAGTTTATCATCTGTAATATTAACATTTTCTCTATTGCTTTCTTAAGTCTAGACAATCAACAAAACAGTAATTCAAAAGCCCTGATTTGTGACATTTGCTGGTTTCTGAAATGAAAATGCCCAGAGTGAAAATTTGACAATCGGCTCTCTGGAGCTGGTTCGTTCTGACTTCATCATATGCCTGGGGGAGACTGGGTTTAGAAAAAACACTAGCCCTGCTGCAGATTGACCTCCCTCTTCATAACAAACTTCTGGCTTTCTAGCCCATGTTGGAGGGGAAGAAGCTGATCCAAGCTGAGATGCTGTAGAAGAAAGTCAATTCTGCTTCAGGGGAAATAAGGGTGTAGCCCAAGAAGAAGCCAACGGGTTTTTCAGCTTATCTGATCTCTGTAACATTTGGACCTAAATCCAAAATGACAAGAAGGAAAGATTAATCTGACGACAAATAAATTTGTAAAAAAAAAAAAAGAAAAAGAAAAGAAAAGAAAAGGGGGTGGGGGAGAAAAGGAAAACATGGATAGACTAACCCAGAATTGACTGAAGGTGACCTGCCCCCCAAAACAGAGAAACAAAAAATAAGGTCCTAGAGTCAGCTAGAGAAAAATAATCCAAGTCTGATTAATAGCTATGGAAGGATATTTGTTTAGGAAACTTTCCAGAGCTCAAGAACAAAAGGATTAAGAGTGAAAAGGTCAGGGTTGGTAAGCAATTTAGACCACCAAGTACCAGTAGCCTAGTTGAGAACATTGTTGGCTTCCTTCCCTCCCGCTTCACCAAAAGGAATGGAGCTATGACCTACCACGGGCAGTTCCCTCTTCTTCATTCCAACTATTACAGAGAAATAAGATATTGCTCACAAGGGGGGAAGTGGTTCAGGAAGGAATCCATTAATTTTAGTAGAAAATTAAGGACTATTTGTTCTAGAATGTTGTTGATCTCAAAACTGTATTTTAATATGTGACCTTTTTCTTGTTCAAGACTCTTATAAACATTACCTCAGATTATTTTGTGGGTAGAGGAATGATGTCCAAGAGTATGGTGGGGGCTGGGGCCAAATGGAACTCTTGTTTTCAGAATAATGTTAAATTAGTTAAAATTGTTTCTGGAAGATTTGTGCCTGAAACAATGCAGTATTAAAATTTTCCTTGACACATCTCACACCAAGTCTTTTAATAGTTGTCTGTATTACTTCACTTCTGATAGAGATCAGAGGAATATTTTTACCATTTTGTAAACACAAGTTTTTTAGTAGCTCTAGAAACCTATTTCAAAAAAAAATGAGATCCCATCTTATCCTCTCCCCTTAAAAAAATTAGATCAGTATAAATGCTTTTTTTTAAAGAGGTAAAATATTTACTAGTGGTTAATTTTTCTATACAGCAAGAAATTAATGGAATATTGGTTAAGGGATGTGTAGACTTTCTTGTGCATAGGCTTAACATTCCATATAAAGTTTTTATGTCATGGTCAATGAAGCATGCAGAGTTCCAAATTCTCTTCTTCCCTCAATCCTCTCCCCCCACCCTGAATATAAGCAATAGGCTATCAATTATACGTGTAAATCATGGGAAACATATTTCCATGTTAGCCATGCTACAAAAAAGCAAGAAAAATAAAGAAAGTAAAAAAGTATACTTTAATTTGCAATCTGAGTTCATCAGTTCTCTTTCTGGAAGTGGATAGCATTTTTCCTTATGAATCCTTGTATTGATCAGAGTAGCCAAGTTTTTAATAATTGATCATCCTTATAATATTGCTGTTACTATGTACCAATGTTCTCCTGGTTCTTCTCACTTCATTTTGCATGAGTTCATATAAGTCTTCCCAGGTTTTTTTTTTCTGAAATTATCCTGCTTATCATTTCTTCTAGCACAATAGTATTCCATCACAATCACATGCCACAACTTGTTCAGCTATTCCCCAATTAACTGATGGGCATCCCCTCAATTTCCAATTCTTTGCCACCACAAAAAAAGAGTTGCTATAAATATTTTTGTACAAATAGGTCCTTTTCATTTTTCTTTGATGTCTTTGGGATATAGACCTAGTAGAGGTATTGCTGGGTCAGCTCCTCTTTAGGCATAGTTCCAAATTGTTCTCCAAAATGGTTGAACCGGTTCACAACTCTGCCAACAGGTCATTAATGTATAATTTCCCTCATCCCTTCCAGCATTTGTCATTCCTGATAGGTGTAAGGTAGTACCTCAGAGTTCTTTTAAGTTTTGTATCTCATAATAATAGTGATTTAGAGCATTTTTTCATATGACTATAGCTAACTTTGAATTCTTCAGAAAACTGCCTGTTCACATCCCTTGACCATTTATCAATTGGAGAATGGCTTTTATTTTTATAAATTTTACTCAGTTACATATATATTTAAGAAATGAGGCCTTCATCAGAGAAACTAAAATTTTTTGACAGTACTTCATTGTCTGTGGTACCTTTTAGCAAAATGTAATTTCCTTGATTATCTTTTTCAATTAGGTCTATTTTTGATTTCACTTTGAGATCATGATTACTATCCCCACCTTTTTTTTACTTCAGCTGAAACATAAGATTCTGCTCCAGCCCCACTATGTGCATCTGTGTGTGTGTGTGTGTGTGTGTGTCTTTCTGTTTCAAATGAGTCTCTTATACACAAAATATTGTTGCATTCTGGTTTCTAATCCATTTCACTCTCTACTTTTGTTTTATGGGTGATCTTATTCACATTCATAGTTATGATTACTAATTGTGTATTTCCCTCCATCCTCTTTATCTTCTCTCTCTTTTTACTCTGTTCCTCCTCAAAAGTCCTAAAACAGCTACTGCCACTATCATGGCCACCTTCAGGGTTTGTTGCTGGTCTTGCCACACTGCATGTGTGCCAGGCTGGTCCCCACTCCAGTTTCAGGAACCTCTCTTGCTGACCAACTAAGTTATCTTAGGCTGGAAAAATATCTAACCCCACCCTTTTGTTGGCTCTGATGCTCCAGAATTTGATTTGATACTTTATTTTAAAGTTGTTTGGGAAGGAATATTGGGAGAGTTTGTCTGGGTTGCTACCTTTACTCCACCATCTTCAACAAGTGTTTATTATTCCAGGCACACTGCACTAGATGCTAGGGCTACAAAGATGAGAGAGAGAGATAGAGAAAGAGAGAGAAAGAGAGAGAGAGAAAGAGAGAGAGAGAGAGAGAGAATAAGCATTTATACAATGCCTTCTACTAAGTGCCAAGTATTGTGCTAAACTGTGCTAAGTACTTTACAAACATTATCTCATTTAATCCTCACAATAACCCTGCAAGGTAGATTCTCTTATTATTCCTTTTTTATAGTTGAGGAAACTGAGGCAAGCACGGGTTAAGTGACTTATCCAGGATCACACAGCTAATAAGTGTCTGAGGTTGTATTTGAAGCCAGGTCTTCTTGACTTCACCCACCAATCTGTCAACTGTTCCATTTAGTTTCTGATTAAATAAATTTTTTAAAAAAGCAAAATAGTCACTGCCCTCAATCATCTTACATCCTATCACAGGAGAAACCATGTACATTTATAAATATGTGCAAGATATATTTTTTTAAATGTGTAAATACCAGATAAGGGATTCAACCTATGGATGTTAAGAGACACAGGTGAGACAGAAATGTATTCTAGGTATAGAAAGCAGCTGGAGCCACAGTTATGGGAAAGGGAGTGCTGTGTGTGAAGACCAACATGAAATCTAATTTGGCTGAATTGAAAAGAGCATGAAGGAAAAGGTAGGGAAGAGCTGAAAAACGCCACACAGAGGAGTTTGTATTTGATTCTGGAACCTGGGATCTGTGAACATAAGAAAAGAAACTAACTGCATTTCAAGATAACTTATTTCATATGTATTTTATTTTGATGCTTTTGAAAGTGCCAGACTGCCAAAGAGTTTGCAACAAACAAAAATATTAAAAATCTTGTTCTAGAGATACCAGGGAGCCCCTGGAATTGATTGAGGTCAAACCTGTGCTTTAGAAAAATTGCTTTGGCAGCTGTGTGAAGTAGGAATTGGATTATGGTGAGACATAAGTCAAGGAGAGCGATTAGGATGCTGTTACAATAGTCCAGGAGTGAGGTGGCAAAGCCCTGAACTGAGGTGGTGATTATGTAAGTAGAGAGAAGAGGATGGATGGGAGAGATGCTGTGGAGAAGAAATGACAAGATTTGGGAACTCATTGGATATATGGAGAGAGGCAGTGTGAGGAGCTGAGGATCACTGAGGTTTTGAACACAGGAAACTAAAAGGATGGTAGTGATAGTAACAAAAATAGGGAAGTTTGGAGAACAGGTCTGTTTTCAGGGAAAGCCGATGAGTTTGGAATATATTGTGTGAGATGCCTATGGACATGCTGTTTGAAATGCTCAGTAGCAGGTGTGGGTATAGGAGAGAGATTGAGTTGGACACATGGATTGGGGCATCTATTTAGAGATAATATTTAAACTCATGGGAGCTAATAACATCACCACGAGTGTGAATATAAAGAGAGAAGAGAAGAGACCCTTGGTGTACACTCACAGTTAAGGTACAGAGTATGGATGATGGTGCAGAAAAGAAGGCAGAGAAGGTAAAAGAAAACCAAGCAGTATCAGAATTAATAATAATAATATTATTATAATAATAACTAACACTCCTATGGCACATGAAAGTTGACAAGTATTTTACATATATCATCTTATTTGCTCCTCCCCCAAAATCCTGCAAAGTAGGTCCTCTTATTATCTCTACTTTATAGATAAGGAAACTGAGGCTGAGAGTAGCTAAGTGACTTCCTCAGGATCACACCACTGGAAAGCATCTGGGTCAGGATTTGAACTGAGATCTTCCTGACTTTAAGGTCCGCACTCTATGCACCACACCAAACTGCCTCTCCTTTGAGAGAGACAGAGTGTCCGGGAGGGGAGGGTCATCACATGGTGTCACATGCTGCAGAGAGCCCAAGAAGAAGACGACTCTTTGAAGGAAAAATAATTACAATCTTCGTTTTGCTCAGATTCGTTTTGGCAATCAATGGACCACAGATGGGGTGGGATCTTGCTATCACTACATCTTTCGCTCAGTTATGTAACTACAAAGAGGTAGTGTGCTGCAGAAAAGTCTTTGGAAAAGTCTTCTCTTCCCCTCACCAATACATGTACAGATCATTCTTATAAGTATTCTATAAACATGAGAAAAAAACACTTAAGAGATGGTGATAAGCAAAGTTGGGGTAATCTTGTTAGCATTTTCACAGAATTCCTCTATTTCTTTTCCTCTAAAGAGTGATTGGCAAAAAACTGACATTACTTTCATGTTGGTATCTGTCCTTATGGTTACTGTGAAGCAAGCTGACTCAGAATCCTACGAGAGGATCATGGACCTAGAGCTGCAAAGGATCTCAGAGACTATCTAGTCTTGAAAGCAGAGATTGTCTGTTTTTCTGCCTTTGTTACCACCCCCTCCCCTCCTCCCCCAGCTTAATGCTTTGCATGTAGTAGACGCTTAACAAATGTTTATTTGAATCATTTATTGAACTGTTGAAATCACCTTCACCTCCTCTAATGTGGTTCTAGGAAAGACTGGAACCACAGCATGATTGATAGAATTTTCTGTGACTCCAGGGTTCCTCAAAACCTGAATCTGGAAAGTATGCTGGTTGAATAATCAAAAGCTGGAGGATCAGGCATACACTCTATGGTTGGGTGAAAGGGACTATGTAGTTAGGCCCAACATGATTATCCTATTTCAGGTAATGGCTAAGGCCTGCCAACAAGAGAGATAAAAATAGGCCTCCATCTACCAGGCTTTATCTATGCCTCACTTTTGGGATTAGGCCTTTACTGATGCATAGGTTTTTCCTAGTGGATGTGGGGAGTGCCTGAATCTGTACAGGGCTGTAGGAGAAAGAACTTGGGAGTGGGGTGCAGAATGGGGGTGTGTGTGGAATGGGTAGCGGATCAAATGTACTGATATCTGGATGCGCTACCATATGTTTCAGGGTGATGTGTGTTCCGGAGCAGCTCTGGATTTGTACTGAACCAGGTTCATATTGTGAAGATCCTCAAAAGTAGTGCTTTACTAATGTAAACTTATTACCCATCAACAGAGAATATCTCTTTATATCCTATATAAAATATAGGATTTCATGCAAAGTAAGGTGTCAAAAATATCTGCAGAATGAATCAATGGACAGTTAAAAAAACCCTAAGGATTATGAAAAACTATCTTCAAGAAGAGAAATTTGAATTATTCTAGTTACTCTGAAGATAAAAAGTTTTACAGGAATCAGATGATGATGAAACCCTAGACTTTATGATTCTACGACATATTTATAAAAATACAGAAAGTTTCCAGTTCCATTCACTTCAACAAATATTTATGAAGTACTTATATTGTGGAGAACCACATGGCCTCAGGGATAGAAAGTTGGCCTCAGAATTGCTGGACATGTGCTACCTGAGTGATTCTAGGCAAGTCATTTAATTTCTCAATACCCCCAGGCAGCTCTCAAGGCCTCAAGTGGAGAGGGGTGAGAGAAAGGTGGTATTATAGTAAGCTTAATAAGAGAAGGCTTGGAATAGCTGTTATGGGGAATGTGATAGAGAATTAATTAGGGGCAAGTACAAGATTCAGTTGAGATTGGCGCAATTCAGAATATTTGAGTAAGAACAGAGGAAGTAAATGGTGGGGGTAATTCAGTTAGAGAATATGGCCCAGGACAAAGTCCTGGGGTGTACTCACATGTGGAAGCTGTCAAGAGACACCCTGTTTTCTAGAGCTAAGGCCCAGCAAGCAAGCTGTGCCCTGAGGTTGGCATAACAACAATCCCCTGATCTTGTAACTGCTGAGTGAACCAAATCAGGTACCCTGTTGCTGCTCAAGAGGAAAAGTCCGAGCCACGTTAACCTCGGTTCTGCACCCACCTGAACAACTACAAGACTCGACAACCCTAAAAACTTGGAGACTGTTTACTCAAGACCCAAGAATGCCTGTGTTGTGGTCCAGCCTTCTGTGGTTTCCACGCTTAAAAACCCTAGCCCTGCCATAAGTGAGTGAGCTCCCCTTCTCAGGAAGGAGGACTTTGCTTGCAAGCCATTTCCCTCACCTTGAAATTAAACTTCTGTTTGATTCCCAACTCTCCTGTCTCTAGCCTGCTTTGTTCATCCGTGGGTCAGAGGCCGGTTCTGTCTGTTTGACAAAGCTTTGACAAATATGATGATCTTGTCAATACGACCAAGAAGGAACCATCAGAGATGAAGAGAATGAAGAAGGCAGAGTCACGAAAACTCAGAAGGGACAGAGCATCCAGGAGGAAGCAGTTGTCGACAGGGTTAAACGCTACAGAGGTCGAGAAAGAGGAGCACTGGGAAAGTGGATGTAGAGGTAAAGATTTTATTGGTTACTTTAGGAAAAGCAGTGTCAGCCAAGGGGTGGCAGCGGCTTGAGAAGTGAGTAGGAAGTGAGGAAATGAAAGTAAGAAATATTTATAGCTTTTTCTAGGAATTTGCCTAATCAAAGAGAGCAAAAGTAGAGCCCAAAGGACATCTGGATCAAGTCAAGTTTTGGTTTTTGGGTTTGTTTTTTTTTTTTTTTAAATAGATGGGAGACGCCTGGGGTATTTGTAGGCAAACAGAGTTTGACCATTTGGAAACAAGAGAGGATGATTGAAGGGGCAAGGCCTTGGCGGCTATAGGAGGGTATAGAATGAAGGGCATTTTATATTTTACTTCAATCAGTCAATTAATAAACTATCAAACAAGTAAGCATTTATGAAATAAACTAGCTTAAGTGCATTCATTAAGCACTTGCTATGTGCCAGGAACTGTGCTAAACAACAGAGCCACAACAGAAGGCAAAAACAGCCCTGCCCTCAAGAGGCTGACAGTCTAACGGGGAACATTAACTAATGTGTAACTGGAGGAAACGTCAATCAACAGGTATACATGAGATGCATACAAAGGAGATGGAAGGCAGGACCACAGAATCACAGATTCAGAATTGGAAGATGCCTCAGAGGTCAACTAGTCCAATCTTTCCATTTTATGGATGAGGAGCTTGAGGCCCAGAGAGACTAAGCATCTCACTCAAGGTCACACAGGTAATTAGCTCTCAGAGGAGGGATTTGAACACTGGTCTTCTGACGTCAAATCTGGTGCTCTTGTCCCTGCAGGGCATTATTTTGAGCCAAATATCTTATTGATTCAAATAATTTGCCCTTC
Organism: Phalanger gymnotis; assembly: GCA_028646595.1. Lineage (NCBI taxonomy): Eukaryota > Metazoa > Chordata > Mammalia > Diprotodontia > Phalangeridae > Phalanger > Phalanger gymnotis. The sequence goes on from CM053622.1 coordinate 180,646,092, forward strand.
CTCCCCACCTCAGCAGCTGCACAATAGACACCATGTACAGGTAGATATTGAAAAATAATTCCCGTCTACCATGACCCCATTTTGGAGACAGAGAGTGCTTATAGTCCATAAATGGAACAGGTTTTTATTGTTGTTCAGTCCTTTTTTCAGTTTTGTCCAATTCTTAATGACCCCATTTGGGGTTTTCTTGGCAAAGATTCTGGAATGGTTTGACCTTTCCTTTCCCAGCTCATTTTATAGATGAGGAAACTGAGAGGCAAACAGGGTTAAGTAACTTGCCCAGGGTCACATCAAATCTGAGGCCAGATTTGGACTTAGGAAGATGAGTCTTCCTGACTCTAGGCCCAGTACTCTTATCCACTGTGCTACCTAGCAGCTCCTTTAATTGAGTTAGAAGAAAGCTAATTAATTGGTTTGCTTAACTATATGCCCATGTGGTTTGAGTGACTTAAACAATACAGTAGATTGGATGGCAATAGGATTGTTTATGTTTAATGATTGGGGATGGGCTGGTGGAACCTAGAGCAGATGAGTAGCAATTACTAGATAAATAACTGTACTGCAGCCTAGTATAACTGTTTTCCATTCATTCATTCAACAAATATTTTCAGACTCAGGGATTTCTCTGCCTGTCATACTAAGCCTGATCTCCAACCAAAGGAGTACTAAAACAGGAAGTATTATTGTTTCTATTAATATTTTAATAAAGACTTTGTGCCCCATAGCACTCATACAAAAGACGTTTTAAAAATCAAGGAATAAGAAGGACAGGTAATAAAGGTACTAATGTTATTTTGGTATTCTGTCTTATAGTGTCACAGCTTATCTTCCCATACTCTTTATTTTGCTATAGATATGTTGTTATTTATATATTTTTAACTAGTGGTAGTGTTTGAAAAGGAGTTTTTACTGCTAGTTTAAATGTGTGATTTTTTTTTGAGAGGGTAAACATTCATTTTCCAGTGCTACATTTTTGTTGGCATTTTATATTCATTATATTTATACTGATTCTCCAATTTAGACCTATTTGGAAGGATTTTCTGAAAATTGTCCATATATCTCATAAATACAAAACTTTCCTAATTACTGAAACTTAATTTGTAGTGCTGAATCTTTTCTTGGTGGTTTGTTTTGTTGTTTTTTTTTTTGGGAGGGTGGGGGGGGTGGAAGGGTGGGTTATTGTTTCTCATTTATTTCACTTAGCAAAAATTTTATTTGGTCTGGATCTGTGATTTCACTGGAATGGAGAATTTCCTGGTAAGGAAACTGCCTCTATTAATGTGAAAATTCCGTAATTTAGAGAGTCTTAGAGTTGACTGGAGCGCTGAGGTTGAGTGACTTGCCCAGGCTTACATACCTAGCAACACTAGAAGGGAAAAAGTTATTTTGGCTTTGTTAACTATGGTTGAATAACTCATTTCTCTAAAGGTTCATTTTAATTGGGTTTAGATAAGCTGGTGATCAGTTCTCTTATCTAGGTCATCAAGTTTGTGGTTTTGGCATCACTGAATTTCAATTTACTGATTTAGGGCTAGAGGGGAACCAGAAGAGCCAAGTGAATCCCAACCCCAGTAGTAGAATTTTTTGGGGACCCAGGAGGGTCATTATTCACCAAATTGGGCTCTGGAGGTTAGGTTGGATAATACCAGTAAGAAGTCAATTGAGAGTGAAGCATGTAGTCATTTTACTAGACCAGGTAGATAGCAAGGTGAATGGTATCTACAATGAACCTGACATAAGAATTTCCTTATATACAAATTTTTAGAGTAGTATTCATAAGCTAAACATTATTCAAAGTAATACTGTGGGGAAAGGGAGGGCGGCGCCAAGAAGGCAGTGTGAAAGTAATAGCATGTGAAACAAAGAAAAGAAAGATATAAAAAGAATAGCATATTTGTTTCTCTTAAAGTAATATATTGTTTTTTCCCAATTTCATATAAAAACAATTTTTAACATTTATTTTAAAAAATGTTGAGCTCTAAATTCTCTCCCTCCTCTTTCCCTGAGATGGTAAGCAATTTGATATAGGTTATACATGTGCAATCATGCAAAACATGTTTCTATATTAGTCATATTGTGAAAGAAAACAGGCAAAAAAAACCCCCATAAAAATAGAGAAAGTGAAAAATAGTGTTTTGATCTGCATTCAGACTCCACCAATTGTTTCTCTGGAGGTGGATAGCATTTTTTATCTTAAGTCCTGTGGAATTACCTTGGATCAGTGTATTGCTGAGAATAGACGTCTTTCATATTTGATTATCTTTATAATATTGCTGTTACTATGTACAATGTTCTCCTGGTTCTACTCATGTAAGTCTCTCTAGGTTTTTCTGAAATCACCCGCCTCATCATTTCTTATAGCACAATAGTATTCCATTACAAGCATATACCACAGCTTGTTCAACCATTCCCCAGCTGATGAATATCCCCTCAATTTCCAATTCTTTGCTGGTAAATCTATATCTATCTGCATATGTACATATACATATGTACATACATACATACATATATGTATGTATTTATCCTTTTATATAAATTATATATATGTATACATATGTATTTTATATAAATAGGTCCTTTTCCTTTGACATTTTTGAGTTACAGACTTAATAGTGGTATGGCTGGGTCAAAGGTTGGCTTTTGGGCTTGATTCTAGATTGTTCTCCAGAATGGTTGGGCCAGTTTACTGTTCCACCAACAGTTTATTAGTGTACTATTTCCCCCCTCATACTCTCTAGTATTTGTCACTTTTGATAGGTGTGAGGTAGCACCTCAGAGTCATTTTAATTTGCCTTTCTCTAATAGTGATTCAGAGCATTTTTTCATATAACTGTAGATAACTGATTTCTTCTTCTAAAAACTGCCTGTTCATATCCTTTGATCATTTATCAGTTGGGAAATGGCTCTTATTTTTATGAATTTGACTTAGTTCTCTATATATTTGAGAATTAACCTTTATCAGATACACTCACTATAATATTGTCCCCCAGCTTTCCACCTTCCTTCTAATCTTGGCTGCATTGTTTTTGTTTGTGCAAAACCTTTTAAATTCAGTATAATCAAAATTATCCACTTTATGTGTTGTAATGCTTCCTATCTTATTTGGTTATAAATTCTTCCCTTATCCATATATCTGAAAGGTAAAAAAAAGTATACTTGTTGGAGAAAATTATATATTTTTATTTTAGCTATAAAGATAAAGAGAATTATTATCTGGGTGTAACTGTTCTCACTAAATCAAAGAAATCTGCTGTCACACAGGGAGAACTTTCCCAGGATGATGGAATCCTCAACCTTCAGCAGCTTTTTATGCTGATAAGGGACAAAAAGGAGACACTGAAGGATACTAGCTGTTGCCACTGGTGTTCAAATCACTAGAGGTCATTTACAGAAAATGGTGGATATAGAACCAGATGGAGTCAGCATGCCTTGAAGTAGGTTTGTTTCTAAAAGGGGATTGGGATGATCATTGTGTTACACAAACATTTCAAGGAAGTTCATGGTGTAATACTAGGAGTTTGGTAGGAGATATGTCTTAACTTGCTCATGAATTGGATTTGAGTGAGGCAGCTTCTCAAAGTCATCAGCCTTGATCTTTTCTTCAGAGTCATAAGAGTCCAGTGGCAAGACAAAAGTCAAGAGAACTGGTGATGGCTCAGGATGCAGTGGATGACCTTGGTCTTTCTAAATTAAGATCTTTCCCAGGTCTCAATTTGTCTGAATTGAGAGCTATTAAGGGATATTAAGGCTAGGGAAGCAAAGAGGCTCACTGGAAGTTGCCAACCTTAGGAAACTTGCTGAAAGTTTCTGAGGTTCACGGGGTAGGGTGGGGGAGGGGATCATTTTTATCTACTTCTTCAACAGTTCTCTGCTTTGATACCTCCCTGGAAGTATCATCACATCACAACTCCTTGATGCATAGGCTCACAGTACAATAGGTTCACAAGTCAGTTTGTCTTTATAGTAAAAAGGAAGCTTAAGCCACAGAGTGTTATGGTGGTGACAAAACAAAAACGTGGGGAACAAATCATACAAAATCCAGAACATCACTAAAGTACTAAATAGCAAACAATTATACTGTACTAAATGTAGGAACAAAAGCAATTTGGATAACCTAGTTCTCAGAACTTCCAAAAAGGCTAGGACACCCTAAGAGACAAAGACAATAAACATATAATCAGAAGGACAAAAAGGAGCAAGGGGAACATCTCAATGTCCATTTAGATAACTGGTTTCTTGTTCCATTCTTGGGTTTAGCTGTCTTTTTTATGAAGTCCTCTGCTTCTGGGAGACATCTTCTGTAATTTCTGGGTCAAAAACATTCATCCTTGACTACTGTCCACAAATTGTCTCGTTTGTTGAATTCAAAGGCAATTATCCCTGAATCAATATCCTGGTATCTTTAAATAGGCTATTAGTGTAAGTGATAGAAGGTGCAATGGGCCTTTTCCCCTGTTTCCAAGGCAGGTTTGCAGAGGTATTTCCTTAACCGTTTCCAGTTTCCACAAGTTATTTGTGGAGATTCCCTAAATAATGCTACTAAAACTTACTAGTGACAAGACTTAGTATAATTTAGTAGAACCTGACAACATCTAATCACATTGGCCTTCTAGTGATTAGTTCATATGACAAAAACCGGTTCATACTTAATGACACTTATAAACAACAGAGCTATAGGAGGGACACCAGATTAGGCTACCCATAGTTCATCTGAAAGTTTTGAGAATTTCAGCCTTCACATATCACTTGCTCTTTTGATCTTTACCTGAATCCTTTATGGTATGAATAATGCTATCTGTAGCCTAGAGGAAGAAATCTTAAAAAGGATCTATGAGGGCCTGCTTTGTAAAATGAGTTTTTCTGTCTCTTAATATCCATCATACAGAGACTTTAATCAGGGGAAGAAAAACAATGATTTAGAAGTTTATTCATAACTATTAAAGCAATTTTCTATGAAAATCTTTAATTTGAGAATTTATAGTCAATTACTAAAACACAGTCAAAGCTTATATATTTTAGGCAATTTTCTTAGAAAAAAATTAGTTTGTCTATATTCAATTGGACCTGAGGGAAGTTTAGTACTTTGCTCTACCTTTGTGAGTCTAGTTCTTTATTACCTCCAAGAGCAAATTAAAATTCAAAAAATCATCTAAGATCATTTTTAATTGACCTTTTGTCATTGTTGTTAATAGAAACATTTGGAAGCCTATCAGTTTTCAGTGGAAACAGTCTAATCTTGTTGCTTTTCTCAAATCGAAATTTTAGTTATTTGTCAGTTGTGTCTGACTCTTCATGATCCCCATTTGGGGTCTTCTTGGCAAAGATATTGGAATGGTTTGCCATTTCCTTCACTAGCTCATTTTACAAATAAGGAAACTGAGGCAAATAAGGAAACTGCCTTGCCCAGAGTCGCATGGCTAGAAAGTATAAGAGGCCAAATTTGAACTCAAGAAGATGAGTCTACCTGATTTCAGACCCTATGTTCCATCCACTGTGCCACTTACCTGCCCTAAAGTGAAGTTTACAACTCCATTAAAATCGAAAACTTCTACATAAAACTTAAGGCTTTTACATCTTTATCATATTATATCTTTGTACTATCCCCCTCTGATGATATCTATCTATCTTCATCATCATATCATCTAGAAAAGATGTGCTACTATGAAGATCTAATGTTACACAGGAATATATAACTATTAGCAAAGGAATGGCTGGCCTAAAAACTCATTTTCCTAGTTGCATAGGTTAGGAAGTTAAAACAGGTAGTAGCCACAAAATCAAAGTAGTAAAAATAAAGAAAAGTAAAAAAAAAATTAATATACTTCATACCTTCATCTCATTAGAGCACTTAAGAGGTGCTTGAGTATTACAAGATTCATTTTAAAAAAATTATAGTTTACTTAAGATATTAGAAAGATTTGCAAGGAAAGGGGAAAGGAGGGACATAGCTATAAAGATGTCAAGAATGTTCCTCCAGGCCTAAGCCTAAGGGCACAAAGGGACTTAACGTAATTATAACAAGATAAAGCATCTTTAGTTCTGTTTGATACTAGGTAAGCGTCATAGTTAACTTTTTTAACAGTCAGTCATGCAGTAAAGTTTCACATTATTCACAGGGCATCATAATCAGACTCAAGATTAACCAGGTGGGAAACATTCCTGTTCAGAAAGGATTTAGCAAAATGGGGAAACTCAGTTAAGAGGATCCCGTTATCTTTGTAAGGCCATCTTCTCAACCTTCCCTAGCACAGGCATTCTCCTATAGCAGTCCTCAGATTACACTCCATTTTAGCAGCTCATGACTTTCCCTTGGATATAGATGACTGACCTAATGACAATTCAGATAGTTATAGTTATGAATTTAAAACTCAGAACATATCAAATTACAGTTCCAAGAAATTTTGCTTCAAATAGCAGGTTTCATTAATCACAACTTAGGGTTGGGTACAGTTATTATTTTACATGTTATTACATTTAGTTAGTTAACAATTAAAAAAAAAGTTTGTTGTTATTGTGTCATTTCAGTCCTGTTTGACCCAGCATGCCCCTGTTTTGGTGTTTTCTTGACAAAGGTACTGGAGGGGTTTGCTATTTCCTTCTCCAGTTCATTTTACAGCTGAGGAAACTGAAACAAACAGGGTTAAGTGACTTGCTATGAGTCACACAGCTAGTAAATGTCTGAGGCTGGATTTAAATTCATGAAAATGGGTCTTCCTGATTTTGAGCCCAGTGTTCAATCTACTGTACCACTTAACAGTAACCCCCCCCGCCCCCCCAAAAAAGTTTACTGTCAGCATTTAAGTACATACAAGGCCTTTCCAAAAGCATTGACATCTTTCTTTTATTTTCCTATACTAGGAAATTTATACTAAACCCATTTTGCTATAAAAATTAATAATTAGAAACTAAGGAAAAAATAATGATCTGGCATTCCACACATATAGCGGATACATAATTGTTCACTCAAAAAGCAGAAAAACACTGGCTATTTACTGTAAGCCTCCAGCCTAAGAACTTTCTATTCTGAAAAGTGGGGATAGTAGAAGAAAGGACCCACTTTTCTACAGAAAAGTCTCCATCTTGTGGACTTTTTAAGTATTGCCACTAAAGGCTACTAAATATTTTGTTGCATTTCTACGACTACACCTGCAAGAGGTGGGTGGGGTTTTTTGTTTGTTTATTGTTATTTTGTTTTGCTTTAGGAAGAAACAAAAACGCAGAACAGAATAGAAATTTAGAAATTGAACCCTTATTTTAGGCAGCACCTCACTGTTTAGGAAGGGAGGAGTAAAGAAAAAGAACCATAAGGCATCATATATGTATAGACAAACACAAAAGAATCTAAGTATATTTCTTTGGTGTCTAGGAAAAGTCTAAACAGTACTTCATATGAAGAATGGTGAGAAGAATGTGTGTGTGTGGGGGGGTGTTGCTCTTAGGGTTTATTATACAGAGAGGCATCTGAAAGACTGAGAAAAAAATTAAGACATCAACCAATATGAAGAGAGTATTTGAACAGATATCCATCTCTGATAGTATTGCATATTAACCCCTAAGGTAAAAATAAAATGTTTAAAACTGGGGTCTGTTGAGACTAAGTCGGCTCAAAGGTATAACTTCAAAATTTCATTACTTTAGAATTTCACAATATTTAACAACTTCTTCTACAGAGCTGATAAGATTTTATGACCTCGTTCAAGTAGAAGGTTTCAAGGGACCTGACAAGTTTATAGATAAGGGGGCTTTACAGAATCTTTTGTAATTTTCTTATATAGTAAGTTATTATTATTCATTTTAAAGTAAAATATAACCAATTTAATGTTTGACAGATTTTAAATATTATGACAACAGTCTCTAATAGATAATTTCATAATTTCACAGCATTCAGATGAAAGAGAAGTTAATTTTCTAAAAATACAATTGCATCATCCTTTTAATAGCATTTCTTATATAATTTCCCCAAAAATCACAATGCAAGAAAAATTATAAAGATAATAATAACATAAACAATATTGTAGATATAAAACATGAAACAAAACATTGCTGGTCAGATGATGTCAATTCAGGTGAATGAATCTCTGAATTATCTTACCTAGAAAATAATTTCATCTATCTATAAATTTTGGCATTCTCTACTGATTGAATTCAGTGATCAGAATAGAGTAATTTTGATCCAATTTTACTTTTAACAAGATGTAATTTTTCAGTTTCTAAATATATTGCCTTAATTCAAAATATTAAAAGTATATTTTTCAAAACAAAAGAAAGTATATTTTTCATTAAGATTTGAGCTATTATAGAGGGTCAAACATCACAATTATCCTAATAGGAGAGCATCTCTCACTTTAAATGAGATTAGGACAGACTCAATCAAATTTGGATTGAGTATCCAAGTATCATTTGTTGTTGTTCAGTCATTTCAGTTGTGTTCAAGTCTTTGTGACCCCATTTGGAGTTTTCTTGGCAAAGATACTGGATTAGTTTGCCATTTTCTTCTCCAGTTCACTTTTCAGATTTGGAGATTGAGACAAAAAAAGGTTAAGTGACTTGTCTAAAGTCACATAGCTAGTAAGGTAGGATTTGAACTCAGGTCTTCCTGACTATAGGCCCAGTACTCTATCCACTGTGCTACCTAGCTGCTATATGGTATCATATGGAATCTTAATTTCCCCAAGGGCTATTTATTGCCAGAACTTCAAATTACAGGAACCACTACTTCCAGTTAGTCTACAGCCAGAGATATAATGTGGCAGTCTTATATTTTCATCTCTCTCTTTTAGGGTCCTTGAGGATCTTCTCTGAAACATGGAAATTGCAATCATAACCTCTGTTATGTACCAATCACATTATGAATGTATATTCCTTACATAAAGACTCGAACATTGCCTCCTAATGGTCCTTCAAGGACAGAATTTTGGTAAGTTATCCTCCAATAATTCCACGTGGCACATTTATTTCTTATTTTCTATTTTAACTTCCATTTCTATTTAAATATTATAACTAGACAGAACACTATCTGTTTTTAATTGTACTCCATGATTCCAGTCATTTTCCCATATCAAAGAGAATATCTAAATCAGTGAAATAAAATTCAGAGATCATGAGAAATCTCGGAAGTTATTCTAACTGGCATTTCAAGAAATAGCGATCACAAATTTTCAGGTATAGAAAGTTTCTTTTATCCTTCTTATTTCAATGAGATAAGAAAAAAAAAAAGCCCTCTTTCCATAAATCCAAACGCTTATTTCACATTTGTCTGCTAATTGAGTTTCACATTCACAATGTGTCAGTGCAAATAAATTTCACCTTTCTTTACCTTTCCACCCTTTCTCCTCTTATCCCTATTTGTTTAAACTTTCAGTTTTTTTCAAAAGAGCACCCATTTTTATACCCTGATTCAACACTTCACTTACCTTAACTTTCACAGTCCTTTTCATCTGTATTTCCCAGTCACATCCCAAATATCTACAAAAATAATCTTTGCTGAATATCTGCTTTGCAAATTTGCACACATCTTCTTACACAACACCAATTAATTGCAAAACTTTTGCTTTGGGAGTTCTTAAGAGGTTATAAATGCATGCTCTATTCTAATTTTTTTAGGTGACTTTGCTTCTAACTTACCTAAACAATTAAGTTCTTTTGTATCATTTATTGAAAAAAATTTATAGTAGAAAGGTGAAACAGTCTTCCAAATTACATTTTATTTATTTTCAGTTTGCTCTCTGATTTAAATAAACATCTTTCTTTCCCAGGCTCACACATCTAGTAACATTAGTAAGGGAAAAGTTATTTTGACCTTGTTAACCTGGTGTTATGGTTGAGTAACTCATTTCTCTGAAGGTTCATTTTAATTGGGTTTAGATTAACTGGTGATCAGTTCTCTCATCCAGATCAGAGTTTCTGGTTTTGGCATCATTGGACCTCAGTTCACAGATTTAAGGTTGGCCAAAAATGATTGAATCCGGTCCCTGAATTTTATGGATGAGGAAACTGAGGCCCTTAAGAGAATGAAATGATTTGCCTAGGGTCACACAGGTAATAATTGATGGGCAGAATTCATACCCAGAACTTCTGTCTCCAAATCTAGTGCTTTTACCACCAGACACTTCAAATCCTAGCTCTTCCTTTTATTATGAATGTGACCTTGAGCAAGTCTCTTAGCTTCTCTGGGCTTCAGATTCCTCATCCGAAAAATGCAGATTGAACTAGATAACATCTAAAATTCTATTCTGCTCTAAATGTATCACCCAACGAGGTGCTCAAAAACACATACTCCTATACAGATATTTTTCAGAGAAGAAAAAAATTCCCACTTTCTACTTCTTCCTAGAATTTTGCATGCTAATCTTAGCTTCAAATAATTATGGGCTTAGAATTTCATATACTTTCCAATAGCTTCCAGGATGATGCCACTTTGAAAGCATTCTTGTAGAAACATCTTTTTACCATTTCATATGCAATGTCAGCATGTGATAGAGGGGAAAAAAACCAAAATTTTTTCTGCCTATAGCAATGGAAATGTAACTTTGGTGCTAGCTAAAATGCTGAGAGGCAATTATCTATCTAATTTACTAATCCTTCTCTCTTTTGAAAAAGAAATAATCTAGATAAAACAAGCAAACAGTGCCAGAATTTGTTATAAAATGTATTTTAATTGCTACTTAGCATCTGTAAGCACAAGCTCCATCCAATAATTTCATCTCCAGAGGGAAAAAAAAAAACAGTGAACTTTTTACTTTGAAAAGTGGGGATAGCAGAATCCCATTTTTAGAGAAGAAAGAACCCACTTTTCTACAGAAAAGTCTCCATCTTGTGGACTTTTTAAGTATTGCCATTAAGAACTACTAAAAATTGTGTTGCTTTTCTACAGCTATACCTGCGAGTAGGTGGGTGGGGTTTTTAGTTATTGTTATTTTGTTTTGTTTTAGGAGGAAACAACAAGGCAAAGCAGAATAGAAATTTAGAAATCGAGGTCTTGCTTTGGGCAGCACCTCACTCTTTAGGAAGGGTAGAGTAAAAAAAAAAAGGCAAAAACCACAAGACATATATGTTTAGACAAATACAAAAGAATCTAGGTATATTCCTTTGGTGTCCAGGAAAAGTCTAAACAATACTTCATATGAAGAATGGTGAGAGTGTAGGAGTGATTGCTCTCAGGGTCTATTACTAAGAGAGGCATCTGAAAGACTAAGAAAAAAAAACTTAGGACATCAGCCAATATGAAGAGAGTATTTAAAGGGACTGAGATGAACAGAAATCACTTGGTTAAAAGCACTGGGTGCTTTTAAAAAATAGGATCATACATTTAGAACCACAAGGGACCTCAGAGACTGTCTAATTTAACCTCCTCACTTTACAGATAAGGAAACTCAGGCCTGGAAAAGTTACTTCTCCAACAGTACCCTGGTAAATGGCAGAGCCAGGATTGAAATGTTGCTTGAAAATTATTTTCTTTTTTCAATTTTATGCTGAAATAAGCCAACTCCAAATGAAAATTATCATTCTTTCATACGAAATAGAGCAGTTAATGAGTATTGTACATGAAATTGTGAATCTCTTTTACTTACAACTTGCTTTTTAGGTATATGAGAAATTTAATATATATAACTTTCAAAAGTGTTCAATTGCCTGCTTTTCCATCTGAACTTCTTTCTGTGAATTTTTAAAATGCTCCAATGACCTTTTTTTCTTTTTTTCCCCATAATACTATTGACAGCTTCCTTCACTCCCTAATGTTCCTACTCCAAAACAAAACAAAACCCTTGTGCCACATAGGCATAGAGAAGCAAAACAATTTCAAACATTGGCCATGTCTGAAAATGTATGCCTCGTTCTGCACCTGGAGACCATAGGAAGCAGGCTTCATCATCAGTTATCTGGATAATCATTTCTTTGACCACATTTTTTAACTCTTTCGAAGTTTCCCATTTCCTCCACCTCCACTGGTAGTCCAGTTTTTGGACTTCATTGGATTTTATTATGTTTTCTCTCCTTCCAGGAAGCTCACTATTGGGAAACCTCATTGAAGATTGAATCAGCCTTGGTATTCACATCTCATCAATACCTTCTGCCCCTCTGATTGGACCCTCTGACTAGAGGGGAGAGCCGTAGGTTCCAAGTCCTCTATTTAATTAGGGATTCCGGCAGAGTCTTCTCCCCACTTCCCACCAGCTACATTGTTTTTGGTCCTATTTAGCTTTTTACATCATGCCTAGTTGTGGGATATCTTCTCCCTCTCCCCCACTTCCTTTTCAGCTTCCTTTTGTGTGTTGTCTTCTGCCACTGGTTTGCAAAGTCCTTGAGGGCCAAGACTGTCTTTTTGTTTATGTTTCTGTAGCACTTAGGACAGTGCCTGGCACACATTACATGCTTAGTAAATGTTTATTGACTGACTGAAAATTGTTTTCTTTACAAAGTTGTTATTATTATTTATTACTTATGCTCGTAAAAGTATCTTTTGAGTTCATCTTTAAGAAGGAAGAAAGGAGAATCCTCGGAGGGAGTGATTGAAGAAAGATTATATGATTTTAGGGGTATTTTAAGTTACCATTGTTCTGAGAATTTTGCTTAATGTTGAGTGTGGGATTTTTTCTATTCTCTGTCAATTTTTGTTTGAGAATATTATAAATTAAAACTCCAAAATTGTATTAGATTTTCTTTTTTAAAATATACTTTCCCCAATTATCAAGCATATGCTTTCTCTTCCTTTTACCTACTCTAAAAAAAGAAAAAACTCTTGTAAGAAATATGCATAGTTTTTAAAAGTTTTGCCCCCAACCTCACTAAACTGTATATTCCTTTTGACCCAACTATGCCACTCCTAAGACCATACCTCTAAAAGATCAAAGAAAGAGGAAAAGGAACCATATTTACAAAAATATTTATAGCAGTTCTTTTTGAAGTAGCCCCAAACTAGAAACTAAGGGGGTCCTACCTATTGAGGAATGATTAAGCAAAATATGGTGTATTAATGTAATGGAATATCATTATTTTTTGTTTTTAATTTCTTTATTTTCCACTTAAAAGCATTTTATTTTTTCTATTACATATAAAGATAATTTTCAACTTTCACTTTTATAAGATTTTGAGTTCCAATTTTTTTCTCTCTTCCCTCACTCCTCCCGCCCCAAGACATCAAGCAATCTGATATAGGCTATACATGTACAATCATATTAAAGATATTTCCACATTAGTCATGTTATAAAAGAAGAATCAGAACAAAAGGCAAAAAACATGAGAAAGAAAAAAAGACAAAATGGTATGCTTAGATCTGCATTCAGACTCTGTAGTTCTTTCTCTGTATGTGGATAGCATTTTCTATTATTAGTCTTTTGGAATTGTCTAAGATCATTGTATTGCTGAGAAGAGCTAAGTCTATAAAAGTTGGTCATCATCTAATGTTGCTGTTACTGTGTACGATGTTCTCCTGGTTCTGCTCACTTCACTCAGCATCAGTTCCTGTAAGTCTTTTCAGGTTTTTCTGAAATCCATCTGCTCATGATTTCTTTCTTTTTCTTTTTTTCCTACTAAAACTTAAATACACAAGAAAAGAAAGAGAAACATTATAAATTTAAATATTGAAACTTAAATACAAAATAAAATAAAAAAGCATGTTTTGCATGGCAGAACATAAGAGAGGATTCAAAATATGTAGCAATAAATTTCCATTTCAAGAAAGCCTATTTAATAAACCCTATGCATTGTGTTGAGAGCTGTCCATCTTTTCTTCCTTTTAAGTTTTCTTTTGTTCTCTGCTGTGCACTTTTTACTTGGTTCTTTTTCCCCCTTCCTCCTTCCCTCTCTAGGAGGCTACAATTAAGCAAGGATATATATATACACATGCATATAAATATTTACACGTACATACATACTTACATATGTAGACATACTTTCCCTAACAAATTCTACTTCTGATCTTTGTTTTTATATATGTGAATATCTCTTATTGCCTATCCTTCCTAACTCTTCTACTTTACTTCTATCTGCTGCCTTGCCTTCTTATTACTTAACCTACCCCCCTCCCCCAAGGATCCCTTCCTTATCTTCCCATTCCTGTTAATCTAAGCACCCTTCTGTACTCCCCCTTAACCTATTCCCTCACCCTCCCCTCTAGAAATCCCTCCCTTATCCTCTCCCCCTTCCCTATCCCCTTGTCATTTTATTTCTTTCTGAACTTAGAAGATTTTTATACTCTTCTAGAGATATATGTATAAATCATATACATATATACACATACATGTATATATACACATACATTCATACACATATACATATACATTACATATACTATATGTATATATATATATATGTTTATTTGTTCCCTCTTGAACCCATTCCTGATGAAAGTAGGTTTCCAGAACCAACAGCCCTCCTCCCCCATCTAATTCTTCTGTGTTGGTTCTTCCTCTTGCACCTCATTTGCATAAGATAATTACTCTTTTTAGCTGTTCCTTTTACTTTTTAAAATCATGTCATAGTCAGGTCTACTCCAATCTTTCTTATGAACTACCCAATTGCTAATAACCACCTTAGATATGTATTTTACCTTGGATATGTACCTTATATTTCTCTTGGCTCTTGTATGTTAAATCTTCTATTAAGTTCAGGTTGGGTTTTCTTTTTTTCTTTTTTTTTTTTAACAAAGTCCTGAAAGTCTGACAGTTCATTAAATATCCATTTTTTTTTCCATTCAGGATTATGCTTAGCTTTGCTGGGTATGATATTTTTGGCTGGAGCCCCAGTTCTTTTGCTCTTTGATATACAGTGTTCTAAGACCAGCAGTCTTTTAGTGTTGCTGCAGCTAGGTCTTGTGTGATTCTAGTTGTGGCATCACCTTCTTAAAATGGTTTTTTTCTAGTTGCTCATAATGTTTTATCCTTGAGCCGGGGGTTTTAGAATTTGACTATGATATATGTGTGGGTTTTCCTCATAGGATCTCTTTCAGGTGGTCATCAGTGGATTTTTCCTGTTTCTATTTTCCTCTCTTGTTCTAATGCTACAGGACAGTTTTCTTTAATTATTTCTTGTCTTGTATCAAGATTCTTTTTTTTTTCTTTGATCATAGCTTTCAGGTAGTCTGATTATTCTTATGTTTTCTCTTCTTTATCTGTTCTCCAGATCAGTTGTTTTTCTTATGAGATGTTTCACATTCTCTTCTATTTTTTCTTTTATATTCTCGTGTGTATATTTTGTGTGCCTAGCCTAATTCTGATTTTCAAGGTGTCATTTTCTTCCTTAAGATTCTGGATCTCCTGAGGCAGCTAGATGGTGCAGTGAGTAGAGCACCAGCCCTGGAGTCAGGAGGACCTGAGTTCAAATCTGACCTCAGACACTTGACACACTTACTAGCTGTGTGACCTTGGGCAAGTCACAACCCCAATTGCCCTGCCTTCTGGATCTCCTTTTCTAATTGGTTGACTTTCTTTTCATAATCTTCTTGTTTTTCTTAGATTGTTCTTATTTTTTCTTTTAGTTTTTCCTCAGTCTCTCTAATTTGATCTTTAAAATCTTTTTAAAGTTCTTTTATGAATTCTTTTTTGGGCAGGTGATCATTTGATGTTGTTCTTTGGGGTAGAAGAGGGTTTTTTGCTTCAGTATCCTCCTCTGAAGATGAACCCCAGTCTTCTCTATTCCCATAGTAACTCTCTATGGTTGGATTCTTTCTCCTTTGTGTGTGCATTTTTTTTTTATTTGTAATGGCTTAGTTTTTGTAATCATCTCCAGCCTTGGGATATGGGGGTGCCTCTGGCTTCAGATCCTCCTTCAGTTCTCCCCTCTGGCCTGGAATGTAGGACACTGAGACCTCCAGCCTCCTGTAAGTGCCCACTGACAGTGGCATCCCCACCCCACTGCTTCTGCACTCACCAGGCATAACATGGTTCCTTCTCACCCCCAGTCACATCTCTGCAGCACAGCTGGCTCTGGCATTCTTTGTCGGCAGAAGTTCCCTCAATCTTCCCTGGCTCAGACACCCAACTTTCCCTCACTGTCCAGGGGTAAAAGTTCGTTTGGCTGAGGCCCAGGCAGGCTTTCTACTCAGCTAACTCCAGGACTTGCTGCTTATTGTTTAAGTGGATCTAGGACCTAGCCTGGAGGTGTTTACTCTTCCTAGTGACCAAACCTCATCTTGGAATTTTTCTTCAGATATCCAATTATCCCTTGTTCTACCAATATTCTTACTTATTTTTACCACTCTGTATTCACCCTGAGGTACCTTTTCATCTCTTTTCTGGGGTGAAATCTTGAGAGCTTGGAATTTTATGACTTATTCCACCATCTTCCCAGAATCTTCTCCCATGCTTATCATTTCTTATGGCACAATAGTATTCTATAAAATTTATATACCATAACTTGTTCAGCCATTTCCCAATTGATGGGCATCTCCTCGATTTCTAATTCTTTGCCACCGCAAAGAGAGCTGCTATAAATTTTTTTGTACATATAAGTCCTTTTCCCTTTTTTATGATCTCTTTGGTATACAAACCTAGTAGTGGTATTGCTGGATCAAATAGTATATAACAGTTTTATAGCACTTTGGGCATAGTAATGGAACATCATTGTGCCATAAGAAAGGATGAAATAGACAGTTTTAGAGGAAACTGGGAAAACTTCTGTGAACTTAAAGGAGAAGCAAGTCAACAAGAAAAATTAAAGCCACTCTCAGGTTCCATCTCATACCTATTAATTTGGCAAAGATGACCAAAAAAGGGAAAATAACAAATATTGGAAGGACTGTTGGAAAAAAGGCACATAGATATACTCTCAGTGGGTCTGCAAATTGGTATAACCATTCTGGAAAGCAATTTATAATTATGCCACCAAAGTCACTAAACCGTGCATATCTTTTGATCCACCTGTACAAACATACAGATATTTATAGCAGTTCATTTTGTGGTGGCAAAGAACAAGAAACTAAGAGAATTTTCAACAAAGTGGTAATGACTAGACAAATTATGACATATGACTATAATAGAATATTATTATGCTGAAAGAAATAACAAAATGGATGGTTTCAGAGAAACCTGGCAAGACTTGTATGAGCTAATGCAGAATGAAGTGGGCAGAACTGGAAGAACAAGTTAAAGAATGACAATATCATTATAAAGTAAATGCATTTGAGAGATGTAAGAACTCTGAACAGTGATCAAGTAAGATTCTGGAAGACTGCTGATAAATTATGCTTCCCACCTCTGACAAAAAGGTGATAGATTCAAGAAACAGAACGAAACATTTATTTTCAGACGTGGTCAATGTGGAGACTGGTTTTGCTTAATTGTGCATATTTATTACAAGGGCTTTGTCTTTTTTTTTTCTTTTCAATGGGGAGGGGGTAGAAAGGAGAGAAAACAATGCTTGTTCACTGAAAAATAAAATAAAGTAAGAAAAAAATATTGAGCCTTATCTTCAAAGAGTTTATAGTTGAGTAAAGGAGATAAGATATGTGCATAAAGGACTGTAATACTGTAATACAAATTAGAATAGAAGTGCCTTAAAGAGGCAAACAAGTAGTGATAGCTGAGAAGAGGGAGGAGATCATTCCATGGAGATGTCACCTGAGATGGAGGAATGGGGAGAATTTCAGCAGGTAGAGATATAGGGGGAGTGCATTTTTGACAATAAAAGATATCTTTAGCACAGGCATAGAAATAGGAAAGGTCAGAATGGGTTAAAAGAAACATGAGTATTCCAGTTTGGCTCAAGTATGTAATATGTAAGGAGGAACAGTGTGAGATAAGTCTGGAAAAGCAAATTGCAGCCAGATTGTGAAGGACATTAAATACCAGGCCAAGGAATTTGTTGTTTAATCCATCTGAACTTCAAGTTCCTCATTTTTAAAATGAGGGGATTAGATTAGGTGACAAAAGATTACTTATAAATCTGAAATTTCCTGTATTATTACTTTATTTAGTAGGTCCGGTTGTTAACTCTAATCAAGTCTTTATTTTATTTCATTATGGTCAGTATTTGGTAATCTGTGTATATTTTTGACAAGTATCTTAGAACTTCAAGTTATATTTTGGAGAATTAGTACTGATGCACAGTTGATATCTGTAATCGAGGTATTATAGTCTTACTTAAGTTAACAAATGACTATACTTGTCAAAAAAGAATTCTAATTATTAGATTATCTGATAGTCCTTCATATTAGATCGTATTATTACAAATAAATAAATATTTCCTAAATTATATCCATATCTAAAGTATTTCCATCAAGATAACTGAAGCTTATTTTCAGTAGTTTCTCTAGGTTCCTACTTCTTTAAGTTGAAGCCTGTTTTCTCATAAATTTATATCAATTTATATTCTTAAAAGGTCCAAGTCCTGACTTTAGTCTTTGAAATCAACTTAGATTTATGACAAATAAAACAAAATGTAATAGAAATGAGTGAGCTCATCTGCAAAATTCTAATCATTAAAGGAAAAACATTTATAGTAGTTTTCTGCAAAAAGAATTCCCACATGTTTTTCTCCAATGTTCCCATGACCTTAAGGATCTTATCAATCTTCATATTACCACTGTTCTCCAAGGCCAGATACTTTACTCTCACATAATTGCAGAAAACTCAAGTAACAAAATATTTCTTTGCTTCTTTCTGAGTGACGGACTCTCCAGTTACCTTTCCTTCTCTCATTTAGTCAACTGGGAAGGGGAAATGCATTTGGGGATTTTTTTTCTCATCTTCCTTTGATTGCTTTAGATTAATAACTTTTACCCATTTTCCCACTTTAAACATGTGAGAGGAGACAATCTAACCAAGTCAGAACATAAACAGTGTTAAAATACTTGAACTATAGAGAATTCACAATAGAGGAGACAAAAGCTAGATGTTAGCTCACATGCACCTTTGATTTTGACAGAATAGTTTCAGATTTTAGATGAAGTATAGAAAGGATCCTGCAACAAACCTGTGAGGTAGGTGCAATTATTACTCCATTTTTACAGTTAAGAAGAGTGTTAAGAGCACTAAAGCTCAGAATAAGCTGAAGCTGATAATGGACATCAAGGACAGCAAAAAGAAATGTTTAAGGTATATTTGGGTTAAAAGTAAAATCAGTGCTGGGATGGGATTCCTATTTAGGGTGGATGGGACAATGATAATGAACTACCAAACTTTTATTTTGGTCCTAATTGCTTTATCAAAGAGTGTCCTTTAGATTGGAAAGGAGAAAACAGAAATGGTCAACATGGAATTGAAAGCCAAGATATGTGAAGAGATGGTAAGAGACCATCTGATTGTCCCCAGTGAATTCACGTTACTAGGTCCAGGTGATCTGCATACCAAGCTACTAAGAAAAACTTGCAGATGTAATTGTTAAGTTATCATGTGTGATCTTAGAAAAATCTGCAAGCAAAAGAAAGCCACAGGAGGTGTGTGTGTGTGTGTGTGTGTGTGTGTGTGTGAACAGAGAAGAGATGTAACCATATATGTGCATAAGAATTTTCTTTTTTGTCTGTAAAGTGAGGATTAGATTGGATTGGGGAGAAAGTGGAGGTAGGAAGATAAGTTACTAGGTTATGATAACAGGCTAGGCAATTGTAATGAGGGCCTAGACTAGTATTTTGGCAGTGAAAATAAAGCAGAGGGAAGAGACTCTTAGGATCACAGATTTAGAGCTGGAAAGGACCTTCACTTAATAACAAATCCAACTCCCTTATTTTTAAGAGGAACAAAATGAGTCTTAGTGAAGTTGTGACTCATCCAAGGCCCCGCAGGTAGTAAGCAGCATTGAGAAGACAAAGAAAAAATTTGGGGTGTTATAAATAGAATTATAAGATGGATAGGGCAGGGTAGTACAATGATAGCAGAGGAAAGTACAAAATTAGGAGGTAGATAAAAGTTTGGTTAGCAGGGAATAGGGACCAAATTATGAATGGAATGTATGTGCCTTCCATTGCCCTGCCTAGAGCCAGAATCCTTTCCCATTGTACTGCATTTCCGCAAAGGTTCTTCTTGTTAAAATACCTATTCTACCCATAAACCTTTGCAATCACGTCAGTCTTTCTAGAAATATAACAAAGTAAGACAAACCTAAGGTCCTGATTCCACATTCTTCATTTTTTGTTTTTTTTAGAGCACAAGAGAATTCACTCCGTATATTATATGGCCTTCCTCACAATCTACAAATATGAGACCTCAGCTGTGGACAGATGATCCTTACAGAGATCAGCGGCCATGAGGCAGATCTCCTTTTGCTGTAGAGGGAAAAAAGGAGTGGTTGCTTAGTGGAAGATATGAGACAAGTAGTTACAACCCCCAAAGTTACAGGTAAGAGACAAAGAAATGCCTCCCGAAACACAGCCAACAAGGTTTCCAAAGCCTGGCCAGTTACCCATCCAGCTAGACAGATCCTCTTCTTGTTTGGGGTCTTCATGCAATGTATTATATGTGCTTGAATGTAGCTAATGTCATCTGGAAGCCTGCTAGGAGAGTCAGGGATATAGGAAAACAATACTGACCTATTGTGACTCGGACCTCTCTTGCTAACTAGAATATAATCTGTGTGATATTCGGGGGTATGGAACAAAGTGGGATACTGTAGCAGCAAGCACCCTACCATACCCGGGATGACCTGCTAGCACAGGTTCTTTAATCTGCTTTTAAAGGAAAGCAACTTTAAAGGGGTCAGTAATCTTCTTTAATTATAGTCATTAGTTCAGGGGAAAAGTCAGCCCCCTGAATGTCAGAGAAAATATAAGCAGAGAAATTAGCATAAAGACCAACAGACAGGGCTCTGACTGCCTGAATCAAAGCAATATTGCTATACACTTTACATACACTACTGGATTGAGGGATCCTTTACATCTGAGCTGTTGGTGGGGGGAGCGGTCTGAACATATAGGTCTTGACCAGGAAATCAAAAGGTCCTTCTTATAAGCGAAACTCCAAAGCAAAATACCAATTCAGAGTATATATACACTCTCAGAGCCAGAAGGCATCACAACCCTAGTGAATTAGCGCCTAATTAACTTAGTACCAAAGGGAGTGAAAGCCTTCCTACAAGCAAGCCTCCCCTAAACAAGTTCCTCCTCCAGTGGGCTCTGTGACTCAGGATGTATCACAGCTGTGAGCTGGGCCAGAGCTCAAAGCAGGTCACATAGGCCTATTAATGGATGGGGAAGGTCTTCATATCCCATTAACATTACAGATACCCCCACTGCTATGCATAGATATTAGCCAAGTTTAATTCTTTGAAAATTTACTGAATGAAAGTGAAGCACGTTTTTTTTCAGTCCAAGGTCCTCAAGTTCATTTGTGGTTAGCATCATCTTTGCCCTGAAGTGACAATTCTTCTTCATCAGCAAGTGATCTGCTTGACTAGTCCTTCAGTGTTCTGTACTGGAGTGTGCAAAAGACTCCAGTAAAGGTGATGCTCACAAATGGGCCTCCTCAGGGTTGCAATGAAGCATGAATTCATATGGGAGGATTTTGGCACTTTACAGTGGTGAGGAAAATCTGGTGTGAGACTTAACAGTATGGTTTAGGGATGTCTTATGCTGATGGGTCTTTACTTAGACCTAATCACTGGGCTGTAGAGATGGCAGGATTCCCTCGGTTCTTGGGGTAAGAAAGTTTAGGTCCATGCATAGAAGGTTTTGACGTATTTTATTAGTGACTTATGATAATTCAAGATGGTGTCGTCAGCCACTTGTAAGTCAGAGAATTAGATGCCCTGAACACTTTGTGTAGAATATATCTAGTTTTCCCATCGATAGTAAACCATGAACTCACAGGGACTATGAATAAAACATTTGGCTATTTCATTTCAATTTCAGCACAAATTTTAGCTATCGTTTAATTTTTTTAAAGAATGTTTATTTCATGTCATTCTATAGCTCCTGCTAGCTTGGGGTGAAATTTCATTGGGTTTACATTGTCTTGCAGATTTCCTTTATAGTTTGTCCTGACAAGTAGGCATGTACTTCTGTTGCTATTGATAGACTGAGGGATACAAATCTAAGAATGAATCTCCAAGAGTTTTTAATAATTGTTGCAGAACTCTGCTTTCATGCAGGGATGTGCTACCGTCCATCCTATATGCCTACGTACAACTTTATTCCAGAATAACAATGTTTAGATACTTGAATAAATCACTCTTTATATAAAAGGTTCCCATGGTGTTGATGGTGAGCTGTCTTTTCCACTCTTTCAAGTTTTCCCACAATATGACTTGACAAATAAAGCAGTTCATGGACTACTGTTGGGCCATAAGTGAAAATTTGTAGCAAACTAATTTTGCTGTTTTAATTATCCTCCTTTGGAACATGTACACCATGCCTTTGTGCAGATGACTAAGGTATGAGGGTAAGACTTTAGTCTGTGTCTGTGCACCATGCATGCTCAGGGTAAAGGGGAATAAAAGATTCCATATAAGTCTCTAAATATTTTACTCAGTTCCTCAGATCTGATTTTGAAAAATAGCAACATTCTTGACAATTTCCTTGGGGAGATTTGTCCTGAACTAGGGAAATAAACAAAAGTATTGGAGCAATGATATCCATTTTTAGAAGTGCAACAAAATAAGGTAGACCATGTGGTCCTGCTTCTACAAGATGTTGAGGATAAAAGAGAACTAGAAGGAATGTGATGAGTGTGGGTCATTGGTGAGGGGAGGATATGAGGCCAAATCTAAGTGGCAAACTTTCCAGGGGTTGTATTTCTTGAAACAGATTGGTACAGTATGGTCCTTGGAGTTGGGAATAAAATGAAATACCTTCAATTCCCCCATCTAATTTCCTTTGCCTAGGCTGTATTGTTTTTGTTTTTTGTTTGTTAAGGAGAAAAAGGAAAGAACTTTAAGCATACTTTCTGATTAGAATGGTACTGGTTATTGACTGATTGGCAATCCAGTGTTATACCCATTGGGTCATGATATGATACAACCTGCATATATGGTAACCATAAGACAAGGATGGTTTAGAATCTTGGGTAGTCTACCACTATCCCTTAAATATATAGACAATGTTTTCGCATGTCTGGGTTTCTGTATAGCATCAGTCTTATAGCATTTCTTCAATACTTCAAAAGATCTGAGGTTTCGTTGTGAGCAGTCTCTCCACTGAGAAAAATTATAGCTCCTTCAATATTTTAGGAGATGGTTTCGTAAGGTACTGTGGCCATATCACTTAATCAGCTTATTGTCAAACCTCTGGTGATGAAGCTCTCTGAACTTAACAAGTTGGTCCTTGGACAGCATTCCTTTGCTAGTCCTGTTACTATTTTGAGTTTGTTAAGACCATCTCTAGCTTATGTTTCTCCATTACAATCTTAGAGAACCCAAGTTGACCTCAAAGCCATGATAAAATGTCAGAGTGAGAATGCCCTATTCAACTGATCCTGAAGAAGTCAGTGGGAACCTTGGAGAAAATGCTGTCCTTTTGTGAAGGGAAAGGATCCTGGAATTCTTGGTAAAAGGGAATCAAGTTCAGATCCCTAAATCCAGAGTGGTAGAGATATGTACCATGAGGCATCCAGTGGTAGTGAAGTCTTATAGAACTTCAAGGGAAAATGTAATGTCTAATTCCATTGGTTCTTGTCATCATCCTTGATTATGGCTATGTCTTCATCTTGCCAGGCATCCAGACAAATGTTATAGAATTCAGTCAGTCATCCAGATTTTATCTGCTTAATATCAAATATGCTCAAATTTGGAAGCATTGGATGCCCGATCACATTTTCAGTATTTATTTAGCATTTGTGACAATTTATTTCTCATTGTTCTTGACATATAGCTTCATGTTGCTGAGCATCCAGAGAAATATTATAGGTTTCAGTCAATTATTCAGATAATGTTTTCCACTTAACATCAAGTACATTTAAATTTAGAAACATTTGGATGACTGACTATATTTTTCAGCATTTATTTGGGTATTTGGCATCATAAAACATTATCTTATAAAGTATCCCAAGTCTAAATAATGAATGTAGGTCAAAGGGTATTCAGAAGAAAAACAAATGATCAATGGGATGTGAAAGATTGCTACAAATCACTCATGCAAATAAAAACAACTCTGGAGTCTCATCTCACAGCAATTAAATTGGCTGTCAAGTGTCATAAGGACTGAAGGAAGACATACACTAATATACTATGAATGGGGCTGTAAATTGGTCCAATTAGTCTGGAAATCATTTGGAAAAGTCACTAAATTGTTCATACCCTTTGCTGCAGGAATTCCTCTACTAGGTCTCTATCCAAAGCGGTCAATGATAAGAAACACACACACACACACATGCATGTATGTTAATCTACATATACATGCATATACATATGTGTATATGCACACAAACATCTACAAAAACTCTAAAAAAAAATCATAAAAATAAAAAAGATCTACATTCCCAAGAAGGCCTGATGTTATAATATAAAATCATGTTCTTGGCGTAAGAACCACTGAATCCTGGCTCTAACATTTATGGGCTGGGTGATGTTAGTCAAGCCATATAACCTCTCTAACTTTAGTTAGTTTTCTCATTTGTGAATGGAGATAG
>CM053622.1:180671082-180697369 GCA_028646595.1 Phalanger gymnotis
TTTTGCCATTTGAGTTAGTCTATTTTTTAAGGTGTTATTTTCTTCAGCATTTTTTGGGGCCTCCTTTAGCAAGTCATTGACTTGTTTTTCATAGTTTTCTTGCATCACTCTCAATTTTCTTCCCAATTTTTCCTCTACTTCTCTTATTTGCTTTTCCAAATCCTTTTTGAGCTCTTCCATGGCCTGAGGCCAATTCACATTTTTCTTGGAAGCTTTTGATGTAGGCTCTTTGACTTTGTTGATTTCTTCTGGCTGTATGTTTTGATATTCTTTGTCACCAAAAAAAGATTCTAGAGTCTGAGTCTGAATCTGAGTCCATTTTCACTGCCTGGCCATGTTCCCAGCCAACTACTTGACCTTCGAGCTTTTTGTCAGGGTATGACTGCTTGTAGAGTAGAGGCTTTGTCCCAAGCTTTAGGGGCTGTGCTGCAGTTTTCAGAGCTACTTCTACACAGCAACCCTTGCCACACTAGCACTCCTCCTCCCCCAAGAACCACCAACCAGGATTGTGACCAAGATCCAAGCAGGGCAAAGCTGCCTCTGTGCCAGCAAAGCACTCTTCGCACTCCCACTCTGACCTGCCGCTTGAATCCTCCCACCGTGTGAACCAGGGACTCAGGAAGCAGCTGACTCTGGAGGTCTGGAAGCAGCCGAAGGAGCTTCCTGTTGCTGCAGCTGCCACCACCGCGCCACCTCCACCACCCCCAGGGCTGGGGCCAGACCACTCTCACCCTTATACAGCAGTTTTCCCACTAACCTGCTCTGTGGTCTTTGGCGTTGGTGGGTTGAGAAGTCTGGTAACTGCCACAGCTCAATGATTTGTGGCCCTCAGGCCTGCTCCGGACCACTCCTGGTCTGGTCTGTCCTGGTGCAGCCCAAACTGGGTTGTGCTCTGCTCCCAGTACCGTGTGATAGACCCTTCCCAGCGACCATCCAGGCTCTCCTGGGCTGGAGACCTGCTTCCCCCTGCTATTTTGTGGGTTCTGCAGCTCTAGAATTTGTTCAGAGCTGTTTTTACAGGTGTTTGGAGGGAATTGGGGGAGAGCTTAAGTGAGTCCCTGCTTTCCAGCTGCCATCTTGGCTCTGCTTTCTCCTGTGTATTTTTTTTTTTTTTGATGTTCTGACACAAAAAAAATTTGACGCAAATTTTTCCTTCCTATCTTGCATCACTATCACTACTTCCATATTCCTCCACTCTCCTCTCCCCAAATAAAAGTCCTTCTTTACAACAAATAAATATAGTCAAGCAAAAAAAAAGTCACACATTGTCCTTGTCTGAAAATGCATGTCTCGTGCTACATTTCTTGTCAATTTTCCAAGACACGGAAGGCAAGCTTCATTATCGGTTTTTAGGAGTCATGGTAGGTCATTCCATTGATCAGAGTTCTTAAGTCTTTCAAAGTTGCTTTCCTTTACATTATTGGCATAGTTGTATAACTTGGTCTCCTGGTTCTGTTCACTTCCATGGTGAATCAGTTCATACAAATGTTCCCAGGTTTCTTGAATCTGTCTCCAAGAAATTTGAGTATAATCCTACAGAGGAAAAATTAGTCATTTAATGAAATAGAGAACTGAACAAGCATTCCTGATGAAGGACCAGAACTACATAGAAACTCTGAAGTATGAACACAGAAGTCAAGAGAAATGTAAAAAAGTAAACATGAATGAAAAATAATAAAGAAGTCAGAGGCAAGTAGATGTAACAGTGTATATAGATAGAGCACTGGGCCTGAAGTCAAAAGCACCTGAGTTCAAATCTGACCTCAGTCACTTATTAGCCATGTGACCATGGGCAAGTCACCTAACCCTGTTGCCTTAGCTCCTCATCTGTAAAATGAGCTGGAGAAGGAAATCACAAACCACTCCAATATTTTTGCCTAGAAAACCCCAAAGGGGTCACAGAGAGTTGGACACAACTGAAACGAATCAACAACAACAAGGAAGTAAACAAAAATAAAATCTTTAAACTCTAATATGGAGTGATGATATATCTGTCACCTTTCAACCTGATTATCATTAGAAGTCAAAGAAGTATAATTAGACAGAAAGTCTGGGAGTAGTTCTGACAAATCTTTAAAAAAAAGAATTAAAAGATAAGGGAAGAACAATATACTATGTGGGGTAAAGAGAGAGCAAGGTTGGGGGAAATTATCTCATGTAATCGAGGTGTACAAATAAAAGTCTATAGAAACAATGTGAAAGGAGTAGTGCCAAGTTACTGACACTTGAACTTCACTCTCATCTGAACTGGTCAAAGGAGAAAAGAATAAACACTCACACATACACAGATGGGTATAGAAATCCATTTCGCTTAACAGATAAATAGGAGGGAAAGGGGAGAAGGAAGAAAATAGAGAGAGATGACATTACCAAGGAACAAGGATCTGGTAGCTTCTGCTAAAAATCCCAAAAGACGAAAAATAAAGATTTACATCTAAAGTAACTTACTCTGCAAAGTTGAGTATAAACCTACAGGAGAAAAATGAATCCTAAATCAAATAGAGCATTTCCAAGCATTCCTAATGAAAAGATCAGAGCTATGTAGGAACTTAAGGATAGAAACACAAGCTAAAAAAAACTTAGAAAAGTAAATTCATTTGAGCCTATGGAAGGATCTGTAGGATAATCTAGTTTTTAATAAGGGAGAACAAGTAAAATGACCCTTCAGAATTTTAACATCTTCAAAGTGTATTGAGGTCTCTTGCCAGATTGGTGATAGACTTAAAATGATGAATAAGATATACATTTTTGAACATGGCCAATGTGGGAATTTGTTTTGTGAACTATGCATATTTGTTATCTATCTATCTGTTCATTTGTCTATTCATTTGTTTGTTTTTTTCCAATGGAGAAGAGCAAGAGGAAAGGATAAATGCTTATAAAATAAATAAGTAATAATTTCAAAAAAACCAAAATGTGTACCTTAGTACAAAGTATAACACTCTATAAGTGGTTTAATTTGGGAGAAGTGAATTAAATGTCTCATTACCCCCTACTAGAATGTAAAATTCTATGAGACAAGGACAAAATCTTACTGTTCTTTATATAGTAGATGCTCACTGATGAGGAATTCATGTTCCTCTCCCTTTTTTCCAAATATATTTGGGTGCCTATTTCTTGAGGGGGGAGATGGCAAGATTCAAATAGGCTGGTCAAGGAGAAGTCCATTATCTCAAGTACCACTTAAAACCATGTTAGGAGATAATGAGATTCAAATAGGTTGGTCATTGAAATACCTAAACTAACTGAGGCCTCTCTCACCCAGGCAAATGGGCCTAACAATAGAATAATGATGTGCCTAGATATTTGGAAAAACCCTGAACTAATCCCACCCTCTTGCCTGTGTGTTCCTGATTACCTCACCTTTCTGTCACTGATTATCTCATCTCCCCAACCACTGCAGATTTTCCTCTACAAGAATGCCTTTCAGGGGCCATTTCCCTTGGGAGGCCACCTCCCTTGAGGGAACTGTCTCTCTTAAGAAACTGTCCCCCCCTATCTCCCCTTTAAGCTGGGATATCCCTTAAGGGGCAGCCACCTTCCTTAAGGAGGAACCCGCTTGGTTTGTTATCTGGAATAAATTCCTTTACTTGATTTGGAGACAGCCTGAGTAATTCTTTTGAGATGACCCTGCCACACACACACCTTGCTCCTCATCATTTTGGGGTACCCCTGAACCTTAACACTCACTAAATAAATTTGTTGTTTAAAAAATAAAGATAACAAAGGATATTGAGGGTGTTAAATAATAAAATCAGTGGTCCTAACAATAGATTGATTCTGTTCTGAGCATTTGAAGAAGGACAAGAGAAGGGAGGGTGAAAGAGGAATATACTAGTATACAAAGGAAGAAGGGGACAGAACTTGTTATTTCTCATAATTGGGGTGCAGAGAAAAAAATATAGAAACATGGAGGAAGAGATGGAGGATGAACCTCATTTTTATGTGAAACAGACAAGAGAAGATTGAACACACACAGAGTTTGGTGTTGAAATACATCAAACTTAAACAAGAAAATAATGGGGCTTTGGATTATGTTAAGAGTGAAGATTTTAGCAGGGAAGGGATAATCATAAGAAAAACAAACTTCTTGATACTAAAGGGAGAATGACAAGAGGAGAAAAAAAACCATATAATTGAAGGGAGTGCCTTAAATTGCCTCTGAGACAACTGGGTATTGTTTGAATACATTTGAGTATATGGAATTCAATAGAATATTATTGTACTGTAAGGTATGAAGATATAGATGATTTCAAAAAGTACAAGGTAGTACGAATTGATGCAGAGTGAAATTAGCAGTTCCAGGAAAACAGTTTATGCAAGGACAACAAACATTGTAAAGAAAGACAACTTTGAAAGACTTAACTCTAACCAACCATGTTTCTAGAGGACCCATGCTGAGACATATATTACTCATCTCCTGACAGAGAGGTGATGGACATGAGGTACAGATAAATAGATTTTTAGATATGGTCCCTGTGTGGATTTGCTCTGCCCAACTATGCTTATATTTGTTACAAGTTTTTTTTTCTTTGTTATGTCTTTTTTCCTCTTTCTTTTGGTTAATGGAGGAGGGTGTGGTCAGGGAAAAAGGAATTAGCAACTGTGATGTGGAAAAAAGAAGATCACTGAAACATTTTGAAAAATGCCTGGAAGAGAACAGAAGGGCTGGAGAAAAGTCAGAGAAGGATACTTTTGAAAGTAACATGCAGAATTTATTTTGTCCTTTCTTATTTTTTAAAGCAAACAGTATGAATAGCATTCATATAGCATTGTCATTTTAAGCTCTGCAGTTTATATAGTGTATCAGTAAGGCAATAATAACAATGTAGATGATAATTGTCAAAATGCCTTTGTGGTTCTGTATTACAAAGTATACAAGACTTTCCACATAGAAGATAGAAAAAGTAAACCATTTATTCAGATACCAGAGAACCGTATCCCGTAAGCCATCTACCCAATCCATCACAGCAGTAAAGTATTCCATACATAATATCACAACATGGAGGCTTGACATCCCAATACCTCTTCAACCCCCTGCTGGGGTCTTCCCAAAAACAAACTTACAGTACAGGTGTCACAGTCTGTTCAGCTATCAGAGGTCACCTCAGCTCTAACAGTCACAATGGCCATTAACAGCCTTAACATCTCTCTCTCTCTCTCCTCTCCCCCTCTCTCCCTCTCTCTCTCAGCATTTCCTGTGACATAACCTCCTTTTCCTCTCAGGAAGCTCCTCCCACCACACTAGGCATCCTGTGACATAAGCAGGCCACATGGCCTCTCAATGGGTGGAAAAGATTTTCAAATCTAAATTGCTATTACGTATGAAAATGCTCATTTTTTCCCCTTGGTATTTAATACAAGAATTTTTTTTTGGAGTGAGAAAGGCAAGGCAATTGGGGTTAAGTGACTTGCCCAAGGTCACATAGCTAGTAAGTGTCGAGTATCTGAGGCCGAATTTGAACTCAGGTCCTCCTGACTCCAGGGCCAATGCTCTATTGACTCTGCCACCTAGCTGCCCCCAAATATAAGAATATTTTTTTAAGGAAACTAAGTTTTTATTAAATATTTACCTTTAATAATCCATTGAAATGAAAAAACCTCCAATGAATAAGGAAAGAATAAGTATCTCTATAGTACCTACCAGTGCTGGATGTTACACTGAGGACTTTTACAAATTTTATCTCAATTGATCTTCATGACAACCCTGCCAGGTAGATGATATTATTGTTCTCATTTGCACTTGAAGAAACTGAGGCAGAGGGTGACTTGCCCAGGGTCATACAGCTAGGGTGTGTCTGAGGCCACATTTGAACTCAGGTCTTCCTGACTCTAAGCTCAGCACTCCAGCACCAACTGTCAAGCTCCTCTGTTTTTAGCCTGTAAAGTCCTTTACAACCTGGCTCCAACTTGCCTTTCCAATGTTACTACATTATTTTCCTTTCTATCTATTATAGTTTGATTAAACTGGCCTTCTTCATGTTCCTCACACATGATAACTCATCTCCTGGCCTTATTGGGCTTTCTCCCATGCCTAGGACACATTGTTCTATCTCTTAGAATCCCTTGTTTTCTTCAAAAGTCCATTGAAAGGAAAACTTCTGCATGAAGTTACCTTTCTTGAGCCCCTTTGTCAGCTGCCAGTTTTTCTCTCCATAAATGATTTACCTAGTATTTATTTTGTGTGAGATATAGCCTTGCTTTCTCAAGGCCAGGGCATCTACACATTTCCTCAAATTTCAAGGGTACTCCAAGGACCTTGGGTTGCTTTTCTCTACTGCATCTCAAACCTATAAAGGTTGGGCTTCCGTAATGGCAAGCAGGATGGGACTTTTTGTTGGTTTTTTTTTTGAGTGCTTCTCAGCACTAAGGCAATCAAGTGTCTTTGACTGAGTCTTGCCTTTGTTTCAATCAAGAGTCTTTGATTGAATCAGGAGTCTTTGGTGACCTGCTTAAGTCAAGGGAAGGGCCTAGGTCACATGGGTTTGAGTCTCATGGTTGTGACTCCCTCTGACCTTGAAGAAGTATATATATACTCTGAGGTTAGCATTTGCTTGCGGTTCACTCATTGGAAGAGTATTGGTGCGGAGACTCTGGGTAGCTGTTGGAGCCCCCTGGCTTTGAAAACCCAGATGTTGGTGCTTTTCTCTCCGGTAACTGTATGTATTGTTATGGTCAGACAGAAGTCTGTCTGTTGATTTGTGTTATTTTCTCTGTTTGTAATTTGTGCGTATTTGCTCTGAAGTTCAAGGTGCTGACTTTTCCCCCTGAACTAAGTGATTGATATATGTATGTTTAATTAAAGTGAGATTATAAACCCCTTAAAGTTGCTTTCCTTAGAAAAGCAGATCAAAGAATCTGTGCTAGTAGCCCTCCTGTGTGCTGGTGTTATTAGTCTTACACAGCCACAGTAGCTGCAAGTAGCATTGTTGTTACAGCTTCCTCCATTTGTCAGGTAGCCAGTGACTAGCATTACCAGTACCATTTAACTACATAACATCATATTAACTTTTACAAGAGGATATTTACTTTAAAGATATAATAACAATCATATGAACATTTCCCACAACACTTTTAAGGCATAATCTCCTCTCTACCACCTCAGAGAGAGGGAAGAGTTGTACATTCAGCTTGAAACTTAGCTAGTTCCTCCATAGCATTGGTCCCACCAAGTTCATGTCCACATGCGGCACTACTGTTGGATAAGAATATCTTAACCACTGGGGGCTAGTGGGCTGGGGGGTCTGCAAGTCAGCCCCATAGGTCTCTCCTTGCTTCTTGGAGCATAGATGCTTTAACAGCTGTGAAACCTGGCCTGAACCCTGACTCCCAGATTTCTGTGGCTTGTTTACCCTACTTTTCAAAATTTTCAAAGTCAACATTGTAAGAAATGGTTGTTTCCACACAGTTAAAAGTATCTCCCCCTCAGCTTTAGCAGAATGTAAGTCAGGTGACTCGTTCTAATCAGAGCTGTGATCTAGGCGGCTTCTGGTCCAGTGAAAGGTTAGAGGCCTGTACGCATGCTTGGCAAGCCATTTGAGGGGGGCATGACATGGGAAGTCAGGGTGTTGCATCTGACCAATGAAGAGTCAGGCAGGAGATTCGAATCAGGAGTCAATAAAAGGACTGGTGTCTGTCTGAGTCCTTGTACTCTCCTGAGCTCCATTCAGGGTACCCATTTATTCAAAATGAATAAATGTAATTAAAACCTTCCTGGCTTCCCAATGAGTATTGTTTATTCCTAGACAACATGAGTATATTTATAACAACATGGTCTCTCACCAAGTGGCCTTAAACTAAGTAGTCATTAACATCCCCCAGAAGTGAATGACAGAAAGTTGAAGCCAGTGTCTTCTTGGCTTTAAAGCCCCTGGAGCCAATCAACTCCGACTGGGGCCAGTAATGAAATCTCTATACTTGCTCCACAGTCTTTCTCTCCAAGGCCTTTCCTCACATTTCGTCAAAATTCTCTGGGAAGCAGCATCCTCCTCCATGGTAGAGGAACCATGTTAGCAAGCTGACAGGTTCTGCACACACACTAGATCTCCATCGCATATCTCTGTGTGTATATATGTATTTATACTTATTGTTGAAGCATATCAAAATCTTTTTTTAAGTTCAACTGAAAATATTTAGAAATATCTATCTTTCTCCTGTCTAAAGTCCTTTCCTTTCTAGACTAACCAGAAGGAAGGAAACTTTGTTAGTGCTTAATCAAGCTTCTAGGGAGACAGTGCCCTCCATTAAAATCAGGTCAAGAATGAAGGCTAAATCCCTCCCCTCCCCCATACCTCACAGCTAGTTAAGATCATTGCCTTTCTTTTCCCCTGAAGGGATTAGAATAATGATCCACCTAAGAGCTGCATCTACTCTCGCCATTTCCTGAAGTGATTAGAGCATTGATCAGAGGGAGGGAGGAGGTCTCTTTCATTACTTCTGGTCTCCAGTGACCAGCTTAAGGGAGAAGCCTTGTTCTATTAAGTAAAACGTTAATCCAGAGCTGTGTAACTGTTTTATCTTTGTGAAATTTTCCTATATTCAAGAATCCTATAAATGTTACTGTAAAATGTTTTGTGTTAGGGAGATACCCAAGGGTATGAGGGACTATGCAAGTTTGTACCTTTTCTTTCTCTAAGGTAGAAATGCTTGGATTTAGATTAATGTTATCTTAATAAAATTGTTTCTAACAGAGTTCTGCTTAAAATGCAAGTTCAGCATTAATATTTTTTCTTCAGTATTATCTAATGGGTGAGGGTGGGGGAATCTTTCTTAGCTCAGGAAACTTAGAATGTAATCAGAGGGAGTAAAAGACAGATAAGGAGAGGTCAAACATATCTCTCCCTATGTCCCCTTACAAAAGATGTGAAAAAGTTTCTCCTTGATTAAACTGGAAAGGGGAACACCAACGGCTAGACAAGCAATGGCCATGCCCCTGAAGGCCCTTAAAAGGCTGAGCTTAGCAGCTCCTCAGCCAGTCTAAATAGGAGCTAATAATTGAACAAGAATCCACTTCTTGGGAGAAAGTCAGTTTTCACATCTTACGTAGGTAAAAAGAGATTTCTCTCTTTAGCTTCCTTTCCTTCATAGTGCTTCCAAGTGGTTATCACCACTCTACTGATAGAAAACACCAACCACATCCATCAGGCAGCAACTAAGCACACTGCCTGGACAGATACAGGCACAGAGAGGCAGTGACTAACATCAGGAAGTCTTTCTTGTGTATGTGCCTCACTGCCATTTCCTGCAGACTCTTCTGGGTATTTGTGGGAGAGAGCATCACAGGTTTATGGAGGGAATATTTTGCCTTTGCACTCAATCTGACCTTTGTGTGTTCCCCGAAACACCAGACAAATTGGAGGGGGAGAGAAACTGCCAAGCTCTCTATTATTCTCAGAGAGCCTCTACTCTTGTTCTCCACATTTGTGTGGATATTAACTACTCTTTTTGCTCATCTTGAGTATGATTGTTGTTGTACAGGTGTTTTCAGTTGTGTCTGATTCTTCATGACCCCATTCGGGGTTTTCCTGGCAAAAATACTGGAGTGGTTGGACATTTCCTTCTTCAGCTCATTTTATAGTTGAGGAAACTGAGGCAAACAGGGTTAAATGACTTGCCTGGGGTCACCACTAGTAAGTGTCTGAGGAACTCAATTTGAACTCAGGAAAATGAGTCTTCCTGACTCCAGGCGCAGAAATCCATCCACTATGCCATCTAGCTGCCCCCGAGTATGATTACTATGCTCTATTCAACTAGAATCTTAGCCCTAGCTTCCACCCACCAGGATATTTCCCCCTCAGTCCTGTGTCTCAACAAACCGTAATCACATTATAGCTTTCCCCTCCAAGGCTATTTCCTCAATTTGCATTTGCATTACCCTCAGAAGGCACAAGATACTAACTAGTTATCTTTAGTTATCAGGATAACTAACCTTGAGGGGCTGGAGTTTCTAGTACTGTTACTTACGAGCCTCTTTTGGTGTGCTCCCTGTTCACCATTAGACAGCAGACATCAATTAGCCTTTAGGATAGGACTTTACTGAAAAGGTATGGTGAGAACATTTCATAAAAAAATTCCCTCCAAACTTAGACTGCATATTTCCCTGATACACGTGAGGTCCCTGGGACAGTGACCTCAGATTTAAAGAACTGTAGGGTAGTAAGGGACATATGTAAAGAACATGAGGCCAAAAGTTGGTACTTCCTGAGTGCTAGTCTTTGAGGTCCCTTTGTGTGGAATCTGTATGAAGTTTGCTGTGGGTTTGGCATCAGTGATGGATGTGTCTTTCCACATGAACTGGCTCCTCACAGGGCATGGGATCTACAGTGGACAAGTGGATGTGCTGCTAGATTGTTCCAGGCTGCTCAGCTGCCACCCTGTCTCCCTTGACTTTGCAATCCCTTTGCTACTGAGGGGTATTCATCTCAAAGTTGCTGCTTAGTCACCTCCTGATTCTTGTGGCTATTTCTACGGGCTCTGGTGGACTACGTTTGTTGATGGGACCTCTGATGGAAGGTCCAAATATCCTAAATTCACAGGGTTGCCTGGTAACAGAAGAAGAGAAAAAGAAACTTTCTTCTCCTCCCAAAGTGATTTCCTTTCAGGGGCTTAACTGGAGCTTCTCTACCACTTGATTAGGGCTTAGCAAACTGCAATGAAAATTTATTTTAAAATGTAATAATTAAATTTTAACTAAATAATAATATATAATAATATATTATATGTATAACATATAACTAAAATTTATATATATATAAATACATAACTAAAATACACTGTGCTAGGCACTATGCTAAGTACTTTACAATTATCATCTCATTTGATTCTCACAATAACCTCGGGAGGCAGATGCTATTATTATTCTCATTTTACAGATGAGGAAATTGAGGCAAACAGAGATTAAGTGACTTGCCCAGGTTTGTTCAGTTGTTTATGAACTCAGGTCTTCCTGACTGAGCAGCTAGGTGGCTCAGTGGATAGAGTGCTGGGCCTGGAGTCAGGAATATTCATCTTCCTCAGTTCAAATCTGGCCTCAGACACTTACTAGTTGTATGACCCTGGGCAAGTCACTTAACCCTGTTTGCCTCAGTTTCCTCATCTGTCAAAATGAGCTGGAGAAGGAAATGTCAAGCTACTCCAGTATCTTTGCCAAGAAAACTCCAACTGGGGTCATGAAGGGTCAGATATGATTGAGAAATGACTGAACAAAACAACCTCCTGACTCTAGGGCCAATGTTCTGTCTATGGCACAAGATTATTATAGCAAGCAACCAAGTCATCCTGTAAGCTTCCCCCCTGCGAGGGCCTTCCCGTAAATGATCACTCATGAATTCTAACTCTCTGCTTGCCTGCATCATGCACTGAAGTTCTGAAAGCCCTTGCAGTTTTCAGAGTCCTTGCAGTCTCCCAGATTCTCTGGATTCTCAGTTCTCCAGTCTCTTGATGCTCTGGATTCTCAGCTCTTTGATCTCCATGCTCTCTGCTTTGCAG
The DNA here is from genome assembly GCA_028646595.1 of Phalanger gymnotis. Lineage (NCBI taxonomy): Eukaryota > Metazoa > Chordata > Mammalia > Diprotodontia > Phalangeridae > Phalanger > Phalanger gymnotis. The sequence goes on from CM053622.1 coordinate 180,682,570, forward strand.
TCTGTCTCAATGCTGGCTGCCTCATTGTCTTCTTCATGTCGGCTCCTTAATTCTCCTTCTCTCGGTTCTGCTTCTCTCACACTCTGGGCTCTCTTTATATGTAGTCCTAGATAGCATCTGATTGGCTAGAACTCAGTACATATACAATTGGCTCTGGTCTTAGCACCTCTCCTTAGGGCCCTGACCTAAATAGCAAAAGTGTGGTCCTGGGGCCTCACACCTCATAAGCAAAGGGTGTAAGTAAAGGCCCTATTGAATGGGGAAGAGGGAAGATCTTAAATCTCATCAACACTACATTCCACTGTGCTACCTAGCTGCCCACATACATGTGGAACTCCTTCCAGACCTGGAGTAGTCCTTATATAGACTCCTTGTCAGACAGGTTAGAGGAGAGCCATGAGAGAGGAGTATTGTGAAATCCTCGAGAAGAGAGTATCAAGGAGAAGTATATCTCAAACCCAGAAATTAGCCTTGTGTAGTCTATAGGTATATCTCAAACCCAGAACTTAAGAAAAGACAGAGATCAAATGTCTAGATCCATGTCTCCCATCTCTCATCCCCAGGAGGAGTGAGCAGTTTTTCCCCCAATGTGATTTTACTCACGTAGAGGGTAGTACTATTGATTTCCATGTTAGAGGAGGACTTGAGAGCTAGGGTCATCTCTAGGTGCCTGTAACAACAATGCTATGTGCCCGCTACCATGGCTGTATAAGACCAATAACACTAGCATACAGGAGGACTGCTAGCACAGGTTCTTTGATCTGCTTTTCTAAGGAAATCAACTTTAAGGAGTTTACAATCTCACTTTAATTAAACATACATATATCATTCACTTAGTTCAGGGGAAAAAAGTCAGCATCCTGAACTTCAGAGAAAACACAAACAGAAATTACAAGCAGAAATTATATAAACAGAGCAAATAAACACAAATCAGCAGACAGGGCTTCTAGCTGTTTGACCAAGACATTCCATACATAGTTACCAGAGAGAGAAGCACCGACATCTGGGTTTTTCAAAGCGGGGGCGGGGAAGGGGGTCTCCTTAATCGCTACCCAGAGTCTCGTCTGGTTGAATCACATGACACTCTTCCAGGAGTGAGCCCCAAACAAAATGCTAACCTCAGAGTATATATACACTTCTTCAGGATCAGAGTGCTTCATACCTCTCAAGGGCTTCATACCTTTAGTGACCTAATTAGCAAAAGGGTGTGGGCTTTCCTACAAACAAAGGCAAGATTCAGTCAAAGGGATTCTATTGCCTTGGTGCTCAGAAATACTCCAAAAGAAAAAACATTAAAAAGTCCCACTTTGCTTGTTCTTACAGTTCTTACAGTACCACCACTTGTCCATTCACAGTTCCGTTGCAGATACCAACCTCTGTTTCGGCTCTTCAACTGCTTCCTAAAATGATTCTATAGGACTGAGATCACCAGGTGAAATAGTATAGAGGAAGAAGAAGACCCAGGTTAGTCTTTTGGGGGATACCCACAGTTAACTGGGTGTAACTTGGAAGGAGATCCAGCAAAGGAAACTGAAAAGGAGCTGTCAGACAGGTTAGAGGAGAACCATGAGAAAGGAGTATTGTGAAATCCTCCAGAAGAGAGTATCAAGGAGAAGACAGTGATTAACTGTGTCAAAAGCTGTAGAGAGGTCAAGTTTAGAATAGGGGAAAGTTTGGGAGAGATTCATTACCTTTCTGTCTTGGACATGTTGAGTTTGAGATGTCTCCTAGACATACAGTTTGAAACATACAATAGTCAGTTGACCATGTGGAACTGAAGCTCAGAGGAGAGACTGTGCGTCTTCTGCAAAGAGATGATAATGAAACCTATGGAAGCTGATAAGACCACCAAGTGAAAGAGTACATAGCGAGTAGGGAATTGGGCCCAGGACAGTCTTGGGGAACACACACAGTTAGGGGTGTGTGATATGGATGATATTCCTAGGAGACTAGGGATCATGATAGACTGTGTGCCATTGTCAGTTCCTGATTGAATCAATTTCTCAATCAACTTGATAGGATTATAGGGCATTAAAGGGCATCAGCTATTGGATGAAGCAACTCAATGTACATAGCTTCTAATTTTGGGCTGAGAAAATCAGCCCTCCTCACCCACTTCCCCCCACCCATTCCCCAACCTGGTCTAGATAAAAAGCAAGCTAGGCTCATCTCTGACAGTCAAGGATAGAGGACCAAGCTCTTCTTTGAGGGTTGGTCTGCCTCTACTCCGTAAGAAAGGTTTGCAGGTTTTGGGTTTCTCAGACCTGCAGTCCTGTTATATTCATGAAGACTTATAGGTTGGCTAACGAGTGGTTGCAGACCTTGGATGATATTGAGCTGGAGATAAGGACTATGCTGCAGAGCAGTGATCCAGGAGCTATCCAAGGAGAAGGGAAATGAAACTCTGCTGGACCTGAAGACAGCAGCCTCCATCTCCTCTGAGCAACACGTAACAGTTGAACTCTCAGCCAAGATTCGATAACTGACTCAGCTAGCAACTGGCCAGCCTTAGGGGGCTTCCATCTACTCATCAAGAAAGGACTGGCAGATGGCATTGGAACTGGTAGATGATGTTTGATTGAAACTGACTGAGCTAGCATGAACCTGTGAGCAGATGCTGGAGATCCAAGGCAGGGTAAGAGACCCTTCCTTTCTCCTCCTCCATACTTATATTGTCTTTAGCAAAGCCAAGGAAATAATTTATACCATGTGCTAAGTAAGGAGAAGAAGAGGAGCTGGTCCATCAGACTTCACCATTAAGAAAATCCATGGGAAAGACAAGAGATATGGCTTGCTTCACCCAACAGCTCTCTACAAATTACTCTCTTTAATCAGGAAAAGGAGATCGTAATATGCAACCACTTTCTTCCACCCTACATTTCCATTTTCCCATGATACTTTTGATTCTTCTTGCTACCTTTGTCCAACTCAAACACACAATGGAAGATGTAATTGTTTTAATAACCATTGTAAGGCTTTAAAAAAAATGGCACCCGGCAGTAGAAGTTATAGAAGATGCCTATTTGCCCACAATCTGAGAGGCTGAGGTATTAAAGGGCATTGGTTCCTTAATTTCAACATTCTGAGTTGATAGAGGAATTTGAAGAGTTAGAGCTTGGCTCCTGGAGCAGGGATTCTTTTGCTTGGGGGATGGCAGACCTTAAAGCAGAATTAGTCCAGGGGAGCAAAATGAAGGAGGCTTTCCACTGGTCCCCTGGAAAGGATTCTAATTCTTTTTCGAAGTCTAAAAGTATCCTACTCAAGGATATCATCTGTAGGGATAGGGGAATGAAGACTAGACAAGATATTAATAGGGTCTTAAACTAACTTGTAAAAATTATGAAACCTTTATGAGTCAAGATGGGAACCATCTGATTGGCAGGGCAAACATTGATCATTTTTGGAAGCTTTAAGTACTCAAACTTTGAATTTCAGTGCTTTGAGAGTTCAAAGACATTACAAATTGAGTACTGAGAGAAATGATTGTTAATAACCAATTATTAACATCATGATCTATGATTTTTTTCTCTTTTTACTTCCTCATTCAGAACTCAGTCTTTGTAGGTCAGTCTCTGAAGGCCTGGGCTATGAGATAGGTCTAATCCTCTGGTAACATTCTCCTTAATCTTGGGAGGCACCCCATCCAACTAGAAGAGGCTTTTTCTAATTAAAGTGCAAAGAAAATCTAATCTAGGTGAATTCCAGCCACAAAAAACTTCAAGTTCGGGCCCTTGACCCTGAGAGAAGTCTCCTGGGTAGAGATAGATTCTTTTGTCTCAGATCAAGTTAAGTTCTCAGCAGGAGGAACTGAAGACTTTTGGCCCATCTCCTCACTAATATGTATATACACACACACCCACACATACCCACACTCACCCACCTGCATTGACTGTTCACCAATCAATATTGATCTCTGCCTGTCAGGGGTAATTATCTTTTCCAAAGATATTTAAGCATTCGATGATCTCCGTAGTCTTTTGTCTTTGGTTACCCAGAGAGACCACTGACCATCAATTCATTATTTACTAACCTAATTAATAAATTTATTATTAGTTACCCAGAAATTCTGTCTCTTGGGTTTTTTCAGTCTCAGTACTGTTTATGGAAGAAACTCTTACAGGTATCCAGTAGGTAATTTTTCTCTTATAAAAAAGAGAGATGACCCTCATTCTTTTATACCACTCAACTGTTAATTTTATCTTCCAGATCGTCTTACCCCTCTCAGATTCCTGGTTGGATCTGGATCTCATTGGATCTCATTAGGTTGGGAGCTCCTTGACATTAGATTGTAATCTCCTTGAGGGCAAGGACTATTATCTTTTACCTCTTTTTGTATCTCCAACATTTAGCACAGTGTCAGGCACATAGTCAGTGCTTATATTTATTGACTGACTGAATAGGGTGGTTCCTCAGACCAGTAACTGTTTGGGGATGATCACTAGCACTCCTTTCCATTGCCGAGTCCTCAAGAGGACCTGAAGTTTTGAAGAAATGCCTAATCTCTAGAATCCTCAGGCTAATAGTTGTGTCATAAACATATAGTATTCTACCTTCCATTGTTCCTCTGGCCCTTTCCTGTATCTCTCCTTATCCTCCTTCTCATGCTCTTCTTTCTTCCAACCAAATCTTTCCCAGTCTTTGAGACAGCTTAAAAAAGCCCTCAGCCCAGCCTACGGATATGTTCATCAGCTTGGTAGGACCTCCTGAAAAGTCAAGATAGATAGGTCTGTCAAGGTCTGCTCATTGGTCCATTTATCAACCAATGAGACTGTATTTTGTGTAGACCCTCCTGGTGGGTCAAAGGCAAGGTCTATTAACCAATGAGATTCTATATTTTTAGTTTGCTTCATCTGTATTGTCTGGGTATCAACACTATAAAATTAAGGCCCTGGAGGGAAGGGGACATGTCAGATTGTGAAGATCTGAGGTCCACTTCATTAGAGGGGACCATGGACCCTTTAATAAAATGCCATTGGCTCAGAGCTCTGCCTTGGTTTCTTTTATTATAGGTTGAGCAATTGTGGATGCTACACATAGGGGGAATGTTTTAGAGCTACTGTTCTTGCTATGCCCTTTGAATAAATGAAAATTGAATCTATTGGCTGATTGTTAATGAGAAATGTACCAATAGGGTTTGTGAGTCAGGATAGTAGGAAGAGGAGCACAACTCCACAGAGTTAGTATTAGAACCCCAAAGGTGTGTTAAAGTTAGAAGGTACTCACTCCTACATGAGGGAACTCCTTTTGCCACATCAGCACACTCTTTTCATTAATAGCTTTCGGAGAGTTGTTTGAGACTCTGAGAGGTTAAGTTACTTGACCAGAGTCTTCTAGACTTCCAGACCAATGCTCTAGCTATACTACTCCACATTAACTCTCATTTCTTTGTTTTCAGGAAGGGCTAATGATACTTGTCCAACCTATTTCATTAGGTTCTGGAAGCAATTCAAAAAGTATGAAACTTATTCGAATGTAAGCTATTGCTATTAACTTAAATACTTTTAAGATGAATGTGCTTTGTCAGAATATTATTCTAAGAAAGAAACAGAGTTGGACAGAACATCGAGTAAGAATACCTTTCAAATATTGTAGCAGCCAGAAAAACTACAGAATTATTTCCCTCCTGTAATGTCACATAAGCAAGATATTCAGCTTCTTAGTGATGTGTTTAGAACCCCAAGGATATGTTCAAACATATTCCAAATCTTATGATGTGTCTGGATTGCTCAACTTAGCCTCAGGAAATCATGAAGATATATTTATGTGTTAAATGTAGTTTCTAAAGCTAAATTCCTGAGGGTGCTGAAAGTTTCTTAGTCTTTCCATAGTGATATTCATGTTCCTTTGTGGGTGTTCAGTTACTTCGTTTAAAAAACAAAAACAAAACACCACAACAGTGTGCCTGATTGTCTTCTATTTTGAAAGATGTAAGCTCAATGGCATGTAATAAGTCACTGGAAACTAGAACATAGTAGTGACTTGCAACTCTTCTGCTCCATGAAAAATAGAGCTGAATTTACACTTTCTCCAAAAGAGAGGAGACTCACCCTTTCAAAGGCAGGTCTTAAAATTTCTATGAATGAAATTGGACATTATGGATGTAAAGATCAATGTATTCAGCCTTACTTAATCATATGTCTTCAATTTTCATTAGTTTCAGGTAAGAGAATGAGAGAAAGTGGTTCTCAGGTTTTAATTTCTGAAGAAATTATTCCTGAATGGAGAGCTAATAGTATTAACTCCATCTAAGGGGCAGGCATTGGGCCAAACTCCCTTCTGCATCTCTGCCAATACACTTAATCCTGACCTGGAGCAGCTTTCTCTGCCAGGTCCAAAGAGAGGCTGCCAATCACTCTGAATTATGCCAAACCGTGCACTGGTTTGACTGATGTGCAAGGAGCAGAGATTAACTGAAGATAAGACCAAATTAATTTTCCATGGTTATTTAAGCCAAAAATTCGAACATATGTATTTTTTAATTTCAAAGAGAGATTGGGTGTTAATTTTATTCTAGGCATTTGGAGAGTCTTCTTTGTAATGTAGCTTGTACAGTATTCTGACATATTCTAAAGCAATACTGGAACAATTGTGATTTTAAAGTATAAGGAACTTTACAAAAATATAATTTACCATGGATATGCGAAATAATGTCAAGCTCTATTATTTATGTAAGAATATCAAAACCTGTGCCTGATAGCTCTTACTTTTAAAGAACATTGTCTAGTCAGCCTGAATCTTCTACCGATTCAATTTTTCTTGGTTAGAAGGCACTGTGGGAAGTCAAATAAATCAATGAGTGCAGGAATTTTTAAACTAGTGTTCCATGAAACAGTGTACTGTGATGGTCTCCCCGGCTGCATGGCAAACATTTTGGAACAATGAAATTGGGAATAATGAAAGTTCTTCAGTCGCCTATTTTAACTTATCACCTAAATCACATTAGAAAAAAATTCTCGGAAGATTAATGTGTGGGAGTGAGAAGAGAGTTAGCCACTGGGCATGAAATTCTCCAGTTGGCTGATATTCAGGGTTTTCAACCCTGTTCATTTGTATTAAGTAGCCATGCTCTACTATTAGGAGAGTTAGTAACAGACACATTGCATGTTTCTTTTGCTTTTATTTAATGGTATACCCCCAAAGGCTCTCGTGTTTAGAAATTACTCATTTTAATTCAATAAATAAATTTTTGAAGAGTATTCCAACTGTGACATAAAGGTGAAATAAAATTACACCAGCGATTCTGGTAGACAAGGAAAATATTGACAAGAACTAAACTCTGAGAAGTGCCTTGTCAGCAAAAGTGACATCTCAATCATTTGAAATTTTACAGGTGTGTTATTGCTAAAGGAGTGTCTATACAAAGATCCTTGATTTCGGTAGAGGCACTCTTTTAAGTCAATAAAGACCTTAAACCCTCCAGCAGCTGGTTTTCATGGTACTAAACAGCTGATTTTCATGATTTGGGACAAATTAATTGCTTAGTGGTCGAATCTCTGATGTTTTGACTCTAGAAACTTAGGAAGGCACAACAGATATTCTAAGCCTTGCTGGCTTCACAGGTAGAACCCTCCAATATTTGTACTTCTTCCGGCATAGCTTTTTAAATCTCCAGACATTATTGAAATATTTCCAAATACCATTATTCCATTATTATTCCAAATATTTCCACAGAGGAAATATTTTAAGACTGGGCTTTCTTAATTTGGCAGAATACCTAAAGGACTTTGTCTTGTCTGAATAATTTTACAATTCTACTGAAGTTGATGGTGCTGGCAGACCTTTGTGGACCAAAAGGCTAAGTATGGTACAGTATAGGCAGTCTGGTGATGAACAGTCATACTCTAGCCTTGAGGCCTCTTTTGAAGGAAACTATTTGTTTTCTTCAACTCCCTCGCTCCAGCCTTTTTCTGTAACCTTTTCCATCTTTCCGTTATTATTCACCAGAACCACCCAGGGCGGGTTGCCCCTTTAAACCCAATCACATTACTTTAGGGAGAGATGTTTAGGGAAAGGGAGGGGCACATTTGGATGGGAGGGCTAAGGAGGGCTAGGTCTGTCCTAGTACTGGGTACTGTGCCTTAGTTTGGGTCAATTCTCCGTCACTGAGGAGCCTGCCTTACAACTGTTGGGATTTTAAAGGGGAAGCACGAGTTTCTAGAACAGAGGTGAATATAATTTTAAATAAATGCTATCCCGCCTGTCCCCGGTAGGCTAAGTGTAATACATATTACGGCGTACACAGCTTCTTAGCTCCAGAAAATAACCTATAGTGATGCTAGCGTGAGAATGACTACAACATTCTTTTCCAACAGCCCTGGTCCTTCTCCCCGCGCAGCCTCCCATCCCTGCTCAAAGCGGGTTAATCACTCCATCTCCAAAGAACTCTACTTTCTCCTCGGGAAGCCTGGGACCACATTTCTCCACACTGCCCAGGGCAACTACCTCTCGAGAGATACAGCAAGATTAAAGCAGAGAGATGAGCCCGGGACTCAGGAGTTCCTGGTTCTTCTCTCTTATTCTCCAGGGATCTGGGTGAAAAGGCATGGGAGGAAGAGGAGATAGAGGGCATAGGGATAGCGAAGAGTGCGCCGGAGATAGCAAGAAAAACTTGTCTAGTAACTGTTGTAGAAGAGGTCGATACTGAAAGCTGTAGTCAAAAGAAGAAACTACGTGGCTTCTATTCCAAAGGAGATTGCAGTCTTTTGGAGGGCTGGGGGAGGGGAAGGATGGAAGGAGAAGGAAAGCGTGTATTGGGAGGAAGAGAAAAAAGCAGAGGAAAAAAGAAAAGGAGAAAGGAAAGGAGAGAGAGAGAGGTAAAAAAAGAGCGAGGACAAAAGAAATGGAGAAGGGAGGAAAAGAGGGAAAGAAGAAGGGAGACATAGAAAAAAAAGAGTAAGAGTGGGAGAATGGAGAAAGAGGGGAGAGAGAGAGATTGAGAGAGAGAGAGAAACAATCCTTGTACAAGGGCGGGAGAGTTGGCTAGAAAGTGCAAATTTTGGCAGCAGGACTCTCCTATACCCTGGAGGCTCCAATAAAGAGCAGCATCCAGCCCCAGCCCCAGCCCCAGCCCGCGGAGATGCTGCTGCTCCCTCCGCTTCTGCTACCGCAGCCGGGTCTCCAAGTGCACCGTGGATACCCCCAGTCACTTCCTACACACCAGGCCAATCAGGCAGCTCGGGGGCTTGCATTTTGGCAGATGCACCCCATTCTCGCTCCCCCCCTGCTGAGCCCAGGGGCTGGAACTGGGAAGCCGCTGCACGGGGGCTAGTATCCCTGTCTCCTAATGGCTCTCTCCGAATCTCTGGCCCCCTGGGCACGGTGCTTGCAGACCCGCTAAAGTGGGAAGGCGTGAAAGAGAAGAGGGCAGGCCCCGAGGGTGCATAATGAAGGTTCCGATGGGCATCCGGAGGTTGAGGTGGAAGCTCTGCAGGCGCTGCACCCTCCTCTTCGTTCTCTTTTGGACCGTTTGCTGGGTGCTAGTGGCCACACTTTTTCTCCAAGTCCACAGGAGCGTCTTTTCTGAGCGCTGCACAGACGAAAAGAGCCGGAGGATCCTGGCTGGGCTGGTATGTCCTGTCCTGTCCCCGTCCTGTCCCTATCCTTCATCTCTCTTCCCCTCTTTGCCCATCCACTTTGCCCACTACCTGCCACCCTCTCCTGGGAGCGCGAGCGCTTCGGGATGGGATGACTGAGGGAGAGGGATAGCCACCAGGTGGGGATCTACTGAGCGTGAGACCCAGGGAATGGGAGCTTTGGATTTTTGACTTTGGACTCAGTTCCATCTTTTTCATCCCCAGGAGCCCCTATGGCTCATATTACTGTCCCATCAAGGGGGAGAAAATAGGATGCCATGCTCCCCAAAAAGGGCTTTTGTTTCCGATTCACAGAGAATATAAGGTACACACTTCCCATCCACGCATACACATTGGAAAGCACGTGTGAACACAATTGTCTTTATTTGAATACAGGCATAATATGTAGGTTTGTGCCTGTGTGACAAATGGAGGTTATACAAATTCCTCTTTTTCATTGAGCTTGCTTTCTGCCATCATTGTAAACCTGGATCTGATATGCCCATTCAAGAGATTTTGCTATATCTAGTAACTGGCAGTTCCCTCTAATAATTACAAATCACATTTCAATAATGTTTTAAAGTTTGCATATTGCTTTCTTTGAAAACTCTTGAGAGTGAGCACCCATTTTATAGATAAGGAAACTGAGGTTGCCTTGACTTGCCCATAGTCACTCATCCAGTAAATGCCAAAGCAAGAAATTGCGCCCAAGTCTCATGAAAACTTCATTAGGATGCAGGCCAAAATAAGGTGGAGTGCCTGGCCACTTAGAACAGAATAGAACAGAGGCAAAGACGTCTATAACTTGGAAGTGATGTATTTGTAATGAATCTTTTTCTTTCTTGCTTGCCTTGTTTTTCCTTTTTTCTTTTTAGAAATTCAACCATATTTAACCTCCATCCACCATTTGACCTCTCTTTCAACTGCTTTTTTTTTTCCTACAATCCATTGAATTTGACCTTCAGACGATTCCTCCAGTTAGGTACAGGGCACAGGAAGTACTTGAAGGCAACCATCACGATCAGAGTCTGTGAACCTCAGAGCACAAGGGCTAAGAGCTTTGTAACAAGGCAAAAAAGCAAGAGTAGAATAAAGGGAATGGCTCTGGAAAGCTCTTCCCAAACTTCTTTTGTTTCCTTTTCTCTTATACAGCAGTTACTGTCAATTAAATAAGATAGAGAGCTTAAGTGCTTAACTAAACAATTAAAGCATCTTCTAATGGATTACAAAGATATAGTAGCAAAGGTGAGACAATTAGTTAAAACTGGCATCTACTGGCAGCACAGAAATCCGCAGTTGCCATAAAACAAGATTTCATCTTTGGCTGATCTGAAATGTGAGTAAGAAATTACTCCTTTCATTTTATTCGGAATATTAAGCAAACAAAAGGGATGATAATAAGGAATAGACCCTTTAAAGGAAGATAGAGGATAGTGACAACTATTGTCTAAGCATTTTCTGAGTGAATATTCACTTCAGAAAAGTGAATGTGTAATCACTCACCTTAAGAACTATCACTTTTTCCCTTCCCACCTCCCCTCTCTCCCATAAACCTTTAAGAAATAAACTGAAATTTCAGGCCATGGGTGCAACTATGTTTGTTTCCTCACCAAAAGATGGAAACAATGCTTTGGGGATAAAATATTCATAAGAATGTATGCATACAAACAATAAATTGGAAAAAATGAAGGAAACAAATTATATATGAAAATGCTCAGATTAAACAGATAACATTCCCAAATTGAATTAGACCTGATGAACAAGCCATATGTTGGTGAAGCACTCATTACTGTTTACATAGTTCTCCCTTTTGATATGTAAATTCATTTGTACAATGCATGATCTCTGCTCCTGAGGTCCTAAGAGTTTCCCCAAACTTTAGTCACACTCATTTTCTTATTCCATTCACATTTTTTTCCTCCCTTTTATAGACTCACTTATTTTTCTCATCCCTCCATCCTTACCCTTCCTCCCCAGTCAGTTTCTTTACACCATTAAACAAAAACTAAGGATCTGTCTGAAGCTGCTTTTGAAAAATAATGCTTTGAGATTTTTTTAAGTGTGTAGATTAAATGGAAACCTAGCTTAGGTTGAGTGGAATGAAGCCTAATGGAAACTAAATAATCCATTATGAAAGCAAGTAATTGATAATCATTAATTTTCCAGAGTTCCATGCAATAAATGAAGACTAATTATGCTCAGGAGCTCTATCAATTTATCTTAAATGGCAACCCTATTGGATCTTTTTTTTTCAAGCTCTGGTCTGACATGGCGCTAGCTGAAAAGGTCACTTCTCTGCCTGTTGAGGTGCTGCATATTCCCCACTGCCAACAGGGCAATTAAAAAATACCAATGTTACCTTCCCCAGAATTTATTTGACACAGATTCAAAGATGACAGACTTACTCTCTCCTGAACAGTTTTAAGCCCAAGTTGGTTGGGCAGTACTATTTGTGTCAGTTGGTCCTTATAAGTCATCATTTAATCCTATTACAACCTATTCCACTCTCTCATGCTGCATTTGCTCATGGGAATACTGCATGTGTCTTTAGCCAAGATACACATACATGAGATTTTCTTTTAAATGATTTTAAGTTTCTCAAAGATGTGATGTCCTCCCCTCTGATCATTCAAAAGCCTAGAAGAACTAGGTAGTTGTAGCTTCTGTGGACCCCGACTAAATTGAATCTCTCAGTTCCTTGGCTCCCCAAGCAGTTTTCAATTCAGCTCGGCTTAGCTCTTACACTTCATAATAAAAGGGGTTGTTATTTTTCTGACTCGCCTCCAGATTCTCATTAGCTTTCTCTCTGAACACAACGGCGCATAAGCAACAGCCCTACTGGCTGAGCCAAAAAGAAACCTCTTTCTGGCTGAGCCCAAAAGAATTATGATAAATGTCTCTCAGTGGGAAGCCTCTCCTTGTATTCTGACTATAACAAGCACTGCAGGTGGTATTTCTTGGAGGAGCTTGTGGAGGAGAGTGTGACGGTAGGATTACAAAGCACAGTAGTAGGATAAACAGAGGCCTGTAGGTGTGCATTAATAGGCAAAGAGAAAAATTAGAGAGGAAACGAAATGGACTAGGGAAGCTCCTTCCTACCCACTACTCAATTCTATTCAGCAAATATTAATTAGCTAGCATGGACAAGGTACATAGAAAATTGGCATGGTTGAGTGGAGGGAGCACTGGATTTGGGGTCAAAGGTCTGGGTTTTGAATTCAAGCTCTGACCCTGTTTGTGTGACCATAAGCAAGTCATCTAATCTCTTGCAGCCTCCTTCCTCTCATCTGTTTAATAGGAATAATAATGCTTATAGGGCAGCGAGGTACAGTGGTTAGACTGCTGGCCTTGGAATCGGGAATCTTCCTGAGTTCAAATCTGACCTCAGATACTTCCTAGCTGTGTGACCCTGGGCAAGTCACTTCACCCCGTTTGCCTCAGTTTCCTCATCTGTAAGATGAGCTGGAGATGGGAATGTATCTAGTGAATTTTCCAAGAAAACCCCAAATAGACTCATGAAAAGTCAGACGTGACTGAACACCATCAACAATAATGTTTGGGTTACATGAGATAACACATACAACAGGCTTTGTGGACCTAAAAATGTGCTATATATATATATATATATTAAGGCGACATGAAGATGATTAAGAAATGTTTATGATAACAAAAATAGCTGACATTAATATAGTGCCTTTGGGTTTAAAAAGAGCTTTAAATACACGATCTCATTTGATCTTTTCACAACAGTCCTATGAGATAGAAAATTTTTGTTTGGAGTTTTAGTCTTGTACCGGACTTACCACCACTCAAGTGAGACAATACTTCCATGCTGGGGCTAAACAAATCCTGCATAATACAGCAGAATAATACAGTTAGAAGCCCTCACTTTACAGTCAAGGATCTGGCTTCAAATCCTGGCTCAGCCACTTATTATCTGAGTGACCTTGGCTGAGTCTCTGGACCAGTGTCTTTGTCTGCAAAATGGACTAGATGAGTTCCTTTATCCCTTCCAGCTGAAAATTCGGTGGAATGTAAGTTCTTAGAGGACATCGACCATTTCATTTTGTCTTTCTGTCTCTTCACGGTGCTTTGCACATTTGTTGCTGTTAGCCTTTGTGACCTCATTTTGAGGCATTTCTTGGCAAAGATACTGGGGTAGTTTGCCATTTTCTTCCCCAGCTCATTTTATAGATGATGAAACTGAGGCAAACTGGATGAAGTAACTTGCCCAGGGTCACACAGCTAGGAAGTATCTGAGGTTACATTTGAACTCGAGTGTTCCTGACTCCAGCCATTGTGCCACTTAGCTGCTGGTACGCTTAATCAGTGCTGGTTGTTATTTTTATAAGTCTAGAATCCTATGACTTAGTTCTAGCTCTGCTACAAATTCTCCAGTGTAACTTGGGATAAGTCCTCAACCTGCTTCAGTCATCTCACCTGTAAAATAATCGAGTTTTGTCTAGGTGAGCTCTAAGGTTTCTTCCAGTTCTCAGATTCTAGGCTGTAATTTAGGAACAATTGGAATTATTCCAAAATAGAGTGGTCCTCTTTCTTGTGGCTTGCGCTTTTCCAGGTTATAGTACATCACTCTTCTCTGCTCTGCTCCCCTAATAGCAGGGAACATGTTAGACTCTCCTCCCTTTACCTACAAGGTTTCCAGGACCCTGCTTTTTCAGTCAACTGTGGCTGGAGGCAATGGCAGGCTAACAAGTGTTATGCCATGGTTGATAATTTATAATGCTGGCAGATTGCTGGGCCATGGTAATAAGCAAAGCTTAAGAAGAAAAAAAGAAGGAAAAAAAACCCCAGGAAGAACAGATTTTGCTACCATATTTCTGGTCCCTTCAATAACAAAAACCGCAGCTAACAATGGAGAATATTTCATCCTGCCATTTCATCTGGCATTTTAAAAAGTACTTTTTAAAAAACGCTTTCTTTTATATTGTCTACAGAATTAGGAAGACCTAACTTCACTTTTGCATGGCTGGGGTTTTTTTTCTCTTTTTTCTTTTTTTAAAATTTAATTTATTTAATATATTTAGTTTTCAGCATTGATTTTCACAAGAGTTTGAATTACAAATTTTCTCCCCGTTTCTACCCTCCCTCCCACTCCAAGATGGCATATATTCTGGTTGCCCCATTCCCCTGTCAGCCTTCCCTTCTGTCACCCCACTTCCCCTCCCATCCCCCTTTCCCTTCTTCTCTTGTAGAGCAGGATAAATTCC
>CM053622.1:180697869-180723836 GCA_028646595.1 Phalanger gymnotis
GGCCCGCAGTAAGTAAGTAAGTTGACCAGGTCATGTATCTAATAAGAATCAGACCTTGGATTCATACCCAAGTCTCTTTATTCCTAGCTCCTAGCTCATGTGTGTGTATGCATGAGCAAATTTGAACTTAGGTCTTCTTGCTTTCAGGTCCTATCCATGGCACCGCTTCACATCTCACAGGTTGAGTTCAAATCCTACCTCAGATACTCATTTCTAGGCAAGTCTTTGAACCTCTGTTTGTCTCAGTTTGTCTCATGTATAAAATACTGAAAATAATAGTCCCTCCCTCCCGGAGTTATTATGAGTTTCAGAGAGGATGATATTTGAAAAGCAGTTTTCACTGTGTGCCTAGCACACAGTATGTAGGTGCTACAGAAATACTGGTTGTTGTTGTTGTTATTATTATATCCTGATTTTATATTATATACAATTATATCCTGATATTATATTATATCCTGATCCATGCTGACTTTTAAATGAGCAGTATCTCAGATAACTGAAGAAAGGAAAAGAAACAGAGTAACCTTATTTAAAACACTGCAATCGAGCCTTTGGAATTAGACTAGCATAAAATCCCGCAGTGCTGTGATTAATCTATATTAAGGACTAGATGTACAGTGGAAGTACACTAGCCCTGTTTGTGGTCATTAGCATGTGCGAGTGAATAGCTGTGCCTCTTATGCCCTGTAGGTCATTTATTTTTGCTAAGGAAAAGACTACAGTTACAATTTTTACAAATAAGAAAATAATCAGGGTCTTGGGAAGTCAGATCCACACAAAGTTCCCTCCTTGCTCCCCTGCTGATAGACAATATGGTGAAATGTAGCACTTGCCCGCGGAGTTTCTGTGCAGGTGTGGAACTAATCAGCCCTGCCTCTGGTCAGTGTCATTTCTTGATTCAGCCTTCTCAGTATGTAGCAACAGATAAGTATTTCCTTTCTTGTTGCGGGGCACTAGCTCCCAAGGACGGAAGTCACAAGGATGCTTTTGTAGGCTAGGCTCTATTGGAAAGCACAATCCAAAGTCTGGTGACTGCTTTTATTCATATATGTCCTGTCCATTTTAATTCCATTCTGCATTCCAGATAAAGACTAGCTTTTATCAGCTTTAAACTCTGTATTTTCCAACATAACAGGGGACCCATTTTAATAATTACAAGGCTTTTTAGT
Source organism: Phalanger gymnotis (assembly GCA_028646595.1). NCBI lineage: Eukaryota > Metazoa > Chordata > Mammalia > Diprotodontia > Phalangeridae > Phalanger > Phalanger gymnotis. The sequence continues at coordinate 180,699,039 of CM053622.1, forward strand.
TCATATTTCAATTTAAAAAAATTTTTTTACTGCATTTTCACATCAGTCTTTCTATAGGAAGATAACCACATTGAATAAGTAACAGATGAAGTGGAGAAAAAAGTAACAAGGAAAATGGATACTACCAAGCCATTTCCTGCATCCATATCTGTCCCATCTCCATAATCACTGGTCACGTTCACTTACTCTCCAAACGTGACTCCATCTCCAAGAATCAACTTGTATCTGCACTGCTAGATGCTCAGAAAGATCCTAGAGCAATCTGAAGCAGCAGCAGCAGCAGCAATTCTTCTGAAAGTAGAGGCATGGAAACAATTATAGGCTGAGAGGGTGATTGACAAAGAGAGTACTGTTTCCTGTAGATGGTATGTTTGATGACCCCCAAACCTCGAGATGCTGTGCCAAGGGTAATTATAGAAGGATGGAAGTTTACCAAAGCCATATTAAAATTTCAGGGCATACACAGAATTTATGTAGTTTTTAAAACACACTGGTGCATTTTTCTCCAACAAAAATATTTGAGGTAATTTTGGGGGGCCAGCACAAAATGGAGTGCAAATTTGCTTAGCAAATGATTCTTAGCAGTTACAAGATCAGTGTCATGATTTTATAACCCAGTTCCTTATCTAGGTAGGTAGTTTGCCTGGGTTGGTTACTCCCAACTACCTCGTTTTATAGAAATGGAGACTAAAGTTGGAGGTTGAAGAATTTTTGGGGGGATGGAGGAGGAACCAAGTCAGAACTTTCAGCTTTAGGATTTCTTGGTTCTTGTTGGGTCATCGGACTGTGCTCTCTGAGGTGGATCTGCAAATCTGGGCTCTTTCTTGAGAAATGGGACTCAGGAATTCTTTTTAAGATGTGATTTTACAATTCTTTGTAAGATGTGCAACCGAATGCCTCGGGGTGGTTGTTTTGCAATCAGTCAATAGGCATTCATTGAGGGCTAATATCCAACAGCAATTCAAAGAGTATTAAGAAACTACTATGTGAAAGACATTGTGCTATCTGCTGGGGATGTTCAAAGAAAAAAATAAAATTATTCCATTTCTTCAAGGAGGTTAAGTCCTCTTAGACAGATACAATATATATATATATATATGTATATATATATATATAGATAGATAGATAGATAGATAGATATAGATATAGATATGGGTAGATAGATAGATAGATAGATAGATAGATAGATAGATAGATAGATAGATAGACAAATACAAGATCATTTTAGGAGGAGGAGACCACTAAATAATTGGGAACATCAGAAAGAGCACCATGTAGAAGAGAGTAACTGCGCTGAGTCTTGAAGGACGCTAAGGATTCTAAAGAGGGGGAGATGAGGAGGTACAAGAAGTACTGGGCAATGCGTTTCAGGCCTGGGGATTTTGCTGGATAGAATGCTAAAATCAGGATAGAGCTACTAGCCCAGACTGACTGGAACTGAGAATGAGTGACAGGGGGGTAATAGGAAGCAATCCAAGAAAGGCCAGCGGAAGCCGGCTCATGAAAGACTTTAGATACCAGACTGAGGAGTCTGTAATTTGTCCTGGAGGCAGTATTGTACCACTGAAGCTTTTCGAGCAGGGAAATTACGCGGTCAACCATATTTTAGGAGTATCAGTTTGGCAGCTGTGTGTTAGACCGATTAGAGAAGAGAAAGACTAGAAGCAAGGAAACCAGTTTGGAGTCTGTTCCCATAGATCAGGGAATACATAGTAAGCTCTAGAACTAGAAGAGTGGCCGCATGAGTCGGAAGAAGGGGATACAGGAGAAATGCAAGGATTATTGATAAGACCTGGCAACTACTTGGATAAGCAAGGTGAAGGAGAACGAAGAGTCAGGCAGCCCAGTAGAGAGAGTGCTGGACCTGGGTTTGGGAAGACCTGAATCCAAATGAGTTCACATACTTAATTGCGTGAACCTGGGCAAGCTACTTAACCTTATTGCCTCAGTTTCCTCAACTGTAAAGTGGGAGTAATAATGTTACCTACTCCTCAGGGTTGTTTCAAGGATCAGATGAAATAGGACTTCTAAAGTACTTAGCATAGTGTCTGGCATACAGTAGGTGTTACACAAATGCTTACTCTTGTTATTACTATGTTACCTAAAGCTGGATGAGAACTGAGGAAAGGACACTTGATTTAGGAGATAAGAGGTTGTTGGTAACTTTGGAAAGAGCAGTTTCCATAGAGAATGAATTTAGAAGCCAGATTGCAAGGGATTTAGAGGTGAACAGGCATTGAAGAAGTGCAGGCAATGAGTGTAGATAACTTTTTTTTAGGGGATTGGCTATGAAAATAGAAGAGATATAGGATCATAGTCTTAGGGAGTAAATAGAGTTGAATTTGAGTTCTCAGGCCCCCAAAGATCTAAACACTCAGGTGGTTATTGACCGAGAAGCCCAAACAGATCTCTTCTTCCTTGATGTGTGAGAAAACTGACAGCTACCTACATCATCACATGACTTGGAGTGCCCTAAACAGATGGCATTTCCCCATCCTATGGTTAATAAACTACCATCTTTTCCTGTCCTTATTACTGTCATCCAGCCACTGTCAAGGTAACAATTCCCTCCTTCTATACCATTCCTTGCTCTGATGATGTTTTGTCCCCATTCACCTCAATACCACTTTTATACTCTTTATACTGACTGCTCTCTGGAGCCCCATTCTATTATTATCCCCCCAAAATCCTTTGCCTCACACCTCTTTTTTCCCCCACTATCCCTCTCTCTATGGTGGTTTATCCAAACCATTTCATCCCTCCTCAAATCTCTCGTAACTCTCACTTCCCCATCCTTTGAGATGAGAACCTTAACTCATATTTCATTTTTAAAATTGAGGCAATTTACTGAGAGCTCTCTCCTCTCCCTTCTCTTTGTTCCACATCACATAGATGCCTTCTGCCCACTATCTCTTCCTTCTCCCTGCTTTACATGAAGAGAGGACCCTTCTTGCCAAGAAAAACTCCTCTATATGCACATGTTGGGGTCACCTGGGGTTCACTCTTGGCCCCTCTTCTCTTCTCCTTCTGTATTATTTTGCTTGGTGATCTCAATAGTTCATACGGATTCAATTATCATCTCTGTGCAAATGATTCTCAGAGCTATTTGTCCAGCCCTAACCTCTCTCTTGACCTCTTAAGTCTTATATCTATCTCTGTTTGGGACAATAATCCCCCAAAACGAAATAACAATCAAAGGTTTCTCAAGGTAAAGACAGAGACTTTATTTGCAAGTCTCACGCGAGAATTGGGCATCGCCCACTCCAGAGAAACCTGGGGTGGGGAGGCAAGTTTCAGAGGATAGGCAGTCAGTTTATATACCTCTTAAAGGTCCCCCCCAAAAAACCCCCTTACAATAACAATTCTAAGAAACCCTCCAAAACCCCCTTACATAACAATTTTAAGAAGCCCCCAAAACCCCCCTTACAATAACAATTCTAAGAAGCCCCCCAAGCCCCACTTCTGGACCTCCAGCCCCATCTACGGGGGTCGTTGGCCTCATATTCTTGAAACAAAGAAAGATTCTTAATCTAACACCTTAACCTCAAACTAACAGACAGCAGCTACAGGTGTTATTCACCCTATGGGTATGCAGGATGTGGATATATTGGAGTATATGCAAGTTTAAGCGGGGGGGGGGGGAAAGGGGGAGTTTAATTCTTAAACTTAAAGATATAGTTGAGGCATTATGGAAGCTAAATTATTAAGTATCCTCTTTCCTTAAATGGGAGACTTTCGTTCATCTCACTCATGTCTAACTGCCTCTTGATCTGCGTATCTTGTAGACGTTTTAAGCTCAGCATGTCCAAAACTGAACTGCTTGTCTTTTCCCCCAAGTCCTTACCCACCTTTTCAAACTTCCCTTTTGCTTGTCTAGGGCACCATTTCCCCAGTTCTCCAGACTCACAGGCTAGGTGTGAGACTTGACTCCTCACTTTCTCTCTTGATGCTCTTCCCCCCATATTCAATTCATTGCAAAGTCCTATTGATTTTACCCTTGTAACATCTTGTATGCATTACCTTTTCTCCTCTAACACTGCCCCATGGTTCAAACCTTCATCACATCATGACTGGACTACTGTGACAGCCTGATGGTTGGTCTCCCTGACTCGTCTTTCTCCACTCCGTTCTGTCCCCCACTCAGCTGTTAATTTTATCTTCCAGATCATCTTATCCCTTTCAGATCCCTGGGTTGGATCCGGATCTCACTGGATCTCATTAGGTTGGGAGCTCCTTGACATTAGATTGCAAACTCCTTGAGGGCAGGGACTATTATCTTTTACCTCCTTTTGTATCTCCAGTGCTTAGCACAGCATCTGGCACGTAGTCTGGGCTTATATTTATTGACTGACTGAATAGGGTGGTCCCTCAGACCAGTGGCTGTTTGGGGATGATCACTAGCACTCCTTTCCATTGCTGACTCCCCAAGGGGACCTGAAGTTTTGAAGAAATTCCTAATCTCTAGAATCCCCAGTCTAATAGTTGTGTCATGAACATACAATGTTCTACCTTACACTGTTCCTCTGGCCCCTTCCTGTATCTCTCCTTATCCTCCTTCTCACACTCTCCTTTCTTCCAACCAAATCTTTCCCAATCTTTGAGACAGCTTAAAAAGCCTTTCTCTATGATCAAACCAGCTCGCATCGCTGCTCTTCTGGTCTGAACTCTTACGGTCTCCCTACAGACTGTGCTACACAATTCAGGGCTCAGGACAATAGATTCATAGAATCCAAAAGCTAGATGATACCTTAGACTTTAAAGTCTGTAAAGACCTTATTTGTGCCCCTTGGGACTTTAGAACCAAATGGAACCTAACAACTCCCCTCATTTTATAAATAAAGAAATTGATGGCCAGAGAATTTAAATGATTTGTTTATGGTTATACAACTAGCTAATTGTAAAGCCCCACCTAGAATCCCAGCTCTTTTCATTCCCATGGACGCGGTTATTTATTAAAGAATAATATTTTGGTCTTCGTTAAAGAACAAGATAAATATGAAAAGGTAAGTCTTCCCTTCATCTCTGCATGGATTATACAGTGTCCCGTATTGCCTGTTGTCTTATATGTATTAGTTTTCTCTCTTCCACTAGATGGGGAGTTCCTCAAGGGACTTAAGTCCCTCGAGGACAGGGACCATCTCTTATTCTTCTTTAATATCTCTCATAGCCACTAGCATGGTACTGAGCACATAATAAATGTTCAGTAAATGTAGGTTAGCAGATTAATGCATTTTAAAAAATATGTAGGGGGAGGCAATTGAAGTCCAAAGTAGAACAGGTTTTCCAGAATCATCTTTATTGTGACTGACCCTCCTATTCCTTCACTTCAGTGTCATGACTACCAAGGGGGCACGCTGATGGGAGACCTTTGTGAAGACCTGTGTGTGGCTGGCAAGCTGGTGTATCAGCGTTGCCTCTACTATGAGAGGGGCAAAAAGGTTCTTCAGGCCACTTGGCATGGCCAGCCTGTTGTCCTAAAATCCAAGAAAGAGGCTTTCTCCAGCTTCCAACCCCTTGACTTGTTGGATGAGGAGGTGGAGGGTAGCAAGGACTTCCCTGAGGAAGAGCTCCTCCTAATGGTAGCCATAGAGGTCAAGAATGCCCTGGGTCTAGAGATCTCCAACAGCACCATGGGGCCCCTGTGGTCAGGGAGAAGGGGGCCTCGCTGGAAGGTCCAGGTGGCCAGCATGTGGTCCCTGCTTCAGCAGGAGGAGTATATCTACTTCAGCCTTCTACAAGACTTCAGCCGCCATGTTCTTCAGGTGCTGGGCTCCTGTGGCCACTTCTATGCAGTAGAATACCTTGCTGCTGGACATCCCCGACACAGAACACTTTTTCCCCTGGAGGAGGCTGCTGGCATCCCCCTTGTGAGTGACCAGGGCCAGGCAAAGGCCATTAACAACATCGCCCTCAGCTTCCTGGATATGGTAAACCATTTTGATAATGACTTCTCCCATCGCCTTCACCTCTGTGATATCAAGCCAGAAAACTTTGCCATAAGGAGTGACTTCACAGTAAGTGCTTCCAGGGAGGGATGAATAAGTGTAGCAGAATGAGACCATGGGCTCTAGATTATTTGAGTTCTAGAGGTCTGGATTTCATTTACTAAAGGCCCCATGAGTACTTCCCTCCCCTTGATCTGGTAAGAGTTCTACCCTTGAATCTCCTATAGAGTCATAACCATCGCACCCTCTCTCCCTCTGCCCCCCACCCCTCAGTTTTCTATTCTCCAGGCTGAACATTCCTCCAGGACCTCATATGATATGATCTCAAGGCCCTGTGTCATCCTGGTTGTCCTCTGGACACTCTCCATCTGTACAGAACTACAGAGGAAAAGACTCAGGAGGGACATGATAACAGTGTTCTTGTAATTTAAGGGCTATTTTGTGGAGAAGAATTAAACTTGCTCTGTTTGAACCCAGGTGGCAAAACCAGGAGCTATGGGTAGAAGTTACAGAGGCAGATTTAGGCTTTCTGTCAGGAAAAACATCCCAACAATTATAATGATGCCAGAATGGAATGAACTGCCTCAGAAGGCGGTGGGTTCTCATTGGAGGGAAGACCACTTGTTAGATAAGTCATAGAGCGTGAGATTCTTCTTCAGGTATGTATTGGACTGCATGGAGGTTTCTTCCAAATCTGAATTTCTGTGTTTCTGAGTCTACTAAACAACTTCAGCTGTAGGGAGTAACACTTTAGGAGTGTTTACATCTCATCCATTACCCAGAGGTTTGGGTATTGGTGGTGGTGGTGGTTGTGGTGGTTGTTGTCGTTGTTGTCCTTCCTTCTCAAAGAAGACCAAAATCACATCACTGTGTTAGAGTCAAGTTACAATGTGTCTGACTGTGACTGATCAGACCAATATGAGCTCGGAATATTCTACCACAGGTCAGGCACAAACAGTCCATGTGAACATTTGGGATGGATTCTCTAAATTTGTTCATCTCGTGTTTCTTTTGAGCTAAGATTGTTAGTAGAAAAGTGCTTTCAAACAGGGAAACAGAGAGCCCCAGACATCAACAAGGTCTATATTTCCTAATGGCTAATAAGATTAATTTCTCAAAAACAGTGAAGACATTTCTGCCATTAATTTGAAAGGAGTAATCTCCTTGGGGAAGCAGAGGCTATCTATTTAATTTTTGGCCTGAGGTAACTATCTGCAGGAGATGGCGTATTAAAAAGGAGATAAAGGTAGAATGACTGAGAGATGAGGGGTATCTCACGTGTGTTCTCACTTGGGGATCCTGCTTCCCTTTCCTCTTCTACATTAATTTAAATCTACTTCTCCCTACAGTTTCATTCAGGAGCTGTTTTGGTTAGCTTTCGTTCTGTGTTCATGACTGCCAGGGAGACAAGCAGTATTTTAGTGTTTGTAGCAAGTGAGAAGCATGCCTTGGGTGAGAATGACTGCCACCGAGACCTACTTTGATAGAAAACAGATGAATGTGTATTCCTTACTCTGCCGCAACCTGGCCTTAAAGGAGGAGGAGGTTATTGAAAAAAGACAGCAGCCAAAAATGAGTTAGGTATCTCATTATGAGATAGACCTTTTTATTCCCCGCCCATGCTGAGGACAGGGGGCGGTAGAATTAATTCAGTAATTGTGAGTCCCTAAATTCAGATTTCAAGCCCCAAAGGAAGCCTGAATCATCCTGATTCCAAGGCTGGCTCTTTATCTGCTATATTACATTGCTTCTCACTACATTAAAGAGTCATGCAACAAAACAAATTGCTTTATGAGATCCAGGGTCCTGTGACCCATGGTCACAATGCCTTTGGCCAGTTAAGGACTAGGTGCAATGTGTGGTGGGGGAGTCTTAGGTCTGCATTTTTCCCTCTCCTAACAATTCATCTGCCCTGTTAAAGTCTCTTAACTAGTAAATTTAAAAAGTCTGGCCTAACATATCCAACATCTAGAGCCTTGTGGGAATCTGTTAAAATTTGAAGAGCAGCTATATTAACAACAATTGCAAATATAAGCTATCAAAAGGATATTATTGATACCTTTTGGTTAATTATGTAAATAGGGAACAAGGATTCATTTATTTATGCAACAAACATTTATGAAGTGCCTGTTGAATACAGAGTACTCTACTGGTGCTAAGGGAGATATAAAGTTGAGTTAAGTGGTGATCCTTGCTTTCAGGAGCCTGTAGTCTAGTATAGGGACAAAATACCAGCACAGATGTCTATAATTCAGAATGTCACATGGTACTTTTTTTTTGTCTGCATCTGTGATTTCATTAATGTAAGGGACTTTTGATTATGAAACTCCCTCTACCAAAGCAGATCAATAACTCCCCTCCAATGTATGGTCTTCCAGAACTGTCTGGGGGCACTACAAGGTTGGGGCTTTCCCAGGGTCACAGAGACAATATGTATGACAGGTAGAACTTAGGATCAGAAGGTCCTAGATTTAGAGCAGGGAGGGACCTCAGAGGCCATCGAGTCTAACTCTCTCATTGTACAGATCAGGAAACTGAGGTCCAGAGGGGTTTGAGATTTGCCCAGGGTCACAGAGAAGTGGCCGAATCCCACTAAGCTATGTTTTAGGGCTCCACACTTAGTGCTGTCTCTGTTGTATCATGTTGCCTCTCACCCAGATTGTCCTGATTCCAAGGCTGGCTCTCCATCCATTATGCCAGGTTGTCTCTTACTGCCTTAGGGAGTTAAAAACAAACTGCTACCTGGTTCTATTGATTCTCCAACACTTTATCAACTTACAGAAAGAGAATAAAGTAAGTAATGATGAGGAGAAGTTTTGGGGAATGGAGGAGAGTCACTGAGGGAATTCATGTCTGCTGCCCTCAATCTTTTCACTGGTTGCCTGCTGAAGGTATGGGAGTGGAGTTAAGAGTGACAGGAAAGAAAGAAAAAGCTTATAATCACTGTGAGAAATGAGATGGGGAATGGGCTGGATAGCTTAAATCACCTGAAAAATTCAGGGAAGATAGGAGATAATGGTAGTGCAATGGCAGGTTTCTGAGGGCAGTATTTTGGGGATGGGTGGCACCCTTCAGAGTTGATTGGATAACTTATGCCAGTCCTCGGTCAGAGTAGAACCAACAGAGTAGTGTATTTGAGTTCACACCCTGAAGTGGGGCTAGGGAGAAGAGGTGGGGGTGTCAGAATCATAAGGACTTTTTTATTTATACTGCCACACCGTGGTCACTTCATTCAGAGTTTGGGGAATAGAGAAAGATGGGAAGGGAGGAAAGGAGAAAAGAGAAGAAAACAGAAAAGAGAAGAGAGACATGGGAGAAGAGGAGAGGAGAACACAAGAGAAGAGAGAAGGAAAGAAGAAGGAGAGGAGAAGATCAGAACAGCAGAAGAAAAGAGGCTAAGGGTAAGGAGAAGAGGGGGGAAGGGAAAAGAGAAGAAAAAGAAGAGTATGGGGAGGAGAGATGAAAAGAGAGAAGGTGAGGACAATGTAAGAGGAGGAGGGTAAGAGGATAGCTAGAGGAGAAACAACCAAAGGAGAGGAGCTCTGTAACCCTTTGTTCTCTGACCCTCAACCATTGCTTGGCTGGGAACCTGACTATTCTGAGGAAGTGAGAGGAATGATCCAGCAAATGTTATTCCCCTCTGAGCAAACTCTCAAGCAGTGACCTGATTTAATGCAAAGGGCTGGTCTGCTAGGTGAGACAAGGACTGGCTTCTAACAATTATCAGTTATCCAATGTCCCAGAAGCCTTGCAGCAGCAGCAGCCTTCTAGCCAGGAACCACTTTAGCAATTTGTAATACTTTCCAATATTGAGTCAGTGGCTTGAAGTCACACTTAGAAACTTTTTCATCACTTTCTGGTCCAAACTGCTATTCAATGAATGCCAATGGTCACTTTTAAACAGATAGTACATTTTTCTGCTCTGAAGGCATATTTCGGGGAAGAATAAAATTATCATCAGATGTCTTTCTGTTCTGTTGCCAGGACATTATAGTTTGTAAAAAATTATGTGGTTTGGGTAATTTTACGCATAAAAGAGTTTGTGATCACTTCAAGAATTAAGAAATATTGGGTACATAAATATTTTTGTTTTTACTTCATAAGTATCAGGTTATATTTGCCGTAGATGTGAGCTATACTCTGTCATTACATTACAAGAGGGAAAAAAAGAAAAAAAATAATTCTTGGTCTCTTGGGGAAAGCAGAAAGACACAGTTACGGGTAGAGGAAAGAATCATACACAACAGAGAAGGCAAAAATAGGTACATAGAGGAAGTTCTACTTTCATGTAGGAGCCCGGAAAGGCTGCCAGAAACCCTGGAAAGAAGAGAAGGGGCACTGGGCCACCATAAAAATGTTCTCTACCGAGAACAGCTTTCATTAGTGTAACCCCAATCATGTTCATTTTTAGTGTACCACTGGGGTAAATTGTGAAATTACATATTTGGCCTGGCTTCACAATGAGATAGAAAAGATTTATTTAAATGGCAGGCTGGCTCTGTTTGTTATGACTGGATGTATAATTAAGCAAAGCCTTGAAATGCCTGAAAAAATTTTCCTATGTTTTTCATTTTCATTATTCCCTACGTGCCTCTAAGCAAATCATGCTATGCTGGACAATCTCAGGAAAATTGACTGGATGACTGACACCCACTCCTTTTCCCCTTCACCCCACTTCCCACTCTCTACCCCCTTCAAAAAAGAAGAAAAGAAGTTAGCGTCTGAAGTTACGTCACAGGATCAGAATGTTTTTAATACAGGAGGGGAGTGGGTAGAATGAACACTTTTTCCAACATTTTTTTAAGCATTAGTAGGGGGATGGAGGAAGGCAAATATTTCTCATATGGGCCTGCAAAGGCTTGTGGATTGCTCTGGGCTGCATCAGATTCATCAAGCTTTCTAATAACTTTCTAAAGCCTTGGACTTATAAGCTGCTGTACTTGGGTTCACTCCAGGATTTCCCAGGTTTGAGCACATCTTCTGTTATTTAATCCAGGTGGTGGGAGAAAAATTTGCATAATTTAGAAGTTATCCTTTTTTGTTTTTGAAGTCCTTTTGATTTGTAGCCAGAAACATAAATCTGAAATTCCAGGGGGTCATCAAGCTGTCATTCAAACAATGGATTTTGTCTTTGTTACTGTGGGAGCATGTTAGTTCCCAACTGTCCCATCCACAACAATTCTGGCACAAGTCATTTTTACTTTGGCCCATTCCCTAAGATTTCCGTTTGTGACAGTTTTGGCCAGTCATTCAAGCATCCCAAGGTACTGCACTCCTAGGAGTAGTGTGCCTACTCATCCCTCATTTGCATCATTACGCTCATAGTCCTGCCCAAAGAGATGCCATTTTATCTGGTGTTCCTACAAGGATAAACTGCTGGTAGCTTGTCCCAATTTAAAATCCCAGACTTTGAGGAGCAGAGGCCCAGAACTCTAATGTACCACTTGATCAAATAGAGCCTTTTTTTTTAAATGAAGGAAAAAGTAATTGCAAGACATTTCAGCATCTTCACTTTCAAAACTGAGTTCTTTGTTGTTGTTGTTTCTTTTATCAGGATAAAAATTGATATCTACAGCAATGCTTCCAAAGCCTAGTCATGAACAACTTTCCTTTGCAAAAGGTTTTTTATTTTTATTTTTTAAATGACAAAGGACCCGGAACTTTATCTATGGTACAGTGTTAAGAATAAAAAAGTAAAATTTAAAGTTTTGTTCTCTCTCCCTCTCTCTCTTCCTCATCCTCCCATCTATTTTTGGACCAATTTATGCCTTAGTGAATAAAAGAAAGTATTTTCTTTAGACTCTTAGTTCTGTGACCCCTTACGACTTGGCTGACCAGTGTAGCACATTGGAGAGAATGCTTCGTTTGGAGTTAAAGGAGCTAGGTTCAGGTTCCACCTATGCCACTTAATTTTCTTCATGACCTTAGTTAAGTCACTTGAATTCTCCAGGATTTAGTTTTCTTATTTGTAAAATAGATGGGGTTGGACTAGATAACTTCTGAAGTTACTTTCATCTCTAAATTTGTGGTCCTAAGAGCTGTGGGGCTTATAGGCAGGTAGTAATAGGAAAATAACATCAGTGATTTTACTCTCTATTGGCTACATGTATATTATTTTTTTGGGGGGGGATGTCTTGTTTTGATTATAGGTGGTGGCTATTGATGTGGACATGGCCTTTTTTGAACCTAAAATGAGAGATATCCTTGAACAAAACTGCACAGGAGATGCAGACTGCAACTTCTTTGACTGTTTTTCAAAGTGTGATCTCAGAATCAACAAATGTGGGGCTCAACGAGTCAATAACAACCTGCAGGTAAGTCGCCAGCAGTCCTGACAGGGATGATGTATTGTCCATTGGCCTGTGCGGTGGTCTGGGAATTGAGAAATCAGTATTTTCCCCGGAGCTTCTGCCTCTTATTTACCATTTCCAGATTATACAAGTTGAAATCACATTGAAGGTCATTCCATTCACCCATCTTGATCTCCATACTAAATAAAAATAGAAACAATGGTAGATACAGGCGATCAATCACCCTTTGTTACCTGTCTCAGAGTGTTGAAGCTCAGCGTGATGTGATGAATAGAATATTGGATAGTGGCCTAGAACTGGCTTCTAATTGTAGCTCACCCACTGACTATCCATCTAGTTGGTGTGAGTAAGTCAGATTACTTTTCTGTGCCTCATTTTCTCCATCTGCTTAATGGTGGACAGATAGTAAAATGAGTGTAGGTTATGTAAATGACAGTAGTCACCTTGGTATGGTTACAATGACCACCATTGCTATTACTAACTCACATTTTTGTAGCATTTTACTTTTTACAAAAAGCTTTCTATTTAGCAGCACTGAGAGAGATAGTGCAATATTATCGTCCTCATTTTGTGGATGAGAAAACTGAAGGTTGTTATACTAATAGGTCAGGGGAACACCACTGATAATTTTTAAAAAGCTATTACCAAAGCATTAGACAATCCCTTACTATTATTGTGGAAGAGATGGAAAGATGTGGGCTTGACAGTGGTGGAGTTAGTTTCAGAACTGATTGAAAGCCTAGAGTAGACATTAGTGAATTGATGTCAACTTGGAAAGCACTCAAGTGAAAGGCCATGGGGATCTGTGCTTGGCTCTGTACTAGTAAACATTTTTATGACTAACAGATAAAAGTATAGGTGCTACCCTTATAAATTGGCAGAAGACACAGATCTGGGAAGCGTAGCTGACACAATGGTGTTGGAATCAGAATCCAAAAAGGTCTTAGCAGGCTGGAACTTTGGGCCAAATCTAATAAGATGAACACTTGGATTAAAAAAAAAAAATCAATTTCACAGATACCATATGGGGGAGAGATGGTCGGATAGCAGTTCATCTGAGAAAGATCTGAGGGTTTTGGTGAACTTTAAGCTCAACATGAGTTGACAGTGTTATATGGTAGCCCACAATGCTAACTAATGTAGTCTTATACCACATTAAGAAGGGACTTGGAAGGTCATGCTATCTCCCTTACCCCAAGGCAGACCATATCTGGAGTAGTCTGTATGATTCTGGGTACCACATTTTAAGAAGGTTATTGCTAAGTTGGAGAGTATCCAGAAGAAGATAACCAGAATGGGCAAAGGGCCTCATGATCGTGCCATATGAGTATCAGTTGAAGGAACCAGAGATGTTTAGATGTTTAAATTACATTGGAGAAGAGAAAATTTGGAGAGAGAGCATGATAGCTGTCCTTGAGAGTATTTGAAAGGCTATCAGAAGAGAAATTATATTTAGTCTGCCTGTCCCCATAGGCCATAATTAGGAGTAATAGGTAGAAGCAGCAAAATGGAAAATTTAACAGTAAAAGCTTATTAAAGTAGGATTGCATGCATTAGGAGGTAGTGTGTTTTTCATTGGAGGGCTTCAAAGAAAGGCTAGATGACCTCATAAAGGAGCTTGGGTGTGCTAGCTAATCTCTTTGGTTTCTTCTTTCTCACAGATTCTGTGATTCTCTGAGATTCAGAATGGTTAAGTGCTTTACCCAGGGCCACAGAGCTAGTGCTATTTTCTTTGAAACTCATCCAGGTATTCTAACTCCGAGTCCAAAGATTCTTCCCCTACCCTGTTTTCTTAGGTGGCAATAGGACAAAGCAGGCCAGGAGATCTATGACCTGAAGTTTAGCTAAACCATAGAATTCTAATGAATATTATAGGTCTTGGCAGGTAAAGAGATAAGGCCATAAAGCCAGTTAATATTGGGAAGAACACGAATAACTGAGATATATTTAAGAAGGTTGTGTTTAGAATTTAGCAAGGAAAAAGAGGACTGTGCCAATACTATGAGGAAGAAGGAACAAAAGGTCAAACAACAAAAGCACTAGCGAGCAAAGGTTGTGACTTCTAATCTCAGAAGAGACACTTTTTGCTTTTTGCCCTGTTTTTTTGTGCTTCTTACATAAGGTGTTTTCTGGAAGCTCTGGGGATTGATTGTGTTGAGAAAGATGTTGGAGGCTTGCAGGTACATCTTACTCATGGATAAAATAGAAAACCTGGAGAACTATTATACAATAGCGGTAACTCTGTGATGACAAAATAACTTTAAAAAACTTAAGAATTCTGATCAGTGCAACTACCAACCATAATTCCAGGGGACTGATGATGCTACATACCGCTCATCTCCTGAGAAAGGTCATGGCCCCAGATGCAGAATGAGCCAGACATTTTTGGATATGGCCAATGTACAAATTTATTTTGCTTAACTATGCGTATTTGTTATAAGGATTTTATTTCTCTTTTTTTTTTTGTGATGAAGGGAGGGGTGAGGGAGAGAGTGGGGAGGAAGAGAGAGAGAATAATGTTTGTTAATTGAAAAAGGAAGAAGAAAGGTAAGGTTTAATTCTTAATGCTAGAGCAAATGGCATTGCTATTATCCACTCCTTTCATCTCTTCTTTACTCCAAACCTTCCATCCATCCCTTAGAAGCTAACATCACCCATACTCAGACCTGGTGATAGAAGTGGTGTAGGATGGAGGATCAGCTTGACACTGAAGGATCCTCTGTCTGGAGCTATCCTAGAGCTCTCTTGGTAGAATGTAAGACCTTTGAAGGCAGAGATCATTATGTTTTAAAAATCTTTGCATCTCCATTGTCTAGCAAATAGTAGGCACTTAACAAATATTTGCTGAGCCTGAACTGAATCTGACCACTTTGTGGCTCTGAACTAGAAAAGATTCCTGAGCCTACCCTAGAATGTGCAGCTTCTGGGTTGGCCCCAGGAACCCAGAAAGTGGCTTTCCACTTAAGGGGAACCTTAAGTGGCTAACTCTGGATCTCCTGAAGATACTATGAACTGGCCTCATTGGTCTAGAGCCAAATGGGGCTGGAACAGAGTTTGGGGACTAAAATGATGCTTTCCTGGGCATTTGTCAACTTGTAATTTTATTCTGAAAAAAATGACACGACAAAAGTGAAAGTTCTTTGTGTTCTATGGAGTAAAGATGTCCTACAAATCTAAGGCATGACTTTCACATAATGCAATACCCCTTGTAAAATGCTTGGCAAACCTTGAAAGAGCAGTGATCTATGAATAGAAGGAAAGCCTGGTCATTTATTAGGTTTTATAATTCCTTGTCTAGTTTTCCCAAAAAGGGAAGAATTAAGAAAAATATAATCCAACATGGAGCCAGACACATACAAATATAAGCATTTGATTACTTATGGAAAACTTCAGAAAGGATTCATTATTTAATAAACATATTTGGAAAAGCTGGCTAATGATATGGTAGGAAAAAATTTAAATCTACATCTCATAATTAATTCCATCTGTGTCATAGTTAAACTTTCATTAAATCAATGACGAAAAGATGGAAGAAAGTAGAACAATATAGTTATCTCATTTGTGGAGAAAAGATGACTTTTTATCTGTTAAAGAAATAGAAGAAATTATCTAAGGACAAGAGAAATGTGTTTGCATAAAAATAAAAGAAAAACTTATTGCAGCAAAAAACAACAACCAAAAGAAAACAAAAAAAACCCCCAGTTTTGGAAGATATTTACACAGATATAACAGATAAAAGCTTGACATCTAATATTCATAAGAATATTTTTAAAATATTCAAAGGCATTGTCAAGTCCCGTGTAGATAAATGGTCGAAAAATGGATAGTTTGTAAAAATGGAAGCATATATTTTAAATGATATGGTACTTTGCAAATTGTAGGCATTTAATAAATGTGTAATTGAATTGGATCTATTCAAAAAAAGTTCAACCTTATTAATAATGGAAGAAATTAAAACAAATTTCAAATTTTCAAAAATAATAAAAAAATCACTGAAATTTAATGCTGGTGAGATTGTAGGGAAATAGTTACAAATTCAGTATTCTATGCTGTCACTGAAGACTCTGACCACTGTGTGGTAGTGTCATCAATTACATTTCTGGCTCTTCCAGCCACCTTTCCCTAGACCAGTGCTCCTGTAAATGCCTTTCCTATCTGGCACTACCTTCTTTTGTGGACTTTCTAAGCTATATGGACAAAAGCTATGCCTATGCAGTGAGGACTTCTTTGTTCCTTTCTCTCCTTTTTGAAATGTCAATTTCCATTTACTCATCCATAGGGAGGGGGGATCTGAATTTCCTACTTCATACATGTGGAACTGTCTCTGAGGAATAGCTTATTCTATTGTATGTAGAGTTCTTTTAGTTCCAAACAAGAAGACCTTCATTAAAATCTCAAGATTCTTATAGATATATACCTTAGAAAGGTGCCACAAAAATCAGATATTCTCTTCAGTGCATAAAGTTAACTCTTTGTCCTCTTTTTCCTTAGGTGATCTGTGACAAAATATTCCGACACTGGTTTCCTTCCAATTTCAGAAGCTCTGCCATCACTTTACAACTCCAGGAGCAGTTACAGAAGGCTGTGCATGAATGTGCAGATCCTGGAATCCCAGAAACGCCCCATCACCAGAGAATGTCTCCCAACTCTTTCTCTGAACTATACCGATTGCTTCAAGCTACTCAGAGAGAACTTCAGAAATCGGAGGATTAGCTTTTTCCAATGACTGTACCGTTTCCACTACATTTGTTTGTTACAAGTAATATATTGGTAATTTCTTGTTTTTCGTTTTCGTTTTTGTTTTTTTGCTATGCAAATGAGATATCCATGAAGATGCTATGGATATTGTCATGGCTCTTTGAAGTGTGAAATTGCCTTATGTTATTTCAGTCCCAGCTCTGGCCTTTTTGATTTGTACTTCCCTCCATTCTGTCTCTTGCCTGGTTTGATTTACCTAAGCTGTTTGAAGGACAGGGTGGATACATATAAACACTGGCTCTGGGGTCAGAAAGGAAGTGTGGAAGAGTGGGCACAAAGATAATTTTGGTTGGGGGGGGCAATCAGTTGGTAAACAGCCAAAATCTGTCCCTGAAAAGAACGGTAGACACCCTGTGGTTTCCTCTGATATCATACAAGGAAGAGTTTTGACTCTGTGCTGTCATTTATGGTAAAAAGCGACAGCACTAAAAAAGGTGTTGGATGTATTTGGGGTTTGCCCAACCTGCTCAGTGCTCATTGCTCAGTGATCAACCAAGACACCAAAGGAGAATCGATTTGTGCTGGAGTGAAAAAGTTTTACCCAAATTTTTTTGGCAGAGGGGAATGTGGTACCTTCAAGGAACAGAGATTGTGTTGGAGAAGAAATAATCTGTCATGGCATTCTATGATGTCTTTCATTTTGTGAATGAGTCTTCCATGAATGAATGAATGAGCGAAAAGGCATTTATTAAGTGCTTCTTGTCTCTGCTAATCTTGGATTTCTACTCCCTGGTAACCATTTTTTGTTCTGTCTTCCCAGTTCAGAGATCATAATTTTTGGAAGAAAAAACAAAAGCAAAAGGAATTGAATAATTTGGCCATCGCTCTGTGCTATGGGCCATTATCATCATCTCATTCAAGCCCTGTGCTTTCCTTGATCTTCTTCTTGCTTCCAATACATTTTTTTTGGTAATTCTTATTGTTATCATTAGCATTCATCTCTAGTTTTGGCTCACTCGGGGTTTTATCATTCCTGACACTCTCCCTTTGGAACTGTATTACTCTTTATATCCATCCAAGGGCAGTTACTTGCCTTTGCTTCTATCTTCATCCATCTATCCAATAACATTCAAGAGCCATTCAACAAACACTTTAGCGTTCACTATGTGTCAGACATTGTGCCAGGTGCTGGGGATATTCAAAACATGAAATAGCTCCTGACCTTAAGGAGTGTACCTTTCAAAAATCTGAATTATTTGATGAGTTCTTTATGCCTTGCCTCTTCTATGCCTAATCAAATCCATTCTTGTGTCTTTAGAATTTCTCTCATGAGAACTTCCTCTTGGGTAGATTTCTCCTGTAAAATATGAGGTCATTGGATCCTAATATTTTCTCTGAACTTTATAAAATCTGCTATTTCCAAGCCCAGGGCACAGGCTTTTCTCTCCTTTTTTAAACATTTTATAACAGAATATACACTTGCTCCTGCATTTCCTATTGTTTCTGTTTCTATAACCAGTATCTCCTTGTGGATCAGAATTGGGTTTAAAATAGCCTTTCCTCCTGTTTCTTCCTCAGCCTTTCGAAGGATGAAATTATCATTAAAGTAAATCACGAACATATCAGCTGCTTTGCTTTTGGCATAAGAGACGGTGTTTCATAGTGGATAGAGAACTGGCCTCAAAGTCAAGAAAACCTGGGTTCATAGGTTACCATTGACACATACTGGTGTGTCACACTGGGAAGTTCACTTCTTTCACTGAGCCAAACAAATTTCTAAGACTATAAATTTCAGAAAAGGGGCCAGCTTGCATGGGCAGAGGCAGTTACTTTACCTAGGACTTACCTATACCAATAAAAATCACAAATCTAGTACCTAGCCTATCAGTTTTGGGCGGAGAGAGTTCCAGCAGAAGTCTAGAGAATTGAAATCTTTCATCATAATAATACTATGCTTTGATGCCAACTCCTCATCTAATTCTCCCTTCTATCCTAATTGTCTATAGTAGATTCTCATGACAGTATGTCTTCTGCTTCTTTTTGCATTACTCAGATGACTTATATAATTTTTTTTCCCTGTGGTTCCCAGATTTATTCACTTGTATATGTCTTTTTAATGTGTAACATGATACCAGCGTTCTTTTTATCTATATTGCTCCTGTTTTTTAATACTGCTCTTTTGAGTAAGATACACCCTTCTATTTTCCAGTCATAAATCCTATCCTCTCATCTCAGGGATAATTATGAAGTCAAATATGGCTCTTTGTATTAAAATCTTTGTTCACACTATTTATTACCCATACATTGTTCATTTGTACATAAATACCTGAGGCCACGGGTTTTATTGCTAGCTCTCTTCTTGGACATTGTTTCTTACAAATTACTGATTCTATCCTATGTTATTCCTCTACGTTCTATGTGCTACTTTATGTGGTAGGAGGCTTGGATGAACAATTTAGGTTTTTTTCTTCTCTTTCCAGTCCAAATACTCTGTGTGTGTGTGTGTGTGCGTGTGTGTGTGTGTGTGTGTGTGTGTGTGTACATTTTAACCCTTAAGCCCTTGTTAGTTATACTCTATCCCTGGCCAAGAGACTATCATTCTTAAATTTTAAGTGGTCATCCTGAAATCCAAATTTTATCCTCAAATAATATCTTTTTAGCTAAGATATTCGTTTACAAAAATCCACCATTGTCCTTTGAATTTTTTACCTTCAAGCAGTAGTAATGTATGCCAGAAGTCTTCGGGGTGGTTTGTTTTTCTCTTTTTAAACCCATGACTTTGTAATACTTTTTAGGTTCCTTCTGGCTGTATCATTTGACTCTACATCAATCACCAGAAATTGGTAGTAATCATTCATAATTTGGACAGCTTTTATCCATTACATTCTGGCCACATGCCTGTGGAAGACAATAGACCTGTCTGTTATTTATATTAGGTTGACAAATAGCTATTTCAGAACTTCTCAGGAGGGAGTTACTAACCACCGCTACTTGTCTCTTTTTTTTCTGAGCTGGATTATGATACTTGTTACAAAGCTATATCATCATTTATTGGAGATGGAGGAGAGGGAGGGAGGGAGAGAGAGAGAGAGAGAAAGAGCGAGCTGTTTTTCCAGAAATGGTCCAGTTGCCTGCTAAAGGAACACCCTCATTTCTATTGCTTAATTCCAAATGGTCAACAGCCTTTGTTGTTTCCTTCATCGCCTATGGCATTTTTCCACCTGAGCATTCCCTTTTGTATCTTCATATTCTTTCTCTTCTTTATTTCCTCCTTGAAATACTTCTTCCTTTTTTTTTTTTTGGAGTGGGGAAGGCAATTGGGGTTAAGTGATTTGCCCAAGGTCACACCACTAGTATGTCAAGTGTCTGAGAGTGGATTTGAAGTCAGGTTCTCCTGACTCCAGGGCTGTGCTCTACTCACTGCACCACCTAGCTGCCCCTTCTTCCTTTGTTTTAAGGAGTACTTCATTTGCCTGGCTAATCTGGAGAGGAGAAATCTGTTCCACCAGCCCTTTAATTTTCTCCTAACGGACAGAAACTAATATGTACTTTCAACATACACATGCTACTGGGTACTGGCAGAAACAGAAACATAGCACATTCTCCGCAAGTCACTACAGAATTCTCTCCGTATGTATTTGAAAGCAAGATCCACAGCCCTTTCGTTTCTTCTTGGTTCCTCCTTTGGTTAATCCTTGTCTCCATTTGCTGGGGTAAATTGCTATCTGAGAGGACTGTTTATTGCTCTCAGGGCTTAGGGGATGGGAACTCCTAAACAAGTCTGAATTTTTTTCAGATAGGATTCTAGGCTTTTTTTTGGAAGGGGGGTAATTGGACAATTCAGTCTTCTCAGCACTCTTTAATTGGTAGTTATCATATCCTACCATGCCCTAATGCAAACAAAAGCCAAATGTCTAATTGGATCAGTTTATCTTGTTCCACCTTCATTCTAATTTCTGGATATCCCCTTGTATAGTTTCTCTGTCCCTATGTATGCTTGTCAGGGTGAGGAGAGGAGCAATAAAACTAAACATATTTAGTATCCAGCAAACACAAGATGCCACACACAAGCAAATAAAAACCCTTAGAGTCCATTTTCTAAGAATCTAGTTTTCTAATTAGAGCTGTCTACATCTTTCCACCTTGCTACTGATCTGCAGATATCCCCCTGAGTAAGTGCTATTTTCCAGGGCCACAGGATTTTTCTTAAATTAGTAAGGAGAGATAATCTCTTTTGTTTATGTTATTTGCTATTATTTTGTGGCAAATGCATTTCTAAACAAATAATTTTTGTGGTAAACACATGCACATTACTAAAAGGAAAACTAGAGACAAAATGTTATGTATGGGACATAAAAGGATATTTTTAACACTTGATTAAGGCCTTAGGAGGGCTTGAAATTGGAGTTGCTGCACGTTTTCAAGGCATATAGTGACAAAGATGACTTTCCAGATCTCCCTTTTTATGGGGAAGAGCTCCCATCTCTGCCTTATGTCAGTGGTGCTTCACCAGTTTCCCTGACTTCTCTGGGATTCTAGAGCAGTTATTGGTGGGAAAGCAAGATGTTATCTCTATTCCTAGAGCTATGCTTTGGGATATTTTAGCATTATCATTGGCTAATGAAGAAAGAAATATCCGAATTAATAAGATTATAGATTAATTTGAGTCAAATCCAGTTGAGTTGAAAGAAATAAGTAGACAGTATGTGATGAAAATGCATGGCTATTTCTAGTTCAAGTATTTCTAGTTTTAACAGGAGAGAGCTTGACTCCCTCCATGTCTCACTTTGTAAATTTTTTGGAAGTATTCTCATAGAGATAGGGGCTTACTCTCATGGCATTGGCTGGACTCTGTGAAACATTAATCTGTAAATTTCCCAGGGCCCAGAGGGTCATTGCTCTGCACAGGTGGTCATTAGCTCACAAGGGACCCCATGGCAAAACAAAGAACAAAGGTGCCATTAATTTTGTTCATGACCTGAATTTCAAATTCAACATCAACCTATCCTGAACCAATCTCTAGATTCTAAAGAAGGGGCTCTCAACTTTTCTTGGGTTATGGGACCATAGCAGTCTGCTGAAGCCTATAAATCCCTTCTTGGAATAATGTTTATGAATGCACCAAGTAAAAAACACAGGATTATGCTGAAAGATAATTATCAATTAAGAACCTCTGCTCTAAAGCATGTTATAGGTACAGAAAACAGGTTAGCATTCACTCAGGGCCCTTTGTCCAATACCTTATATGTATGTGTGTGTGTATATATGTATATGATATATATGTATACTTTTATAAGTTTCTTACTTTTGTGAGATGAACCAACAGGTAACTACAAACTTGTATTTTCCTATATGTTTTCTAGCTAGCAATGTCACTTCAATATTTTTACAAAGGAAATCTAGCACTAACAATTTAAAAAATCCTAAATATCAAACATATCCTCATATTCATTATAGGAGAGGTCATTACAGTTTCAAACCAGATGTGAAATCAATTAAAATAGTCATAATTTAGCTGACCCCACCACATTCCCTCCATTCCTCTGTCTGTCGTCTTCTCTGATTAATCCTCATACCATTGTACTGAATCTTCTCACCAGTCTGATCAGTCTGCTCTGGAAATGTTTCAGCTTGTCAATGTACTTCCGTAAAATGCCGTGCACAGAACTGGACACAATACTTCAGACATGTTCCAACCAGGGGAATGGGAAAACATTTGACTGAAGATGAAAGAGGTCCCGGTTCAAAACCAGATGCTTCTCTTAAATCCAGAAGTGGAAGCATGGCATGATGGAGGGAGCACTAGATTTGGAGAGTGTTTGGGCTCAGATCCTAATTCTGCTGAGCGCCCTTTGTGGGTTGGTCATTCACTTCTCTGGCCTCAGTTTCCTTAACCTCCAAAATGAAGGAACTGAACAAGAGGATCTCTTAGATATTTTCTACCCATAAATCGATGATCCTGTGACTTTCAGCTCCCTTGTTCTGGATGTGGTATTTCATTAAAGCAGCTCAAGATCACAAGAGCTCTTTTGGTTGCCACATCACACTGCTGGTTCATATTGAGTCTACAATCCAATAAAATCCCTGCATGGTCTCCTCAGGAACTATAAAGGCCACATCACAATTGTGTACTTGCATTTTTAATCACAAGTGCTACATAATTCACTGAAATAGATCCATGATCTCATCAGTTTGATATTCTTTCTAACAATGAAGATCACAGCTCATCCAAGCCCTTACAACCCGGTGATTCTTGAACATTTTCTCTCATACATTAGTTTTTAGTTCCTTGAGGGCAGGGATTTTGTTTTTATTTATATGTTTATCTCCAGCATTTAGCACAGTGCCTGGGACATAGAAGGTGCTCAATAAATGTTTATTGACTCACTGACTGACATTTGCCACATATGGTTTACCCTAGATGCCAGAGGCCTTCCTTATCTTCTCTTGACATTGAGAAGATACCAATGGAACACTCAAGCCATCCATCTCCCATCCTCTGATCCTGCTACATAACCAACCCGTCTTCTTTTTCTATTTTACATTTCTTTTTTTTTTAAATAGCCCCATTTTATTTTTATTTTTTTACTTTGGTCTGGTTTTTTTTGTTTTTGTTTTTTAAATTTAATTTATTTAATATATTTAGTTTTCATCATTGATTTTCACAATTACAAATTTTTGAATTACAAATTTTCTCCCCATTTCTACCCTCCCACTCTCTCCAAGATGGTGTATATTCTGGTTGCCCTGTTCCCCAGTCAGGCCTCCCTTCTGTGGTCCCACTCCCCTCCCATCCCCCTTTTCCTTCTTCTCTTGTAGGGCAAGATAAATTTCTACGCCCCATTGCCTGTGTATCTTATTTCCTAGTTGCATGCAAAACCTTTTTTTTTGTTTGTTTTTGAACGTCTGTTTTTAAAAGTTTGAGTTCTAAATTCTCTCCCCTCTTCCCTCCCCAACCACCCTCCCTAAGACGGTAAGCAATTCACCATAGGCCACATGCTTATCATTATGTAAAACCCTTCCACAATATTCATGTTGTGAAAGACTAACTATGTTTTGCTCCTTCCTAACCTATCCCCCTTTATTGAATTTTCTCCCTTGACCCTGACCCTTTGCGAAAGTGTTTGTTTTTGATTACCTCCTCCCCCTGTCTGCCCTCCCTTCTATCGTCCCCCCTTTTTTTTTATCTTCTTCTTCCTCCTTTCCTGTGGGGTAAGATACCCAACTGAGTGTATATGGTATTCTCTCCTCAGGTCAATTCTGATGAGAGCAAGGTTTACTCATTCCTCCTCACCTGCCCCCTCTTCCTTTCCTACAGAACTGATTTTCCTTGCCACTTTTATGCGAGATAATTTACCTCATTCTATCTCTCCCTTTCTCCTTCTCTCAATATATTCCTCTCTCATCCCTTAATTTGATTTTATATTTTTAGATATTATCCCTTCATATTCAACTCACCCTGTGCCCTCTGTCTATATCTATCTATCTATATATGTAGGTATATATATATACCTACATATATACATACATAGACACACACATATGTATATATATGCATACACATATATGTATGCACATTCCTTTCAGCTACTACGATATTGAGGTCTCATGAATCATACACATCATCTTTCCATGTAGGAATGTAAACAAAACAGTTCAACTCTAGTCAGTCCCTTATGATTTCTCTTTCTTGTTTACCTTTTCATGCTTCTCTTGATTCTTGTGTTCGAAAGTCAGATTTTCTATTCAGCTCTGGTCTTTTCACTGAGAAAACTTGAAAGTCCTCTATTGTATTGAAAATCCACATTTTGCCTTGGAGCATGACACTCAGTTTTTCTGGGTAG
>CM053622.1:180724336-180774373 GCA_028646595.1 Phalanger gymnotis
AGTTTTTTGTCAGGGTATGACTGCTTGTAGAGTAAAGAGTACTTTGTTCCAAGCTTGAGGGGATGCGCTGTTGATTTCAAAGCTATTTCTACACAGCCAGCTCTGCCATAAGGTTCCCCAAGAACCACCAGCCTGGACCTGACTCAGATCTTCAGCAGGCTCTGCACTTCTGCTCCAATCTGCCACTTAATTCCTCCCACCAGGTGGGCCTGGGGCCGGAAGCAACTGTAGCTGTAGTTCTGTAGCTGCACCTCCCCCATTACCCCAGGGGTGGTGGCTGAACCACGAGCTCTTTTCCCCTGTCCCCCACAGCTTTTCCCTTCTCTGTTGTCTTTGGTGTTTGTGGGTTGAGAAGTCTGGTAACTGCCACAGCTCACTGATTCAGGGTGCTAGGGCCTGTTCTGCCTGGCTCCCTGTCTGGTTGGTCCTGCCACCACCCACGCTGGGCTCTACTCCATTCTGCAACCAGCTCCGTGTGCAATAGACCTCATCCAGCAACCATCCAGGCTGTCCTGGGCTGGATCCCTGCTTCTCTCTGCTATTTTGTGGGTTCTGCAGTTCTAGAACTTGTTCAGAGACATTTTTTATCAGTTTTTGGAGGGACCTGGCAGGGAGCTCACGCAAGTCCCTACTTTCCAGCTGCTATCTTGGCTCCACCCCTCTATCTTACATTTCACTGATGATATAATTTACTTGACGTTCTTTGAAGTTCCTCATTTGTTATATGTTGTAGCCTGCTCACATCCACTGTACATCTCTCCATTGTCCTCTATGTTCATTGTCAATTTTTTAGAGATGGTTGCATTTCATGTCTTAGAGTTATATCACAACACTTAAAGAATATTGGCATTAAAAAGATGGATCTTTGTTTCTGGGAGAAGTTTGAGATCATTAAAAGAGCTTCACAACTTCCTAAAGGCAACCCAGAATTCTCTTTACATTCTCTTTAATTTGGTGCCCAACTAGTTGTCCATTTGTTCTGTCTCCTATATAGATATATGTGTATGACATACCCATACACATATATACAACTAGGTACACGTAGGTGTCCATACATATACACAAACTGACATATATTTATATATATAGAGAGAAAGAGACATACCGACATACATACATGCACACACACACACTGATAGTTAAGTTCTATGGGTTATTCATCTAAGAGCTTGTCATGATCTAGGCAATCATCTATTAAGTTTTTTCTGTGTGAACAGTCAGTTAAACCTGCTTTGAATAAATAAAAATAGGGGCAACTAGGTGGTGCAGTGAGTAGAGCTCTGACTCTGGAGTCCAGAGGACCTGAGTTCAAATCTGGCCTCAGACACTTGACACACTTACTAGCTGTGTGACCTTGGGCAAGTCACTTAACCCCAA
Organism: Phalanger gymnotis; assembly: GCA_028646595.1. NCBI lineage: Eukaryota > Metazoa > Chordata > Mammalia > Diprotodontia > Phalangeridae > Phalanger > Phalanger gymnotis. The sequence continues at coordinate 180,725,714 of CM053622.1, forward strand.
TTGCTGTGCCTTCCCCCCTGCAAAAAAAAAAAAAAGAATAAGTAAAAATCTCTTCCAGGACATCATAGATTATTTTAGGGCTTAATATCTTCTGAACACAGGTACATTTAGACAGCTTCACCATGCAAAGAGAAGGCCTTTTCAACTTGGACTCTGTGCTGGATCTCCTCCAAAAGGGGTGAACATCTTTTTGAACAGTATCTCCATGTTTTATGTCTCACGTGATGTCTATGATCAGAGTGTCATTGAATACACATATTTGTCATATATTTCAGGGGACACTGAGTGGTTTTAATGTATTGATGGGAGACACATTATTGGGAGAAAGTCTTTAAGGTGAGGGTTTGAATCGAAAGCTTTTTTATAATCAACAAGCAATAGTAGGATCATATTTTCCACATCTTCCAGCCAATTGCATGATGGTAAAGATGAAGTCCAGTGTACAATATCCCTGATGAAAGACTGCATTTTCCCTATTAATACCTCAAAAAGAATGCCTTTGATGTGTGTGGAGATGATTCTGATAAAACTTTTATACTTGGGAAAGTAGGTCAGCCTTTGTCAATATTCTCCCACTTACCATTTTTAAGGGTATTAATACAATCTGAAATTTTTTCCCACACCTTTGGTATCTTCCTCTCCCTCAAAGTTTTTGCAAATCAGTTATTCAGTTTTGCAAATCACCTTCTGCACATATTTCCTCTACATATATGTAATCCACCAGCTTTTCCTATCTTTTTTTAGTGGTATTTCTGTCTTCTCTACAAGCCTGAAACTGGGCTGAGTTCAAGTGGGATGGCTTTAACTGTCTTTGATTGTAAAAAAAAAAATTGGTATAAAAATATATTGTTCACTTCAGTCAGTCAGTCAGTCAACAAGTATTTATTAAGTGCCGCCTATGTGCCAGGCACTGTGCTAAGCGCTGGGGATACAAAGAAAGGAAAAAGGACTTTTCTCGATTTCAAGGAGCTCATAATCTAACGGGAGAGATAACAATGAAAACAACTACATATAAGCAGGATATGTACAGGATAAATTGAAGATAACCAACGATCTGGGAAGGAAGTCAAGAAATCTAGGAAGTGGAGTTGAGAAAGGGTAGAGTTCCAAGCATGGAGGGTAGCAACTGAAAATGCTTAGAGCCTGGAAATGGAGTGTCTTGTGCAAGGAGGTTGGGTGTCATTAGATCATGGAGTATGTGGGGAGAGAGAGGTGCAAAAAGACTGGAAAGGTAGGAGGGAGGTAGGTTATGAAAGACTTTGAATATGAAATGGAGGAATTTATATTTGATGCTGGAAATTATAGGGAACCACTGGAGATTTCTGAAAGAGGGGATGATACTATGGTAAGACTTGAACTTTTGGAAGATTAATTTGATAAAAAAGGATGGACTGGAGTGCAGAAAGATGAAGCAGGGAGACCAATCAAAAGGCTATTGTAATAATTCAGCCATGGGGTGAAAAGCACCTGAACCAGATAGTAGCAGTGTCACAGGAGAGAAAAGGGGCATATAAGCAAAATGTTATGAAGGTAAAATCAATAGGACTTGGCAACAGATTGGATATGGGGTGAGAGAAAGAGAGGAGTTGAAGATGACATTTCGGTTGTAGGTTTAGGGGATTGGAAGGGTGATGGTGCCCTTAATAGCAAAAGGAAAATTTGGAAGGGAGGGAGGGGAGTTGGGGGGGAACATAATGAGTTTTGGACAAGCTGACCTTAAGAAATCTACAAAACATCCACTTCAAGATGTCCAACAGGCAACTGGAGATGAAAGACTAGAGTTCGGGAGAGAGGTTAGGGCTGGACAAAATAACTCTGACAATCGTCTGCATAGAGACAATAACTGAATCCATGGGGGCTAAAAAGATCACCAAGCTAAATAGTATAGAAAGTGAAGAGAAGAAGTTCCAAGAAAGAGCTCTGGGAGACCCCATCATTAGTGGGCCTGACATAGATAAAAATCTATCAAAGGAGACAGAGAGGGAACATTCAGAGAAGTACGGGGAGAATCGGGAGAGAGAAGTGTCTTGAAAACCTAAAGAGAAGAGGGTGATTAAGTATCAGAGATTGCAGAAATGTAAAGAAGATGAAGAGCAAGAAAAGGCCAGTAGCCTTCAACTACAGGTTGAACTAATTTGGAAATTAGAGATCATTGGTAACTTTAGTGAGGGCAATGATAAAATTGAAAGTCAGAATCTAGAACATTAAGTAAAGAATAAGAGGAAAGAAAATGGAGATACCAAAAAAAGAAAATGGAGATACCTTTTGTAGACAGCCTTCTCAAAGAGTTTAGTCACAAAAGGGAGGGAATATATGGGACAACAGATATCAGGGATGGACAGATCAAATGTAAGCAGGGAAGCAGCCAATGGACAGGGAAAAATTGAAGATAAGTGAGAGGGCAGGAATGATACTAGGAGCAATCTGCTGGAGAACACAGAATGGAATGAGATCACTTGTGCTTGTAGAGATATTTGCCTTTGGAGGTAGAAAGGCCACCTCTTTTCCTGAGACAGGGTTTAAGGAGATTGTGGGGACAGGCAACTGAATGGTGGTGCGGGGAGGAAGGGAAAAGAGGGAACTCTTAGTGAATGACTTCAATTTTTAGTCAGCATGGTTTCATGATTTTCTCCAGCTTCATTCAGTAGCATGTAAGTAGGAGTGAAGGGAGTGAATGGTGGGGGTAATCCAAGGCTGAGGTTTTGTAAGGCAAGATTGATGATAGGGTAAGGCTTAAAGGACTAAAGAGAATAGAATAGTGTAGAGTTGATCTGGTTCACCAAAGGGTCAAGATGGGGAAGGAAGGAGAGTGTAGCTGGAATAGGTGGTGATGACCTGTAAAAGGACTAAGGGGTGGAAGGATTGGATGTCACACTGCGGATGAAGAATAGGTTTGGTGTGGCAAGGCAAAGGTAGTTGGGGAATGACAATAGATCTTGATCAGTTAAGGGAATTTCAGAGTTTATAAAAATGGAAGTGGTACATATAGGGATTATTGCAAAATCAAGGGTATGACTATCTCTGTATATAGCTATGTGAAATGAATAAGTTGAGGAACTAGGAGGTGAAGGTATTGGTCAGAGTAGCTATGTGTGTGTGTATGTATATATATACATATATACATGTATGTGTGCATATACATTATATGTATGTATGTATGTATGTATGTATGTATGTATGTATGTATGTGTATTGAAGTTGCCAGGTATGAGGGTAGAAATTGAGAAGCAAGGAAAGATGGTGCCAGGCACCGAACTCATTATGGGAAAAAAAGGAGTGTCCTACAAGTCGGTAGAAAACAGCCATGGGAATTTTGATTGAGTGATAGATATAGATTAAGTGAACCCTAAAAGAGGAGAGATTACTGAGTGATTGTGATAGAAAGAGAACTTGGAGGAGTTAGAAGTATTCCAATTCCCCCATCTCAACCTATGTGTGCCAGAACAAGCGAAAGTACAACTAGGGTCACAAAGAGTGGCCAGGGAAGCTGTTTCACCGTGGGGAGCCAGGCCTCCGTGAGAGCCAGAAGACAGAAGGAGTGAGAAAGGAAAATATTTAAGATGAAAGTAAGTTTGTTGCCTATAGAGTAGAGATTCCACTCTCCTCCCTTCCTCATCTTGACCTCTTGGTGAACCAGGTCAACTCTACACCATTCTCTTCTCTCTAGTCCTTTACTCCTTACTCTATCAATTTTACCTTGCAAAACCTCAGCTTTGGATTACCCCCACCACCCACTCTCTTTACTCTTCATGCTGCTGAATGAAGGGGAAAATATCTTAAAGCGGGAGGGGTAGGTAGATCTGGAGTGGGAAATTGAGGTGGGGTCAGTTTGAGTGGGATGGAATAAGAGAGCAGCCAGCGTAGGCGGTTGCGGGGGGGGGGGGGGGGGGGGGGGGGGGGGGGGGGGGGGGGGGGGGGGGGGGGGGGGGGGGGGGGGGGGGGGGGGGGGGCGGGTAGAGTTGCCGGTGGGGAGACAATGAACTGGGTTAGAATAATGATAGCTTGGGATTCAGAATCACTGCAATGGGGAGGGTTTGAGCAAGTGGGAGTTTGTTAGTCAGTGAGGAATGCATTTGGGTATGTAATCAACATTACTAGGGGATGGAGCCCTCTCAGAGTCCTAGGCAGCTTAGATGAGAGGATGAACAGGAGGAGGTGATTGAAGGGAGATTTGTTCAATTCCAGGCTTCCTTTGCTTAAGACTTTTATAATTTTCTCCGGTTTGTTGTCCCTCTGTTTTCATTCTTAAATGTCCTTGTGAAGATTTTGCTTAGTTGGATCAATCACCAAACTCTCTTTAAATGGTTTAATTCAGATTATCTCCATCATCTCTTTCTACTTTGTGTGGTAATACTGCTTATAATCTTCCATTCTCTTTCTCTGAAAGATTTTACAAATTATTGGATGGACAAAATCAGTGTTGCCTTTGGCTTCCATCTCTCTATACTTTGCAAGTAAGTAAAATGGTTTCTGGCTAATGTGTTTTTAAGACTCTTTGGGTCTTTTTGATGTGGCAGTTGATTTACATCCATACATTTATATAAAATTATTTTAATTGGTGTTAATGTTATTTATAGCATCAGTTTCCATTTTTCATTGTAAATAGATTGTTTTAATAGGTTAGATTTAATTGTTTCAATTTGTATGTTACATTTTTTTTCTCATTTATTCTGAGAATAAATGGTCAGTTTCTTCTGGTCAATCTCTCCCTCCCCTGCCCCCCCCCCCCCCCCCCCACTAGGACTCTTGGATTAGGTTTCCAGAGGAACAGCTATGTCTTTGTGTTCAAGGCTATCTTGTGAGCATACATTCCCCAAATTACAGCTCATGAACCTCCACTAGTGCACTTACCTTTAAAAATCAGCTACTAAACATAACTAACATAAGCCAAAGGTATTTACTAAGATAGTATAGTAAGAATAGTGGCTACAAAATATTTCCCCATAAGCCTAGGATACTCTCTCAGAAATAGTAATAAATAACATTTCCACAGGCCTTTAAGGTTTGCAAAACACTTTATATATGGTATTTCATTGAAACTCACAACAACCCTGCGAAGTAGGTGTTATTATTATCCCTCATTTTAAATGAGGAAATTGAGGCTGAGAGAGATTAAGTGACTTGCCCAGGGTCATATAACTAATAAATGAGGCAGGATTGAATCAGATTTTCCTTCCATGAGGACAGCACTCCACACCTAGCTGCTATACAGAATTAGTGAAAAAGAATGGGAACATTGGTGGCTAGGCAATACATGGGGAACACATGGCCAAGACATCTCGTGCTTCTGGTACTATACAAATCCTATGTCCTTTCTCTTCTGGTGTCCTCGTTCTGTACCCCACTGGCTGTAGCATATTTGTTGGCCAAGTCACTTGGCCAGGCTCCCAGATCTTGCTTCTTTTGGCTACTAGGGCTAATTCTCTCTTAAATCCACAGATGACTTTTTTCTTTGCTGCCAGGGATCACTCTCTTCAGAGCTGTCTCTGTTCCTCTCAAGAGCTAGTTTCTTCCTCTATAGCATAGTGCTTGGAACATATTAAGCGCTTTATAAATGCTTTATCAATCAGTTGAATGATATATAGGCAATTATCTTTTAAAATGCTAAGGGTCACATTCCTTGAAACTAATTTCTACCCCAACTCTCTCTGGAATTGGAAAGCTAGCTTTATAAAGGTTACCAGGGGCATGGCCAATCTTCAGCCAGTCAATAGTAAGCTGCCTTCCAATTTCATCAGGGAACATTTTTTCATACTTTGTAAGGAGTAACGGAATGTAGATTTATCTTTGTGTTCTGTTTAACATATTAAGACTTTAAGACCTCATTGTGTCTGTTTTCTGCACCTTGCCTTCTTTAATTAGTTAGGACCATTGTTTTAGAGCTAGATGGAAGGAGAAGTAAATTAATCAGGAATGTCCTGATCAACTAACTCTCTCTCCCCACTTTTGAATTTTAAAAATTGGAATCTAATTTAAAAAAAATTAATGAGCATTTATTCTCCCTTTCCAACTCCCTCTCCAATTAAACAAAGAAAAATAAAAGCCTTAACACATACATACATATATATGTATATATGTGTGTAGTCAAGCAAAGCAAATTCCCTCATTGACTATGCCCATGCCCCAAAATGTATGTCTCCTTCTGTATTCTGAGTCCTTTACTTCTCTATCAGAAAGGAGTAGCAAGCTTCATCTTTAGTCTTCTATAAGTATAGTTTGTTATTGCATTTATCAGAGTTATAAAGTTTTTCAGAATTGTCTTTCTTTATGGTGTTGTGCCTACCATTTACATTTATGAAATTTATTTTTTTGCTAGTTTTAGCAAGCTGATACTATCTGTTAAGAACATTTGGATTCTGGCATTGTTCTCCAATTTATTAGCATGGATACATTTTATCCACAAATTTGATAAGCGCACCACTTGTGCTTTCATGAAGGTAATTGTTAAAAATATTGTATAGGACAATCCTACTGAAAGATCATCCATCCTCCAGGAGACCTACCTTCAATAAGTTGTACTCTTTGTGTCCAATCCAACCAGTTCCAAACACAACTAACTTCCTATCTTTACTCCTAGCTTAATCTCTGGTATCCTGAACCAGCATTTTTGGGCCACCTATATATTATAAATTGTAAAGTTTTCTATGGAATTATTTGGAAATTTCCACTCTAAAGTAATCAGCTTTATAATTAGCACCTTTTGTATTGAAGAATGTTTAATAAATATCCATTTGGGGGCAGCTAGGTGGCACAGTGAGTAGAGCACTGGCCCTGGAGTCAGGAGGACCTGAGTTCAAATCCGGCCTCAGACATTTGACACACTTACTAGCTATGTGACCTTGGGCAAGTCACTTAACCCCAATTGTCCTGCCTTCCCCCCTCCAACAAAAAGAGAAAGAAATAATTAAAATTAAATAGATATCCATTTCACAAACACTTCAATAAAGCCAGATTAAATGGAATAAAGAGGGGTTATTGCCAGGAGGAAACATAAGAGTTTATTGATCCTTTGTAAACTAAAGAAGAAGAATTAACTTGAATTTTTAAGATCTCATAAATAAAGCTGAATTCACTGAAAAATATGATCACTTTGCTCAAGTATTGATCATAATACTGACCCCTGGGTCTCTCAACATGGCACCCTGAAAGCTATGTCCACTCTAATCATCTATTTAAATCTATAGCTCATAAGCCTCCATCAGATGTATCTCTTTTACAAGACCAAATGGAGGGCACTTGAGCCTCGAAATTATTTAATTAAACAAAATAGTGGGGTAATGGCAAGGAAAGAAATCAAGTGGCAAATGCTTATACCCAGATGACGATCTCCCACATCTCAAGTGATATTGCAAACCAGATGCCTATTCCATTTCTAATGTGCTTCCAACACAGGAGGACAGGGACACAACAGAAAGTTTAAACTCATGGTGCTCAAATTAGAAACTGTGCTATATAATTATCTCAGTTTCACTCTCATCCCATTAAGGGATGTACATGCTAAAGCCTCTGTTTGTGACCCACAGCTACTATCAGAGTCTAGACAAGATGTGAAAGTTCATTTATGCCCAAATGAGTCTGCAAATGCTTTATCTCTGTGCATTCCATGCCCCCTCTTCCATCTCTGCACTGTTCCAGTCCCTTAGTCATCCAACATCTTTCCATCTTTGCATGCCAACCTCAGCATGGTCTAGGTGAAGCTACCATTACTTCCTGTCCCCCTCTTGTTCTGCCTCTTGTCCTTTTGAGTGGACTATCCTAAAGTATCCCCATGTGTCCCACCAGATTCTGTTCTTAAGATTATTGTAGATTCTTATTCTAAGTGCTGCACGTGAGAAATACAGCCAGACAAGTAGAATCGTGATGGGTCAGGAGGTACCAGGCTGTGGAGCCCAAGCACAGCCTCGTGGGTGATACAGTACAGAGTCTCTTATGATTGTCAAGATTCTCCTTGAATTCCACACATGAATGAATGAATGAATGAATAAATGAATGAATGAGTGGATGAATGTATGAATGAATGAAAGGATATTTATTAAGCACTTACTCTTTGCTAAAGCTTGGAATACTAATACTACTAAAAAAAAGTCTATGCTCCCAAAGAACTTACATTATAATAGAGGGAGGTGACACACATAGGGAGATAGTAGCCACGGTCCAGAAAGCTACAGAAATGGTGTGTGTGGCCATAGGGGAGAACATCACACATCTCTTCTGGTAACTATGACAGAGTTAATTTAATCATGGCTCCAGTACTGGAGGGTGGGGGAAGGTTGGAGGTTGTTTAAAAGATGGTTAAGGAAGTGAATATGACTGAGGCCTGCCTGAAATAATAGGCCTCTTCTTCAGTCTATGTTCTCTCACTTGGTGACTTCAGCAACTGTCGGTTTAATTATCATATTTAGGCAGATTACTCCCAAATCTTTATATCTAGCCATTAGTCTCACTCTTGAGCTCCTGCCTCCATCACTAGCTGCCTATGGGACATTTCAAACTGGATATCACATAAGGATCTAAATATCTACATGTCTAAAACCAGAGCTCATTCTTTTTTCCCCAAATCCACCCCTCTTTTGAGTCTCTCTACTTCTGTTAAAGGCATCACCTTCCAGGAGTCCAGGTGAGTAAGGTAACTTCCAGGGTCAACTTTGACTCTTCATTCTTTCTCACCCTTCAAAACCAATCATTTGCCAGATCTTATAATTTCTGCCTCCACAGCATCTTTCACTTCTAAGCTTGCAGAGTCACAATTCTCAGGCTTTCATGTTCTGTCAGCTATTGCAATAGCTTCCTAATTGGTCTCCCTGACTCAAGTCTCTTGCTGTTCTAATTTGTCCTCTATACAGTGCCCAAAGCGATATACATTGAGTAGACCTGGCTGTCACTCTTCTGAGGCTGGTGACCTTGCACAGCCCTCCCTCACTCAAATTAAAGTCAACTGCAAGTCATGTCATCATTTCCCTGATGTCATGGTCCTCTTCGAAAATGAAGGGCAAACACAACCTGTGAGTCTCTCTCCCTCCCTCTGCTCCTTTGCTCCCCTTCTCCTCCCCCTCCCCCTTCCCCTCTCCTTCCCCAAAGGAAGGTGCATTTCTATGGCTGAAAGCTGCCTTCTAAACTTCAGATTTACTGGCTAGATTTCTTTCTCAAAGATCAAGCCTTAAAGCCAATTCACTCTGGAGCTCATAGATTGCACAATAGGTCCCTCTCCTCCTAGCACAGAGGGAATGTAAGTACTAAATAGTAACTGTTTGTGTTTTGGCCAGAAACCCTGAGGGTCTTCCCCTCCCAGTTTGATTTTTTTGTTTGTTTTGATTAAAGGGGCCATCCCTTGATTAACTTCTTAAAGAGCCTATTCACTGAATGGGCCTTACCGCACTGAAAGTGTGGCCCTTTGACTGAATCCAAACTTCACAGAACAAATCCCCTTGGTAGAAGGATTTGATCTGTAAAACTTGGATTCAATCAAAAGGCCGCACCCAAGGACCTAGAAGACCACATGTGGTCTCAAGCTGTAATAGCATAAAGTCAATCAGATATCTATACTGTCTGGCTACAATATAGTAAGTCCCTGGGAGTGGAGGGGCACTAGGCTGCCCAAGGATGGGTGACCCAGCTCAGGCGAGAAATGGAGCAGTTCAAATATCGGTAGTGGTATCAGGCCCATCAGTAGCCGCTAGACTTTTGGCCTGGCTCAGATAAGGAAATCTAGTCTTGAAACAAAACAAAAGAAAACAAAACCATAACCAAAAGCTTTCCAAAGAAATGGTTATAGAGCTGGTTTTTGGAGCAGATTTACCATATATAAGAATGCATAGAACATAAATCAAGTTTGCTATCATACAAGGTTAAACCCAGTCCACACAATATGCATGCCTTTGTTGCCAGATTGGAAGAATAGAAAATACCATCCCACTTTAATTTTGCTTTTTTTCCCCCTAATTAACAAGCATTTATTTCATGTCTCTTATTTTATCCTCCCCCCTCCCCAAGTGAAAAAGAAAAAAAGAACCTTAGTGACAAACAAAACTAATTCCTATACTGAACATGTTCAAAAAATGCTGTCTCATTCAGCATATTTAGTTCATCACTTCCATATCAGCATGTGACTAGCATTCTTCATCATTGGTCCTTTGGAATCATGGTTGATCATTGCTTTGAGGAGAGTCCTAATTTAAAGTTGTTCGTCTTTACAAACCCACATTAATTCTGAAAAGAGTCCTGCATATGGAATCAGAGGCCACTGATTTAAACCCTATCTTTGCCACATCCTAATTGGGATACCTTAGTAAGACACTTAGCTTCTCTCTATCTCTCTTTCTTTTTTGGTAAAATGTGAAGGTTAGATAAGACAACCTGGAAGGACCCTTCCATTGCTAAATTCTGTGATCCTCTGACTTAGAATTCTAAATTTCTTCAAATTATTTCACCTTCTTGAAATCTATTTTCTCACCTACAAAATGATAGAAGTCTCAAAGCTATAGAGTTAGAAAAGAATTTAAAAGTTATCTTGTCTTTCTTCCCCATTTTATAGTTGAAGTACCCGAGGCTCAGGAAAGGTGGCGTGATTTTCCCACAGTTACACAGGTAATAAATTTCAAGGCTAGAATCTGAATATAGGTCCTCTGAGTCCAAATGTAGTGCCATATCCTGCTGCCAAGGTCTCCTCAGCTCTACAATTCTTTGATTCACTCAATTTTTTGAGTGAATTTGTTTGAATTTTATTTTATTTGAAGATCTATCATTTATTTTGTTTGAAGATCTATTTCCTCCTCTCTATAGTAATCATCATTGGCGTTTCTCCTAAAGTGACCTAAATTTGGCTCCAAATTCCACAAGGGACCAAAATGGATCCTGTGCTTGAGCAGACACTTTACATTCGGGTCACATGGGAAATTAATCATTTTCCTAAAACTTGTTGTTCATTTCTCTAGTTACTTTTGCCTAGAGCTATTTCTGAAACCTATTAACACGGAACATTTTGGCAGAGATAAGTGATAAAGAAACTTTAAGTTAATAGGCCTAGAAGTAGTAGAATGTGAGGAGGAAAAAAACTGCCATGACCAAGTAATAAATTATACAACATTTCTTTGTGAAGATGATTGCACTTGGGGCTGCTTTTCCCATAGGGCCTTTATGCTCTCATGGATCAAGGCGCATAGTTGGTTCAAGTTCCCCTTTTGTTGAAGGATATTTACACAACGGTTTTAGTACACTTAGTTAAGAGGTCAGCCTAGAGAACATCATGTGTGTGTGTGTATTTAAATAAGTTATAGCAGGGCTGAGCCCAGGACTGTAGCCTCTGTGCTAATAAACTAAGTGAGCTGGCCCAGACAATAAAGCATAACTATGGAAAGAGGTAAATTTATTTTCAATTTTAGCATAAATGAGAAGAGGGGCTCCTATTTTCCATGTGAACAGTACAATGGTTAATTATATATAGGACAATAGAGAGTCTGTCTCTGTCCTCATTGCTAAAGCAAACATTGCTTTCTCCCCCACATCTCTCCCTTGTTCTAGGCTCGGAGCAAATCTAAAGCTTGAGGCAATTCAGTTTTTATAAGGAATTCACCCAAAGGGTAGTGAAATTGTCATCTGCAGATGGAGCCCCACTGGCTTAATCGATCAATTTGTATTTCTTGAGAGCTCTTTATGTGCACGGCACTGAGTTGGGCAGGATACAAAGAAGTATAAGGCATGGCCCCAGTATTCAAAGGGCTTCTGGTGGGCACAAGGACTTTCCTCAAATGTTAAGAAGTAAAAGGCACTGTTTAAAAAGTATTTGGAAGATATGGCAGAAAGAAGTCTAAGTTCTTTGTTAGGAATTCACTGAAATTTTGACCATATAAACAAAAGTACATTATGTGCTTACTGCTTCAACATCAGCCTATTAGTATAAAGAGTGAAGTGTCAGCATTTTGCAGTACTTTCTGTATAGTTTTATCATAAATCTCCTGCTTTTTGTATAAACTTGTTAGGTTTTTTGTGGGTTGGGATGTGTAATTTCATCAATATATGAACCTCTTGATGAAGAAATTCCCTTTACAAATAAAGACCAGCAACTACTCCGCAACCTTTGGCTTTACAGAATTACGTGGACCACCAAGTCTAAGTGTTTTTTTTCAGAATCACATGGCCAACACATGTCAGAGGTGGGCCTTGAACTCAAGTCTTCTTGGCTCCACGTTCAGCTGGGCCACTTTTCCTCTCTATGTATGACACAACATGCATTCAAACAGGCAAAAACAGGCTTCTGTTTTTCTTCTCTCGAGAATGAAAATTAAGATTATGAAACAGAAACTTCTGTACAAAACTAGATGAAGTAGAATAAAAACAATGCATTTGGAAGTATTTTATAGTTACAAAGTAATTACATGTACACTCTCTCATTTGGTCTTTACAACAATTCAGTGAAGTAGGCAGGACAGTTTTTATCACCCCTATATTACAATTAAGACCCAAAGATGTTAAATTATTTGCCCACAATCACACAACTAGTTACTGATGAATCCAGGACTTGAGCTGAAGTCTTTTTAAAAAAATAATATTTAATCCCCCCCCATTACCTGTATAAACAATCTTTCACATTTTTAAAAAAAGTTTTAAGTTCTACATTCTATTCTTTCCTCTCTCCTTTTAGCTTCCCCACCATGAGATATTAAGCAATCTAACATAGGTTATACATGTGCAATTGAACCAAAGTCTTTTGACGTCTACTCCTGTATTTTTTTCCACAAGGATCTTCATTATTGTTCAAAACAAGGACAGATTTTTTAAAACTCTCCTTTTCCTAACTTCCTTGTTACTGTCAAGGGCCCTACCATCCTCTTTGTCATCCAGGCTCACAATCTAGGTGTCATGCTCCACTCACTCTCTCACCACCTATATCCAATCTGTTTCAGGTGCTGTTGCTTCTGCTTTCACAGCATCTCTTCAGTATGTCCCCTTCTCTGCTCTGGTCTGGTCTGGGCTCCCATCTCCTTCCTCCTGTTCGATTACAGCAGCCTTCTGTTGGGTTTCGATGCCTCAAGTGACTCCCCACTCCTCTCAGGTATCAAAGTGACCTTCCTAAAGGGCAGCTCTGACTGTGTCATTCCTCTGTGCAATACATTGTGGTGGCTCCCTATTGTCTCCAGGATCAAATATAGATTCCTATTTGACCTTTAAAACTCTTCCTAACCCGGCCCCCTCCTACTTTTCCAGACTTTTGACACCTTAGTGCTCTCTGCTTACTCTGTAATCCAGTAATTCTAGCCTCATTGCTCTTCTCAGCATGAGACACTCACTGTCTCTCTTCCCCTCTTCCTTTCCCCTCACCTCTGTCTCTATCATCTCTGTCTGCATATATATGTACATACATGTACACATATATGTACATATACACAGGGATATATTATGTTTATGTGTGTGTGTGTGTGAGAGTTGAGCCATGCTTGTCCATCTCAGACACATTGGTTTCATCTGTGTAAGTGTTCAAGGTTATTGAGAGATGATTGTCTTTCTTGCATTTAATAACTAATTTAATTAGGACCAAGGTTTTTCCTCTTTTCTGCTTTCTCATTCAGAAATCAGACTTTGAAGTGCAGGGCTGATACTGAGAAGAATTCAGATTTGTGAATTAGGTGAATTGATGGATTCTGGCCTGTAGTGTTTTACTCAGGTCTGGGGAAATGTGGATTCTCTCTTTTGTCAGATGGGTGATATAGATACAAATAATTCTCTTTCATTGAAACTGAGAGATCAAAGTGTCACATATCCTAGACCCTCATTAGAATAGGTCTACCTCTCATTATAACATTAATTCTCTCATTAATTGTTAATCAATCAGAGTTGATTTCTATCTTCAGGAACACCCACTCTTCCAAGGGCATATAAGCATTGAATGTGTTCCATGAGGGGTCTTTGGTCTAACAGAGGCAGCCAAATGACCATACTTTTATTAATAATATGCTTATTATGGTTAATTTGATTATAAAATTATTTAAAAATTATTATTAAATTAAATTATTAAATATGATTAATTACCCAGAAACTATGTCTCTTGAACTTTTATATGTCACAGCATGTGCCTAGTAGGTGCTCATTTCATGCTGGTGATGACACACTGGTTCGCCAAATCTTTAATGCCGTAGAGGGAGACTACGAACCAGAAAGGTAGCTAGATGACTCAGTGGTTAGAGTGCTGGGCCTGAGGTCAGGAAGACCTAAACTCAAATTTGGCCCCAGACACTTACTAGCTGTGTGACTTTGGGCAAGTCGTTTAACCTTTACTTTCCTTAATCCATTGGAGAAGGAAATGGCAAATCAGTCCGGTATCTTTGCCAAGAAAAGTCCAGGGCCGTCCATGGGTTCACAAAGAGCCGGACATGACTGAATGACAATAGCAATCAGCACATAGATGCAACTTATTCTCACATGCCTTCTCATTATACTTTTGGCCCTATTTTCCCACTAAACTCAACTTATTTGAAACTTGTGTTCCCCTTCCTTAAGGTTTAAATAACTGCCTGTTTATACTGGGCGGGGTTAACGTTGATCTCCAAGGTTGAGCCCATCCTTAATCCTTGTCCCTAAAAGCCTCATAAAAATAGAAACTTTGCCCTTTGTGTGTCTCCTCCTTCAGGGAGAGATGAAATTGATTAATAGCACGTGCTGGGAGGTAGTAAAAATCCTCCCTGAAGCTCTTCTAGGAGAAGAAGGCTTGAACAATCTGTAAAGACTTCGCTGAAATACCAGGCCCAGCTCTCCAGGATAGCAGCAGCTTTCATTGAAGGCAGCTGTGGCAGTTTTTAGTCCACTCAAACACAATTATTTTACCAACTGGAGTCAGTGCGTGTGTTATCCTAAAGACTGCAGATGTAAGCCAGGCTCAGTGGAACTGGGTGGTGGAAACCATTTAGTTCCCATGTCTCAGTTAAATCCATATTGAAAATAAATGAGTTAAGCAAATGAAACAAGATCACACTATATGGCTTTAAAATATGAATGCCTTTTATAGGTATAGGGTTAAAAAAAACCCCATAGATATTATAATCTAGCCTAAGTTTATATCGTTCATCCAATAAATATTTATTAAGCTCCTAAAAGCAAAGTCTGAAGCAGATTGCTAGTGGCTGCCCATGAAAAGGAGCCCACATCAGCTGAGTTGCATCAGTAAAGAATTACCTCAATTGATTGGACTTTTCCTCTCCTGGAAGCCATAAGTGAAACAGCGTTGAGAGATACTTGCTTCTGGTTGGAGTGGCTGGCTCAAGGCTGTTTAGACATATGAAATATGTCTTCCTTAACCCCTAAAGAGAGCAATTATTAACTGATTAAGGACTGCCTAGAACACTATGCATACTACAGTCATGTGGTAGTTGTTTATATATATTTACTGTATGTATGTATGTATATGTGTGTATATATATATGGACACATACACACATATACATATATATGTAGCACATATAGAATCTGGGGCTTACATTCTCAGCTTGCATTGGGATTGGAAGGTTGGGGCTCTGGCGCTGGGCTATTCCATCTCTCCTCAGGGTTCTAGGAATAACCCTGGAGTTTTTGTGGTTTTTGGTTGGGAGTGGGGGGGGAGATGTCTTTCTCAAATGGTCTCCACATTAGCCCCCATCCAGTATATTCCCCCCAATATCAGTTGACCAAGTATCTCTTCAATGTCATCTCAACAAAGATTAGTGCCCCAATGTCAATTTGCTCCTCGAATCACTGATAATCAGTTAGCACCAGTTACCTTTTATGAAAGCATACTCAGTGTGAAAAGATATAGTGAGAACCAAAGTACAGAAACATTTTCTTGAACCCCCTCTTGTATCTTAGTCATTAAAGTGGCTGCTATAAAACATCCCCTGCCCACCCAAAGTAACCTGGGAGACACTATCCTCTACCACCTTCATCTCTGGGGAGAGTAGGTTGAAATCTTTAATGGCAATTACAAAGTATTCCTCACACAAAGTTCACTTCTGGGAGTGCAGCATAGCCTATGGATGAGTTCTTCTCTTGCTTGTAGGGCATGATGTCTCAGCCGCTGAGATGAATCAATCGAGTCTCTCCTCAGGGTTGTGCCAGCACACTGGGCTCAGCTACTACGGTTATGGAAAATTTAGCCACAGAATCCCATTACTGGACTTCTGGTGGTTCTTAAAACCTTCCAGAGCTTACAAGGTTGTTCTGTCCAAGATACTCATTTGCCTAGGATCAGGGAAGAATAAACACCACAGAGAAAGAAGGAAATAAAATGCCATTTTTTTGAGGGCACATGTGACCAAGCAGAGGAAGGTTTTCTCCTCATCTGGAGGCTTATTGATTTCTTCTGTATCAATCGTAAACTACCTGAGACAGAGAGGAAAGGACTTTTTCGTATGTGTACTCAGTTCTTACTCAGCAGCTAATCAAAAGGCTTTTTATTACCATATAGTAAGTGGAAAGGAAATGGTCACAGAGTACCTGTGAATGTTCTGAATCAGGTGTAGGGTCCCTCTATTACTCACCATCACATATTTCTAGAAGAAGGCTTACAAAACTTCCATTGAGATTGCCAGCAGGCAAAGTATACTGTGTGCTTTTTGAGGGGCAGGGCCTGATTGACCAGTTTCCTGTTACATATATCTAAATTTATTCCATTTGTTGAGTCTATTTATAAGTTTTGTATATAGCAAATTGAATTTGCATTGTCGTAAAATTTCCCAGTGATCTGCATGGGGGCAGGCGGGGAAGATGAATTAAGGAAAAGGAGGTTTAGAATTAAATGGACAAATTGGCCCTAACCAGGCCTCCTAGTCTAAGAAAAGGAATAACTGCTACCCACAAAAAGGTAGGGCTGGGGGATGTCTTCTCTGAGAGGCCATAAACTTGGCAGGTCTCTTAGAATTCCTCTTGGTGATGGGTGGAACATGCAACCATCAAGGTGAAGTAGAAACAGCTTGGTGACTGGTTCTTTTATGATATGTATCAGAATAGTGGCTGTTAGCACCCTCCAAGGCTTAAACATAAATAAGTATAATACAAAGTAAAATTTGATATGGGCAAAGAAAAGTGGTAGAAGGAAAATAAATCTTTCTTATACCACTACTGTCCCAATAGGCAAGGTTTTAGTGGAAGATACTTGGCCTTGCTTAAAATGGATACTACCTTGTGAATTTAAAGGATGATTCTTGTCATTTTGCACCATTCTGCTCTTCCAACAGAGGTAGGTAAAAATATAGGTGGCTCTGCAGTGAATTTAGAATAAACCAACCTGGCTTTAAATACTGGCTGATGCTTACTACTTGTGTGAGCTAGGGTAGGCCATTTAACTTCTCTGGAACTCAGTTTCCCCCTCTGTAAAATTGAATGAGATGACCTTTAAAGTCATTTCCAGCTCTAAATCTATGGTGATTTTGGGATTCATTAATATGAGTTCTTCATTCCAAATGGCCCTTTTTTAAATGACTGGGGAAAGGACAAACCGAAGGGACTTCCATTACACAGCATTACTCATCAGTTGGAAAAAGAGACCAAAATTCCTTGGGGCCCTGATATGCATCAGCTTTAATTTGGTTCTATCCCCATATGTGCAAGGAGGAAAATAGGATATGTGATATCTGATGCTACTTTGGAAGGATACTCCCTCATTTTTGTCCCATATTCTTTTGCATTCTTGTAATAGAATTTATGTGCTCCAGGAACTCAGTGTTACTATTAAATTATTTGCCTCATAGTAGGGATGGGAGAGCTGTATTCCAGGATGTTTCCCCTTTTTCTACCATGGTTGTCAAGCAGTTCCTAAAAGGGTTAAGCCAATTCCATAGATAGACCTTTAAGTCTTTGTTCACTGAGTGAAGGCCACAGAAGAACTAAAAATATTTTGTGAAGCACAAGTCTTACCAGTGATCTTTGTAAAGCTGTTAATTAGCATAGTTGTCCGATATGCCTTTTTTTCAGCTTGTAAAATTTGCTGTAAAATCCATTTCGTTGGCCCAAAAATAGTCGTGCCAGGGTAGCTCATAACCAGTAGGCTCCAAGCAGTCATTTCAGCTTTTTTGTAGAGTCCTGCTGTGGCCTCCCCAGAAGAGGAAGAGTCTAGAACTTTCCCCTCTCCATTTTCTTCCTTTCTGTAAGGTATGTGGAGGCAGGGTAGCAGCTCTTCTCAGTATTTACAGAAAATCCAAACTCTGTCACTAGTCCCTGGGGGAGATGAAATTCCATTCTCTGATAGTGGCAGAAATCCCCAACTGGCCTCCATAGAGCTAGAGGTCTCATGGTATCATGGGTAAGCAAACAGTTCTGTGGTTGATTCCCTCTTCTGGAACCAAATGGGGTGGCTCAGTCCATGAGGGCAATGCCCAAGAAAGACTAGCTCTGCATACAACAGATAAGGTAAGGGTGGGGTTTACTTGATCAACTTGGCCTATGAGCTTTCTCTTCACGAAGGAGCAAACAAATTACATTTCTGAATTGAAATATTTGCTTGCTGGCTATCGTTAATTATAGCGTATTGAGCAGAACACAAATCTTTTCTATCACCTCATATATATGGAGGGAGAGCAAAGGGAATTTAGAGCTTAGAAAATGCTGAGTGGGCAAAAAGCTAAGGATCATAGAATTAGAGCTGCAGGCCATCTAACAAATCTCCTCATTTTGCAGATGAAGAAACTGAGGCTTAGAGGAAGGGAAATGATTTGTCACACAGATAGTAAGCTTCAAAGGTGGGATTTGAACCCAGGTCCTCTGACTAGAGTCAGGGCTCTCTGCACTGTATTAGAAAGCATATCATTTCAAAATGAGTCAAGGACATAAAACCAATGTCTATAAGGGTGAATAGAGCAACTAGAGATCTGGAGACTGGTCGAATGGTCCTTGCTCAAGCTTGAAATTTGTTGATTAAGAGGACAATGAAAATTAGTTATGTATGAGAAGTACCAAGAAACTCTCTGAGACAGTAAGTTACAGATTTGTTGCTGATCTGCATGAGGCGAGAGATTTTCCCATATTGATGAAATCAAGGGTCCAGCTTAAAAAAACAACTATAGAATGTACACAAAATAATGTTTATCTGCCCACATGATCAATTATTTCATAGAATTGTAGGATTTCTGAATCGTAAGGGATCTAAGGGTTCATTTAGCCTTTATGAAGTGTCCACAAGTTCAGCCTTTGTTCGAATACAGTTAATGTTTCCTTCTGGCCATGGAATACTGGGTTGGATCCCAGGAAAGAGGTAAAATTTAGATAAGACACAGTTATGATTCTCAAGGAACTTAAAGACTAAGTAGCAAGAGAAGACACAAACTTAGATAGTTGTGATGTAATTTTACATGATAAATACATCAGAATGGTAGAAAACAAAATGTTTTTGTTAGGTCTGATAGGGAGGATGTTATTATTAACCAGGCATGGGTAGTGTGTGTAGCAAAGGAGATAGCATAGATAGCTTCCTAGACAAGGTGGCATTTCAGTTAGACTTTAAAGGACAAGTAGTAATTCAAAAGATAAAAATAAGGGGGTAGAGCCTTTCATGCATATGGGCCAGCTTAAGCAAAAGCATGGAGATGTGAGAACACGGTGTATTTGGAGGCAGAGAGTTATTGTTTGTTTGGGTTATGCATAACTCGTGTCTCTTTACTGAGGCTATGGGCTCCTATAGACTAGGTTCATCTTCTCAATAATACCTGCACGGATTGTTTTGATCCTGCCCACAGATCCTCTTGGAATATTTGAATTTGATTCATTTCTAGTTCTTCTCTAGGGATCCTTCCACAAATATCAAGGCCTGGAACATAGAACAAGTTTATTAAAATGCACATGAAGAGCAGTGAAATGGTTAGTGGGGAGGGCCATGAAACCTGTTCCCCCAACCAGGAATTTAGTCATACAATCTCTGCAAATTTCAAGCACCAAGAGGGTGGGTGGCAGTGAAAACTGTATTGCAATGGTATGACATGATGCTGAATGAGTACCCAAGTGATTTAATCCATCAACACATAGATCTCAGTACTGTGGACATATGACAATGAAGTGAGTCCAGAATTAAATAGGAAGAACAGAACTGAATTGTCTTTGGGACACCATGCCCAGCACTTTCAAAAATCCCAAGCTGCTTCCTGATACAAAAATCCAATTTATAACTAGAAGTTTCTTCTATTCCTGTGATAATGGGAAAGAACAACATTGCAGGTATTTCTCTCTCCTTATTCTCTATCTTTTTTTTTCCCCTCTGAGGCAATCAGGGTTAAGTGACTTGCCCAGGGTCATACAGCTGATAGGTGTCAAGTGTCCGAGGCTGGATTTGAATTCAGGTCCTCCTGACTCCAGGGCTGGTACTCTACCCACTGCTCCACTCAGCAGCCCTTCCATTCTCATTAAAAAATTTTTTTCCTGAATTTAAACACCAACAAAAAAGAAAAGTATATTTCTAAACACATAGCAGAACACAATAAAGATCGTTCTATGTGAAACCATGAATTTTTATTTTACACTGCTTGCTTTTAAAAAGGTATATAATAAATTCTGTTACTTTTAAAAATTGTCCTACTAGTCTCTGCTTTCTTCTTTCCTTCCTTCTTTCCTTCCTCTTCTGTGCTTAAAAAAAAAATTACAATGCTCCTTTTTTGGGTATGTGTGACATCACTATTTCTGCCCACTTCTCCCCAATTAACCAAGAGAAAGGGGAAAAAAGAACTCGCAACAAGCACAGTCATGCAAAACGAATCAACATGGTAGCCGTACCCAAAATGTGTAACTCTGGGCTTGTGCCCATCATTTCTCTGGTGGGTGACATGCCTTATTGTAGGTTCTCTAGCGACATGGTTGGTCATTGCTCTGATCAGAGTTTTTGAGCTTCTTGAAGTTATTTCTCTTTACAATATTGTCCTTGTATAAATTATTCTCCTGGTTCTTCTCACCTCACTCTGCATCTGTTTATACTACTAAAGATTCTCTGAAATAACCTCTTTCATAATTTCTTACTTTGCAGTAATGTTCCCTTGCATTTATATCTTACAATTTGTTCAGCCATTCCTCAACTTGATCTAAGGAACCCCTTTGGATTTGAATTCTATCCCCAGCCCCCTCCACTCATTTTATTTCCCTTTCAGGATCAGGAAGCTTATTTTGCTTATGATTAATTTTCTTCACCCCTGTTTGTTTCCCTATTGAATTCGATGTATTTTTACACTAAATTCTCTCTCTCTCTCACACTCTGTGTGTGTGTGTGTGTGTGTGTGTGTATTCAACTCTCCTTTGTCCATTTCAGATACAAGCGAGGTTCATCTAATACCTACTCCTTCCACCTATTCCTTCCTGTATGTCCTCACACATTCCAATTATGAGAAATAGCAAGTTCCATACCCTTCTTCTTCCTTTCCACACTAATATATTCCTCTATTTACCCTCCTTTTTCTTTCCTCTCTGAAAACCCTCATAAAGAACCAATCCACTCCAAGACCTCGTCTTCTTATTTTACTCCCTCAATACCCTTTGAAGACATTGTTTCTGAAGAGACATTTGTTCCTTCTTTCCCTATAAGAATGTTCAAACAACTTCATCATGCAGCTCCTTCTAACTGCTCAAATAAATTTATCTTTCTAGGTTTTTAGTAGACATTCCCCCTAGTTTGGGGGATTCTTTTAGACCTATAGGGAGATTAGATCCTACCTGCCTGTCCAACCTGAGACTAATAACATAGATGCTCTCTTCCTGTAATTATCATCCTCTGCCTTTAGGCCACACACCAATCCTTGACATGTGTGGGGGAAAATTAAATTGCCTGTGGCAAATTTGCTTCATCCCCTAAAAGACAGACAGCAGACTTCTTTCTTCTGACACTGCTCTCTTCCACTCTGTATTTTCCCAGCGAGTCATATTTCATGCTTCTCTTTGCAAAATCATTAAATCTCAGCCTCATGAGAGATCCCCTGGAAAATTTTCAGTAGCAATGCCAACGTATTTGTTATACTTGACTGGTAAAAGACCAGCTTGTTGTCTGATGTGGGCAGCTGATATACTGGGGCAGCCTGAGCACAGTATGGTGCAGAGCCCAGCATTTAGAGTTAGGAGACTTGGGTGCCATTCTTATTTCTGCTACTTAAGAGTTGTCAAGCAAGTCTCTTAAGCTCTCTTAGCCTTATTTTCCTCACTTACAAAATAAAGGAGAAGAGAACAAGCATTTAAGTGCCCACTATGTGCTAGGCACTATGCTAAGTGCTTTACAAATATTATCTCGTTGATCCTCATGACAACTCTGGGAGGTAGGTGCTATTATTTTAAAACTGAGGAAGCTAACACAAACATATTAAGTGGCTTGTCCAGGGTCACCCAGTTTATTGAGGTCTGAGATCACATTTGAACTCAGGTCTTCCTGACTCCAGGCCTAGCACTTTATCCTCTGAGCTACTTAATTGCCCCGAAGAGCATGAGGAGCTAAGAATAAAGGTGAAGTTATGAGCACAAACTGAACCTAAACCCAGTCTTGGCTCAGCCACCTAAATGACTCTCAAGGTGCTTTTTATTTCTAAACCCTATGATCTCTATGTAGGAAAATTCCTCTTTTAGAAACAGGTTTGTAAAATTTTATATTTGGCAAAGACCAAAATTGTCTGTTTCAACCCTTTCTTTCTTTTTCTTTTCTTTATTATTTATTATTATTTTTTTAAAGGCCCCTCAAAGTTTCTTAGTTTCTGTTGAGTACAAAGTAAACAAGTTACTGAGGCTGCTGAAAAGCACATAGGTGATTCAGATAGTGAAAAAGACAATAAAAGTGTGGTTTCTTTTACTTGTTTTTTGGTGTTTTGCTTCTATTTTCCTTTAAAAAAAACACACACACACAGAACACAACCACTTCTACACTTAAGCAGCCTATCTATTCTAAGGGAATAGGTGGGAGAGGGAAGGGGGGAGGGGAGGGAGAAATGGGCTCTGATGCCCAGCACACTTCAGAAGCGAGGGAGCAGCAAGGAGGGTGCTGCTTCACATGCAGAAGGCCCAGTGTTGGTCTTGCTGGGCTCACTGACATGCTGCTTCCTCATGGCCTCCTGAGCCAGGTCACAGGTGATGGTGCCATGAGCAACCTGGAAAGTTCCTCAGTGCTCTGGGGATTTCAATACAGTTGTCATGAACAGATGACTCGACTTCCCGAAGAAGAAGCTTGCCCACTAGAGGCCTGGGTCTGATTTGGGAAGACCAGGATGGTGGGGGAATCACTTCCCCAGAGTACTCAGCACTTCCACAGGAGCTGTTGCTGGAAGTGGAACCCAGACGCCTTCCGTAGTAGTCATGGGTTGCTACAAGTGAACCGCTGGACAGGATTGCTACCATGTTGCTTGTTCTTCTTATGATGATGTAAACCTTAGTGGCGGCTCCCGAACAGCCCCTGTCAGGGAGACGATCATGGGTGACCTGGCCCAGGGCAAGCGGGCGCTAGGCCACGGAGCCCATTTGTAAAGGAGATTACGGGAGGATACTCCACGGCAACGAAAATGCGAGAGTTCTTTGGGTTTCTCTTTTCTTTATTTTTAACCCTTTCTTTTTTTGCACATGGCAATAGTGGTGGTTCTGTTTTTTCTCCATGGCTGTCAGTGTAACGTAGTGAGCATGCTCACATTCCATGGGCTGTTACCCCTTAGATTCCTCCAAACAAAGGCTCCATGCCAAGTAATCTCATTAGACTGAGAGGTGAGCTCATCAATCCCTTTACATAAAGCTGTTGTATACTGTGAAAACAAAGTCTCTTGGGGAATAGCTTGAAATATGTTAATTGAGTTTACTGTGCAAAAAAAGTACGTGCTTATGTATTTATATATCATATTTAAAAACGCACACATATATCTCACATATTTCTCCCTCCGTTGGGAGGAGGAAGAAGAGAAAAACAAAACCTTTATAACATATAGACATTAGTCAAGCAAAATAAATTCCCAATTAGCCACATTTATCTAGCCCTCTCTTGAATGAAAGCTTTAACAATCATCAGTGTCTCCATGTAATCATAGTTATTTAGTGTAGCGCTAAGCACTGGGGATGCCAAAAAATCTCCCCCTTCCCCCCAGCTTCTTTTTTCACATAAATTCCTTCCTGCCAAGATCGGGTTTGGGTTCAATTTGGGAACCAGTTTGGGTTCGAAACTTCATTTTATTTTCAACTCACACCCTTTGGGGCAGTTAGGTAGTACGGTGGATAGAGTGCTGGGCCTAGAATCCTTAGACACCTACTAGCTGTGTGACTCTCAACAAGTCACTTAACCCTATTTGCCTCAGTTTCCTCATCTATAAAATGATCTAGAGAAGGAAATGGCAAACCATTCAAGTATCTCTGCTAAGAAAATCCCCATGAATGGTTTTGGGGAAGTCAGACAAGACCCAACTACTGAACAATGACAAAACTCACACTCTCTTACCTCACATATCTAATTAGTTGCCAAATTTTCAACCTCCACGACATCTCTCTTATACATTCCCTTCTCTTTATTTGCACACCTACCACCTTAGTTCAGGCCCTTTTCGCCTCTCACTTGGATTATTACTACAGCCTCCTGATTGGCTTCTCTGCTTTAAGGGTCTCACCACTCCAACAAAGTGACTTTCCTTAAGCACTGATTTAACTATATCCTTCAGTCAACTCCAGGGGTCACCTATAAACTCTTCTATTTAGCTTTTAATGTTCTTTATAACCAGGCCCCAACCTGTCTTTCCAACTGCGTTGCATTACTTCCCCTCCCACATTCTGTGATCTAGCCAAGCCGGCCTTCTTTTTGTTTCTCATACATGACATTCCATTTCTCATTACCATGTCTTGGCATTAGCCATCTCCCATATCTATAATATGCTCCCACCTCACTTTCCCTTCATAACTCCTCTTTCTTCAAGACTCAACTCAAACACCATTTTCCATATGGAACTGTTCCTGGTTCCTCCAAGTATTTGTATCCTCCCTCCCAAATTACCTTGTATTTAATTGCTTTGTATTTATTTTCTTTCTATTTATTCTGTATAGACTTGTTTTCATCCCCATTAGAGTATAAGCTCTTTGCAAGTAGGAATTGTTCCACTTATTATATTTTTATTTGTATTCCCAGAACTCAACACAGTGCCTGGCACATAGTAGGCACTTTTAAAAAAATGTTGATTGATTAATGAATACTTGTTGATTGCTCAGTAGATTGCTCGATTCTCCCCTAAAGCGCTTCTCTGGCATAGAGGTGATCCTGGTTGCTTGGAGGTTATGCTAGCAGAGCCCTAGAAGGAACACTCTGCCCACTAAGCTGGAAATGCCATGTGCACGGGCCCCGTAAAGAATGATGCCAGCTCATGATGTTGTTTGAAGAACAGCCTAGTTAAGTTTATAAAGACTTTTCATCAGGGGTTGGTTACTAGATAATAAATTATTTTGGCCACTAAAACTCAAGTAGACCACTTAGTAAGACACAGAGGTATTGTGATGCACTCTGTACAAAGGGTAACAACATGGAACAGTGGTATCAAACTCAAACAGAAATGTTGACCACTAAACAGCACATAAGGTCCCTACAAGCCACATATTGACTCAGACAACCATACAAGTTTATATGTTTCCTTTATTTTATTAACACATCAACACATTAAAATCAGATAGGAACTATGGGTCACACTTGAGAATGGCACAGTGGACACTATTTATATGTACTATTATTATTATTCACACATGGAAGAGGCTGTAACAACAAAGTTACGAGCAGCTGCTGTGGGGGCGTAAGACCAACAACACCAGCACATAGGAGGGCTGCTAGCACAGATTCTTTGATCTGCTTTTCTAAGGAAAGCAACTTTAAAGAGTTAACAGTCTCACTTTAATTAAACATACATGTATCATTCACTTAGTTCAGGAAGAAAAGCCAGCACCCTGAACTTCAGAGAAAATATAAACAGAAATTACAAGCATATGTTATATACACAGAGCAAGTAACACACAGAGATCAACAGACAGGCCTCTTATCTGTCTGACCAAATCACAATAGTTACCAGAGAGAGGAACCAACATCTGGGTTTTCAAAGCCGGCTATTGCCCAGAGGCTCTTCTGGCCAAATCACACAGACAGTCTTCCAGTAAATGAGAGCCCCAAAGCAAAATGCTAACCTCCAAGTATATATGCTCTTCTTAGGACCCAAAAGGACTTCGCACCTAGCAAGACTTAATCAAAGGCACTTGATTACTTTAACATTCTGAAAGAGAAAACAGTAAAAAAGTCCTACCTTAATTACCATTACAGAGGCATCCTAGAAGGGCTTTGAACCTAGGCCCTTTGACTATATTGTAATGATTCCATATTGGAGAATAGATATTGGTGTTCTTTATTTTCATCAATTCCCTGCACATTTTAGATAATAGACTTTTTCAGTTATATTTGATACAAACGTTTTCCCACTCTGCCATTTCTCTTCTATCTTGATTGATTTGATTTGTGCAAAAGTATTTTTTAATTTACACAGTCAAAATTATCTGTTTTATTTTTTATTACCAGAGTTATTTTCATTTTCTTTCTCTGATCACTAGACAGTTTAAACCATTTTTCAGACGAGTATTGATAACTTGTATCCTTCTTTTCAGAATTGCCTATTGATCTTTAATCATTTATCCATTTGAGAATAGGCCTTCTTATATAAATCTATGTAATTTCCTCATACATTTTGGATTTGAGATTTTTTTTTATCAGAAATACGCAAGGTGAAGGTTTTTCTTTAAACCCAAATCCTTTACCTTTCTCTTTATTCTGATCCATCATTTTTTGTTGTATAAAATTCTTTATTTTTGCATAATAAAAATAATTTATATAGCACTCCAGGGTTTAAAAAGCACTTCCCTCACAGTAGCACTGTGAGGTAGGTATTACAAGTGTTATCATTACACTTATAGATGAGGACAACGAGCCTACCGCTCACTGAGGGGTGAAGGGGAAATAGAGGCCCAGAAAGGAGTGATGTGCCCGAAGTGATAGAGGGAGCTAGTGACAGCAGGAATAAGAATTTAGCCTCCTAACTCTCAATGGCTACCATGATAGAATTATTTCCTCTCTTACCCAAGGCTTGAATGAAAACCGATGAACGAAGAGACATAGTGAGGAATAATATGAAGAACACCGAACTAGGAGTCAGGACACCTAGATACGACAAATTTCAGCTCTGGCTCTAAATGCTTGTGGAAACTCAATAAGACACTTTGATGCTTTGGGGTCTCAGTTTCTTCATTTGTAAACTGGAGGGAGATCAACTGGATGATCTTGATTCTCTCTTCTAGGTCTAACAGTATGACCGTACTGGTCAGTGCTTGGAAGCCTGGCATGAAAATATGTGTAAAACCAAGCCAGATCAGTATAGTTCTGATTAAGGTCAATCTTAATGGTTTCTGCCCTGTTCCAGAATGTCTGAATGATCCTACTGGGGCAGTTGAACAGGATAGCAAACTGGAAGGTCTAGGTCAGTGGTGTGCTGGAGCCTTGGGTGAGAGTCGACTGTTAAATTTTCAATGTGAGCATTTATACCTCTGAAACTGGCTAACACTGTAAATCAGGGCTTGATTTATTGTTTTATTGATTGCCTAGACTTAAGAAAGGGGTGGCTTTGTACATATTTGTTTGCTTGTTGTCTTCCCCATTAGATTGTGAGCTCCTTGAGGTCAGGGACTGTCTTTTGCCTCAATTTGTATGCCTAGTGCTCGGCACAATGCTTAACACATGATTACTGACTGACTGGAAGAAAATATCAATAATGGACATTAAATTTAAAAGTGTGTTATGAATACATTTTGGGGGAGCTGGTTGTTAAGTATTTGGCAGCATGCTCTTGGGCTAAGCTATATGTATGTGCACAGGAGATTCAAGTTCAGTACCCACTCATAGATTCTGTGGAAGTCTCAGTTGTGTTTCAAAATATTGAAAAGATAAAATTATGACAACGTCTTAGTCTGAAGTCCTTCGACTCACCGAAGTCAAAGGGCTAGTCCGTCTACCCTGAACAGAAGATTCAAATGTATTTGGGGAGCAGTGGACAAAGAACGGAAAACTTAATTCCTGGAAACTAAGAGAGTTGTTCTCATTTATGTGGCCAAATTAGGAGTGGGAATGATTTTGTTTAATCCAGTTGAGAGATAGGTCATTTTATTTAGAGGCAATAATGTGTACTGGATAGGGGGCTGGTATGGAAGATCAGATTTCCAGTCTTGCCTCTGACACATACTGGTTATGTAACCTTGGGCAAGTTACCTAACCTCTCAGTGCTCCTAAGACTATAAATTGCTGAAACATTGTCAACTTGCATTGGTAGAGGGAGTTTCTTTAATCAGACGTTCACTATAGCAATATCCCAAACAGCACAACTCTGATGGACCGGCCACATTGTTGGAATGCCAAATGTACTTTTGCCCAAAAGACAATTTTACAGAGAACTCACACAAGGCAAGCACTCGCGCAGAGGTCAGAAGAAGTGATACAAGGACACTCTCAAGGTCTCTCTGAAAAACTTTGGAATAGATTGTGAGACACTGGCACTAGATCACCCAGCATGGCATGCCTGCATCAAAGAATACACTGTGCTCTAGGAGCAAAGCAAAATTGCAGTAGCTCAAAAGACACATGAGATGCACAAATTTAGAGACATCTCCTCTCCAAATGTTCACACAGAGGGTTCGCATGTGCCCAACACGTGGTAGAGCCTTCTGAGCTCATATTGGTCTGATCAGCCGCAGACCAACACATTGTACCTTGACCCTGTCATTGTGATGTTATTTTGGTCATTTTTGAGTCTGAAGAATGACAACCAATATCAATGAAATCACAAGTCCAACCCTGGCTTATCTCTTTGTTCATCTTTGACTGGATTAAATTGGGAGAACTGGAAGAAACCTCTGAAGCCGTCTAGTCTAAACCATACGCCAAAAGAATCCTGCAATAGCGTACCTGATTTAGTCAGTTCTCATTGTTAAGAAGGCTTTTGTGACATCAAAATTAAATTTGGCTTTTTGCAACTTCTACCTATTGCACTTGGTTACAGAACAAGGCTAGGTCCACTTCCACATGACAGTCCTTCAAATACTCGAAGACAGTAATCATATTTTCCCAAGTCTTCCATTCTCTAGGCTAAACATGTCCACTTCCTTCAACTAAGCCTCATATGATATGGATTCAAGGCCCTTCACCATCCCAGTTATGCTTTTCTGAACATTCTCCAGCTTATCAATATTCTTTTTAAACTGCGGTGCTCTAAAGTGAATGAACAGAATGTTCCGGAAGAGGTCTGAAAGAGACCTCAGAGTACAGTGGGACTATCACCTTCCAATTCCTGGAGCCCATGCACCTCTTAACGTAGCCCACAATCACATAAGGTTTTTTTTAGCACCCATATCTTGCCGCTCACTTATATTGAACTTATAAAAACTAAAACCACCCAATCTTTTCCAAAACATCTACTATCTACCATGTCTCCCCAACCTTATATCTGTGAGGTTGACTTGTTTTTTGTATCCAAGTGAAAGACTTTAACTCTTTTGAATGTCATCATATTAGTTTCAGCACAATGCTCTATCTGTTGTACCATCTAACTCCACCAGTCTTGTCAGAAAAATGCCTTTTTTCCTACTCACAGGAATCATTTCCCTTTGCGTCTTCACAATATTATACTTGAGAATCATCTATCTCTCCTGGGCTGACTTCCCCTGAAGCACTTTAATCAATGGGATCCTACTTATCTTTATCTTTCCTCTAAATTTTTTGAAATCTACTTTCCCCAAATCTACTGTACATTTTGTATACCTAGATTTCCTCTGCTTCCTTATCACAAACTCTAAGATGGAGTTTGGTGGTCATGTTCCTATAAGTTCCTACAGGTTTCCTATTATTTTTACTGAAGCAAATAGTTCTTCCCTATTAGTGAAAATCAGATCCACAACAGTATTTTCCCCTAGTTTATTCCTCCAGCTTTTGAAGGATGAAGTTATCACAAAGGCAAGTGAAGAAATGATTAGCTGCTCTGCTTTTGGCAGAGAGAGAACTCTGGTAGATGTCTGGGTAATTGATGTCTTCACAGCACTACCAAATCATGCCTCTGTTCTAGCCTTGATATCTGTTTCTCAACTTCATCATCTATTTCCTTTTGCTGTCCAGGTGGTTTGTAGTAGACAAAATGACAAAATCATTTCTGTTTCTCCCTCTTTTCGCCTTTACCCAGATTCTCTCTGTTATGATTCTCTACTCTGGGCTCCTGGATTTCCTCATGTAAGTAGGCCTTCCTAATGTGTAACCCACCTACTCCCCTTTTACCTAATTCATTTCTTTTGAATAAAATATACCAAAGCCGTAGCTGAAGAGTTAATGTTAAGAGAAAATGATTGGTTTGAGGAAGATATTTTCTCCAAGAGTGATCTGGTTTTAACATTATTATAGGTCTGTTTGGTAAATCAAAACCACAAACTGAAAACAAGTACCTATGTTTTACTTTGCTTTGGAATTTTATCTTTTGTTTCAAAGATTACTTTAAAAAGAAAATAGAAATTGACTGGGAGAGGGAACTTCCAATTCACAGGGGAAATTTTGCCCTTTGGACTTCTCTATAAGCAGAAAACATTGCATATTCATAAGCATCTTTGGTGGATTTGGGTGAAAACTCAGAGTGCAGAGTTTTTCCTTATTTTTCAGCCTATCCCGTCTACCCATTTGTGGGGCTGGTCTGTTCAGTCTGGTCCAGACTACTTCCCAGCCCTGGAAGAGCGTGGCATGTGTGAAATCTCTCCCTTAACTTCTGCCAAGAGAAATCACCTAGGAAAGGCCTGTCAGAGGCAGTACAGGGATGTTGTGTGCAGAAAAAGTCCAGAATCTTGTGGTTGGAATATTATTTGCGAGTCCACAGGATAACAAATTTAGAGCTGGAAAAAATCAAGTGTTTATTAAATGGCTTCTATCTGCCAGGCACCAGGCTAGGCCCTGGGAATCAGAGTCAAAAGTAACAGTGTCCTTGCCCTGAAAAAGCTTATATTTGGATGGGAGTGACGTTCTGTGCGTATACAAACATAGAATATATGCAAAATGAATACAGCGTAGTGTGAGGCAGAAGGTCACTGGCAAGGGGGTGGAGATGGGGTGAGTAACAGAAAAAGCTTCATATAAAATGTGTCCCTTGAGCTGAGCTCTGAAGGAAACCAGGGATTCAAAGAAGTGAGGAAGGAGAGCATTCCATGCATGGGGACAGCCCATGAAAAGACAAAGAGATCTTCAAGTCTGGCCCCTCAATTTACCCCTGAGGAAACTGAGATCCATTACAATTAAGTGACTTGTTCAAGGACACAGAAGTGATACATCAAAGTTGAGGTTTGAATTTGGATCCTCTGACTCCAAATCTAGTATTTTCTAACAATTACCAAGTTCCATTTCCTATAATAGTAGGGAAGGTCTACAAAAGTTAGCAGATGGCAATAAACCTGTGAGAGTCTACAGGAGACCATATGTCAACAACGTGTAGTATGTTATGATTACTTATATGGTGCATAGAAAAGAGCCAGATGCTACTAGTAAATCTGACAGGCAGGACATAAGGATTTGCCATACAGGAAGCAGCCATTGAGCTCTTTATGCTCATACCTTTTAAATTTATCTTTGCCTCTCCTCCTTGTTTTGTCACCTAAGCCCCTAATCCTTCTTCCCCTTGCCCCCCATAAAAATGTCTTGCTGACCACTGGTCTATGTATGCTGTTTATGTTTGGTAAGCTCTTGCTTAACAATTCCTTCCATATGTTTGAGTCAGACCTCACTAGAATACCTGTTCTTCATTTTGGGGGGAACTTTTTCATATTCCAAAGAAGTGGTTGTTTTTTTTTTTTAAGTGAGTTTCAAAGATCAAAAAAGCAAGAAGGTACGATAAACATGACAGTGAAGTAGTGATTAAGAACTCTAGATTGTGTTCTTGGGCCAAATTTCCTTCAATGTTATGCCTCAGTTTTTCCTAGTGTACAAAGATGAAAGTAATGTCTACTTTCCACTGGGCCTGGAAAACAGTAAAGAAGTAAAGTGTATTCTGGACACTCTTTTGGAAAAGTGTTATGGAATACTTACTAGGCTATTTAAAAAAATTTTTTTCTCCTATTGTAGGTAGTATTTGCAACCTAGAAAACATGGCAAATTTACTTGCACATATTACTTAAGCCTGGGAATGTGCCCAGTACTTGAACCTAGGGTGGATGAGTACTCTGTAAGGTAAACACCACCTTCACTTGGTTGTGTTCAAAGCAAGTTCCTTTGTATGTGATTCTTAGTCTTGAATCCTTATTAAAGCCACAAATTCCCCTGGTTTCTCAGCTCTACCAGGAGTTCCCACCTATGTCAAGCAAACATTTGGTGCCGGACTCAAATCTGAGCCTCTGAGTTCATAAACACTTGAGATAACTCTTTTTACCTCACCAGTAAACTCGGTCTACTCTACTGATCTATATAGTCCTCTGGACTTAAAGGTTTCCTCAAAGGGAAAACTCTTCAATTTGATAGAGAATAAATCCCCTTCCCTTAAATATATACAATCTGGGTAGCTTATTTTAGTAGTAGAGGGCAAAGTCTGAGTTTTCTCCTCTACATATCATTTCTGTCTCTGTTCCTGCTTGGTGCCAGAATGCCTCTCCAGAGAACTGGGTAGTAAACTTAACATTGCCTAGAAATTCTTCTCCCTCTCTTCAGGAGACATGGTTCAGGGCTTCTCAACCATTCTATTTGTACCCAGGCTGCAGTTTTCTCCATCCCGAGGACCACATGGCTCCTTCTTCAAGATCTCTTTCATTATTTTTCTTAACATTACTTCTATTGCCCTTTTTAGGGCTAAGAGATTCTGTGCATGTGTGTGACAGAAGCTAAATAGCTAACTAGACTGTCGCCTCCCCTAGTGATCTGTCTGCTTTCTATGACAACACACAGCATTCCCCTCTTCATCTATGTTTCTTTGCTCTGGTCTCCATCTGTTTTCCAGACCTGTGTCTGTTCATTTTTAAAAGACAATTCCAGGGATTAAGCTCAGATGTATACTAGCTATGACTCAATCAATCATCTCCAGAATCTTCATACTACATCTAAGGGACATGATTCAAACCCTTAATATATTATCAATGTGGATTCTCATAAGTCGTCTAGGGAGGTATGTTAAAAAAAAATGTAGACCTTGTTCTTGCCAAGTTAACCAGGCTACCTTTGACCACACAGTCTACACAGAAAAATATAATCCTTTATAGGAATAGCACAAAATATTTAACTACTTTCTAATTAGTAACATAAGTAGGACAAATTTAAGTCAAAATGTAACCTAGAGCAATTTAAAAAAATAAAGACCTAGCTTCAAGTTAAGCACTGCATCTTCCCTCACTAGATTTCAAGCTGTTAGCAGTATACTTATTCTTACTTGCCAGACCTAAGTAGCAATTCACCTTGACTCCTTTCTAAGAGCCAGAAATCTTCAAGACTCTTGCGCTGCTTTGGGGCTTGATAAATATTCCTTATATATGAACTTGCCTTTAACTAGTTACTTGCCACGATAAGGGAGAAGGAAATAATTTGCGTGCTTGGCTTTCCGAGGTGACTCAAGAAACTAGATTTATTTGATGATTGTCTTTCACAATAAGAACAGAAAGTCTCTTTAGGCTCTGCCCCTTCATGGAGTTACACACAGCTTCTCATTTCCCATGGCTGCTTTTTTTTTTCCTAATAAAGAAAAAGGTACTAGGGCAAGACTCCATAGCGACTACTCTGTCTCCTTCCCTTTCTCTCTAGTTCCTTATATTGTTATTTCATTTACAATGAAAGACCATTCAGTGCCAGCAGCACCCAAGACATGTTAGATTCTCCTTCTTGCTTAAAGCAGCCAAGATCTTTTGCCTTTAGAGCATTAAAAAAAAAATCGCATTTACATAAAATAGAACTTGCTGTTGGAAACAGAACTATTCCAGTGGAAACTGGTTTCTTCCACCTAAATAAAATATCTCTTCTGGTTCTTCCTATAAGCCTACATAAACCAAACTTCTGAAGAAAATGGAGTAGGGAGTGTTTTGAGTTGATTTTTCAATAGTGGTGCGCAGTTATATTGAGACATATATAGACTCTTTTCCAGATTCTTCCAACACCTAGCAAATTTCATTCACTTCATAAATACTGTTTATCTTATCTTATCTTATTGTATCTTATCATTTCTATGCATCTACCAGTCTGACTCTGTCAATCTGTCTATACCTCCATCTCTCCAGCTTTCTGCTTGTCCATCTGTCTATTTAGAAAGAGAAATAGCTAAATGGTACAGTGGATAGAGAATCAGGAAGATCTGAGTTCAAATCCAGCTTCAGATACTTATTGGCTGTGTGACTCTGGGAAAGTCACTTAACCTCTCTTTCTACTTCTGTTTCCTCAACTGTAAAATATGAATCATAATAGAACCTACTTCAATGAGTTGTAGGGATCAAATATTTGTAAAGTGCTTGGCACTTTTTTGTGTCTGCCACATTTTTTTTCTTTGTTTTATGATTTAGTCATGTTCAACTCTTTGTGACCTCATTTGGGGTTTTCTTGGCAAAGATATTGGAGTGGTTTGCCATTTCCTTCTCCAGCTCATTTTATAGATGAGGAAACTGAAGCAAAAGGGACTAAATGATTTGCCCAGGGTCACTCAACTAGTAAGTGTCTGAAGCTGTATTTGAACTCAGGAAGATGAGCCTTCCTGACTCCAGGCCAGACACTCCATCCACTGCACCACCAAATTGCTTTCCTGCCATATGGTAGGAAAAAATACTTTTTTCCCTCCCCCCAGCCCATCCCTTTATTCTAAACAACATGTATAATGTGAAAACTACCTGGGTTAGGAATAGTAGAACAAAATATGTAGAGATGAAACCAGCTTTAATAGAACAATGTTTTATCCGCTTGAGTTTTTCAGTTCAATCAAATAGATAATAGTCTTCCAGGTCGTTATTTAATAGCAGTCCTTCATCTTCTCATGAGTCATATATTTAAAGATAAATGTGTCAGCCTTTGGCCTTCCTAGACCTAGTCCTAGACATAAATTAATAATTATAACTTCCTAGTCGTAATTCCTCTTACGATGTCCTTCATCAGGGATAGTTCACTTTTCTATAATCATTCCCATCCTGTTTCCCTGGATCTACTCCAGTTTCCCAATATTCTTTTGAAAGGGAGAAGATCAAACTGGACCCAGTGCCCTATAGAGGGCCTGTCACTTGGAGAGTACTACTTTAGGATTCCTAAATAGCCTTGCCATGATGGCTTCATTGAAGATTTTCTTGACCTTTTAGAACTTTCCTTGCCTAATCGCTTATCTGCCATGTAGGTGTCTCTTTTTCTATTAAAATGTTCCATTGGATTTACCTGAGAAATCAGGCTTTCTCTAGATCCCAAAGGGGACAGCATCCTGTTTAATCTCTCCGAAAGTTCTAGGCACAATTTAACTACCAGCCCTGGCTGATTCTTCTCCCTGGGGCTTAAGCAGTAGAATTGTTCCTTTTCATATAGTAGAACAATGATAAACAAAACGTACAAAAATAGCTTCCATTTTCCTTCATTGGAGGAGGGAAGAGATGGCAAAGTGTTTCCTTTGGGGTGTTTGAATGAATGTTTCAGGCACGGTGTATTTCTTGGAGATTAATGACTGTCTGGAACAGCTGAGGGCTTGATGACTCCCCAGAGAACTACTCATTTCTCCTGGAATGTCTTATACTGAGTGGGTTAGGCCTACAGGCCTTTTATTTTGGGAAAGGAAGTCATGAAACACTGAAAAATATTGTTGTAATTTATTGTATTTATTTAGCATTAATCTTTGAGGAACTTAGTGTGCACGTGGGAGGTTGTTCTGCAGCCCACATAACACCCTAAGGGGCAGTCAGTCCTGACACCTAACTCTGCAGAAGGCTTGAGGCAAAGAGCAGGGAGAGACTTTTAAACAAAATCTGAAAAGGAAAGTCAGGGCAGAAACAATTTTCTGGCTCCTAATCCAGTGCTTTTGATGCTTCCTCATTTTCTTTCCTTATGTGTCTTCTCTTTTCGGCATTAAGGATCTACTCAGACTATTATGGAAAATGTAAAGTAATGACTATCGATTTGGTCAAAATGGGGGTTGCTAACCCTTTTTTGTGTCCTAGACCTCTTTGCCAATCTGGTGAAGACTATGGATTCCTTCTCAGAGTTATGTTTTTAAATGCGTGAAACAGAGATGACAAAGGAAAAATGATTATATTGAAATATAATTAGCAAAATATATGTTTTAAAGTTCACAAACCCCAGATTAAGAACTCTGAGTTTAAAAGTTATTCTGTTTGTTCAAACAATGTTTTAAAGGGTTCTGAAGGAAAAAAATGATAACTTACTTTTCTCAACGTTGGCCAAACAATCTATAGTCTTTGGGCTAGGCCCGACTCAGGGTGCTCTGGGAATTCCAGTTTGGGACTGGAATAAAATGAGATGCTGGTAGGCCAAATAACGTTTGACAAAAGAAGTTTGCCTAACAAGAGTGGAAAAGACATCCATCAAAGTACAGCACTGATTCGTTTGGTTGTAGCTCTCTGGCCTCTACATTTACCATCCTAGCTCACCAGGTCGGAAGGGCATGCCAAGCCTAAGGAGGGTTGGACTCCTCATGCACTGTGCTTTTATCTATTTATTTATTTTTTTGCACTGTGTGTTTATACCATGATATCAGGAAGCTATTTCAATGGTTCATTTAGTCCCCTTAACCATATATGATGATTTCACTGCTTTTTGGGGAAAAACTAGCCAAGTCTTCTCATAGTAGATAGACGTTCCTATCTTTTTGTCTGTTTTCTTTTTCAGTTTCTATCTCTCTCAATCTCTCATTCTCTTCTTT
Source organism: Phalanger gymnotis (assembly GCA_028646595.1). Classification (NCBI taxonomy): domain Eukaryota; kingdom Metazoa; phylum Chordata; class Mammalia; order Diprotodontia; family Phalangeridae; genus Phalanger; species Phalanger gymnotis. The sequence goes on from CM053622.1 coordinate 180,762,556, forward strand.
GCCTCTCTGTCTCTCTCACACAGACACATACATACATTCACACATACATGTCTTCCCATGCCCGATGTACTAGGTTTTTTTTGTTGTTGTTTTGTTTTATATATCACAGGAACAGGGTAATGCTTGGACCGTTCATCTGTAACGCCTCATTTTGGTAGTATTTTCTGTTTTATTCTAATTCCTTATTATTTGCCTCAAATTCTACTTTAATTACATATTCTTTTGCATAGCTTTGTCATAAAGCAATGAAAATTAATTCTGTCTGGTCAGAGGGGAGATTCAGAAGAAAGGGCTTGGGAGACAGTGGTTTTGGATGAATGATGGACCCAAGTACGTCCTAAGAGCCTTAATGAAACAGTGAGGTATGATGTGCCAATGTTCTTCCCCTAATGTTACATGGTTATAAACCTTGGAATACTATAATTTTTGAAGCATCAGAGTTGTAGACCCAAAAGTGTGCAAAGAGACAGGTGGTGAGGAGAAACAGACAGCAGTATTTCCTGTGGTGATCAATATGAAGGATATATCATAAAAGATGTCATCCAAGAAATGCGTAATTGGAAAAAAGAGATGGGCCAGTTAAATATTAAACGTAAAAGTTTGGTCCAAAAACTCTGGAAAGCAACATAGAATTAAGCAAATAAAGGGGTTAGAATGTCCATTCCCTTTGCCCCATTGATTTCATTGCTAAGCATGTACCTCAGAAAGATCACTGACAAAAAGAAAGCTCTCCATATACACCAAAATATTGTAACAGTACCATTTTTAAAAAAAAAGAACTAGAAACAGAATGGGATGCCCAGAGATGGAAGAATGGTTGGACACATTGTGGCACATGAATGTAATAGAATGTTATTGTGCTATGAGAAACAACAAACATGTTGAATACAGAGAAACACAGAACTGATGCAAAGTGAACTAAGCAGAACCAGGAAAACAACCCGTGCGATGATTACAGCAGTGTAAACAGAAAGAATAACAAACATAACTAGAAGTCAGTGTCGCAAAATTATAAAGAACAAACTTAGATAGGAGTTATGAGGAGGGGAAGGGTCCCCAGGTATGGAACATAACATGTAACATCAGGTTTTTCTACATTTATCAGATTTGCTAACTTTTTCTCTTTTCTTTTTTTTAAACTTTAATGAAAGTTTAAGGGATGAATCTCTGGGGGAAAGAAAGGGGAGAAAGAAAGGGGGAAATGTAGGTGATACAAAAATGAAAGATATCAATAAAAATCTATTTTAGATAAAAATAAAATGAGAACTATAATATTTTTACTGGTACAAATTTAAACATGTAATAAAAAAATTGCGAAGCTAAAAGAAAGTGAGGAGTCATAGACTCACAGCCTGAATGTTACACTGATACCCACAAGATATAAAAATCAAAGACAAAAACAAAGAAACCTAGAGGAAGGCTTGCAGATCTGAATATAGAAGGAAAACCCTGTCTTTCAACCCTGGCACAGTCACCCCTTCTGCCACACTAGAACTGGTGGACAGTGGGAGGTGGAGGGAAAACCTCCCACCACTCCATCCATTGTCACTTCCTTCTTTCCTGGCTCCAGCCCTCCCATCACAAACCTTCCTGTGTATCATATCTCTTGCCATTCTCCCTTCTCCCATTTAACCTCCATCAGGCACAATGCAAAAAAAGCCCTCATCCCAAGCACAGCACCCACTGTGTAGCTGGAACAATGCCTATGTTTGGGTGGCAGGCATTCTGGAACTTCTGGGCAATGAAGTAGTATTGGGAGTGTTCTTCACTGGCAGGGGCAATCTCTGCTGACCGCTATAATGGGTTTTACAAAGAGAGATTTTTGTGTTCAGGACAGAAAACAAAATAATACAAAAATATGTCGAAAGCCAGAATAGCTTATAAAATGTGAAAACTTGTAAAGCTAACATAAATAAATTACTGTACTATTATTTTAGGCCTCAGGGGGTTGGAATGGTTGAGAGATGTTAGCTAAATGAGCTAATAAATTGATTGCAAAGAACCTTTTTTTTTGTGATTGGAAGGAAATCAGAGTTGGACATAGACTTCACCCATATAGATCAAAATGATACCCCTGTCTATTTTTATTTCTGATCTGGAAGAGGAAAGAGCAAGGAGCAGGAAGAATAGGGGAAAGGCAGTTTAATGCCTTCCTTGAGATTAACAACAACAAAAATTTTTTCAGTAGTAGAACTATACTGTATTTAGTGGGAACCAAGCACTATTGGGAAGGAGACACTTCATTAACTCCCAGTTAACTCAGGCAGCTGGAGAGAGTACTGTAATGGCTTCTAAAAGCCATAGCTAGAGGCTATGGAAAGACTGAAAGGGGGGCGGTGTCCCCTAACACTTGAGAACAATACAGGTGAGAGAAAGTAAAGTTTTTCCTAGTTTTAGAAAGCGAATGCAATTTTAAATTGAACTGAATGTGTCAAGACACCTCATGGCATTAAACCTTCTGCTCTCCAGAAACACACTGATAGAACCTTCACCTGACATATTCTTTGCCATAAACCAATTTCCTACCTTTGATATAGGCACAGTTGGACACTACAGTTGCCTGAATTGGCTCTCAGTCACACACGTGCTCTTCTCAAAGGGAGTTTAGCCAAAGGATTTTAGTGTCTAAGTGGTTTTTTTTTTAAAAATAACATGTAAAAAACCCCATGGAATATGTGCAGAGCTGTTTTGCTTATTTCTGTCTAATACTAAGTTAACTGAGTGACTTGGGCTCTGGGGATAACAAAACAATCTCCTTATTGGCTTCTGAGCAAGAAGAACTGCTGGCTTATTTTTTCCCCATCTGAGTTCCTGAATATCATGTCAGAATTATTCAAAGCTTTCCCATGAGGAGAGGTGAAAGGTCACCTTTCCCTCCTGGTGACATGGCTATTGTTTCCACGTGACAGACTGGGGAAGATTTAGCCAGGCAAGCTGGAGCCCGTGCTGGAATTCTTCTTCTGCTTTGTGTTTCTTTGCCTATTATCAACAATAGAACATCCACAGGATTATGAATTTGAGAGATCCGGAGTTCCTAGGTCTACAGTTTGATGTCAGGGGAACTTTGGGAGGAGTCCCTAGCAACTACTCCAACACTTCTAGGAGAGGATGATTATGGAGGACCGCTAAGCCTCAATTGGGCTTGCAAGATGATATGGACCTGAAGGGAATTATTTAGACAGTACAGAGGTTAGGTGAAATGTAACCATGACTAATGTATAAAGCATTTATTAAGAGATTACTATGTCAGGTAATGTGCTAAGTGCTGGGGATACAAAAACAATAAAACAAGATGTTTCCTCTTCTCAAGGAGCTTACCTTCTAATAGAGAACAATAACACATAAAAAAACTACAACAGCTGCCTTACCCCCTAAGAATGACTCCACTTTTTTCCTGGAATGGCTAGATCATCAAAAGTTCCAGTCTCTCTCTTCACTTCACTCCTGGCTGACTCTCTAATGGGTTCCACTTCTACACTGACTGCCTTGCCTGACTCGATGATTAGTCAGTCCTTGCCTGGAACTGCCATATCATCAGAAGTCATTCTTATGGGGTAAGACAGCTATTGTAGAGGTAGAGCAGAATGGAGAGTTGTATTGGGAAGGAAATAACCCTTTTCAGAAGTCCCACAAACTAGGAGAAGTTCATATTCCTATATTTAAGTATTAACCTCTCAGGAAAGTAGAACAGTGTTATTACTGCTGCTTATTTAAGTTTTTCAATGATGCTGGTATTTAACATTTCTTCTTGCGCAGAGTAAATAAATGCCTGCCCCATATCCCATTCTACATTGAAAGTACCTTTCTACTCCCTGCTTTAGGGAAACCTAGGCTGGAGCCAAAAACAAAGCTTTAGGCAAGTCCCCCTCCTCCCTTCTTCCACCCAGGATTCTGGGTTGGAGGTGCAAAGAGCTAAAGAGTATGAAAACAGGAGCTTAGCCATTTTTATTAGAGGCCCAGCTTCAGATCAAAGGGGTCCCTTAGTGGAAAAGGAAAGGCTGCCAAGCCTTAAGGTCTTGCAGCAGTTAGAATTATTAACTATATAAGGAAATCTAATCTTTGATGCCTCTCTCTGGGACCTTTTAGTGCCACCGGAAGAGTCCGAGAGCTGATTAGCTAGGGGATATGACAGTTATCTTTCTCTAGGGGCTTTCAAAGAGGTCCAATGCTATCAAAGAGGCCCAGAGGCATAGTCGTTGACCAATATACAAATAATAATACTAGTTAAAATACATATAGGGCTTACTTTGTGCCAGGCACAGTACTAGGTGCTTTATAATTATTTCGTTTGATCGTCACAATAACCCATTTGATCTAGCACAACAAACAGGCGCTGTTATCATCCCCATTTCTGAGGTTAACACTTAACAGAGGTTAAGTGACTTGCCTAGGGTCACACAGCTGGGAAGTATCTGAGGCCAGATTTTAACTCAGTCTTCCTGATTCCAGGCCTAGTGCTTTATCCATTCCATCAATTAAAAACACTATTATTGTTTGTGTAAGGGCAGAATGTCAGAGCTTCATGCAGCTGAAAAAACCCAAATCGAGACTATTACCCATGTGACCTTGGAAAAGTCACCCCATGACTCCGTCTCAATTTCCTCATCTGCAAAATGAGGAGGTTGGACTGTGTAACGTTTAAGACCCCTGCATCCTCTAAATCTATCAACCTAGTCAATACGGCCATGTGGGCACCCTAGAGAGCTCAAGTCAAGGAAGGAAGGATTAGTTTTGGTTGGTTCAGATTGGGAGAGAGAGTATGCGTGTCCAGAGAAGACAGCTTATCCTTTCCTCACTTTCAACATCAGAATTGGCATGCTCATATAAGCTACATTGTATAGTCATATATTTCCTTCTAATATTCTAGTATTCTGCCCCTCTTTGTTCATTTCCATTAATGTGTTTAAATAACATAGTATTCTTTAAAAAAATTATATTTTGTGAATACATGTGAATAATGTATGATTGATGAGAAGGAAATGCCTCATCCCAGACATCTGTTGGAGAACAAACAGGACTGAGGGAATGCAGCAAAAGCCACAGCCACCCCGGGGACCATCCCCAGCGGGTGCCATCATTAAGGATCCTGGGGCAGAGGGAGCAGATTAAAGAAGATGGATCACAGACACAAGATGAAAGTGGTGCCCACCCTGAAAGGGCAAGTGTTAGAGGAAGTTCTCAACGAGGTTAAGGACTGAGACAATATGAACATGAAAGCACGTGGAAGAAGTCAAGTAGAAGCCAGCAGAGGGCTTCTGGGAGAACACGCTAATCAGGTACATCCACTTAGAATCTTTTTTTTTTTAAGCAGCCCCTTGGCCCTGGTCATTTGGCCTAAATTTCCACAAGGAGGAGAGTCAGCTCAAGAGAGATGGGAGCTACTACCTATGTGACCCTGGACAAGTCACTTAACCCCTTTGCTGAAAGACAGACAGAGAGAGAAAGAGAGAGAGAGAGAGAGAGAGAGAGAGAGAGAGAGAGAGAGAGAGAGAGAGACAGAGAGACAGAGAGACAGAGAGAGACAGAGAGAGACAGAGAGAGACACAGAGAGAGAGAGAGAGAGAGAGAGAGAGACAGAGAGAGAGAGAGAGAGAGACAGAGAGGAGCTCTCAAGAGCCAAATTATTTTTATCAATTAAATTTTATTTTATTTTCAGATCTTTTCTCTTTCTCCCACCACCCCTCTCCCCACTCCCAAGAAAAACAAACCCCCTGTTACAAACATGTATAGTCAAATAAAACAAATTTCCACATTGGGCCATGCCCCTCAAAATATATCTCAGATTATTCTCTGAGTTCATTCTCTGACCTCTCTGTCAGGAGGTGGGTAAATATGCCTTATTTTGAGTTTCCTTGAATTGTGGATGGTCATTGTGTTGATCAGAGCTCCTCTGTCTTTCAAAGTTGCTTGTTATCACTGTTATTGTATAAATTGTTCTCCTGGTTCTGTTCACTTTCCTCTGCATCATTTCATACAAGTATTCCTATGTTTTTCTGAAACTATCACTTCATCATTTCTTACAACAAAATAGTATTCCATTATATACATTTACCATAACTTGTTCAGTCATTCCCCAATTGATGGCTACCACCTCGGCTTCCAATTGCCACCACAAAAGAAACTGTAGAGTCACATTCTAATAATACAAACACAAATAACTCCATTGAGGAAGAAAAAAGGAAGACATCTAAAGAGACAAATTTGGATCTCATCAACACATATAGATTTAAAAAAAAACATTTCTAGCTAATTATCAAAACAAGGACAGATAACTAAGAATGAATAGAAAAGCTAGGCATGATACTAGAAGGATGTCAGGAATACTGAAGCTAGGAATGAGTTTATAATGAATGCTAAAGACAACAAAAGGTCCCTTTTGGAATCAGGAGGAAGATCAAAGAGAAAGGACCATTTCTGGGAGTGGTTAGGGTATATAGGAGTGGAAGATGGTGGGTCAAAGCTAAAACTTCACATTTCCTATTGTATGCCTATTTTCTCTGCAGAGAATGACCCTAAGACTGGGATACATCCAACAAAAATGATTAGTGGAATTGAAACCCCAGATAAGTATTCCCTTTTTTTTAAAAAAAAATTTTTATTTATTTTGTTAAGTATTTCCCAATTACATGTAAAAAAATTAACAATCATTTTTAAAAAACTTTGAGTTATAAATTCTTTTCTTCCCTCCCATGTCTCCGCCCACTTTGAGAAGGCAAATAATTTGAAATGGATTATACATGTGAAGTCGTGCAAAATATATTTCCATATTAGCCATGGTATGAAAGAAAATGCAAACAAAATTAAACTGTAAAAACAAAGAAAGTTTAAAAAGTATGCTTCACTCTGTATTCAGAGTTTATCAGTTCTCTGTCTAGAGGTGGATAGTATTTTTCATCACAAGTCCTTTGAAATTGTCTTAGACCATTGTCATCATCAGAGTATCTAAGTCTTTCACAGCTGTTCAACGGATAAGTATTTTCAATGAATTCAAGTCCAGATGAATTATATACCAGGGTACTGAAAAGATTTGTAGTCAGTCAATAAACATGTGGTAAGTGCCTACTATGTGCTAGGCACTGGGCTAAGTACTGAGGATATTGTGTTAGTCCTTTGTTTTCAAAGAGGACCATTACAGGGAAATGATGACATGACTTTGATTTGAGTGAGGGAGGGCTGTGCAAGGTCACTAGCCTCACTTTCTCCTCCAGATTCATCTGGGTCCACTGGCCAGATACTCATCAGGACGATTTGGAGATGGCCTGCGATACATTGAGAGACCCTGGCCTCTTTAGGCTAAGGTCTTTTCAGGTTCTCACTTTGAGTGAGGTAATGCCCTTTCAATGAATAGGCCTCTTTAACAAGTTAATCAGGGGATGGCCCCTTTAATAAAAAAAAAATCAAACTGAGAGGGGAAGACCCTCGGGGTTCCTGGCCAAAAGAGAAAGAGTTACTATTTAGTATTTACATTCCCTCTGTGCTAGGAGGACAGGGACCTATTGTGCAATCTATGAGCTCCGGAGTGAATTGGGTTTAAGGCTTGGTCTTTGAGAAAGAAATCTAGCTGGTAAACCTGAAGTTAAGGAGACAGCTTTCAGGCATAGAAATGTATGGTGAGGAGACAAAAAAAAGACAAGAGGAGCTCACAATCCAACGGGGGAGACAAGATCCAAATAACTTTGACAAATAATCTGTATGTACAAGATAAATAGGAAATAACCAAAAGAGGAAAGGCACTAGAATTAAGAGGAATTGGGAAAGGTTTCCTACAGGACATAGGATTTTAGCTGGGACTTCAAGGAAGCCAGGGAAGCCTGGAGGTCAAGATGAGGTGGGAAAGCAGTATGTGGAGACAGCTAGCAAAAATGCCTTGAATTGGGAGATCAAGTGTCTTGTTCTAGGAACAGAAAGTAAGCCAGTGTCCCCTGATTCTTCAGTCCATGGACATGGCAGAGCATAAGGAAGACTGGAATGGTGTTGGGGTGGAGATGGGGAATAAAGGAGGTAGCCTATGAAAGCTATGAAAGACTCTGAAGCACCAAACAGGATTTTGTATTTGATCCTAGAGGTGAAAGGGAAGAACTGAAGGAAGAGGGTGAGACGTGGTCAGACTTGTGCTTCAGGAAAATCACGTTGGTGGCTTGATGGTGTTATTAGACTACTACATCAAGGGAAAGTCATCAGTGAATTATATAATTGGATTTTAAATATTTGAGAAAGTCTCTCATGCTATTGTGGGCAAGATGAAGAGAAGTGGATTAAATATTAGTACAGCTACTGGATCTGCAACTGGTTGAATGATAGTCCTAAAGAGGGATGTTAATGGAGTGATTAATGGAATGCCAATGCCTTGGTCCTATGTTTTATATTTTTTTCTTTTAAATAGTATTTTATTGTTTCCAATTAGATGTAATGACAATTTTTAACATTCTTTTTAAATAAAATTTTGAGTTCTAAATTTTCTCCCTCTCTCCTCCCTAAGATGGTAAGCAATTTAATACAGGTTATAGATGCGTAATCATGTAAAACTTATTTCCATATTAGTCACATTGTACAAGAAGAAACAGAACAAAAGGAAAAAAAACTATGAAAAAAATTGATAAAGTGAAAATAGTATACTTCAGTCTTCGTTCAGACCTCATCAATTCTTTCTCTGGACGTGGATAGCCCTTTTCACCATGAATCTTTTGGAATTGTCTTGGATCATTGCATTGCTGAGAGGAGCTAAGTCAATCATCGTCGATCATCACACCACGTTGCTGTTCCGATGCATAATGTTCTCCTGAGTCTGTGTTTTATATTTTTACCATTAACTTTTATATAGCCATAGAATGCATATTTACAAGATTGATAAATGAGATGAAAATAAGTGAGATAGAGCGTTGAATGACATAATTAGATTTCAAAAGGATTTCATGAGGTTAGAATAATGACCCATATCTAACGAGATGAAATTTAATATGGGCAAATGTAAAGTCCCGCACTTGGATTAAAAAAAAACTGTACCAATTGGGGGATGGTATGTATAATGTCCATGGTAAAAAAGCTTAGTAGACTGAAAGCTTGCTGGATGTGTTAGCATAAGCCTATAATTCCTGATTCTGGGAAGGCCAACTTTGGTGGATTGCTTGAGCTCAGTAGTTCTGAGTTTTAATAAGGCTAGAGTCAATCTGGTGCCTCTTAAGTCTGGTATCAGTAGGGTGACTCATGAGGAGTGAGGAACCACCAGGATACCTGAGGAGAAATAAACAAGTTGGAATGGGAGTAGTTCAAAGCTTCCACACTGATCAGCAGCATGATTGGGCCTGAGAGTGGCTGCTTATTGCCCTTCCAGCCTTGGTGAAATAGGGAGATAAGTATTAGAACAAAAGAAAACAAACATATAAATTTAAAATAGAAACAAAAAAATGAAAGCTCAGTATAAGTCAGCAGTATGAAATGATAGTGGAAAAAGCTAATAAATTTTACACTATATTAACAGAAAGAAGAACGGGGTACTTCTGCTGTATTCTGTCTTGGTCAGACCACATCTAAGAACATCACGGCTGGAAGGAACCTCAGAGGTCGTCTAGAACAGCTTTATGGCCAAGAATCACTTCTACAGCATAGAAATAAGTGGTCTTCTAGCCTCTCCTTGAAGATCTCTAGGAAGGGGATGCGCATTGTCTCCCTCTCCCTTCTTGACAGATCTTGCCTTACCCTTAAGGCAACAAGGTAATCTGAGTAAGTCCCATCCAGCCTCCTCCACTGGGACTCTATTGTGACTCCAGAGAGATTATCAAATGAGAGAGAAATGGAAGTGTTTTGTCCAGCTTTTATCCCTCTCAGAGATGATGTTTTAGTAAGGAAATTTACTGCCGAGGTGTCAGGAGAAAAGAAAACATTGGGCTGTGGTGTCAAGGTGTTTTACCCAAGTGTTGATGAAGAAATCCAACTCATAGACAAAAGGAAAAAATGTGTTGTTGAATCTTGAGCAAAATTTTGTTTGAGGCCAGAAACTGGTAGGTACTATGTAGTTCAAGGAGAGAAGATGATTTCTAGATCAGATACAATAAAACACTTGTCAGATGTCTTGAAATGGGGGTTCCTTTCATGTGTGTGTTGGGCTAGAACAGATTATTGCTGAGGGTCCTACCGACTCTCAAATTCTGTAAGGTCACCTTTTTAAAAGCTAGTTATTGATGAAGGAAAATAGATGTTATTCCCATTTGTCAGATGAGGTAACCACTGTTCAAAAGGATTAAATGATCTGACCCAAATCATAAAACTCATAATTGGCCAAAACTCTCTATCTTGTGCTCTTTCCGTTACAATCCAGTTGCCATTTTATCCCAGAATAAGATCATGTATTTAAGGGCTTTGTAAACCTTTAAAGTTAAATTTAAAATGCTTTGTTGTACAAATATTATTGATCATTATTATTATGACTATAAGGAGGCAGGAAGAGTGCTTTAAAGTAGATGAACCTAAGTCTGATCTATTGTTTGAACTGACATAGAGGGAGGACATGAGAGAGAAACACTCAAATATTTCTTTCTTCAGTGCTATTATAGAGTTTATCATAAGCTTCCCTTCATCCCCCCTACCCAAAGCACTAATTTGCTGCCTGATGGGATCTATAGAGAACTGTAGCAGGAAAGGCAATGGGCAAGAATGACTGACATTACTTGCTGAGAGCCGGTAGTGATAATAATAAGAGCTAGTGTTTATATAGAGTATTAAAGTTTGTAAAGCCCTTCATGTGTTATTTCATTATTATCTCCCCCATTTTGCAGATGAGGAAACTGAGACTGGGAGAGATCATAGTATCTGAGGCAGGGCTCCAAGTCCTATGCTCTATCCACTGGGCCACCCAGCTGCCTTTAGTATTTACCTTGCTCTAACTAGGAGAGGTGTTTTTTAGGAGTTTTACTTGGAGCATGACTCTGTAGCTCCCAGTTACACTTACATTACACTCCAGGTAAGGGGTTGAGGCTATTAAGTACTCTCTCTACTCTGCTCCACTTTCTAAGTATTTGTAAATACTTGGAAGTGCATGGTTTTCTTGCTTCTACCTTAAAGGTCACAGGAAGAAGCCCCAGGTGATTTGAATAACCCCACCCAGTTTCCTTCCACAGGTCTCTAAGGAAGGATTACTTATTGGTGGGTATTAAAGTTTCCCATGATCTGATATGAGTTATATTTTGTTTTCACCTGTAAATAATTTTTTTTCTTTGAACTTTGTGAACTGCATGCTTGCATGGTAAGTTTATTCTGTATGAGGCCAGAGGCTGATGTGAATTTAAATTTAAATAAATCAAATAACAAGGGAGGAACTTTAGAGGGAAAATGATACTCATGTAGTGAAGTTCCTAGTTTTTGGGAGAATGGCAATGTCAGAGAAGTAAAAAGAATTCCAAATTGTACCTGGGCCCTTTGTATCCAGCGAGAACCAGTGAAACATGGATTGTCTTTAGAGAGACCTGAAGGTATATATCATTATAACATTAATACCAAACATCCCTTTAGTTAACTTTCTCTTTCACCCATCCCAGAAATCTGTAATTACTCACCTAGTAAGTAGGGTGAGGGTGTTTCAACAATCTGGCTAGCAGTTTCTGTGGGGGTGAAAGATCCACCCACAGCCAGCACCCAGAAAGCTGCCAACAGCACAGGTTCTTTTGATCTGCTTAACTAAGGAAAGCAAGGTGAAGGGGTTGGCAAGCTTACTTTAATTCAGCATACAAATATCATTCACTTAGCTCAGGTGAAAAAGACCAGCACACTGAACTTCAGAACAAAATACAAACAAATTACAAACATGAACAGACAGACCTTGTCT
>CM053622.1:180774873-180795932 GCA_028646595.1 Phalanger gymnotis
TACTTCTCTTCAGTGGATTTTTGTGCCTCTTTTACCATTTGGCCAATTCTGTTTTTAAGTTATTATCTTTTTTTCATTTTTTTGTACCTCCTTTATCAATCTATTGACTTTTTTTCATGATTTTCTAGTATCACTTTCATTTCTTTTCCCAGTTTTTCCTCTACCTCCCTTATTTGATTTTTAAAATCCTTTTTGAGCTCTTCCAGGAATCCTATTTGGACCTGAGGCCAATTCACATTTTTCTCTGAGGCTTGGAGTATAGCTCTGCTCCTGAGGTGGTGGGGGCACTTTCCAAACTTCAGGGTTTTTGTGCTGCTGTTTTCAGCACTAGTCCTGGAAGTTCAGAAGTTTTTCAGTTCTTCTAAGGCAGTATGATTTAAGAAGAGGTGTGGTCACTGCTCTCCTGTCCTGTGTCTTGGTCTGTAAACAACCAAAAGTACTCTTCTGCCCTGGAACTGTGATCAGGGTCCCTACTCCCCTGAGGCCACATGCTGTTCTGTGCTAGTGCTTCTCCTAGCTCTGGGACTAGGACCCAGAATTGAGTATGGGCAATGCAACAGAGTCCTGCACCCAATGCTAGCAAAAGGTCCCTTATAATCTCCTTCTGACCAGTTGTTTGATCCCCTTATCATCTGTGGGCTGAGAGCTCTAGAAGCTACTACTGCCAATCTAATCACCTCCTGAGGCCTGCTGCTGGCTGCTGGGCTGGACTGCACTCTTACCCTAGAGAGACAGACCTTTCCTACTAATCTTCTAAGTTGTCCTGGTCTGGGAAATTGTTTTACCCCACCCTTTTGTTGGTTCTGCTGCTTCAGAATTCATTCTGAGGCATTGTTTTAGAGTTCTTCGGAGGGGAATTTGGAAGACTTCAGTCAAGTCCCTTCTTTTATTGTGCCATCTTGGCCTGTAGTGATGTTACATGATGTCATAACCTCATTCAAGGTATGGCTGTGTAGTAAGTCATCTGACTTGCTGTTACACAAATGGCCACTTCTGACATAGATGTCGAATCAGATCCTTTGGGGTACCATTAGGAGGAATCTGCCAGCAGACTGGGGTTGACTAATGAAAACAGCTTTGACTTTAGCTAATATAGAAGGTTTTCTTAGGTGGGAGGAAAAATCAATAGCTGTTCTCTTAACTAGGGACAATGGGGGAAATTTTGAGTATCTGGAACCAACAGAAATAATCACAACTTGACTAACAAGGAAGAGGGGAGAAAAGGACTAAAGGAGGACTCTTGCTGAAAATTTCAGGCATCCTTCACCTGAATCAAAGTCATTTACTATTTCCTTGGTGGCTACTGGCCTAATCCTAAAGGAATAAAGGGTGTGTTACAAGGCTTTACCAAGAATGGATCTGCGGACTTGAAAAACTTAGGAAGGGCTGCTCTCCATAAGCAGATTATTCTCATGCAAGTTTTGGCATAGAAAAGTGGCTGAATTCCCAACTATAATGACATGACGATGTATAACTTTAAAAATATATTGCTTTGAAGTATCATACTGCATTTCTACCTAGGTCTCTAAAGAACAAAGTACATATGTCTGATTAGTCTGTGCCTCTGAATCTCTGATCCGGAGATTTTCTCATTTTTGAAATGGTTCAGGTCTTTTTCTAACATGAAAAGTGTTTTCTTCTGCATATGCATGATAAATTGTGGTGACAGACGCTCAGGCACGGCCTTCAGTGCCGTCTATAATCACTTCCAAAAGCATATGCTGCTGAGGCTGGTTTTCAAAATACATTTCTTCAAGGCCACAGTCTGTAGCAAATGCCTCTAATTTTCCTACCCCCTGCTGTTCTTTCTGTGGTTAGAGCCACAAACAATCTGGAAACACAGCCCCTTCCTTGTTCTCTATGATCATTCCCTCTGGACCAGGCTTTCCACAGTGAGAAAACAGAGAATCTTCCTGAATCACAGTGTAAACTTGAATTTTGTTTTTAAGTCATCACCTCTCCCCTTATCACCTCCTCTTCACCCCCTAACTCCCAAACGCATTTGGTTTCCAAATTGCCTCATCTCATTTGAACTCTGTAGACTCCAGGGATTTGATTAGCCAACGACTGGCTGACACAGGCCCACAGCTCCCATCCTTATATTCATGGAAGATATGAAATAGTTGACCCTGAGAAGAACAGCTGACATCTATTTCACTTAAATGCTACACCACCCAACCATAGCTAATAATTTTTCATCCCTTAACCCACACCAAAATAAAGAAAAACTTTTTTTTCCTCTTCAAATTCCAACCAGTGAGGTCTAGCTTTAAAAAAAAAAAGGAAGCTGCTGGATGGTCTAACTGAAGTGACTGAAGGTTCTTGGAATGGTAAAACTACTGATTCATCTTCTTTGACAGCAATAGTTAAGCTGTCTTGCTTTCCATGGGAAAACAGGAATATTAATATTGGTTCCCAAGCATCCTACTATTTAAACTGTTTTAGTTACATGTCTATATCTGCATGTTGTGCCTAAGAAAGCTTACAGCCCATTACTTTCATCAGCAAAAAGAGAGATGCTAATTAAAACCCTGTATAATACACACTTTAAAATATTTATTTTTAACATTCTTTTAAAAAAAATTTTAGTTTCAAATTCTTTCCCTCTCTCCAGCCCCTCTCCCATCCATTGAGAAGGCAAGTAATATATCAATTATACATGTGAAATTATGCAAAACATATTTCCATATTAACCATGTTTCCCCCCACCCCCAAGCAAAAAAATCAAGAAAGTGAAAAAATTATACTTAAATTTGCACTGGGCTCATCAGTTCTCTCTGTGTCAGTGGATAGCATTTTACATCATGAGTCCTTTGGAATTATCTTGGAACGCCGATAATACACATTTTTAACCTCGGGGAAAATGAGAGAAAAAGAGATATTGTGACTTGACCCAACCTAGCTTGTCTGACCTAGCCCAAGAGAATACTATCTCAGCTAATAACAAAAGAAATAAAGATTGCGGTAGTAGAAGGAACCCCCAGATGAGAAAACCAACTCGGACAATGCAGGTCTGTACCTGTTCTGCACCCAGTAGTCTTAGACAGTCACCTAGAGAAGCAAGAAATTAAGTGACAAGCCCAAGGTTGCAAAGCCAGTATTGATGAGAGGTATATCTCTAAATACTCCCTAAATCCGAAAGTTCCTGGCTCTGAGGCCAGATCTCTAAGCGTTATGCAATGCTGCCTTTAACATGTTAAAGTTTCAAGGGGTCTGCAAATCCTTTTCCAGGCAATTGACCTCAGGAGGTGGGTAGCGCAAGGCTTATTATCCTCATTTTACAAAGGAAGCAACCACTCTGTTAGGCTCAGAAAAGTTTAATGAACTCAGGTTTCTTGATTCCAAGTCCAGAGCTCTGAGCATCTATGCTGTATGAACTTTGTGTTTTTAAATCCAAGTTTGTCCAATGTTTTTTTCTCAGGATTTCTAGGTCCCTACTTACACTTTGACTCCCACAAATAATTTCATTTAGTGAATTAATATTCACTGGCTCCCTCAAGGTACCAAATGCTGTCACACAAAGACCTTCACTTTGTTTCTTTTCCTTTAAGAAAATTTATGGAATAAAACAAGCATTTCCATAACATAGTATAATTAAAAAAAAGATGATTGCACATGAAACTGCAAATCTATTATGTACAACTTGCTATTCCTTCTAAATACATAATGTTACCATGTAACTTTTTTCCTTTTTTTCTTCCCTCCCCCACCCCATTCCCACCCTAGAGATGGCTACCATTAGACACAAATATCTATATTATATATAAAATCATTCTATTCATACTTCTATTTATCAGTTCTTTCTCTGGATGCAGATAACATCTGCCTTCATATTTTCCCTTTCAATTTCTATTTTTTGCTTTTACTCTGTCCTCGCCCTAAGCACAACTTCTAGTCCTAAGGATACCTATCTGAATTATCATAGCAACACAGGACTGAAAACCTTTTCAGAAACCATCTCATATCAAGTCCCCTTTACTGTCTGGACAGCACCAATAGCTATCTGGGAAAGGTAAGTATCAGTCAAACTTCTTAAAGAGTCAGTGAAAACAGTTTCTACTGTCTCCCTAAATAACTTATTCAGTATTGTTCGATTTAACGAGTGTCTGCCAAGCCCCTTTGGAGATACAACAGTCTATGAAAACAAGAGGTTATTTTGGTCCATGAACTTGTTAGCACAGAATTGCTTTGTGGGTTAGGAAGCAGACCTGCTCTACTTTTTTATTCCAAATAGACGTTACAGCAATCTTTGGAACAAGATCTGTGCCACGTTAATGTCATTCTTTGTGGGTGAGAATTCAGTTTGGGTTCAGGAACTGAGAGCCTGTGTTATTGAATAATAGCATGTATGAAGGCCAGCACAGATAACATTAATAGTTTGATAGACACTTGGGTTATTTGAGCTGATTACTCATTTTTCAAATCTTGTCTTTGAATTCGTGGCATTCTTCTTGTTGGCTCAGATATGTTAACTCAGTAGGCCATTGAGATCAATTTCGGCTTTAGTTCTGGTACCCTGTTTTTGTGTCTTCAAGTTTTTTTCAGTGACAACCTCAGATTTCTTGAATGGGAAGGTGGGGAGAGGAAGAGCATATAACAAAGAGAGGAGGCCTATATCTTCCATATATATTGAAAGATAAAATAAATACATCTTCAAAATTTTATTCCTGCTCCACAATGGTGGGACCAGTTTCTGGATGAGGTCAGAAATGCTGACTCTTTTCTTTAAAAAACTGACCACAGACATGTGGGATACTGTTTATGGATTTGTGAAACTTTTAGTGATAGATTCAAGAGACTGTGGCTATTTAAAAAAACAAAGAAAACAAAAATATCCATGAGGCCGTGAAAGGAACTCTGGCTCTAGACTTGGAGGACCCCAGTTGTATCCTGACTCTGAGTCTTACTTCCTAAGTGACTTTGGGCAGGCATTTGCCTTCCGTGGGCCTCAGTTTCCTCCTAGGTAAAATGGAGAGAGGGGACCTCTAAAATTGCTTTCAGCTGTCTATGGAACTGTGCTTCCCATGATGCTATGTGTACAAGGAGAGGAAGAAAATGAAGAAAGGTAGATTGACAAAAAATTGTGGAGTTGTGGACGTATATGGGGCATATCCTCCCTTTATCTCCCTGGCCTGAATTAGTATTTTTTTTTCCTCTGTTTTTTCCCTAACCTTGTCCCTCAAGCTTGGCAAATTCTTGAATAAATGCAAGACTACCCTCATATTAGTGTTGTTGTTGCTTTAAAGATTCTCTTGGAAATATGTATATGCACATCTGTGACTTGGCCATACCTTTATGACTTGGATGACTCCACTACCCTTTTCTTTAATTCTTCATGGTATTCTGATTTTCCCCAATGGGGTCATTTTATGGGAGTGGCTCCCTAGAACACAGGAAGCACCATATTGTGACTTGGACACTTCATGGGTGGGTGGAGAAGGAATATTCAACCTAGGGTCAATGGTGCAGCTAATTTCTAGGCCGTTGGCAGTGACCTAAGGAGACAGCTGCTGGTGGTGCTTCCAGACATTCATGTGAGGTTATATTAAATCCTGATTTGGCTTTTATTTGGAACTTATAGGTCTGGGACTCCTGAGGAAGCTGGTGAATGGGGGCTTCTCCCAAGTTTGACCACACTGAGAGAAAGCAGCTGTGTTTTCTTAGCTGAAACTAAGGGTGAAGGCAGGTGCATTGTGTTATCCTAATGAACCAGTCCAATTGAAGGAATATTTATGGGGTCTCTGAAGCAGAAGAGAGCTCAGCTTTTCTCCTGATGCCCTGAGATTTCTGCCAGAACAGATTAGCTCCAGGAACAGAAGTTATATCTTGGTTTAGGAAAATTTTATTAATTTAGGTACCTTCCCAAGGAAGAGACACTATTCACAGATGGGTTGGCAACCTTTCAGAGCTGGTGTGCCATTGATATATTCTCTCTGAAGAAAGCAGTTTGATGGACCTGGGTGTTTGGAGGATTCCCTGGGAGAACCTTTCTTTACAGCAGCAGAGTGAGGAATACAAGGTTAGGAGGAAAAAGAAAAATGGGGCACAATAGGGTTGGTCTCCCTATCCCTCCTCTTCTTTTTCCCTATGGAAGCCTCCTTTCAAAGCACTGATATCTCTGTTAAGGGAACACACCAAAAACCACTACCTGCTAGCTCTTTAATTATGAGATAGTTTAAGTGTTTGTTAAATTCATGGAACTGAAAATAAGACAGAATGGGACATAGACTGTGTCCTTGAGAATGGGGGCACCAAGAAAAGAGGATGCTTGTTAGGGGAAATGGAAGTCACAAAGATGTATTCAGAATCACAGAATGTTGGTACTGGAGGCAATCTTAAATATTGTCTCTTCTTCATTCCTTAGTCTTCTCATCTATAAAATAAGTGGATTGGGGTATAGACACTAGAGCTAGACAGGATCTCAGATTATCTAATTCAACCCTCTTATTTTAGAGCTTAAACTGAGACCTTGAGATGGGAAGCAACTTTCCCAATGAACTCAATTTCTTTCAATATTAGGATAAAAAGGTGGGGCATAGAAATATAGAGTTAGAGCTCCTGTATTTCTTCAGTTTAATGAACCTTCTATCCAGTGGTGTCCTGGTAAATGTTTTCCAGGTCTCTGGAAAATTAAATGCACCCATGACAGAGTTCTAAGTTTAATCTGCGTCATTAACATTTTCTCCATCACTTTGAGTCTGTATGAACAGAAAAACAATAAATCAAGACCTGATTTGTAGTATTTGCTGATTTGTAAGGTATAAATGCTCAAAATGAAAAGTTAACAATTAGAAGCCAGATGGTACACCTCTTGCTTATCTTGTACCAAGCTATATTTCCTTTAACAACTAGTGCTAGCTATACTACCGAAAATCATATTAGGTGCTTGGAGAAATGGTTGGAATTTCAAGTTTAGAACAAAATTAAAACCTTTTTCATGTATTAAGAGGGGATTCCAGCAAGACAATCATAGGCCTGTAAATGACTTCTAATAAGCTTGGTAAATTGCTGGTATGACTAGCAAAGTATTTGATTCAAAATCATTGAGAAAAAAATAACACGATGATAAATAGTTGGTGGCATGATTCATCTGAACAAATCCTGCTAGAAGGACTTGATTTTCTGCAATAGAATAACATTGTGGATAATAGAAATGTAGCAAATATGTAGTATATTCTCTCCTTGGTGGGGTGTTTGATTTAAGGCCATATAACCTTTTCTCAGAAAAATAGCCAATTTAATATCCACCTATTTTAGTTCTATTGGCTCATCATATCTTAAAAACAAATCATACACCAAGTGGATATTAATAACTCAATGTCAGATTGGGAGGAGGTATTGATCTGAAGAAAGTACTTCCTTCAACTGTTGCCAGTTTTGGAAATTGGAATTGACGTTGTGACATTTTATTCATTTGGTGAAATGGATGGAAATCAATAAATAAGATTAATTTGAGATCTACACAGAATGGCTGATTTGGGAAAGAATAAATATGCAAATATGAAATGGATATTGGGATTTGAATAGTCATGAAAGACTTTCTTTAGTACTTTGGAGAAGAAAGAACAGAAGGTTATTATTATACACTTTAAAAAAGCCTAATATAATGAGATTTGAATCCATTTTAGAAATAATAGCAAAGCATTTGGCAGTTGTTCATTTATCGAACATCATTGTGTTAGGTACTGGAGATACAAAGATGAATGAGACATATTTCCCGCCCTTAAGGAGCTTTATAAATAGGACGGTACCTTATAAAGGTGTTATCATATTTTAAAAATAAAAATAAATTTAATAACATTAATAATAATTTTAACAATATTAATAATAACATAGTAAGAGAAATAAAATATACAATCAAATCTGATATGAGTGAATCTACCCCAAATGTTCACATGGACTATTTGTGCTTGACCTGTGGTAGAGCATTCCAAGCTTGTATTGGTCTGATCAGCCAGTCAGATGCATTGTAGTTTGAGTCTAACATAGTAATGTCATTCTGATCCTCTTCAAGAATGAAGGACAGCAGCCAACTTGTACAATAATAATACTAACAATGCCAATATTGATAGAGCACTTACTTTGTACCAGGCACAGGCTAAACACTTTACAATTATTATTTCATTTTATCCTTGCGACAACCCTGAGAGGTGGGTATTATTATCCCCATTTTACATATAGGGAAACTGAGGCAGATAGCAATTAAGTGACTTGCTCAGGGTTACGCAGCTAGTTAGTATCTGGGGCTAGATTTGAACTCAGGTCTTCCTGACTCCAGGTCAGGCACTCTATCCACCATACTACCTCAAGTCTCTCCCCAATCCATTATATCCTCCACTATGCTTCCAAAGTGATCTTCCTGAAATGGGTATCTGATCATGTCAGCCCTCTATTCATAAACTGCATTGGCTCCCTATTACCTCCAAGATCAAACAAAACATCCTCACTTTGACTTTTAAAGCCCTATGTAACCTGTTGCTTACTACCTTTCCATTCTTCACCTCATTTCCCTTCATGTACTCTGAGCTTTAGTGACACTGGCCTTCTTGCTGTTGCTCAAAGGTAACATTCCATTTCCTTTTCCATTGCTGTCTTTCAAGCTTCACCCTCTACCTCCTGGCTTCCTTACAGACTCAATTCAAATCTCACCTTATGCAAGAAGCCTTTCTCTGTCCACTTCTAAAATCATGTCCCATTTATACTGTATATGCCTTGCATCTACATACTTGTTTGTATGTTATTGGAATGTGAGCTTCTTGAGGGCAGGGATAATTTATTTACCTTTCTTTGCAATTCCAGTATGTAGTATAGTGCCTGGCACATAAGTGCTTAATAAATTTTTTGTTGACTGACTAGCACACGGTAAGCCCTTAATAAATGCTTGTTGATAGATGAAAACCAAAAGAGTGAAATGAGTGAGGAAGAAAAGGATATGAGTTTATTAGTTTGAAGAAGAGAAGGCTGAAAAATATGACCTGCATTTTTCGGTCAGGACAATGTAGGAATGTGTTACAAGGATTGTTTTTCTTTTAAATTGGGAGAGTGTGGGAGAGAGAGGAAAGAAATGCTTATTTATTGAAAAATGGAAAAAAGAAAAGTCTGAGAGAATTTAACAGTGATCTTTGAGTATGTATTGGACTCTAAAGACAATAGTGACCCAGATGGTCTTTGCTCACATACGGAAGAAAGATCATGAGGAAATATAACCTGAAAAATGAAATATTTAGGTTGAGCATAAGAAAGAATTATTTTACATAATAATACTAAAAACTAGCATTTATATAAAACTTGAAGGTTTGCAAAGCATTTTACAAATATTTTTTCTTGAATTTCATAACAACCTTGGGAAATAGGTGCTATTATTATCACCTCTATTTCACAGAAGAGGAACTGAGGCAAACAGAGCTCAAGTGACTTACTTAGGGTTATATCGCTGAGCCTGAGGCAGGATTTGAACTCGGTCTTCTTGACACCAGTTGATCTGTCCACTGAGCACTGAAAGGCTGCCTGTTATTGGAATAAATTACAAAATCTCTTTCCTGAAGGCCTTTTAAAATGGGTTCATTTTCATCTATTTGTGCTTCATCTGTGGTCTTGTCTAGAGACCAAAGGATAAAATGGCTCTCAAAGTTGCTTAAAAGTCTGAAGGATTGCAGAGAAAGGGCTGAATTTAATGCATAGGAAGAGTAAGAGGTTTTTAGTCAAAGCTATGGTTTTTCCAGTAGCAATGTATGGCTGTGAGAGATGAACTACAAGGAAACCTAAGTGCCATAGCATTGTGGTGCCAGAAAAGACACCCTTGGACAGCAAGGTGATCAAATCCGTCAAAACTTAGAGAAATTAATTCAGACTATTCACTGGAAGGTCAAATGCTGAAGTAGAAGCTTAAATACTGTGGCCACATAAGAAGACAGGATTCATTGGTAAGTACCCTGATGTTGGGAAAGATTGAGGGCAAAAGGAGAAGGGGATGGCAGAGGATGAGACGGATAGATAGTATCACGGAAACAATGAACACAAACTTGGACAAACTTCAAGAGTTAGTGGAGGATAAAAGGGCCAGGTGTGCAATGGTCCATGGGGACAGGCCTAAACAACAACAAGGTATAACTTAGGGACCCCTTCCTAAAATATCTTCCTCCTATTGTGTCAAGTTCTATCTATTAGAGATTCATTTGGAATAAGAGGGAAATCTCTCTGAAAAGCAAATATTCCTAGCACAGTTAAGCCAACTTTTAGCACAATTGTAGTGTGAATTTGTTTATTCAGTATGTTTTCCTACTATCTGAGCTTAGCATATAGAAAGAATAGATGTGTTTGTGGACAAGCCGGTACTGGTTGGGGAGTGGGAGATGGTTGAAGGAGATAAAGAGGAAAAGATGGAAAAATGGGGTAGCCAGAGGCCAGCACGTGAGAATTGGGCTCTGGAGGGGTTTGGGAGATGAAGTCAGTATGTGGGAGACAATTAAAGAAAGAGAAGTCAAAACAGAGTCTGAATTAGGGTGAAGCAAACAGGTTTTTACCCCAGGCACTGAAATTTAAGAGGATGCCATTTTATCCTGCCATTTATCAGTCACCAGATATTAAGCTACTGGCTTTAGATACTATAAAAATTGCCCTGCCACTAAGGTCATCATCCACCTCTTTCCCAAACCACTTGTTGAATATGGGTGGGGCTTTCAACTGTTTAACCCTAACTTTTCCAGCTCCAAATACCTTTAAGATTATTTTCCTAATTCCTCCATCCTAGCAGTACAATAAATACAATTGCTATTTGTACCCAAATTTCATAGCAAAGCTTTTTTTTTTTTTTTGAAGCAAAGACGACTCCAAAGAGATTCTGTTCCAAAGTTTACAGTTGTACTTACCTAGGAAGTGTGGAAATGATTATCATTATATGCACTCTTTGCCAATACCTAGCGAGCCCTGGCCAAAGCATAAATTTCTGAGGCAGAAACCACTCCTTCCAGCTATAGCTAGAATAACTTCAAAAGCTTTAGAATCAGAAAACAGCTCCAGAGGACAAGGAGATGGGTTGCCATAGCAACATCAAGGAGGGAGAGGCAGCAAAGGAATCTGGATTACAGGTAGGAGACACCAAGGGGTGGTGAGGACTCGGGGGGCTCAAATTGAAGGATCCATCTTTCTTGCTACGCGTGTATCCTTAGCCCTGAATTTGCAACAACTGTCCCTGCTTCCTCCCTGGGATTGATCACCATTAGGACCTGACAGTTTGGACCCATATTGTCTGCTTCATGTTCTTGTGGCCTCAAAGGGACAAGGCTGCCACTCTTTCTACCACCACCCCATTCGCCTCCCTCCCAGCTATCCTTGGGGAAGGGGAGGAGTTGAGGGTTGTTGGTTACGCTGGGCTCAACACCCTGGGGACATCATCCTCCCTGCCTTTCCCTCCCCTTCTCCCCTCTACTTTCCCCCACACCCCACTCCATGACTTCAAGTGGCTCTCTAGAAACGCATCAGGGTTGCAAGGAAGGTGAAGGTCAACACCCCCTCTCCCAGATGTGGGATCCCGAGGCCCTTCCTTATTCCAGATAGATTCTTCCCTGGCTAGAAATCCCAGTTGCTGCTCTGAGTAAAAGCATACCTGTGACAAAGTTTGTCTGCTTTGCATTTTATCTAGGACCAGCCCTATGTAACTTAATGGTCTAGAAGACTGGAATATAAACATTTTTACTGGAGTCTGAGTGTGAAAAGAGTTCTTATATAAAAGAAGAAAATTCAAAGTGAAAAATGCTGGATTTTTCACTTCCTTGCTTTAATTATTTTGTCTGAACATATCAAAGTACTTTCTTTTCAAACTTTGCCATGAAATTTTGGGGGAGAACCAAGGTTTCCCTGATGTGAACAAACTGGAAATGAGGGAGAGAAGTTTCTAAACTTAACAGCTGCAGATATTAAAATGGAGACTAGCACGTTACAAATCTTCAGGAGAATTTTGACAAGGTCTTTTGGGTGGCCAGGGGGTGGGGTGGGGCACTGGTAAGAGGGGAATTAGATGCGTATTATTTCAATTAAAATAACAGGGTGTTTTTTAAGCCATTCTTTGCATGAAAGCAATCTTGAATAATTTATTTGTCTATAACACCGAGGACAGTCATTTCAGTTGTAAAAAACTCCTGGGAGCAGTCCATGCTTGGAATTGGCAGTAAATTGACTCTTTGTATCCCTTATACTGGATTCTGAGGCTCTGGTGTGTGGGAATGTGCTCCTTCTCTTAGGAACTTTCCAAAGAATAAAATGAACTTGCTATTAGAGAATGTTGTTTGAACTGTATAAAACCAATGGAATAGAATCCCAGGGAGTTTATCTCCATAGCCTTCCCTAGGGACTAGGAGATGAATTGCTTTGGAATCTCAAAGAATTTTCTAATATCTGGGCCAAAAAGGAAAAATAATGAGAGATATAACTTAGCCACAAGAAGCATCACTCCACGCTTGGTAGAAATGACCAATGCTTTAAGAAATTAAAATACTCCTATGTTACGGCATTTCTGGCCCTAATGGGCCTGTTTGGGGGTAAGAGGGACCTTAGAAGTCATTTAGTCAAATACTCTCATTTTATAGATGAGAATTCTGAGGACCAGAGAGCAGCAGTGATTTGGTCACACAGGACAGGGTATGATCACACCAAGATCATACATGTCAGTGTCAGAGCTGAAATTCAAATTCTGACTACAGAATCATCGCTCGCTCTAATGTACCAGCTCAGGAAAAATAAATTTATTGATTTTATTTGGTTAATTGATACTGAGTAGATCTCAGCTGTTTAAATGATATTAATTGAATGAATAATATTGAGGGGGGAACATAGGAGATGGGGGCTTGTGAATGATAGCACTAAAGAAAACCCCCAACATCTTAGGGTTACCTACCCCTTGTCAACCTGAAATAAAGAAGACTACCAAAGTAGCAAAAACTAGGATCTTTAATGGAGGCAAAGGAATTGCAACTTGGAGGACCATGTAGCATGGAGACCTGGAGTGTCCAAGAGGCACAGAGGGAGGCAGGATTAAATAATACATTTCAACAAGGAGGGGGTCTCAGGGGAGGTACAGAATCAAGAAGCTGTTATGTAAGTTGTTTTGCATAAAACTGAAAGTCCAGAGAAGGCTGGGGGTTTGCGGTGGGGGATGGGAGGAGGAAGGGTGACATCTCATCAGAACAACAGGCTCAGGCTCCAAGTACAGCAATGGGGAAACCAGTTTGGACTTGCTCCAATCATGGGGTCATTTGGGATCAAAGTCATGTAGCTCCTTCTGATGTCTGCATGCAACACCCTAGAGCTCTGAGAGAACTTGAGCTGTTGGTCTGAGTGCCTATTGGGAGAGTGAGTGCAGAGTCTGTATGTGCTACAAGTTCATTGTCTACAGACAAGCAAAGTTAATATTCTTAAAACATAAATCTGACCATATTGCTTCCTGCTCAAGAAGCTTCAGTTGCTCCCAGAAGATATGCAAAATCCACTATTTGAGATCTAAAACTCTTCTCAATCTGGTTCTGACCTCTTTTTCCAGGTCAATTATACATCATCGTGAACTTGACATTTTGCCAAACTGACCTACACATCATTCTATATATCATCTTGTGCCTAGTGAGATCATTGTAATTTGTATATGTTTGATGATGGTTATAATGATAAGACTGTAATATGGAGTCTCTTAAGCTAAATGGTCTTAATGCCCATAAAGCACATACGTAAAGTCGGACAGGTTTGGACTTTAACACTGTTCTGATCTGTATTAACTCTATGTCAAGAAGTTAACGTTTGCAGTTTCTGATTGGATGAAACTCCTGGCTGAGTGCTGTAGCCTGAGTCACCCCCCTTCTGCTGCTTCAGATAGCCAACTCAAACCCTCTCCTAATTTCTGGTCTCCAATAAAGAAACTTCCAATTCCCAAGCCTGGTATCAATAAGTGGCCCCAAGAATTTCTCTATCACATGTAGGTCTGATTATGAATGCCCCCCCCCGGCACTGATTACCTATTCTCTACCAAACCCACTTTTAGAGTATAAAACTTCCTTACCTGAACCCCAATTTTAAGTGTGTTTTCTTTCCCTTCTTCCTTCCTCCCCAACTGGGTGATTTTCTTGCATCTATCTGGACAAACTTCTGTCTATATTGCCATATAGTGTGGGTGTATATTATTTTTGAGGGGGAGGGGCTGCTTGCTGTACGCATAATAATAAAGCTCTTGTTTGTACCAGATTCTTGACAATGGACAATTTCCTATGAATCCTTGAACCCAGGTCTTTGCGTTAACCCAAGCTGTAAGGCCAAATAAAGTACATAGGTTATCCCTTCTGGCTACAACCTGCCTGATAGGCTCTCTTTATTCACCTTACCCCTTGCTGCCTATCTTTCAAGTGCTACCTCCTGTAAGAGATTATTTTTTTTTCCGAATTGTTAGTGTTCTTTCATCCCTCTTGCAAATTATTTCGTACACAATCTGATGGAGTGAATAGACCTGCTCTAAAAGAAGCGACCCTGTTCTGCTGACTTTTGGGAGAAGGAATCTCGTAGAACAGCAGCTCTCTAGCAGCTCTGTGGCTTTCTTCTACATCAGCTCTGTCGAATTCTTCTTGTTCAGGGAGTGCCTGCCAAGAGCTGAGAAGGACTGGGCAGGTGGCCATCCTATTCTGGGGCCAAGTCACTTAGCCAGACCTAGGACCCCTGACAAGCCTTTGCAATTGCAGGCTTCTCTAAGTTTTACGAAATGAAAGCAGGGGCCCTTTCCAACGACTGGTAGGGAGCTGAGTGTTGTACAAATAAATATGTATTAATAAGCATGGAGCACTCCCTTAGCTGCACAAATATTGACAGATGAAGCCTCTGAGAAGCGGGCCAGCTGAAAATCTTTGATAACATTTCTCTCCTACTCTTTTGCCTCTGTTTGTATTTTTTTCCCCTGTTACCTATTTCTATTTTCTTATTTATAGGGATGCCCCAGAGATCAAGTAGAACTGGGAAAGCATTGAACTTTACATTGTGTTTTGTTTTGATTTTTAAGAGGCAACCAAGGGCATGATTGCAAGCTGGACTTTAACAGTAAATGAAGAAGTAAAGAGTAAAAGAGTCAGGCCAGGGTGATGGCCCTTTTACCAAGTAGGGACCAAGCCAGGGAAGGTCATGTCTCTTATCCATCATTACTAAACAGTGCTCTCCTTGCTGGATTAGCAGATCCTGGGGCTAGGGACCCACCCAGAGGCAAAGCACTAATTACCCTCAGCCAGTGGACGAACCTCTAGCATCAACAGGCCAATCCTGGGATACCCTGCCAGTTGGTGCATAGTAAACTCTTTTATATAGTTATGAAGGGTTATGTGGATCTAAATTAAATGCTGGAAAAACACTTCTGAAGGGTAAGCTCAGAAGAAGAGACCTGTTTTTCCTCTTCTCCTCTCCCCCTCCACTCTTTTGGACTACTTCAATGGACTAAATAGCATCATTCTCTCCCTCCCTCACCTTCATCAGCTATTGAGAAAATGGCCTGTGAAGATGGACTAGAGGAATATAAATACCTGGATTGAATACTTTCAGACTGACCTTTGCCCTTCTCAGGTCAGCTTGGAGTGCCAAGCAAATGTTCCTTGGGGAGGATAAGAAGTCCCATAGAGCCTACCGACTGAAAGCCATCAAACGCACCTAATGTGTCTATAGTTCCAAGTAACTCAATATTCTTTGTAAAACCTTACCACCCAGAGAGATTTCCTAGAGGCTGCTAGATCAAATGTGGCATTATGCTTAAAAAAAAAAAAAAAGGGAGGAGGTGGGGGGGCATTGGCAGATTCTGAATAGATGCAAATAAGGCTTTTACCAGAAGGCCTGAAGAGGCAGCCAAAATCACTGCAGATGCCATTATTCAATTTCCTTATTCTGTAATGTTTGGTTACTGTCTTAAGTTAAAAATGGTAATTTTGATACATAATCTCAGGGCCAACCTATTTGTATGATATTCCCCTATTAGTCAAAAAGAATTTATTAACCAAACACTGTGTGCCTGGCACTGTGCTCAGCACCAAGAATATTACCATTCCCTCCCACCCCCAAGGCAAAAAAACAATCCCTGCTCTCAAAGAGCTCCCCTTCTAATGGCTCTTAGAATTTCATTCCTTTGTGAGAAAAGCATAGCTTTCTTGGCTGCCCAGATAGAAGGGAGGGTACTTGAGGTGGGATGAGAAGGAATGCAGAAAGGAAAAGCAGGTTGGTCTCAGTTCCACAAATTTTCCTAGGGATGGTCTTTATCATAAAAATAAATACATAAATAAACCTCAGGCACTCAGTCAAATGAGTAGAGGTTTGCCATACACAAAGAATGAGGCTCCCTTTCATCTTAAGATCTCAAGGGACTGTTATATGCCTTTGTGAAATAGGTAGATAACAAGTACCACCAACCCAACCCCCCAGTTTATAGGTAAGGGAAACTGAGTTACTGATAGTTTTGGTAGCAAGATAATGGAAACCCTATTAAACTTATCCTTCTAATTGATAGTTCCCTCCGTTTTCATGCGAGGCCTCTCCCTATTATTGTTTTCTGTTATTAGAATGTAAACTCCTTGAGGGCAGAGTTTGTCTCTCCTTTTGTACTGGTATCCTTAGTGTTTTAGCACAGTGCCTGACACATAATAAGCACCTAGTAAACTCCTTTAAATTTATTCTTTCGTTTCTTTCTCAAACTGTATTTTATTTTTATTTATCTATTCGAGACATTTCTAGGGAATGTCATGTATTCTCTAGGCTAAGCACTCTTAGTTCCTTCAACTGATCTGAATATGGCATTGTTAAATTCAGAAAGGGCTACCTGACCCTGACCTTACTGATTCCATGTTTGAACCAAGTTCAAACAAGTTGGAGCTGGTCTTGTAGTATCTCTGGAAACTCCCTGTTACTGCATCTGGAACCCGCTGCTCTGACCAGATGTCACCACTCCCTGAGTCTCCCCAGTCTTCTTTATGGACTTTGGGTAGTTATGCAAAACAACTTATGTAACAGCTTTGCAAGGATATGCCTTCCGAGAGACTCCCTCCTTATTTAAGTATATTTAAACCTTGCCTAAATCTTGCCCCTTCTGCCCCTCCAGTACTTCAGGTGCTTTGTGATGTCCCAAATTGCAATTTCCTTGCTTTAATTAAAAGTTACTGCTTTGATACTCTTCTTTATTTCAAGTTGACATTTCTGGTGTCAGAAGCAGGATTTGAACCTATACCTCCATATGGAGATTCAGAGAGGAAACTAAAATCTAGAGTCTGGAGCCTTAGACCACTAGACCATATGAGAGGTAACTTCCAGAGGCAACACCAGATCAGCTCTAAAGGGTTTGAATCTGTTCTGTCCATGGGGTCAATGGGGTCAAGGTCAGGTAGCCCCTTCTGATGACTGCATTTAACAGCATGAGCTCAAGGTTCTTCACTGTCCTGTTTATCCCACTCTCCAGGGTTGCCTCTCAGATAAACTTCTTGAGGACAGGGGCTGTTTTTCGTTTTTTATCTTTGAATTTCCAGTACCTAGCAAAATGTTTGCCACATAGTAGGTGTTTAATAAATTCTTATTGGAGTGAACCACTTAACGTATTTAGAGTTTGTATATTTATAGTTTCTTGTTCCTTTTTTGTGTCTTCTCCCTTTGTCTCTGGGCAACACCTTTCTAAAGTATTTTTTTCTTTTTTTACTATATTGGAAATATATTTTCCAAAATAAAGCATGCCTCTTTATGTCTTGGGAATATAAATTGTGTTGAGGGATAGTCTGATTAGTAATCATTATGTTGGCAAAAATTCCTCTATTGTTTATTTCCATTGCCCTCCATTTATCCTCTTCCAGTGTTAATAAATGTTGTGTGCTGCGGGCCCACACAACATATTAGTTTTCTTGATTTGTTCAGTTGTAATTAAAATGGAAACCGTGCACTTATTACCTACCTTGGGAATCCTAGAAAGTTCGCTGCATGAAGCAGTTAGAGAAAATGTGATGTTAGCATTTCCAAAATGAAGGATAATGAATACCAAGAATGCTAATTAGAGCTTTGCAGGTCTAGTTATTATTCTTTTGCATGTTTCTAATACTGTCATGTAGCAATAGCTTAGAAAATGCAAAGAGAAACACACTTACCTTTCCTTTATCGGGAAGCTTCCAGGTGAGGAAGTGATAATTTTGCTATACTCTGCCCTGAACAGACTATTGAAGGAAGTTTCTAAGACTTTGTCAGTGGTGTTTTTTTCAGTCATGTCCAACTCCTCGTCACCCCATTTGGGGTTTTCTTGGCAAAGATGCTGACGTGGTTTGCCATTTCCTTCTCTAGCTCATTTTACAGATGAGGAAACTGAGGCAAACAGGGTTGAGTGAGTTACTCAGGGCCACCCAGGTAGTAAGTGTCTGAGTTCAGATTTGAAGTCAAGAAGATGTCTTCCTGATACCAAGCCCAGCCCTCTATCCATTGTGCCACCTAGTTTCCCTTCCTGAACAGACTACATCTGAATATTTGTTCAGTTCTGGGGATCACATTTTAGGAAGAATGTTGATAAATTGTTGGGGAGGGTGTACAGTGAACAGGACAATGCAGAGTCTTGGGCTCATGCCATCATAGAATCACTTGAAGGAACTGAGGGTGTTTAGCCTAGAAAAGAGGGGGGGCAAAGGAAGGGAGAATAATTACTAACTTCAAATATTTGAAAGGATGTTGTTTGAAAGAGATTAGACTTGTTTTGTTTGGCCCCAGAAGGCAGAAGTAGGAGTCCTAGGTTCAAATTACAGAAAGGCAAATTGAAACTTGCTGCAAGCAAGAATATCATAACAATTAGAGCCACCCCACAAATATTATGTTGTGATATCAGAATATCACAACAATTAGAGTGGAATGGCTACCAGAAATGGTGGGTTTTCCTCCTCCTAGAGGTTTTCAAGCAAAGTCTTTGTGACTATTTCTTAGGTGTGTTGGAGCGGGTTTTTTTCCCTCAGGTATGGATTAGACTGGATGGCCACTGTGGTCCCTCCATAGTCTGAATTTTGGTGAACTAGACTTATGTTGAGACTTTAAAGTTAAAAATCAATCATGCTATAAAATGTTGCTGCTTCCTAAAGTGCAATTTGTTCTTCTCCCTTTCTGGGAGAGTCTGGTCAATGGAAGGGGGTGTTGTGTAGTGAAGAACATGCCAGACTTGGCATCAACAAGCTATAGCTATGTGGCCATTGTCAAGTCACTTACCTTTCTAAGTCTTGGTTCCTTCATCTGTAAAAAGGGAATCATTATACCTCTACTTTATTATGAATCTCAAAAAAGATAATTATTTAAAGTTCTTTGTAAACTTTAAGGCACTTCATAAATGTCAAAGGTAATTAGTATGTTTTCAGTATGAGAAAGGAGGCTCCCTTGAGAAAGTTGTCATCACCTCTATTCTTGGCAAAGTGATTATGGAATGATACCTTTGAATGTTGTTGGTCCTTCATTTTCAAAGAGGATGGATGACATCATGGGGTGGTGTCTTGACTCCTGGGTGAATTGTATTCAAGCGAGGCAGAGATGCACAAAATCTTGAGCTTCACTCTTTCTTCCAGAGTCATCAAAATTCAGTGGCAAGACAAAAGTCAAGACAATTGGTGATGGTCCGGGACATAATGAATGACCTTGGTGTCTTTAATGTCTGACCAAGCCCCAAGCGCCCTGTAGTGCCTGCGTCAGCCGGCTTCATGGCTAACAGGAACTGGGGTATACTATTTATGCTTTTCCACATTTTTAAGGAGGTATTTTTGCCCACATACATATTCTGCTGGGATAAGTCTTCACGCTTAGGGTAGACACTCCTCACCCCGCAACTCACCTATGGTGAGACCTCTCAGTTACCTTCAACCTGGTTTAGCCCACCTGCTAAGATGGTTTTACCAAGGTGTGGTTGCTGAACATGCATGCAACAGCTTCTTGGAGCCGCAGGTGAGAGATGAGTGAATCAGGTGGACACCTGCGTTGGGCATTAATAAACCTACCCTCCTGGATGAGCAGCCCTGAAAAAAAAAAAAACCCTCACACCAGAGGTGCTAGTCCTCCTTGAACACCTCATACACTCCTGTCTTAAAATAAACACTAATTGAAGAGCAGAAGAACAAGTAAGCACATCTTCATTCACTTGGTTAAGGGTAGGTGAGTGAATTCTTCTGCAGTGGGTCTTCTCTCTTCCACTGCACATCGTCTTTTTGAAGTTCAATGCCTTTGTCTGTATTCAGTATGAAATGTTGCTATGAATCACAGAAACTACCAGCTCAGAATTCCATGGCATAAGTATGATACCCAATGCCAAAGAAAAACCCTCACGTATTTATTTCCTCGGACTTGACAGTTTCTTGGAAAAAGCAAAAGCCTATAAAGCCTTCATATATGAGAACCTCCACCCAGGAACAAAGGAAAATTCCTAGAAGGGAGAACCAGTGATTGGGCTGTGTCAGAAGCAAATTACTTGTACAAAGGAGTGTAGGTTTATTAATGCGCAACATCAGGAGGCAGAATTTCTAAGCCCTATAAACATTACTCCCCCTTTCCTATGTAAGCGTTCTGTGACACCCTTCTGGTGAACAGAGAATTTATTTATTTATTTTCAATTAATTAATTAAATATCTTTAGT
This sequence comes from Phalanger gymnotis, assembly GCA_028646595.1. Classification (NCBI taxonomy): domain Eukaryota; kingdom Metazoa; phylum Chordata; class Mammalia; order Diprotodontia; family Phalangeridae; genus Phalanger; species Phalanger gymnotis. Next base: position 180,795,500 of record CM053622.1, read on the forward strand.
TTTCCTTATTGATTTTCACAAGAGTTTGAATTACAAATTTTCTCCCCATTTCTACCCTCTCCCCATGCCAAGATGGCATATATTCTGATTGCCCTGTTCCCCAGTCAGCCCTCCTTTCTGTCACCCCACTCCCCGCATCCCCTTTTCCCTTACTTTCTTGTAGAGCAAGATAGATTTCTATGCCCCTTTGCCTGTATATCTTATTTCCTAGTTGCATGCAAAAACTTTTTTTTTGAACATCTGCTTTTAAAACTTTGAGTTCCAAATTCCCTCCCCTCTTCCCTACCCACCCCCAAAGAAGGCAAGCAATTCAACATGGGCCACATGTGTATCATTATGTAAAACCCTTCCACAATACTTATGTTGTGAAAGACTAACTATATTTTGCTCCTTCCTATCCTATCCCCCTTTATTGAATTTTCTCCCTTGACCC
>CM053622.1:180796432-180819381 GCA_028646595.1 Phalanger gymnotis
CACTGGGGATGTTACAAAAAGAAAGACAGTCCCTGACCTCAAGGAGCTTATAATCTAATGGAAGTCTATACACAAAAGGAAGCTGAAATGGAGGGGAGAGGAGTGGAAATGTGTGGCCAGAGAGTATGATGTTTGTGAGCAACTAGTGGGTAAGGAAGAGTTTAGCTGGAATGTTCTGAGCCCCCTATAACAGAAAGCTTTGGGGAAGTTTATTGTTTTACCCTCCACCCCTCTGGAGGGGAGAGGCATCTGAAGGTGCTGAGCTGAGATTTTAGGTGATGCGCTTGTCCTGGGGGAGGCATGATGTTCCCTCAGGGCAGCTGATGGGAAATGAAGAGTGATTAGACTGAATGAAAGCTACCACAGGAAGGGAGTTTTAAAAATTGTTAATAGGTACTTGAAGTCCAAGATCGCAGATCTAGAGAGTTAGAGGACGTTTGGTCCAACTCTCTCATTTTACAGGTTAGGAAACAGAAATCCAGAAGATTGAGTGACTTGCTTGGGATCACACGGTTCATTCCTTCCTTTCCTCCTTCACCCCCATTAACGAGGTGGGGAAGTGGCAAAGAGGAGATGAAGGCAGATTTTGGAACAAGATTCCATGAAAAAAAAAAAAAAGAATAGTTTGCCTCTTTGGCAATAGTGGTTTTCCTCTTAGGCATTCTAACAATGACAATTTATGGACTGTATTATAAAAAAGATCCCTGTTTGGATAGGAATAGATGATCTTTGAAAGCCCCTCCAACTTTCAGATTCTGTGCTCCTGAGGTTTCTTCTGGCTCCTTCACATGAGGCAGTCAGGGGCCATGGGGTCAAGGAGTGGCCAAGTTGGGGAAGGTTTCGAGATGGTTATTTTTAAAGATGGAAGAAGATAGAGCTTTGATTTTGAATATTTCTGCACGTTTGAGCTCTTTCTTCTTCTTTAGGCTCTATTCTTTCAATATCTTCCCACTCTCAAACCTCCACATAAAACCCTTTCCTTTTGCACTCTGATTTTATGACTGGAAAGGCAAGATAAGCAAATAACTGTTTGGTAAATGTTGCTTTTGAGATTGTTGTGAGAGGAAGAGGATAAAAATTAATGACTTCACTTACATAGATAAGCTTCCATAGAAAAATAACAGGTTCCATCCGATTAAGTAAAGCAGTGTGATAAAACCTAGGGATGTGTCTCTTTAAATGGACATTTTATTTTGGAAAGGACAACAAAAACTACTTGTGCCCAAAGTTTCTTTCTTTTTTTTTTTTTTTTGCACAGGGAAAGACACTAATCATTTTATCCTAAGCTGCTGTAAACAGATAAAAAGCAGAGAAATAGAATATAGTTCAAAGTCAATGTATGGGAGTACAGTGAGCAAGCTAAACTAATACAGTTTTTAAAAAAGCATTGATTTAAACATTTCTCTTGAATTATAAAATATGCTAAAGAGGCAGCATAGGTTCCCTAAAAGGACCTTGGCTTTGCACTCTGAAAACTGATGTTTGTTTCCTTATTGACATTTTTCACTTGTGTGACCTTAGGCAAGTCATGTCAACTCTATGGACCTCAAGGGCAATCTTGCTCATTTGAGTTTGGCCCCAAAAGGATCCTATCACCAGTACCTCTTCTAGACTCACCTTCCCTTACTTTTTGAAACCTGTGTCCTCTGGTATTGTTCTCACTCAGCTTCTGTTTCCAACCCTTACTTCATTCAGCTCATTGTTAGGATTTTAATAACAGACATCCTCCATGAGCATAGGAGGCTTTTTGCTTGACCCTTCTTCTTGCTCCAAGAACCCCTTGGAGCCTGAGCATGTGGACCTAGCCTCAGTCTCCTTTCTTAAGGAATAGCTTTAGAGAACTGGTTATCATAAAAGTAACACATAGTTGCTTCCCTTTATTATCCACTTATTATATATCATAACAAAGTATTACTTTTCCCTCTTGTTAATAAGGGGAAATATGGCAAAGGCTAACCCGATACTTATGATATATTATACATCCAGTCTTGTGATTATGGATTATCTACTTTAATTATATATCAGCAGAGGCATATGGTGGCACAGTGAGTTCCAGGCCTGGAATCAGGAAGAAGAGTTCAAATTTGGCTTCTGACATTTATTAGCTGTGTGACCCAGCACAAGTCACTTAACCTCTGTTTGCCTCAGTTTCCTCATCTGAAAAATGGGGATAATAATAGCTCATATTTCCCAGGGTTGTTGTGAGGATCAAATGAGATAATATTTGTAAAAAGCACTTAGCTCAGTGCCTGCTTATATGTCTTGGCACCTCCTTGTTGTATACCCATGAAACCCGGATGGCATACCAGTGCCATGCCAGGAAATTTAATTGTTTCTATTTGAATTGTCTTGGAAGATTGTGAAGATCATCTGGCAAGATGAGGTACTAGACGCTGAAGTCCTTTCTCAAGTTGACCTGCCAATCATTCAAACTCCACTGCAGAGAGCACAACTCCCATGGGTTGGCCATGTTGTTCAAATGCCAAGCTTTGGTTTACCTAAAAGATTACAGAGAACTCACACGAGGCAAGTGTTCACATGGAGGTCAGAAGAAGCGATACAAGGACAGTCTCAAAGTCTCTCTGAAGAACTTTGGAATCGATTGTGAGACATGATAGACACTGGCAAAGGACCAGCCAGCATGGTGTACCCACTTCAAAGAAGGTGCTGTGCTCTATGAGCAAAGCAGAATTGTAGTAGCTCAAAAAAAAATATGAGATGTACACATTTAGAGTCCACTCCAAAGGTTCACGTGGACTATTCATGCCTGACTTGTGGTAGAGCCTTCCGAGCTTGTATTGTCTGATCAGCCACAGTTAGACACACTGTACCTTGACTCCAACATAATGATGTCATTTTGGTCCTCTTCGAGAATGAAGGACAACAACCGACCATGTAAATGCTTATTCCTTCCCCCTCTTTCTCTTATTCCCAGATAATACCAATAATTCCTATTTATGCAGCACTTGAAGATTTACAATAATAGCTTACATGTGCATATTCATTTTATGAGGTGCCTTTCTCACAGCAATCTTGAGAAGGAAGGAGTGTAAGTATTATCTGCATTTTGCAGGAGATAGTTCAGAAGCTCTGAATAACCAAATGATTGTCCACATTGATACCACTCGTAAATAGTGTCAGAACTAAAATTTGAACCCAGGTCTCCTAACTTCCAGTCTGGTATTCCTTCCGCATAAAATTGCACTGAGGCAGGGAAAGAGAGTGCTGACCTGCATCTTCTACCCTGTGGAAATGTCTATGTTTTTCATTTAGAAAAAGTCTTACTGATTTTTTTCTGCAGTGCCATCATTTTCCAATGTCTCCTCACCCCCACCTTGCTTGCACAGAATCTTTTCTTAGAACAAAGATATTTTGCTAAGCAAAGCAAACCAATGGCCTGGCCAATGTCTGGTGACATGTACTTCAGTCCATACTCATCTGCTAAGAGGAGGCAGGCATATGCCATCATCAGTCCTCTGAAGGCAGGATTGATCACTGAATCCAATTATTGATCAGAATTCTCAGGTCTTTCAATATTGTTTCCTTCTTTTATATGATGTAGACATGATATAAATAGTTCTGCTGCTCTGGTTTACCTTACTCCGTATCAACTCACAAATCTTCTCAAGTTAAATTGTCTCACTGCAAATTTTCTTATGTAAAATTGACTTCTCACAGGAGAGGTGGTGAGGAATAAGTGCTCTGGCGAAAATAATTCCTGCATGACTTTATTGTTACAAAATGTTCCATGGTGTGAATGTTTGTTAATCATTACTTTTTTCTAGCTCCTAATTTCTACAGTGACAGGCTCCAGAGAAACACAAAGTAAAATTAAACATTATCAACTATTTTGAGAACTATTTTTAAAATGTTGATATATAATACTAGGCATTTCAAATTGTGAAATATGAGACCATGATATATGGATTGAAAGTTTAAACTCCAGGTCTTGGTCTCATTGGGAGCTCATGCTATAGATGAAATTATTTTTATTTCTTGAAATGTACCCAGAGCCCTGGAAATGGGGCAAATTTTTCTCCCTGACTTAAAGACATAAGAAAACATTCATTAATTATAGCCTTGTATATTTTTCTTTGGCTTCTTTTCTTTCCCTGTGGTGTTAGTATTTTTTCCTTCCCCTTTGATGGGATTGAGAACCTTGGTTGAGGCTATTATTTGATAACATAGGTTTTCTGGCAGATAGAACTCTTTTCCAAACTTCTCGAGTTAGAGGAGTACCATATATGGTCTGGAGAACAGCCCCAGGCTTGTCTGGCTAGTTACTTCTGGTGACTTAAAATTCATACTAGTTCTGAAAGCCATAGCACACAATATAAAGAACATTCCTGGACTGGGAACTAGTGGACTGAAATCACAGAATCATTGAGGGGACTTTAAGAGAGCCTTAAGTCTATTCCCCTCATTTTACCACTGAGAAAACTGACTTGGGTTCTTACTCCTTGATTTTTAATTAACTAACTATATTATCCTAGACTACTAACTTAACTTTTGGATCCTTATTTATTCATTAAATAAACATTTATTAAACACCTACTATGTGCCAAGTACATGGTAGGGCAACTAGGTGGTAGAGTGCATAGAGTGCTGGGCCTGGAGTCAGAGAGATGCACCTTCCTGAATTCAGATCTGCTGTGAGACATTTACTAGCTGTGTGACCCTGGGCAAGTCACTTAACCCTGTTTGCCTCAGTTTCCCCATCTGTAAAATTAGCTAGTGAAGGAAATGGCAAACCATTCTACTTCTTTGCCAAGAAAATCTCAAATGGGGTCACGAAGAGTTGGACATAACTGAAAAACAGCTGAACAATAAATGTGCCTGTGCCAAATGCCGGGATATAAGAAGAGGCAAAAGAAATGCAACGACTCTTTGACTTAATGTGTGTATTGCATTCTTACTCTGATGTGTCATCATGGCTTAGAGAGTAACCTTGGCTTCTAGAAGACTATGCCAGTGGAAATCAAGCTCCTACAGGCTTTATCAAATTGGAAAAAACAGGGCAATGAATGGTATATCTGTAGGCAGACCAGACTACCTAGGGGCTCTCAACCTGAGGTCTATGAATTTAAAAAAACTGACAACTGTATTTCAATATAAGTGGTATCCTTTGTAATCCTATGTGTTTTATTTTATTCATTTAAAAACACAATTCTGAGAAGGAGTCCATAGGCTTCACCAAACTGCCAGAGAATTCCATGACACACAAAAAAGATTAAGAACACTGCCTATAGAGACTCATCACCAAAAAGCCTCCACATGATGAATTTCTTTGGCCACAGTAGCTCTCAAAGACCATCTACTTAGAGGCATCTATGTTGTTGGAAAGAATATCCATATTAATAAAATTACAGAATTTCTGAAATGCTGTGCTTCTATAAATGCCTAACTTCACATTTCTCTACCTCTTCCTTCTTTGCAAAGAGGTTGGCAGGGGGAAAACAGAAGGGAAAAATGTGAAAAGGCTATGATGGAGGGAAAATACACAATGAATAATCATAACAATGAATAAGAATGGTTTTAACTCATTCATAAAGCAGAAGCCAGCGACATAATGGATTAGAAAGCAGACTTCAACAATATGTTGTTTATAAAAATCACACTTGAAACATAAAGATTCATACAGCTTTAAAATGAAGGGTTAGAGAAGAATTTATTCTTCACTCAAATTCGAAAAAGCAGGATGATGTCAAATAAGACAACAGTAAAAATAGATATGATTACAAGAAATAAGCAGAGAAATTACATTATGCTTAAGGGCATTGTAAATAATGAAATAATATCAATATCTATCTATACACACATATATATGTACACACAAATACGCATGCACATATACACACACATACACCCCAAATACCAAATGACGTGTATCTAAATACTTAAAGGAAAAGTTAAACAAATTATGGAAAAAATAGAAAGCAAAATTATCATTATTGGGGGTCTTCATTATGTCCTTTTCAGAACTATACAAACCTAATAGAATGACAAATAATTTAAAACTTCAGAAAAGAATTTTATGAAAATTAGATACTACAAGATCTCTGATTGCTGAATGGGAAGAAAGGAATATGCATATTCTCATCTAAACAAAACTTAAACATATAATAGGGCATAAAAAGAAATGCAGAAAAGTTGAAATATTAAATATATTCTTGGCTGACAACAATGCAAAAAAATATACTTAATAAGGGAAAAAATTCCAGTACTAAATAGATTTACAAGGGAATTCTATTAAAATTCAAGGAACAATTCCTATATTACATAGATTATTTCCAGAGGTAGGGAAAGAACCCAATTAAATTCTTTCTGTGTAATAAATACAGTCCTGATATCTAAACCGAAGAGGGATAAGTCAGAGAAAGAAATTTGTGGAACAATATCACTAATGAACATTGATGCAAAATATTTTAAATAGAATATTACTAGTAAAGAGGCTACGACAATATTTTGTTCATGTTTTAAGTGTGTTTAAAAAAAGTTATGTACTATGACCTGGCTAGATTTATACTATGAATGAAACATCAGTTTAAAATTAGAAAAGTATAAACACAATAGACCATATAAATAACAAAACCTAAAATTGCATAACTATATCAGTAGATGCATAAGAAGCTTTTGACAAAATATAACACTTATTTTTTGAAAAATTAGAAGACATAGGAATTAATAGACCATTCATTATATTATAGTAAATTGTATCAATCTAAAACCAAGAGCTAGCATTATTTTTAATGAGAGATACTAGAGAACTTTCTATTAAGATCACGGGTAAAGCAAAGATATCTATTGCCAGTTTTATTATTTACTATAGTTCTAGAAAACTTAACTCTAACAATAAAATAAGGAAAGGAAATTGAAGTGATAAGAATACAGAACGAACAAAAATATTGTTTTTTTCAGATGGCATGATACTGTGGAGAACCCTAAAACTTCAACTAAAATATTAAGCAAAACAACTAATAACTTCATTAGAGTAGCATATTATAAGATAATCATGCAAAACTCATCAGCCTTTCTGTATATCACCAACAAAACCTAGCAGGAAGGAAAAAAAAGAAATTACATAATGTTGGTGTTGATGTTGTATTATGTTTTACTTTTTGGAATTATCGTTCATTTTTCCTTCCAACCTCTCCCTAGCCACTGAAGGAAGAATGAAGAGATGAGGCAAATAGAGGTTAAGTCACTTGCCCAGGGTCATGTAGCCAGTAAGTGTCTAATGCTAGATTTGAACTCATGAAGATGAATCTTCCTGATTCCAAGCCCAGTGCTTTAGACACTGTGCTACCTAGCTGCCAGGTATTCCCTTGGTTTCACTTTTTTGCCACCACAAAAAGCGCTACTATAAATATTTTTCATGTATATGGGATCTTTTCTTTGATCTCGTTAGAGTATAGGCATAACAGTGGTATAGTCAGGTAAAAGGACATGAGTGCACAGTATAGTAACTTTTTGTGCATAATTCCAAATAGCTTTCCAGAATGGTCGTGCTAGTTTAAAAAGTCTACCAGCAATGCATCGATGTGCCTGTTTTATTGCAGCCCCTATAACAGTTGTCATTTTCTTTTTTTTAATCGTTACTCTAATTATTTGGAACATTTTTTTTTTGCACATGGCTATAGATAGCCTAGGTTTCTTGTCTTGAAAACTACCCATGCATATCCTTAGACTACTTATTGATTGGGACATGGCTCTTATTCTTATGCATTTGAATCAGTTCCTAATATATCTAAAAAATGTCACCTTTATAAAAAAATTTGATATAAAGATTTTTCACAGTTAACTGTTTCCCTTTTTCTCTTAGTTTGCCTTTACTTATTTGTTACAAAGGTTCATTTTATTTTTACTACCTTTTTCTTTCTTGTCTAGTGGTGTTGGGGAAAGAAGGGAGAATAGAGCTAGTGATAGGGTAGCCAAAAAAAGAAAAAGAAAGGGAAAAGGTCATTAAAAGACCTTCAAAAATTCATAATAGAGAACAGAAGGAAGGCCAAAGGAAATATGGGTGAGCAGTACATTTTTGAAAAGTTTTTTTAATTAAAATTTTTGCTTTTAAGATGAAATGGCAAGCTATTTAAAAAAAAACATATTCAGAGAAGAATAGAAAACTACTATGATATCCTCCTTTGGGACTGAGGATGTATTACAATTAGACAGAATATGGATCCAAAGTACAATAAATTGTTACTTTTTTAACCTTATATGACTTTATTTTAGTATTTTGAGAGCATAAAGGCCCTGGAACTGATTTTTTTCAGTTAAATTAGCAGTCTATGGACAAATATCAACCGAGGGAAGAGAAGAATAAAGCCTCATATTTGAAAGCCTAAAATTGTAAGTGGCTAAATGTTGTAGGTACAATGAGGTGGAAACATACCTAGCAGTGAAGACTCCATGTGTATTTCACCATGCTTTTAAAGAAATAAGCACCGATAGAATCAACTATTTTTTGTGTGTCTCTGTTGCAGATGACAGCCGAACCCATATTTATCACTATTCTAGTAATCAGCATAAACTAAGCTGAATTATCATAACAACCCATCTAGATATGTGTAATGGTTATTAATGTTCTTTCTTCAGCCCACGATTGAGAAAAACAGGAATCATTATGCATAGCTTAGAATTATGCCTTAAAAATAAACAGCTTCTTTAAAAGAAGTATGATAGGTTAGGGAAGATTACTCCACCTTAAATTCACTTGCCTTGTGTATATTTTGTCAGAAGAATCTTGAAGTAGTCTATAACTTGTGTAGAGGTGTTCCTTTACTTAAATTTATCTCCTACACTAAACAATTTGGTATTTTCCTCATTGACATAATGCCTTTCTATTTATCTGGGAAGATATTTAACAATAACATTTATATTCCAAATTTATGCTATCATAGATGGAATTCATCAAGAGATCAACCCAATGCCCCAAACCCAAATGTTAGTTGATATAAAGTCACTGTATAAACACTTATAAAGTATAGAAAATTAATATATACAAATGTCAGTTGGTAAAAAGTCACTCTATAAACTCTTATAAAGTATAGAAAATTAATAAATAGCAGTCAGATAAAAACCTAAATTATGAGGTAATCTAGGAAAGAGAGGCATTCCAAAAGATTTTTTTTTGCTTATCTGTTGAGATTATATAATAGGCTTCATCATGAGGCTTTTCATATAGTATAGTCTTTTCATATATTTTATAGGCTTTTCATATATTATAGTTTGTTGAAGATTATTTAAAGAGTTTGAATCCTATGAGACTTAGTAAATATGTGTGAAATCAGATCTACTTGTCTTTTTCAACCCTCTTCATTGTAATTTTATATAAAATAAAATCACTCATTGAATTTTAAAAAGGCATAGAAGAGAAAAGAAGGAAGGCCAGAAGGATATATAGATAAGCAAGACAACTTTGAAAGTTGGAAGTTAAATTCATTATATACTTAAAAGGAAAAGCAAATGGTGTTTAATGGACTAATAGTATCATGTGCAATCTTCTTTTTCTGCTCTACTTTACTTATTAAAATGCTTATCTTATTTTGTATTTAAGCAATTTGGCACTATAACCAAAATCCAGTAAAACTATCATTCGGGTTATACTCCAAAGAGATTAAATAAAGAAGAAAAGGACCCCATTCACAAAAAATACTTATAATACTTTTTTTGCATCTGTGATATTGTAATATAATTCCATGAGAAATTTGTCAATTGATTATAAGCCTCCCAGTATTAGGGACCATGACTCTCTTATTCAAACTGTATAGGGCCTAGCACAAGTCCAAGTTCAGAGCAGTGCTTAGGAGATGAGGCCAAATATGTATAGTGTCAATACTAGAACCTATCTATCTATCTATCTATCTATCTATCTATCTATCTATCTATCTATCTATCTATCTATCTACCTGTCTATCTGTCTGTCTGTCTGTCTGTCTGTCTGTCTGTCTATCACTCATTTATCTACCAACCACCTTTTTAACTATCCTCTATCTGTCCATTTATTGACTTATCTTTCTGTCATCTACCTGTGTCTTTTTATCACGTACCTATGATCTATCTGAATGTCTATTATCTATCTACCTATCTCTATCTTTCTATCCTCTATGTTTATCTTTCTGTCTCTCTACCTATTTATCTACCATCTATCTATCCATCTAATTTTATATCATCTACCTATATCTATCCATCTAGCACCTTTCTATCTACCTATCTTTCTATTATTTACCTACCATCTATTTATTTTTATTTCTATTATCCATTTTTCTTTCTAGCTATCATAGCTATCATCTATCTATCTATCTTTATATATCTACCTATTACATATATGCATACACACATACATATCTTTCTATCATCTAGTTACTAGCTCTCTTTCTGTCATCTATCTATGCATCTACCTATTTCTCTAGGGCCTAGAAATGGGTAGGAACAAGCTCAGCTGAGACCATTTACATAGGCTGTGCTGGGCTGGATCTCATATCACAGCTTTGTCATTTTTTCCCATACCAGGGCCTGTTGTGTGTGATCCCAGCAGCCTCTCAAGGTAGAATCTGGACTAGACTAGCACCTGTGCTCAACTCAGGACAATGCAAAGACAACACAAGTGGAGAAGGCCCAAGATCCAACTGTGTAAGCACAGCTGTGAGACTTCATGACCTTTCTCCTAGACTATTAGTCTCTTCCTCAGAATTCACCCCACTGTTTGCCTACCAGACTGTCTCAATGCTTGATAACAAGTAGCTTGAGATAATGCTTAGTTATCGTGTTGATGGACATGACATAAAACACTTTTCCTATATCATGATACCTGAAACTCTAGTGTCTATGGTTCTTTTACCACTGGGTAATTCCTTGGAAAGAGGCAAGGTAACTTGCTGGATAGAAGACAAACTTGGAGTCAGATAGAACTGGGTTTAAGCCCTGCCTCTGATATATGCTGTCCATGTGACTGTGGCCAAGTCATTTAGCCTTTCCAAGCGTATGAACTGCAAGAGAAGCGTTAATCTGTACTAGTGGAGAGAGTTTCTACATAGTTCTTTATACTGATGATGTTACAGGTCCAGAACTAAACAAAAAAAAACTCCTTAATAGTTTTCCTCAGTAAATAAAAATTATACAAAAATTACTAAGCATGCATGTGATTTCCTTGCCTAATTAATGAATTGTTGTCAAAAGGCAACAGTTTAGGGAAATCCTGGGTTTCCCAATGTTCCTGCTCCTAAAAGCCTAGAAAGATGAGTGAAAGGAAGCTCTTAGAAAGATGATCCCCTTGGGACATGAGTCTCTCTCATTCACAGAGCTTTCTCTCCCTCTGTCTCAAAATGAAGCCGACCTTGAATTACCAGAACCACAGTTTGTTGTCTCTGGCCCTGGTTTTGACATTGGATTGTTTTTACAATAATGTGCTCCTTCTATTCTTGGACTCACTCCAGAAATATCACTCTTTCTAGTTGCTGTCTGTCTGATTTCCCAGCAGAACGAGTTTAGGCTGTGGTGAAATTCATGATTTGAAAACCCAGGTGTGCCTGAGGTACACTACCTGCTCACACAGACTAGGAAAATATTTGTAAGGGAACAGGTTTCTTATCAGATTTTTAGAGGAAAGGGGAGAGTGGAAAAGGGACTGTGCAGGGTGGTAAGGGGATATGGTAGATAGAAGATGACAAATTAGTCTTGGAGCAACATCTCCCAATAATAAGCAGTGAGAACACTTTCTTGGAGTAGGACCATTGAAGCAATGGACTTAGATACTAATTAAATTTTAAGACTTTGTGAAAATAGCATGTACTTGGCTTCTTTTCAAGACTCAGACTGTCATAGTTGAGGGATAGGAGAAGAATAAATATCATTTGTGGTGATGACATGTGTGCCTGTTCATGAAGACCTGGATTTGAAAAGGCCACAGTCTTGATTGGGGGGGGGACAGGGAGAAAGACAGTTTTAATCTGAATGCTCATTAACTTTCAACACCTCTCATTAAGGCTGCCTAACTGTACCATTCTGATTGCTTTCCTGGTAAGAGTGCTTTATTAGGCAACTCTCTGGACTACCCAAACTCTGTGCAAATAGCTGCTACCATCTCCTATTTCACTTGCTCAAAATAAAAGGCAAGTACTGTAATTACTCTCTTTTCTAGATCCCAGAACTAAATTCACTCAAAGAATGGCTAACTTGACAGCTTTTGAGCAATGCTGTCATAAAGGATAATAATTCTAACTATAATGGCCACCCTCCTCCAGACAGATAATACAAGCTACTCAGATTGGAGTTCTGGGGGCTGGGAGACACAGTGAACACGGGTGGGTGCTGCTGCCAGGCAGCACAGGGGACAGCTCCCTATGGAACTCACCACTATAGGGAACAGCTGTGATTAGCAGATGCTGATGGTGTGGAAAGTTCCAATGGACAATTTAGTGGTGCCAGATAGTAGGAAGGCTGCTGGTGCTCAGCTCTGAAGTTTACTAGCTATGGGATTATGAGAAGTGAATTAACTTCTCTGAGCCACAGTCTCCTCACCTGTAAAATGGGGATACTAATGATACTTGTAACATCTACTCTGAGGAAGAGGGAAGCCAGAGAATACAAGAAAAAACTGATTCCCCCTTTTAGGAGTTAGACTATCCCCTGGATGAATTCAATCTCTGTGTCAGCACAGAGCAGGTGTCCCTTTGTGAGAGGATACTCCATTGCACCCTATTTTCCACTTCAGAGGATGGAGGCAAACCTAAAGGCCCCTCCCTATTTGCTTACAGAATATGAGATTAATTTATGAAGATTTGGGTCTAGGGCAAAAATCTCAGTTCCAGATGACTTCCTTTTTCTGCAAAACTAAAAAAAATATATTAAAGATATAAATTGGCAATGGAATTCATAAAATGCTCTGAGCCTCAGATTGAAGAGCTTGAATCTCTCAGTCAACTGAATTTACTCTAATCAATTTTGATCAATTATCTGTGGAGAGCCCACTATAGCCTGTTTAGGCCTTATTAGACCTCTGCAAAGCAGCCTTTTTAGATCTCTGCACGGCAGGATCAATTGAGGAAGGGTCTATGTAAGGCAAAAGGCCATGGTTAGGGTAAGAAGATATGGCAAAGAAAACTCACCTTCGCGGCTGATTATCTACATGGGAAAGAACTGAAATGTTTCAGTATGGTTATCTACATGGGAAAGAGTAGATATGTTTCAATTTGTTAGCCTGTAGGAGACTGGCGTCTCACTCCCAGGAACAAGGAGATAAAAAATATTAACCAAGGCTCCATTGTACTCTTCTTAGAAGTCAAGATGACTCAGCAATTAACCTGTATAAAGTACTGTCAGTAACTCCATTAAAGTTAGTCTATAGCCCGACTATACCACTCACCTAGCCCCACGTCTTTGTCTTTTTGTGTCAATTACTTCATCATATAATCGTGCCACTGCTGGCACAATTATCCACTGGTTTCCCTTTCCTCTTACACTGTCTATAGCAAAAACACAAATGGGCTATATTTAGAATTATTATATTTATCTAGAATATGACCATTACTTTTTTAAAAAATAAGCAAAACTTTAAAATAGCAAAGAAATATGGAATTTTTTTTAAAAGGGTCATCTAATCTTTGTTTGAAGACTTCCAGTGAAAGGGACTCCACTACCTTCTGGGACATCCTACTGCACTTTGGGATAGCCTTTTGTTATGAAGGTTTTCTTTTCATCAAACCTCAATTTGTCTCTTTGTAATCCAAACCTACTGCTCCCAGTTCTTCTCTCTGAGGCTAACCAAAATAAGATTAATCTTTCTACATAATATACTTTTAAGTATAGTACTTGAAAACAGAGATCATGTCATCTCCTGAGCTTTCTTTTCTCTGGGCTAAGCATCCTTAGTTCTTTCGACCATTCCTTATATGGCATGGACTGAGGCCCTTCATCACTTTGTGTGCCTTCCTCTGGATGCTCTCCAGTTGATCAATGTCCTTCCCAAACTTTGGCACCCTGACTTGAACACAATATTCTGAACATTGTCTGACCATGGTAGACTTGAACTATAATCTTATTTCTGGAAGCTATTCCTCTTTTAATGCACCCCAAGATATATTAGTTTTGGGGGATTTTTGGCTGCCACATCACACTATCCACTCGTATAGAGCTTGTTATACACCAAAACTCCCAAATCTTTTACCTACGTGCTATTGTGTAGCCGTGTTCTTCCCCTACTTGTGGAATCGATTTTTTGAACCCAATACCTTCTTATATCTGCCATAGTGCCTTTCACTTAGTAGGCACTAGTAAATACTTGTGAATGATAATGAATTGAATCTGGGTAAGAACAGTGTAATTCCAATCGACTAGCAAAATGAGGCTGGGCACACTGTGGCTGAGGCTAGGTTGAGTTATTAGGAGCAGCTGTGAGACACATGGTGAGAAGGAAGCTGTGCATCAGAAACAGGCAAAATGGTAGAAAGTACAAAATCACAGACATGTCTGAAGGGTCAGTATTGTCACCCTAAGCAGCTCAGAAGGGACATAGGGGTTGGGATTTTGGGTGGGATCAATATGTAAGCAGTTAGTCAGCAGTGGGGCTGGAATGACTGAAGCATGGGAGATACAGACAGGTTGGGGAAAGCTAGAGAAACAGAAGTGAGATGGGAGCTCAAAAATGGTAATTTGCTCTGTTTGGTAAGAGATCAGCCCCTAGCATCTGATGTCATGGTCCTCTTCGAGAATGAAGGACAAACACAACAATCAGCCCCCAGCATAGTGTTAAGAGTAGCAGGCTGTCATACAATGGGTACATTTGCTTGTTGTTTTTAAAGGAGAAGCTGGGAGTTGTATAACTCTTACTAAAAAGATACAGGCAAGCTCCAGAGAGAGAGGGAGAGAGAGAGAGAGATTAATTCATGCTTTACCTCAATAGAAAGAGTTCGAATTCTGATGCTTTTTACCCTTCCCACCTTAAAGAGGTGTTGAAGATTAGCTAGCTACTGATTTGAAATATGTGCTATTGAATGGTAGATAATATTGCTAGGATCTGTTTTATAAGCACAATCTCCTGTTGTGAATGTGCAGCATCTTTTGGCTTCATAGAATTGGAGAGTTGAAGGAGATCTCAGCATTCATCTAATCCAACAGCTATGCAAGGGGAATATCATTCATACATATCAGATAAGAATCTTCTTGAGGACCTGGGGTCCTTGAGGTGAGACAACACCGCCACTGTCCTTCTTAAACCATAGTGCTTAGAACTGAGCTCAATACTCCGTATGAGCTCTCATAAAGGCAAAATACTGTGGGATTATTACAGGATTCCAGAGTTGGAAGGGACCTCCGGTGACTGGGATTCTCTTTCATCTCAAACAGGAAAGAACAAATACAAAAGAACAGAGATCAGAGGCCCATATTCATGAGTCAGATGTTGGCCCTTGATTGGGAAGGCCACCTACTCACCTTACATCATTGTCTCTCTCATCTAAATAATCATTCAAGCAGGAAAGCAGAATCCAGAGCAAAAGGCTTCCTTTGGCTGGTTGGTGCCTTTTGAATGTAGTTACAGCTCTCCAGTGAATCAATAAGACTTCTTCATCCCATGGTTAGCTCACCAGAACTGTTTAAAAAATGTCTTTACATTGATCCAAATTCGGGGGAAGGGTCATTCTATTTCACAACATCATGCCTTTCCAGAAGCAGGCTCCCCAGACTCTTCTGCTTGGAGATGGCATCAGCTGAGTGGGCCATTCATGCTGACCTGTCTACCTTACAAAAGGAGATTCTATTAGTCTGGCTTGAGAGCTTCTTGATGAGGCCTTGTTGACTCCTTTCATTGATACTTTCCTTTCCAGATGTTCACCAACTATCTTCATAAAGCTCTCTCCTAGCATTCTCCCAGGAATTGAAGTAAAGCTCCCTGACTTATATTTTTCAGGCTCTGTCCTTTCTCCATTTTTAAAAACTGGGATAACATTTGCATTTCTTCAATCTCGTGGCACTTTTCCTGTTGGCCATAATCCTTCAAATATCACCAGCAGTGACTCCACAATCTCATTTAGGGGGACCCAGAGGGTATATCTCGCCAGGCCAAGTAACCTGAATTTATTTAGGACAGCTAAGTGCTCTCTTACACATCTCCTTAGTTATCTATGGCATCCATGCCCTGTTAGTCATTTCTGTTCTTTCTTTTCCAGTATAAGGGATGAAGAATAACAGTTGATTAGCTCTGGCTTCTCTCTGTTTTTAGTTACCATCATTCTATGTACTTTAAGCAAAGGTCCTATACTCTCTTTTATCCTCCTTTACCCCCTACTGTAGTGACAAGAGCTCTTTTTGTGGTCCTTAACTTCTCTCACCAGCTTTAGTTCATTCTGACCTTGAGCCTTCCTGCCACTATTTTTATAGTACTATGTCATGCTCTTAGATTTGTCTATTTTCATATGGACTTATTCCATCTTCTGTCCATTTCTTTTTAAAAATCTAGGGTGGCTGGCCATTTCCCTGTGTATCCACATCAGTGTTTCCAATCCAATCCATTTATTAAGTACCTACTATGTACTATGGAACCGTTAAGCACTGGGGATACAACTAAAAAAATAGTCCCTGCCTTCAGGAAGCTTACAACCTAATGGGAGGGGGTAGGAGACAATTCAACAAAGGAGGCAGGAAAACAGTGGGGCATAAATTGGGGCAGGGAATCAGGGGGTGTGAGCAAAAGGCTTCTTGTTTTGTGGAGTTGAAACCAGGGAGAGCAGCAGACACAAAATGAAGTGAGCTGAGAGTCCAGCTTTTGCCCTGCATAAAAGAAGGCACTGGGAGGAGTTTGGTACTCCACAGTCCAGCCCTCCAATCAGAGAGGAGAGGAGGCTGAGGGAGGTGGTATTAATCAAGGCTTGAGTTAGGAATATGATTAAGTTATAAGATTAGAACTGATGAGTTTAGGCTGGAAGGCTAGCCCCATTTTTCCTCTTCTCGGGAAGGATTTCTCTTTCTGCCTTCGGAATTTCGTTCTTGATCGTCTCCATCCTTCCCTCTGGGGTTGACTTTCCCTAATGCATCTTACACTATTCGATCCCACCTATTTTTCCTCTGAACTCTTTGAAATTGACTCTCCCCAATTCTGGTATGCATTTCAGATTATGCCCAGATTTCCTCTCCATCTCCATCTCAAATTCTAGGATGGAGTGGTTACTTTCCTCCAGTTTCCTATTCCCTACTTCACATCCCAGGAGCCAGTTCTTCCCTATTAGGGAAAATCAGATCCAAAAGAGTATTTATTTCCCTTTGTTTGTTACTCCAGCTTTTGAAGGATGAAATTATCACTAAGGCAAGTCAAGAAGTTATGAGAGAGAGAGAGAGAGAGAGAGAGAGAGAGAGAGAGAGAGAGAGAGATTGATTTTCAGCTGATGTCTGGATCGTGTCTCCTATCACTATTCTATCATGCTTCTGTGCCAAGCTTGTGTTCTGTTTTCCAACCTCTTCATCTATTTCCTCGTTCTGTCCAAATGGTCTGTGGTATATTCCAATACCCAAAGCACTGTTTGGGTCTCCATCATTTGACCTACACCCAAATGCTGTCTGTTATGTTTTCCCCTCTCTGGTTCCTCAATTTACTCACATGATTATACCATCTTATAGAGGAGATGGATGGAGCAGGGTGGCTATAGAAATTAGTATCTTCTTGACCTATAACTGACTAGCCAATATTTTCTTGGCTACATCCTTCTTTCTCCTCACCATGTGCCCTTTAACAGGACTTCCTAAAGAGAAAGCTATTGGAAAAAGTCTCCATTTACTTTGTAGTACTGCCATCACTGTTCAGTTGTGTCAGGACGAGCTAATTCAACCTTTGTGATTTTATGAAATAAACTTGCCCCTGTCTAGACCTAGGTGTCCCATGGTTATGAATTCAGTTTAGGCACTTTAGTATAGATGATATGAAAGCTGAAATTCATTTTGATGCAGCAAACGTTTAGTAGTGCACAGGGCACTGGAGATACAAAGATAGCTAGGACTTGGACCCAACTCACAAACAGCTTACAACCTGAGAGGGCAAGACATGCTCAAAATAAACTATCTTACAAGGGTGAATAACATAAGTCTGCAGAAGAGGTCCAGAAAACATCACGAGGCATTTGAATTGGGAGAGACCACTTTCAACTGTAGTGAATGGGTGAGGATCATAGAAGGCTTCATGAAAAATGTAGTAGCTGAGATAGACTTTGAAAGAAGAGAAAAACTTCAACAGAGATAGGAAAGAGAATAGACTCCATTTTAGACATAGAGAATAGTATGATCATAGGCATGAAATGAGAGAAAACAGCTTGAGAAGTAGAGGTAGGAAAGTAGTATAGTTTGGCTGGAGTACAGACTCCATATTTGGGAGGGGGATGGCATAAGACTGTAAAGGTGGAATGCAGCTAGATTGCAGAGGGTCTTGAATTACAGTTTAGTTTATATTTTATTCAGTAGATAATGGAAAGCCACTGAAGGATTTTGAATAGAAAATAGATACAATCATAGCAGTGCATTAGGAAGATTATTCAAGCATCAGTGTTGGGCACAAATTTAAAAAGGGATAGCGCTTAGGAAGACTTGTTAGGAGGGTAGACATTTAGGTGAGAAGAGATGAAGGTGTCAGATGGGAATGGAAAAAGGGGATGCCGAGATTGTGGGAGCAATTAGCAATGGATTGGAAGAGATGGTTGAGAGAGAGAAAGAGTAGAGACTGACTCCAAATTTTAAGCCTGTGTGACTGGGAAGATGATTGTATCATTAGTAGAAATAGAAGTGCTAGGAAACAGGACAGATTTGGTGAGCTAGGAGGAGGAGAACTCTGTTTTGGACATGTTTAGTTTGAGGTACCAATGAGCATTAGAGCAGTCAGTTGGAAATACATAGTCAAAATTTTGTTAAATATGTTTAGAGGTGATAATCGAAGCCACAGGAAAGGATATGATAACTGAAGGAATATAGGGAGAGAAGAAAAGCCGTTTAAGTACTGAACCCTGAGTGGGGCACCCACATGCAGGCAGTAAGAGAAACTTGAGGAGCAAAGACAGAGTAAGAGTATCTCAGAGCTAGAAGGAGAACCATGAGTGTGCATTTTCACAGAAACCATGAAAGGATTCAGCATCAAGAAGCCAATGTTTTAGTCATAGTCAAGGAAGATATGGGCAGAAACAAGCTATTGGATTTAGCAAGATCATTGATAGCACCAGAGAATGCTATTACAGTAGAATGTTGGGATCAGAAGCAAGACCATAAGGGATTTAGGAGTCGCTATTTATAGTGACTTGAGTTGACTGTATGATGACAGCTTTGGTTTTTAAATCTGTAAAACTCTTTGGTCAGTCTGCCCTGAGAGTAGATGATTAGGTAGATAGGTTTGTTGTATCCGAGAACTGAAAATGCAGTGATATTACTGGATAATGGCCTGTTGTGTGGTCTGAATCCTTGAAGGAAGACAATAAAGCCAAGGGATCTCAACAACATCTTCCATGTCTTAGAAACGCAATGGCCCTAGTCTACAAGGGACACGAAGCTTCAAAACATCTGCCTCACATTTTATCCATTGGCTTTCACATTCTGACATGAGGTATCCAAACTCTGACATGAAGCATCCAAGTGGTTTCATTCACTGAGAGAGTTTCCAGCAACAGCTGCCACCAAATGTGTTGTTTTCCTAGCTTTCTACAGTTGTGGAAACTCATTCAGATCATAAGTAACTCACAGGATAGATTTCTGGAACTTTGTTCAAGTTTGCAAAAAGGGGCCTGGCTTGACCTACTACTGGCACCCATGTTAAGGAAGCCTGGCTATGTTACTTTTTCCAGTAGACCATCTTCTTCCCACATCGTGTTAATTTTTGCACTTTTACTTCTGCTAAAGGGAAAGAAGTATGGATTTGGACAATAGACATTTTGAGAGATTAAACATTGGGGGGTTTATTCAAAATAAAATAATAGATATGCTTAGCCTGATATTCAAGACCTTCCATAATCAGACCCAACATTTCTAGTTTTCTCTCATATCTTCCATTCTATACTCCAGGCACACTGGGCTACTAATTGTATCTCAAGTATGCATTCTACTTTTTCATCTTAAATCCTGCCCTTCCTTCAAGACATAGATAAAGTCCTGCCTCTCCCATGAATCCTTACCTTACCTGTTTTCAGGAGTGACCATTTCACCTTATAAAGTACAGTTGTATGATTAAGTAGTTTACCAATGATCACACAGCTAGTAAATGTCCAGATCTAATTTTATAGATGCATAAATCTAAGGCTGGGAGGAACCTGAAAGGCCATCTTGTCAAAACCCCTCATTTTACAACTGAGGAAAATGAAGCCCAAAGAAGTACCCGAGGTTGTTACAAGGAGCAGCCAAACTTTGAACTCCTATGCTCTGACTTCAAATTCAACTTTCTTTCCATTACTCAAGGACAGCATCATTCTAACAAATTAATATGTAGAACAGTTAAAGAATGTTCAATATAAAGTGAGGAGCAACTCTGTGGCTACGAATGCAGAGTTCAGAACTCTGAATTTGGGAAATAGGCAGACGACAACATTTATAAACTACCTTATTATAGAAAAAAACCAAGACCTCCTCCTTAATTGTTGCTGTGGCCACTCTGGCATGTGGAAACTTGTGGCTCCTAGATCTTCTTACATAAACTTG
This sequence comes from Phalanger gymnotis, assembly GCA_028646595.1. Classification (NCBI taxonomy): domain Eukaryota; kingdom Metazoa; phylum Chordata; class Mammalia; order Diprotodontia; family Phalangeridae; genus Phalanger; species Phalanger gymnotis. Next base: position 180,817,085 of record CM053622.1, read on the forward strand.
GGGTCAAAGTTCCAACAAGTATGATAGTTGCTGTTTTCAAAGGTCCAGCGGTTATCTGTGGGATAGAGAAGTTTCCAATACTCATTAAAGAAAGCAAAGAAGTACACATTGATTTGGGGTCCCATGAGGTCCTGGTTAAATCAGAGCTGATGGAGTTCAGAACTGGAACCTGATGGATGAGAAAACAAAATTCAAGAGTGTTTTTGAGAATGAAACCGCTCAGAAAAGCAACAGATGTACAAATATCATCATCTTCTCAAATGCTGTACAGATGTGGTTAAATCTTTTCAGTGAAGGAGTGTGGGTAGGAATTATGGGACCAGAAAGTCAACCACCTTCAAAAGGCATTGAAAAGAATCCTCAGGCTGCTTTTTATTAAAGTCGCTGTAAAGAAGCTTTCCCTACCCACAAGATTTCTTAACCACTTTACTAGTCCTTTTCCATCCCCACTTCCTATTCCGAATGGCAAAACAATTCTATTTTGGTCTGAATACTTCTTCTGTTCTTCCTTTTAAATTCTGTCAAATTCATTATCTGCTCCCAAATGGCAGAGATGAAAACATGTATTTTAATTTGAGACTTCAAGGTCTGTCCATTTCATGATAATCCCAAACCACTAATCTCATTTTCCCTCTATGGTATGGGGGGAGGAGCACTGGCTTTGGGGGCAGGAGACTTTGATCCAAATCCTGGTTCTGACATGTTTTACTTAGCTATGTGGTCACTTCATCTCTCCAAGCTTAAGTTTCTCTCTTTGCAAAATGGATTATTGTGTAGCCAGTGGTATCCCTCTGACTCAGTAATTGTATGTTGAGAGTTGCAGTTCTGTTGATCAGAAGGGAAACTCTTGATCTGCTATTAAGTGTAGATGGGCATAAGCACAAGGGAATCTGGAAGGAAGATGCTCAGCTCAGCTGAAGGGGTGGCACAAGGCGCCACAGTTTGGGAGGAGGCAGAGAGATCACTGCAGCAGCCCTTATCTTATCTAACTTTGTTGGGATGGGGGTGTTCAGCAATAAGGACGCAATCTAAGGCTAATATAATAAACACTGTGGATTTTAAATTCTGAGACAGTAGGTGGTAATGCTTCCTCTCCTCTCCCCTCCTCTCTCTCTCTCTCTCCCTCCCTCTGTCTCCCTCTCAGGGACAGTGAATTCCTATTTCAAAGTTCTTCTGTTCTTTACAGTTATACATACACTTTGTGTTTTCATTCATGCCTAGCTGGATACAAGATCAATCCTAACTGTTCTTGGTTATGTACATTATTATTTATGGAGAAGACAAAGAGAAAGGGGGTCAGTGAATGGTTTGTGGTATATGAAAAATAAAAGGACAGAGTTTCAGACCTCCCAAGTCACTAGGACTCTGTCCTAGCTGCAGGCTTGATCCTGTATGGGACAATAATTCCCCCAAAATGAAATAATAATCAAAGGTCTCTCAAGGTAAAGACAGAGGCTTTATTTGCAAGTCTCACGCAAGAACTGGGCATCGTCTACTCCAGGGTGGAATGGGGTAGGGAGGCCAGTTATAGAGAGCAGACAGGCAGTTTATATACCCCTCGGAGACAATTCTAAGAAATATCCCTAAATATACCCTTACAAAACAATTCTAAGAAGCCCCAGAAACTGGAGCTCTATCCCTATGGGTGGAGATAATTGGCCTCACATTCTCGAAACAAGGAAAGATTCTTAATCTAACACCTTAACCCCAAACTAAAAGACAGCAGTTACAGGCATAATGCAGGATGTGGGTATATGTGGTATATGTGCAAGTTTAAGTGGGGCGGGGGAGGGTTAACTTTAAACTTTATGATATAGCTCAGGCTTTATGGAGGCTAAAATATTAAGTATCCTTTTCCTTAAATAAGAGACTTTCAGCCATTCCACTCAATCCAAATGAGGAAAAAAAAACTTATTGTTATTGGTTTTAAAAATAATTTCATAAATTCTCAAAGCAGGGCAATAACTCATGGGAACCCAGGCCAGCATCATTATTTCCTCTGGGCATAAATAAATTAAAAGCAGTCTTAGGGGAAAAAAAAAATTTGGTAAGCAAGCAAGAGGAAAGTTCATCTCTTCTCCCCTCCCATATTGTTCCAACAGTCTAGTCTGCTCCAGGGCTAGGAACGTGATGTCCCCAGGGTTGGTTCCCAGGAGAAGATGGAAAGGGTGACTTTGCCTGCATAGATGTGGGGGCCATCTAAGAGGGAGGAGCTAGATTTCTGTTAACCTAAAGATCTTCAATCTAGACCCTGGCTGTACTTGTTTTGTCTTCTTCTGGGTTATTGTGAAGAAAGC
>CM053622.1:180819881-180839145 GCA_028646595.1 Phalanger gymnotis
AACTCAGTAGGGTTTTGATGCCCATCGGTTATCCTCAGCCTCATTTAGCCTATCTGCCTAACTGGTTTTACTGGGATGTGTTTGCTACAGCTTTTTGGAACCCTTGCAGGGTGCTGTGTCATGGAGCCCAAGGTTGGCACTGCTGGGCTATGTGCTGTGTGCCACTGCCCCAGGAAAATTACCAGGTCCTTTTCAGTTTCCCTACTCTGTGCCTGAGTAGATGAAAGGTACCTTTACAGGGGAGGCAGTAACAGCTGGAGAGGACTAGGAAAGGCATGCTGCAGCAGTTGGCTTTTTAGCTGCATCTTGAAAGAAGCCAAGGATTCCGTAAGTGTAGATGAGGAAGGAAAGCATTCTAGGCATAGGGGACAATCAGTACAAAGCTGTGGAAATGGGAAAGGGAGTGTCATGTACAAGTTAAATAAGGCCAGTATGCCTAGACTGCGGAGTATGTAGAGTCAAGTACAAGAAAATTGGAAAGGTAGAGAGGAACTGGTTATGAAGAGCTTTAAATGCCAACATTCTTTATATTTAATTCTGGAGGTAATAGAGAGGTGCTGGAATTTACCAAGGAGGAAGGCAGCATGGTCAGACCTACACTTTAGGAAAATTACTTTGGTAATAAAGGGATTTGCTTTGCTTGACTAGGCATGTTTGTTACAAGTATTTTCTTTCTTTTTTGTCTTTCAGTTGAGGGGAGCAGTGGGAGGGAGAGAAAATAAGTGCTTATTAATTGAAAAAAGAAAAGAAAGTCACTTCAGCTGTGTGAAGGCTAGTTCAGAGCAGGAAGAGACTTGAAGTATGGAGTCCAAGCAGAAGGCTATTAAAATCATCTAAACAACAGTTAACAAAGACCCAAGTGATGGCTGTGTGAGTAGAGAGAAAGAGACATATATAAGAGCTGTTATAAAGGCAGAAACAACAAGATTTAACAATTGATTGGCTATATGAGTGAATGGAGTATGATAGTGAGTTTGCAAATGTATGTGACTAAGAGGTTGGTGGAGGCCTTAAGAGTAGTAATGATGTTCAGAAAAGTTGTGGATCTAGGTGGAATGATTCTGTTTCCTACATGTGGAGTTCAAGATGCCGCAGGGCCATCCAGTTTGAAGTGGCCAATAAGCAATTGGTAATGTGAGGCTAAAAATAACGCTATTCAGGTTCATTTATAGGATCGTAGGATTTAATGGAACTCAACCATTTAATTTTAAGGATGAAGAAATTGAGAGTCAGAGGGATGAAGTGACTGTGCCTAAAGTCACACAGATATTAAATAGCAAATTTGGGATGTGTTTTTGGTTTTTTTTTTTTTTTGGCAGGGGAATTGGGGCTAAGTGACTTGCCCAAGGTCACACAGCTAATACATGTGTCAAGTGTCTGAGGTCATATTTGGACTCAGGTCCTCCTGACTCCAGGGCCAGTCTGCACCACCTAGCTGCCCCCAGATTTGGGATTTTAAATCAAGATTCCATAGTTAAAATTCAGTGCTGTTTCTACTACAAGAGGTTGCCAGGTTAGATGATTAAAAACCCCCTTTTTAAAATTCGAAACATCATCGAATTATAATGGCAAATTGGTATATTTCCTCCAATCAACCTTAAAGAAATTTCAACAAACTCGAAAAACAAGCCAAAGTGCTTTAAAACTTTATACCAGTCAAACAATAATAACTTCTGGGCCCAGTGGGTCTAAGTCTACTCATCCAGTAAAAGGTCCCTTTGATCTGGACCCCTCGATGGATCAGTTGGGCAATAAACATTTACTAACTGCCTACTATGTGGCAGGCACTGTGCTAAGTGTTACAGATGTCATCTAACCCATCTTTTCATGAAGACGGGAGGTAATTTTAGAGGGAAGCATCAGAATGGATTGTATTCAGATTTGATCAGACTAGATTCAGTCTTGGAGGAGCCCAATTACCTAGAAGAAAGGCCTAGGCCCAGCAATATAGCTGCCCATAGTAATAATACCTAGCATCCATACAGCACTTTAATGTTGGCAAAACTTTTTACATATGCTATTTCATTTGAGCCTCACAACAACCTTATGAGGTAGGTGCTATAATTATTTCTGTTTTACAAATGGAGAAAAAGGGGGAGCTGAGATAAATTGAACTATTTTCTCAGGGTCACACAGCTAGGAAGTTTCTGAGACAGAAGTTGAACCCAGATCTTCTAGACCCCAAGCCCAGCAGTCTGTCTTCTCTTTCACCCTATCTCTCTTTCAGATAAGCTAAGGTACACTTGGCATATGATTGGGTGTAAGAGATACGGAGATATTTGATTTCCAGATGCCACAAAAGCCTGTCAACACTGATAGCTCAAGGGGGTGATATATTTATGAAAAAGTCTAGCCTGCCCTGAGCCAAACAAAATAAGAACCAGTCCTCTACCCTGGGAAACAGCAGAGTAATGTAAAAGTATTGACTGCGATTCCCTCCCCAATTCTGGGTGAGCTTTCCCTTCTGCCCTTTTTCTTGTTTGATGAGAATGGGCAACATGTGAGAGTTCCCATAGCCTTTGAGCTGAGTTAATCTCAGCTTGGACCCCTGACAAGCATAGGTTTTGGCCGGCCTACAAGTAGTCTATTTAAAATAAGAAAACAGGGGGCAAAAATAGAATGAAAATATTGCAGGTGTGTGATGTCTTGAATTGGTGGAGGGGTGGGGGTCTAATTCACACACACTGAACGCCTACCATGTGCAAGGTATTGAGGGGATACAACGATGAATGATAATGGTCTCTTCAGGGCCTCAGGAAGATTACACCCTAACAAGAGGAATGAAACAGGCATACAAGTAAGTAGAGAGACCTTACAGAGCATGTGACTAACAATATAGAGTATTAGACATTTTCTCCAATCTTTACAACCTCTCAATCTTCTCCAAATTAGGAATTATGAACAAGAGATAAGCAAATTCAGCTCACTCCATGGTCTAGGACACCAATAACCATAAAGATGAACTAATAGCAGAGAAGGCTAATTCCCCATAATTAATTTAATCAGCACCCCTTCCTCCACCCCCACTACACCCTGGCACTAGGGCTGCATAAGTTAACACATGAGGATGCAACAAGATATAACTCTATATCTTCCTCTCCCTTCCTCCCCCCTCCTAGCGACACAGATAACCAAAAGACAGAAGCTTGTCCTGACTGGGACACCAGTGTGACAGCACTCTGTGTTACAACAGAGCTCAGTCAGAAAACTGAAGAATAGAGCATCCTGGGGCAGGACACGTGTGCTTGTATGGCATTCTACTAAGCCTAAAGGAAAGAGCCCAGCATGCAACTGAGGCCAGCTCACTTGGGGCAGACACTGAGGCTGATGAAATTTGAATTACCCAGCATGGGAAGGTTGAGATGGCTTTGAGAACTAGGCCCCAGGGAAATCATATTGAAATTTGAAGGCATCAGAAAGTGAGCAATAGAAGAATATAATGGGTAAAAGACTGAAATTACAAAAGATCTTAAGAAGAAGAAAACTCAGTTAAAGACCTTGAGCACAAGTAGATAAACTAAGAGGGAAGATATTAATAACAGAAGGGAGTGTGTCCTTCAAGTCAGCTAAAAGAGTCCAGAGATTTATGAACAAATTTTGCAAGGCAAAGAGAAATGAATTAATATCTGATGAGGCAGAGGGACCTGTGGATTCTGAAGAGTGCATAAATTCTTGAATGTTTTAAAAAGAGAAATAAGAATTACAGAAGCAGAATTTATGGCCTTTACAGAAGAAATAATTGGCAAAAAAAAAAACCATTATACTATGAGGAACCAAAGACAATAAACCAATATCAACATTAAACTTATGTGCTCCAAATTCCTTAGCATTTAAATCTATAAAGGAAAAATTAACTGAACTATAAGAAGGCATAAATACTGATACAATAACGGCAGGGGATTTCAATGTTCCTCTCAGTTTTGGATAAATCTAACAGAAAGATAAATAAAAGAGAAAAATATGGAATTGAGCAAAGCTCTGAAAAAGCTAGAAGTGGAAAACTTATGGGATCTTAATTAGCAGATACATTTTGGAAAGAAATTTGAACTTATGCAAATAAAGTTACTAAAATGTCCATACCCTTTAACCCAGAGCTTCTATTACTAGGCTTATACCCCCAAAGAAGACATTGATAAGAAATTACTCATATATACCAAAATATTTATAACAGCAATTTTTGTGATAGCAAAGAATTGGAAGCAAAATAGGTGCCCATTGATTGGGAAACGGCTCAACAAGTTGTGGTGCATGAATGTAATGCTGTGCTGCTTGCTGTGCTGCAAGAAATGACAAATACAATGAATACAGGGAACTGTGAAACGATCTATGTGAACTGATGCAGAGTAAAGTAAGCAAAGCCAAGAAAAAACAAGCACAATGATTACGACAAGGCTAACAGAAAGAACAACCATATGGCAAAATTATAAGAACAAGTATAGCTTGAAAGAAGATAAATGAGAAGACACTCCCACTTCACCCTTTTGCAGAGGTGGGAGCTCTACAAATACATTGCATATATTTTCAGACATTTCCTATGTATTGCCAATTATACTGATCTTTTTTCTCCTTTTTCTTTTCTTTTTTTTTCTCTTTAAAACTTAGTGACCTCATTTGGTGTTTCCTTGGCAGAGATATTGGAGTAGTTTGCCATTTCCTTTTCCAGGTCATTTTACAGATAAGGAAACTGAGGCAAACGGGGTCAAGTGATTTGCCCAGAGTCACCCAGCTAATGTGTGTGAGGCCAGATTTGAACTCAGGAAGATGAGTCTTCCTGACTCTAGGCCCAGTACTCTATCCATTGTGTCACCTAGCTGCCCTAAAAATGTAATTTTTAAAAATACAATTAAAAAATACCAATCTTCAAAAAAAGCAGTTCATTAAATGGGATGGTTTTCTGGGAGGAGGAAAGGAAGGGATACTGGGGAAACCTATAGCAATATATAAAAAAGCAATAGACATTCATAAAAACTTATATATTTTTTAAAATATGTGCATAGAAGAGGTACAAAGCACTACCAGAGGTTGTAAGAAGGTATTTCTTCTATCTGAAGAATCAGAGAAGGCCCCACAAAAGAGACAGCATCATTGCTTGATACAAAAAAAGGCAGAGAGAAGAAGTGGAGGATACATCTGGGGATGGTGAAGAGACCTATTTGCCTGGAGTAGGGAAAGGGGAGTAATTTGGGATCAAACTGGAAAAGCAGATCTGAGCCATGAAAAATTTTTGAGCAGTTAGTGATGTGATCAGACCTGTATGTCAGGTGTGGTATAGTGAAAAGTTTATTAGCAGTCAGTCAATAGGCATTTAGTACATGCACCATCACTGTACTAAGCATTGGGGATACAAAGAAAGGCAAAAATATGGAATGCTAAGCTAGCACCATTTACTGCAGTAATGAAGGTTCCCTGAGCTGGAGGGATTTAAAAATGCAGAGGAGATTTGATCAGTTTCCATTATCCATTTCATTTTTTAAAATTTTGTGGTAAAACCACATTATTATGTAGCAGCAACTCTGCTACCACCCTAGGGAGAAGAGGAAACCCATGCATAAAGCATAAAGTGTCCAAAGTATTAAAGGATATGCTTTACAACTCACTAGAGACAGAAGTAGGACATTGCAAATCGGCTTCTGTATTAGGGCAATGATGTGACAATTCCTCAGACTAGATTTATGTGGCAACCCCTCAAAAGGCTTCTGAGCTTTCCTTTTTTGCATAGTAAGTCTCACCTCTGATGTGCGTTAGAGATGTTGCTTCCTTTTCAGGGGTTCCAGAATGATGATTGATAAGAAATAAAGTGTTATTTGCTATCTCTGCTCCCAGAGCTATGCTTTGGGATCTTTGAGCACAAGAATTGGTGAAAGGGAGAGTACAAGAGTGGAAAATTTCCAGATTTACTCAAGGTTAGTCAACAAGTGGGAAATGGAGGGTCTTCATCTATGACAAGGTGCTATAGAGCTATCTATGCCAAGATATATGCTTTTTCTAAGAAGTTATTATTGGTCAAAAAGGGGGAGATATTCTCAACTGGCTTTAGGGATAAAAGCAAAAGAGCAATGAAAACTTAAGGAATGTGTGGCAGTTTTCTACTCAGTGGCAGGAGAACGGCCTTAGATTATTCTCTCAAGTGAAGAATCAAAGTCATCATAGAGATGCTTACTTTTTTCTTTTGCTTGATATTCCATATGTGAAAAGTTAACTCGGATTCCATGGAGAAAGAGGATAAATTTCCCATACACAAAGATTCTGACAAGGGTTTATTTATTAATATATTTATGTCTAAATGTTTATATTCATGATCATGTTCTATAGCAAGCAGTATTGGTTCATTTGCATTCCTAAGGATGAGGAAGTATGTCACTTGCAGTTACAAAATTCTAAGGTGCAACGTCATGTTAATCTATCTGTCTATCTATCTAGTATATGTATATATAGATATTTTTATGTGATAAGAAAGGGGCAGAGAGCTGCAGAGACTGGCTATTTTGGAAAGCACTACAGAAGTTAAAATTTTGTTGGCCATTCCATTAATAGTCTTTCTTGCTGGGGGATACTTGGGAGGGTGCCAAGCAGATTCTTAGGAAAACATGTTCATCATTCAGTACCCTCAAAATTTATTTCAATGAAGGGTGTGACATTTTTCTTTCCTTTTGTCATTTTTAAAACACTGTGCGCTTTACTACTATATCATGGAATTCAGTGTAATGGATTTATCATGAAACACCTTGTCCTGGAAAAAAAGAGTTAACAAGGAATCATAACAAAATAGATATAAAAGAGTAGAAGAAGTTAAGAAAGAGACAGAACAAGCAGAGTAATATTGGCACTACAATATTAAATTTATTTAAAAAAAAACAAGCTATGGATTAACAGTTTTACTTGTATTCCCCTTTTTTCTGGCCTTCTTTATATAAGGAAATGTTTGTTTGTTGATGATTTTCTAGTTCATGATAAACACAACCCTCTGAACACCTGAAAGAAAAAGAGATGTAAGTAAAAATTACATGTGTTTTTTCTAAACTGAGGGAGAAGCCGTATTTGCAGTCATTATAAAAGAGGAATCTATTTATGATTACCCAAGTCTCAAGAACTCACACTAAAATTTCAATATCTTCAACTATTCTTCTTTTCAAAATTTTCAACCATACTTCTTCCCTCTCAATTCAGAGGATAAAGTGTTCCTACTTTTTGCCAAAGACAATCCTTCCGTCTCTGATCTTGATCTCATCATCTCCTTCCTCTGCAAAGACTTTGCTTTGAAATAATCCCTCTCCCATAATGTAACTTTAATCTTTCCTTGTTCACCGGCTCCTTTCTATCTCCCTACCAACATGCTCAAGTTTCTCTAGTTCTAAAAAGGCTTTCCCTCAACCTTTCTACACCACCAAACTACCATTCCATCTTTCTTTCAATAATTACATTTCTTGAGAAAATGGCTTTATATTTTATATCTCTACTTCCTGACCAGAAACTCATTTCTTCATACTTTGAATTCTGGCTTCTGCCCTCAGTACTTAACTGAAACAGCTGTCAGAGAACATCAATGGCTTTATAACCAAACACAAAGAACATTTCTTACCTTGCCTCACGTTAACTCTCTGTAGCTTTTGACGCTATTGACTACCTTCTTATAGTATGTTCTTTTTTCTTTGTTTCTAAGATATGAACTATCTCACTTCTTCTACCTCTCCATCTTGTTCTTTGTTTCTCTCTCTTTCTAGTTGTATTTCCCAGCTCCTAAATTATGGAGTTTTCCAAGATTCCATCCTTGATACTCTTAGTTCTACACATTCTCACTTTGCAGCTTCAGTCAGTAACACACAACAAATCCAATAGGCATTTGTACCACAACTACAACTATTGGATAGAAGCAAATAACTGCCCATTCTGTTTCTAGTATTGACCTTTTCCAAAGCTTCAGATTTATGTATCAAATATTTATAGACAATCTCCAACCGATGTCCTATAGACTCTCAACTTATTCTCCTTTTGATTTTCCTGTTCTGTCTGTGGTACCAAAGGTCACTTATGTTAGAAAACTTAACTTTGGGGGCAGCTAGGTGACGAAGTAAATAGAGCATCGGCCCTGGAGTCAGGAGGACCTGAGTTCAAATCCGGACTCAGACACTTGACATGCTTACTAGCTGTGTGACCTTGGGCAAGTCACTTAAACCCAATTGCCCTGCCTTCCCCCCTCCAAAAAAAAAGAACACTTAACTTTGTTCTCTTTCTCATACTTTTCATATCCAATCAGTTGTCTATCTCTGAAATATTCATTTAATCCATTAACCTCTCAATTTTCACCTCAGTAAAGGCCTTATTATCACACAACAGGATTTTTGCAGTGAGTTTCTAATTGGACTTCCCTTTCTTATCCATTCTTCATATGGTTAGAATTTATCTTCATGCACAGATCTGATCATGTCACTACTCTGCTCAAAGCCCTCTGAATGGCTTCTAATTGTTTACTGTTAACAATAACAGCAGGCATTCATTTTGTGCTTTAAGCTTTACAAAATGCTTTACATCGTGTATCTTATTTGATATTCATAATAACTTAAGTTATTATGTAAGTTAGGTACTGCAGATAATGCCATTCCAGTTTTGCAGATGAGGAGACACAGTCTAAATGGTTCGCCCATGATCAGAAAACTAGTATGTGCTAGAGCCTAGGTTCAGACCTCTTTACACGTCTTGTACTCCAATAAAACTAGTCACAGAATCTTAGAGTTGGAAGGGACTTGAGACATCACCAACCTGAAGAAGATGCTGCCACCCCCCACACACACACACCATACCTAGCAAGTTGTCATCCAGTCATCAATTCATTTTTCAAAGCTGCCCAGCTTTTCTTTACTTCTCCACTGGTTTTCCATTGTTCTCTGCTGTACGTGTGCTACTTTGTTATTTTTCAGTTAGTTTTTTAAAAGATTTTTAGTTAGTCTTGAATAGACTATATAGAAAAAAAATTATACGAGTTTTGAAAAAAATTTAGAACAATGAAATAAGAAAGGAATGTGCATGTAACAGCTACATTGTACCTCTTTTTTTAAACTCTTTTTAATGAAAGAGCTCATTAACAGGATTAAAAGCATTCATTTATTTGTTTAATAAACATTTCCTAAGACTGTATCGTGTGCATATCCTGTTGGAAAGGAGCCTTGGAAACAAAGAAGCTTTGAATACAGGTCCTTTTCTCAAGGCACTGGAAATCTCGTGACAAATTAAAACAAGGTACTGTTGGAATTTTTAAAAAGGTGAGATCATCGTAAGTTGGAATGGTAAGGGGAAAACTTTATAGAAGAGGTAGAAGTTAAGTTAGGTCTTGAAGGATGGGTAGACAGAAAAAAGGAGGGAGAGGGGAGAGGAAGTGAGTAACACAAGTAATATTCCATGAAGCAGAGGAAAGGAAATGTGAGAAAAGGCCTGAAGTTAGAAATATGTAATTTGTGTTAGCCTGAACAACAGTTATCCTTGGGCAGTAGTTAGAGTCTGAAATGTAGGTCAGGGCCTTAGCATCCCGCATATAGTCTTTTCAAACTTTACTCCCCCTACATGGATGTTACGATGTAGCAACACACATACGATACTCTATCTCCTGATTCTATGCCTTTCCACCTCACCCCCAGAATTCTCACCCTCCTCTTCTTGGCTTCCCTGAAGATTCAGCTTAAATTCCACTTTCTGCAAGAAGTGTTTTTCATTCCCTCCCACTGCTACTGCCTTGTTTTTGAAATTGTTGCCTATTTATACTAAATTTATTTTGTATGTACAGTTTTTTAAATGTTGTCTCCCCTGTTAAAATGTAAACTCTTTGAGGTCAGGGATAGTTTTTTTTGTCTTTATTTGTATCCTCAGCATTTATCATAGCTCCCAGCATGGACTTACTAAATGTTTACTAAATGCTCAATGATGACGATGATGCTAGAATTTGAATTTGCTCCTATAGGAGCAATGAGGAGCCACTTAAGAGCATTTAAAAAATAATGAGGACCCATTTCCAATTGCTTAGCATATGGTTTATATGATGACTATATTATTCAAAGTTCTACAAGGGAAGAGATCAAGTCAAATATCTTTGTATTTCTCCCAGTGGGAACATTATCATTTTCCCATTGTTATCATTCAAGAAATAATGTAAAGCAGAGATTAATGAGGGAGAGAAACTGGAGGCAAGGAAACTAGTGAGGAAGTTCTTGCAAAAATTTAGGCATTGGATAGAGTTTTGAGTAAGGTGGTAGTAATGGGAATGGAACTAATAGGAAATATTGAATACCAGTAGCACTATGAAGAATCCACAATTCTTGGTGACTGGATACTGATGATAAGTGATGGAGGGAATTAATAAAAATGCAAAAGTCTGAGGCCTGTACAACTGGGAGAATGACAATATCACAGACAGAAATAATGAAATCAGCAGTTTGAACCAATATGAGATAAGGTTATTTTAATTTTATTTAAATTTGGATTGACAGTGGGACAATGAAGGAACTCTTTGAGATATATGGCTAAACCTTGGGATAGAATAAGGGGCAGATTTAAAGATTTGGGAGTCACCTGCATAGAACTGATAAGTGAAGCCAAGAGTATGAATGAATTCTCTGAGTGAAAGAGTGTAAAGAGAGAAGAGTAGAGAACTAAGGACTTAACTTTGGGGAATGTCCAGAGTTAGGAGGCGAGAGGAGGTCATTGATAGTGCAAAGTGCTATAAAAAATTGAGGAAAATAAGGCCTGATAAAAGTTTACTGGATTTGGTGTTTAGGGAGGTATACATGGCAATGGAGAATGAAGTTTCAGTAATTGACATAGACGTAAATCAGACTAAAGGATGTTAAGTGTAAAAATAAAGTAAGCAAGTACAGACATCTCATTCTAGGAGGTTGGCAGTGAAGGGAAGGAGATTAATAGAAATTCCTTCATAGGTTAAGAAAGTATTTATTTATCAGTCTACTCATTAGTAGATCAAAAACTAATTTAAGAATATTTTATAGGGTCCCTAAAATCTATTAAAGGAGTGGTATTCTCTATGGTCTTACTTAGGATCTTCTTCATGCTGTGCCAGGCTGGAACATGACATTAGAAATAAACATTATCTTAAAGTAGGCTTATTGTTTGCTTTTCAGAATAAGATAATGTAGAAGACATAACAACATGAATAGTTTAAGACGGACTAATGATTCTATAAATGAGCAATAAACTAAATACTAGTATTGACAAAGTAATTCACCAGTCATTTTGCAGCAAGAGCCAAAACTGGCCTGAAGAACAATATTAGAGTAAGAAGACAAACTATTCATTGAGCTGTCTATATATCTGATTTATTTACTGTGGCAGACATGAAATAAAACAAATACTATTAGGCAAAAGACACTAAAAGATGGCATGGATAATATCTGAAAAAATTACATTCCTTTAAATATTAAACATTAACTCAGGCATGTTGCTGTAAGTTTAAGAAAGCAATTACTATAAGTTTTTATGGTACCCAAATAGCCTTAGGATATAAGCAACCACGGAATCAGTTATCCATGGCTTTACAATTGCTAAATTTCTGAAAACAATGTTCAACTGACAAACAAACCAATTTTTGGCTCTTGGGAAAGACTTCAGAGTATGCATATGACAAAGCTGATATGAAGAATGCCTTTTTGAGATGGATCATTTAAAATAAATAAACACATATATACACAGATCCATACTCATTTAGCATTTTAATCAGGCTTCAAAATTGGAAACTAAAGAGTTCTACAATGTGGTCATATTTGTTCTTTATTTCAAACAAAAATCTTTGTACCCATCCGTGAACATTTATAATAGTTTGGTCTGTGACTACCCACCCTCCATTGGAACTAGGATATCAAATAACCAAGTAACCAAATTGTACATATTTACGCACATCAGAACAGGAACATCAAAACAAAAAACCCTTTTGCAGACAAAGGAACTGAGAATAACATAAACAAATGTTCTCCCCCTTAAAAATTTATTAACTTAACAATTATTGTAATTTGTCTTTATATCATATTGACCAGATTAGACTGTAAGCTCTTTGAACACAGAGATCATATCTTATTTATTTTTATAACTCTCATAGAAACTAAGATAGGACTTTGTACGTAGAAGAATCAACAGGTGTTGGCTGTTTGAACACGTGAATTTAAGTGATAGACTGAGCCCTTGATCCCTTCCCTTGCTGTCTTTTCCGGCAGAAAATCATCTCAATCACTTCCTAAACTTCAGCATCTCTCTACCTACTGATTCCTTCCCTAATGCCTTCAAACATGTCCAACTATTCCCCATCCTTAAAACTTTCACTAGACCATCCCATCCCCTCAAGCCATATCCTGTATCTCAACTTCTTTTCTCAGGGAAATTCTTTGAAAAATTATCTACATTTGCTGCTCCTACTTCTTTCCTCTAATCTCTCAATCTGGCTTCTGACCTCACCCTTTGACTGAAACTAGTTTCTTCAAAGTTACCGCTGGTCTCATACTTGTCAAATACCATGGTCCTTTTAGTCCTCATCTTCCTCAGCCTGTCTGCTGCATTTGACACTGTGATCTACCTTCTCCTCCTGAATATTCATCTAAGCTTTTGTGACACTAGTCTCTCCTAGTTCTCTTAGCTGACTAACTACTCTTCAGTGCTCTTTACTGGTTTATATGGGGATACCACTAATTGTGGGTATTCCGCAAGGCTGAGCCCTAGGCCCCATACTCATTACTTTCTATCTTTTTTTGGTGATCTCATCACCTCCCATGCTTTAATTACCATCTTTATACCAATGAATTCCTAAATTATGTAGCTAGCCCTAATTTGAGCTGAGTTTCAATCCTGCATCGGCATTTGCCTACATGTCCCAGAAACACTGAATTCAACTCAATGTTGAATTCAGACTCAACATATCTAACACAGAACTCATTATTTTGCCCCTAAATCTACCCTTCTTTCAAATTTCCCTATTTCTGTCAAAGGTGCTGTTCTTTTTTAGTCTTCCAGATTCATAATCATAGCATTACTTAGTTCTTCTTTCTTTCTCAACCCAAATATCCAATCAATTGCCAGATCTTGCTGTTTCTATCTCTATAACATTTCTTGTATCCTCCCCTTCTCTCTGCTCACATAGCTTAGTTAATATCTTAATTAAGACCCTCATTACCCTCTCAGCTAGATTATTGCAACAGTCTCATGGTCTCATCGTTTCATGTCTCCTCACTTCAGTGCAGTCTCCACATTGTTGCTAAAGTGATTTTCCTTAAGTGAAAATCTGATTATGTCCCTCTCCTAATTAATCAACTCTAGTGGTTCCCTACTACCTCTTGGATTGAATATAAACTCTTCTGTTTAGCTTTTAGGCCTTAATTTATCTTAACAATCTCTCTAGATATTTTTCTCCTTCCCATATTCCACAATGCAGCCAAACTCATTTCTCTGTTCCTTACACAAGACACTCCATCTCCCACCTCTGTGCTTTTGCACTGGCCATCCAGTGCAAATACCCAGTGCATCCATGTCTGGAATGCACTCCCTCCTTTCCTCTGCTTCAAATAATTCTTCTCTT
The DNA here is from genome assembly GCA_028646595.1 of Phalanger gymnotis. Classification (NCBI taxonomy): domain Eukaryota; kingdom Metazoa; phylum Chordata; class Mammalia; order Diprotodontia; family Phalangeridae; genus Phalanger; species Phalanger gymnotis. The sequence goes on from CM053622.1 coordinate 180,833,443, forward strand.
CTTTCAAGATGCAGCTGATGGACCAAATTTTATATTAAACCTTTCCTGAATCCCTCAACTGCTTGTGCCTTCCCAGTCAAACTACATTCTACTTAGCTACTTTGTATATATTTGTTTTTATTCTCTTTATTTTTTTGTTTCCTTCTATATTTACATGTTGTTTCCCCCATTGGCATGTAAGCGTTTAGTGAGCAGAGATTATTTCATTCATTGTATTTGTGTCCCCTAGCATAGTATAGAATATGGTAGGCTCTTAATACTTGTTGATTATTTTTTTAATTAGATTTTTTATTTTTAGTTTACAATGCTTAGTTTTACATGTTTTTGAGTTTCAAATTTTCTTCCCTTTCTTCCCTCCCCCCTTCCCCCCAAGATGGCATGCAGTCCGATATAGATTCTACATAGACCTTCACATTAAACTTATTTACACAATAGTCAAGTTGCAAAGAAGAATTATGACCAATGGAATGAATCATGAGAGAGAAGAAACAAAACCAAAAAAAAGAAGGAAAAAAGGAGAGCAAATAGTTTGTCTTGATCTCCATTCAGATTCCACAGTTCTTTCTCTGGATGTAGCAAGTTTTTTCCATCATGAGTCCTTCGGAGCTGTCTTTGAGCCTTGTATTGCTGAGGAGAGCCAAGTCTATCAAAGTAAGTCATCACAGAGTCAATATGTCTATGGTTGTGTATAATGTTCTCCTGGTTCTGCTCCTCTCACTCAGCATCACATCACGTAGGTCTTTCCAGGTTATTAATGAAGTCCATATCTTCCCCATTTCTTATAGCACAATAGTATTCCATTACATTCATATACCACAACTCGTTCAGCCATTCCCCAATTGATAGGCATCCCCTTGATTTCCAATTTTTTGCCACCACAAAAAGAGCAACTATAGATATTTTTGTACACACGGGTCCCTTTCCCACTTGCGTGATGTCTTTGGGATATAGCCCTAAGAATGGTATTACTGGGTCAAAGGGTATGCCCATTTTTATAGCCCTTTGGGCATAGTTCCAAATCGCTCTCCAGAATGGCTGGATCAGTTCAACTCCAGCAGTGTATTAATGTTCCAATTTTCCCATGTCCTCTCCAGCATTTATCATTTTCCTATTTTGTCATGTTAGCCAATCTGACAGGAGAGATGTGGTACCTAGGAGTTGTTTTGATTTGCATTTCTGTAATCAGTAGTGATATAGAGCATTTTTTATATCTCTATAGATATCTTTAATTTCTTCCTCTGAAAACTGCCTGTTCATATCCTTTGACCATTTCTCATTGTTGATTGATTATTGAATAATAAAGAGAAGCACAGACTCCCAAAGTCATTTGTATCTGTCTATACAGTATATCCTGTTTGTAATTGACTTACGAAATCATAGCATTTAGAACTAGAAGGAACCTTAGAGATAATCCAGTACAACCCATTCATTTTAGAGATGAGTAAACTGAGGCCCAGAGAGGTAAAAAGACATGGTTTCAAGGTTACATGACCAGTAAATGGCAAAACTAGGATTCTGAAATCTGGCCTCTGACTCAACCCAGTATGATCTTTCCATCAAACCACAGCTGCTTTTCAAGAAGCATCGTGGAGTCTGAAGACCTGGAGGTGAATGACAATGCATGTAAAATGAAGATAATTACACTTGACTACTTAGTTCACAAGGTTGTTCAGAGGAAAACATTTTATATAAATATATAAATATAAATGTCCTATATAAATGTCCTTTTATTATTATCTAATTATTTTTGCTTAATCTGATAATACAATTCTTATTGGGGTGGTATGGTAAAGAGCTTGCACTTGGTATAGGATACATATGTGTATCATAGTACTAGCTGTTCTTTGTAAAATTTGTTTGTCTCTTCAGTTTCTTCTTCAAATTACACCTGATCTCAAGGGCCATTTAAAAAAACACATATTTACAGGTTTAATCTGTGGGGACAGCTCTAGTTTATGGGGCAGTAGTGAGAAGAAAGGGAGAAGAATGAAGAGTAAAGTGATGATTGGTGATTGATGGATATGGCCCTCTTCTACCTTAACCTCCACCCAGATGGGCAGAGATGTGACAGAGGAAACAGTAGCAGACTTGGGTAAGCAGCAGGCCTACTAAAAGTGGTCTGAGGTAGGATACTACTTGCCAGGGCATAGGTTGTGCCCTCACCACCATGCTTTCCTTCTCAACACTTCCATATTAAAAAGACTCCCACTAACCTCCCTACCCAAAAGTCCCTTCCTAGTAAGGTGTCCCTTGACTGTTCCATGTCTCCAGGATCCAATTATCTGTCCAGCTTGGTCTGATGCTCAATGCCTATGGATAGATCCTTCTGCATGATCCTCTTCTACCACTGGAACAACGTGGAGAAATTAGGGTGTGCCTCAGAACAAGTGATGTCTAGAGAAAAGGCTACAAAAATACTAGACTGGTTCCTCAGGCCCCAGGGTAAGTGGACGGTGATAGCATGTAGGGAGGAGGAGCTGTAGGATTGTAGACTGGGGAACCAGCTGGGTACATAGGATACTGGGGTGGGGCAGGTACACAAAGCCTGCCTGGGAGAATACAGAGCATGCTTTGGAGTCCTCAGGATATGGGTACACCAGCTGGATGGGAATGCCTACCATCAGGATCTCTTGAACTTCTAAGGGACTTTGAAGCTGCTGATGTCAGTGGTGCAGGTAACAGCAAGAGCAGAGGAAGTGGCAGGTGGTAGTGACTAACATGACAATGAATAGGATCACAGCTGAGGCAATACCCACAATAGTCTTGGGGCCAGAGGAGCCAACAGGATAAAGAACAATATTCCAGCTAGCTGCTGCACTGGGATTCAAGGGCCAAATTTAAGGAAAATTTCTGAGAGACAGGATACTTTTGTTTCTGCATCTTAGGAAGGATTTTTTTTGATCCTGGAAGTATGACAGGGTGCAAAAGAAGCTAAAATGAAATTTTTAAAATTCTTCAATTAATGTCCTACTTCAATGCCTAAGTTTGGAATGAAGGGAACCCTTAGTTATTATAAGCTATGGCAAAAGAACAAAGACTTTTGCAGCTCCTTCCAAGTTGGCAAGGTTTTGGGTGTAGGTCTAATAACTGTGTTGGGGGTCCTTGACTAGCAAAGACCCCAATCTCAGGATGCAATGGATGAGGCGGGAGTCAAGGTGGAAGCAACTCTGATTTATTGGGAGAAATCCTCCATTTTTACAGGGTTTGCACTATATGAGCCAAAGCAAGTGGCCAATGGATAAAAGGATGACAGCATGGGAAGGAACAGAGATGTTGCTGTATGTGTATATCGTTGCACTTTGCTCTGGTATGGGTATCAATACAGGTATGGGAAGGATCTGGATTGTTGCAATGTATAGTACACTATGGTATCTGCAAGCGTATGGGAAAGATTAGGAGTGTTGCAAGATAGTTTTTTGTAGGGGTATGGGAACAAGGGGGGATGTTGCCCTGCTGTATCTACGGAGGCATAGGAATGCTTGGGCATGTTGCAAGCTGGTATCAGAGCTGTATGAGCTACGTGAGGCGCAAGGCAGGATGTCCCCATAAAGTATCAAAGATGTTCCAGTAAGTAAAGTAACAAAGCATTATGTCAGGCTTGGTGTTAGGCACTGGTTCAAGAGGATTAGGTAATGGCCAGCTGGGTCCCTCCTTCTGGGCTTGTGAGTCCTTTGTGGACAGACTCTGCCTGCATGTGTAGGACAACTACAGGGGCTGCTAAGGGTGGAGGCCCTCTCTCCGGGCGCCTGCCGTTCCAACTCCTACTAAGCCTGTCTGGTTTTACTCAGGAAACAGGCCAAGTGCTAGGGTCCTAACAGCCCCGGGGTTGCCCCAACCCCTTACGGAACTGTATGCCTTTCATATGAGGTCTAGTCTACTAAGTTTAGAGACTTAACTACCCTTAGTTCAGAGACCAATCACTAGTTTGGCCAAAGTGTAATGAATTTTTCTTTTTTTTAATTTTATTTTTAGTTTACAACATTGTTCCACAGGTTTTTGAGTTCCAAATTTTCTCTCCCTCCCTCTCCTCCCCCACAAGATGGCATGTAATCCAATGTAGATTCTGCATTTACCTTCACATTGAACTTATTTACATAATAGTCCAGTTGTAAAGAAGAATTATAACCAATGGAATGAATCATGAGAGAGGAGAAATGAAACCAAAAAAGAAGGAAAAAAAGACAGCAAATAGTGTACCTCAATCTGCATTCAGACTCCATAATTCTTTCTCTGGATGTGCATAGCTTTTTCCATCATGAGTCTTTTGGAGCTGTCTTTGAACCTTGCATTGATGAGAAGAGCCAAGTCTATCAAAGTCAGTGCTTACAAACACTGAGTGTCTGTAATCATGTATAATGATCTCCTGGTTCTGCTCCCCTCATTCAGCATCAGGTCATATAAGTCTTTCCAAGTTGTAATGAAATCTGTCTGTTCCTCATTTCTAATAGCACAATAATATTCCATTACATTCATATACCACAATTTGTTTAGCCATTCCCCAATTGATGGGCATCTCCTTGATTTCCAATTTTTTTCCACCACAAAAAGAGCTGCTACAAATATTTTTGTACGGAGGGCCAGAGCCAAGATGGCAGCTGGAAAGCAGGGACTTGTGTGAGCTCCCCGCCAGGTCCCTCCAATAACCTATGAAAAATGTCTCTGAACAAATTCTAGAACTGCAGAACCCACAAAATAGCAAAGGGAAGCAGGGATCCAGTCCAGGACAGCCAGGATAGGCATTGGATGAGGTCTATCGTGCATGGATTTGGGAGCAGAATGGAGCAGAGCTGAGCCCAGCGTGGGCAGCGGCAGGACCAAGCAGATGAGGAGCCCGGCGGAACAGGCCCTAGCACCCTGAATCAGTGAGCTGTGGCAGTTACCAGACTTGTCAACCCACAAACACCAAAGACAACAGAGAAGGTTAGTGGGAAAAGCTGTGGGGGATAGAGTGAAAAGAGTTCATGGTTTCGCGGTTTGGCCACCAGGGCAGTGGGGGTGGTGCAGCTACAGAACTACAGCTGCAGTTGCTTCTGGCCCCAGACCCACCTGGTGGGAGGAATTAAGTGGCGGCTCAGAGCAGGAGTGCAGAGCCTGCTTGAGATTGCGTCAGGTCTAGGTTGTCAGGTCTTGGGGAAGGAGGAGTGCTGGTGGGGCAGAACTGGCTGTATAGAAATATCTCTGAAATCAACGGCACATCCCCTCAAGCTTGGAACAAAGTACTCTTTACAAGCAGTCATACCCTGACAAAAAACTCAAGGGTCAAGTAAGTTGGCTGGGAACATAGCCAGGCAACGAAAAAGCACTCAGATTCAGTCTCAGATTTTGGAATCTTTCTTTGGTGGCAAAGACCAAAATGTACAGTCAGAAGAAGCCAACAGAGTCAAAGAGCCTACATCAAAAGCCTCCAAAAAAAAAAACATGAACTAGTCTCAGGCCATGAAAGAGCTCAAAAAGGATTTGGAAAAGCAAGTTAGAGAAGTAGAGGAAAAATTGGGAAGAGAAATGAGAAGGATGCGAGAAAACCATGAAAAACAAGTCAATGACTTGCTAAAGGAGACCCCAAAAAATACTGAAAAACATACTGAAGAAAACAGCACCTTAAAAAATAGACTAACTCAAATGGCAAAAGAGCTCCAAAAAGCCAATGAGGAGAAGAATGCCTTGAAAGGCAGAATTAGCCAAATGGAAAAGGAGGTCCAAAAG
>CM053622.1:180839645-180885878 GCA_028646595.1 Phalanger gymnotis
ATGTATATATACACATATGTGTGTGTCTATGTATGTATATATATGTGTATATATGTGTACATATATATGTATATATGTGTGTATATATGTGTACATATATATGTATATATATGTATATATATATTTGTACACAGAGGGCACAGGGTGAGTTGAATATGAAGGGATGATATCTAAAAAAATAAAATCAAATTAAGGGATGAGAGAGGAATATATTGAGAGAGGGAGAAAGGGAGAGATAGAATGGGGTAAATTATCTCGTCATAAAAGTGGCAAGAAAAAGTAGTTCTGTAGGAAGGGAAGACGGGGCAGGTGAGGAAGAATCTTGCTCTCATCGGATTTGACCTGAGGAGGGAATACCATACACACTCAGTTGGGTATCTTACCCCACAGGATAGAAGGAGGAAGAAGATAAAAAAGGGGGGACAATAGAAGGGAGGGCAGACAGGGGAAGAGGTAATCAAAAACAAACAATTTCAAGAAGGGACAGGGTCAAGGGAGAAAATTCAATAAAGAGGGATAGGTTAGGAAGGAGCAAAACATAGTCTTTCACAAGTGAGTATTGTGGAAGGGTTTTACATAATGATACGCATGTGGCCTATGTTGAATCACTTGCCTTCTTAGGGAGGGTGGGTGGGGAGGGAAGAGGGGAGAGAATTTGGAACTCAGTTTTAAAATCAGACATTCAAAAACAACAAAAAAAAGTTTTTGCATGTAACTAGGAAATAAGATACACAGGCAATGGGGCATAGAAATTTATCTTACCCTACAAGAGAAGAAGGGAAAGGGGGATGGGATTGGGGTGACAGAAGAGAGGGCTGACTGGGAAACAGGGCAACTAGAATATATACCATCTTGGAGTGGGGGGGAGCGTAGAAATGGGGAGAAAATTCGTAATTCAAACTGTTGTGAAAATCAATGCTGAAAACGAAATATATTAAATAAATTAAATTAAAAAATATACTTTTGTACATATGGGTCCATTTCTCACTTGTATGATCTCTTTGGGATATAGCCCTAGAAGTGGTATTGCTGGGTCAAAGGATATACACATTTTTCTAGCCCTTTGGGCATAGTTCCAAATTGCTCTCCAGAATGGCTGGATCACTTCACAACTCCACCAACAATGTAGCAATGTTCCAATTTTCCCACATCCTCTCCAGCATTTATCATTTTCCTGTTTTGTCATGTTTGCCGATCTGACAAGAGAGATGTGGTACCTAAGAGTTGTTTTGATTTGCATTTTCTAATCAATAGTGATTTAGAGCATTTTTATATGAATATAGGTATCTTTAATTTTTCTCTGGCAACTGCCTGTTCATATCCTTTGACGATTTCTCAATTGGGGAATGAGTTGTATTCCTATAAATTTTATTCAGTTCCCTGTATATTTTAGATATGAGGCCTTTATCAGAGATACTAGTTATAAAGATTTTCTCCCTATTTTCTGCTTCCCTCCTAATCTTCATTGCATTGGCTTTTTTATACAAAAACTTTTCAATTTAACATAGTCAAAATTATCCATTTTGCATTTTGTAATGCTCTCTATCTCTTGTTGGGTCATGAATTCTTCCCTTTCCCATAAATCTGACAGGCAAACTATTCTTGTTCTCCCAAATTGCTTATAGTATCATCCTTTATTCCTAAATCATGAACTCATTTTGACTTTATTTTTGTATATGGTATAAGATATTGGTCTATGCCCAGTTTCTGCCATACTATTTTCCAATCTTCCCAGCAGTTTTCGTGAAATAGTGAATTCTTAGCCCAGAAACTGGATTCTTTGGATTTATCAGAGAGTAGGTCGCTATAGTCATTGACTGTTGTGTCTTATGTACCTAACCTATTCTACTGATCCACCACTCTGTTTCTTAGCCAGTACCAAGTAGTTTTGATGACTGCTGCTTTATAAAACAGTTTAATATTTGGTATGGCTAGGCCACCTTCCCTAGCATTTCTTTTCATTAGTTCCCTTGATATTCTGGTCCTTTTTGTTCTTCCAGATGAATTTTGTTATTATTTTATCCAGCTCTGTAAAATAATTTTTTGTAGTTTGGTATCGCACTGAATAAATTAATTTGGGTAAAACTGTCATTTTTATTATATTAGCTTGGCCTAACCACGAGCAACTGATGTTTTTCCATTTATTTAGATCTGACTTTATTTGTGTAAAAAGTGTTTTGTAATTGTGTTCATATAGGCCCTGGGTTTGTCTTGACAGGTAGACTCCCAAATATTTTGTAGTGTTTATGGTAACTTTAAATGGAATTTCTCTATTTCTTGCTATTGTTGGGTTTTGTTAGTAATATATAGGAATGCTGAGGATTTATGTGGGTTTATTTTATATCCTGCAACTTTACTAAAGTTTTTTATTATTTTGAGTAGTTTTTTACTTGATTCTCTAGGATTCTCTAAGTAAATCATCATATCATCTGCAAAGAGTGATAACTTAGTTTCTTCTTTGCCTTTTCTAATTCCTCCTATTTCTTTTTCTTCTCTTATTTCTAAAGCTAACATCTCTAGTACCAAATTGAATAATAGGGATGATAATGCACATCCTTGTTTCACCCCTGATCTTATTAGGAATGCATCTAGCTTACCCCCATGTAATGAATTTTTCTGACCCAGCAGCTATCAAAGATCATCTACCATGTTGCAGAAGGATTATGATTTCTGTGGGTAAAGGAAGTACTCTTATGGAGAAACCAAGAATTCTTGATATATTAACAAAACAATGATAAAAATTGTTCCATTCCCTAAGGTTTATTGATATGGCATTAGAATGGAGACAATCTGAGAATACATGGGGTGGAGAAACTGCTTTTCCAGCATTTTACGTATCCTGAGAATGATCTAAAGTTGATTTACTGCTGATTTTAAAGCTGATTCAACTAACCTACTATCCTTCATACATGGCTTTCTATTTCCTGTCTCTGTGCCTTTGCACACTATCCCCCTGTGCAATGGATAGCTGCTTCTTAGAATCTTTTCTTTTTTCAAAGTTCAGTTCAAGTACATTCTATAGAAGGCATCCTGATCCACCACACCTTATCCTGTATTTGTTTTATATATTTATTATGTACAGTAAATACATGTACATAAACTTTGTGTGTATATGTATACATTCATACATACATATACATATACATATACATATATAGTTTTCTCCCAATATATTATGAGTTGCTTAAGACCAAGGATTGGTTGATTTTTGTCTTTTTTCCCCCACTGCCTGGTACAGTGCCAGGTACATATGAGCTTACTGATCGATTAAGCATTCCCTGGTATGTACAATACTTATTTGATGGTTTACACTGTGTGCATCCTGAGTGATTATCACATCTTCAAACTTAGTTTGAAAAGAATTCTAAAACCTGGATTTAAACAAAATATGCTTTCCTATTGACAGTGGTATATTGGTCTACAGTTAAAAATGATAAAAGAATTCTGTACAGCAACAATTTCCAATAAAGGTGGGTAGCAAACTAAATGAGGCCTCCAACTTCAACAAATTTTGATTAAGCATATACTATGTGTAAAGTTCACTAAGTTAACTATGTGTTGGAAGACAGGGGAACATAAATCATAGTCTAGAACCTCATAAAGCGTATAATCTAGTGGAGTACATAATATAAATACACATACACAAACACAAAAACCTTACAAATAAAAATGATGCAAGATAAGTGCATAAAATTTGCTCTGAAGTCAGATGACATGGGTTCAAACTTGGATTCTGATATTTAGCTATGTAAGTCTAAGCAATTCACTTAGCTATTCAGTGTCTCAGTTTCTTCTTCTGGAAAATAAAAGGGTTGAACTATATGATCTCAAAGGTGCTCTCTAATTCTAAGATGTTATGATCCATAAGTATAAAAAACACTTAAGTACCATTCAAGATTCAAGGAGGAAAGAATTATAACTGAGAAGACTACTGTGAAGGTACCACGAAAGATACCATCTATCTTGAAATGACAGGGAGGATTTATTTTCTTCCAGATGGACATTCAGACTCTGAGTGTTTACTTACCAGGGATCTCCATACACCAATGAAATTAGAGGTCCAGTAAAAACAAATAAATAAATAAACGAAGATAAAGAGCTTAAAGAGCTTTAGAGACCATTTAATCTAATCTTTTTTATTTTATAGATGAGGAAACTGATTCCTAGAGAGGCCAATGATTTGTCTTTGCTGACACAGGTAGTAAGTGGCAGAGCCAGCCTCCAAATCCAGATGCTGAATATCTGGCAGGTAGTGAATATTCGGTTTGGCAGGACAGCAGCATAGGTAGCATGAAATAACGCTAAAAATAAGAAAAGACGCACACAGATTACCTAAAATGAAAAGAAATACACAATACCTACTTTATAGGATTATTGTAAGGCTTAAATGAGATAATGCATATAAGGTATATATGTGAATATAATACACAATTATATGTTATATATGTGTATATATACAATACTATACAATATACATATAATATATAAGCATTATATAAATGTCATTTATAAGTATGTGGAGGTAGATAGAAAAAAAAGCCAAAGTTATTAATATGCATCTTGTCCTTTTTTGTACTGAGATTGAGATACTCAAGCTTAGGAGACTTCAGCATTTTTGGTAAGTAATAGGTATTTTGCATTTTTTTTTCACTCAATTACCTGGTGGGTATTTTGATGCTCTTCCAGGTCCATGTCCTAAATGTTTGGAATAATCTGGGATTTCTTAGGCTTTGATTTACCTAATCCTTTCCCCTATAAATAGAATAACAGTTGAATTCTTTTACAAATAAATTATACTTGAAATTGTATAGAAAACAGCAAAGTAAATAGATTGACATGACACAACTCAATTACTAGCAACCCTGTGACTAATGGTGTTTTTTCAGAAATCTTTTTAGCCCTCATCAGTTTCTATATATGTAATGTGTATGTATGACAACTTGTAAATAACAGACTTTGTACATAGGACCAAAAAAGGTGTGTGAAAAGAAGATAAAATAGATGGAGAGGCCTCATAGTATACTGGTACTTCAAGATACTGAGGATAAAAAAAGCCTCTGATCCATGGCGTAGATGCCCTATGAAGGAAAATATGGATGAGTCACACAGGATAAGCTGTGGGGAGATTGTGATTTGCACTTATGGAAGTGAGCAATGAAATACCAATAAAGTCATGGGAATCAAAAAAGTAGTATGTGTATACCCAGACTACTCTTGAAGGACAAAATAAATAAAAATATGGATTATGGAACATGGAACAATCATACAAGTTCACTTTTTTCTTATCTTCCTCTGGATCTATAAGAGAATGATCAATGGAACAATTTCAAGTAACTAAGCTTCAATTATAGATAAGAAATGATATATAAACCAACTTCATTATTACCCCACAATTACTCTACCATATGTAAATGTTTAAATATTTCTGTTTATAAGTTTGTTTTGGCTATAGGGTTTTACTACACCTGCTAGATGTTCTCACGACAGTTCCACATGCAACTAAATGCTGAGTTTACACATGATAGGTACCTACACTACATTTTTACAAAGGTTAAAAAGTCACTGAATTGGAATTACTGAAAATTATTAAAAATATACTTGTTTTTTACCTGATCAACTGAAGAGTTGAATAGTCCATGATGAATGGCAATACTGCTGTCTTTTAAAGTTTCTGAAGATTTTTGGTGACATTTCCTCTTTGACCTAGATGCTGTTCTATTTGTCACTAATCGGCAAATATTTAAATCTACCTCTTTAGCTGGATTCATCGATTGTTGTTGTGGTATCTGGGAATCCTCTGTTTCTGTGTCTGAATCAAAAATGTGGAATTGTCTTTTCCTTTGTAGTAACTCATGGTCATTCCCCAAAACTTGTATAGGATGCTGACTTGCTAGATTTTCTTTCTTTTGGATGTTTGTGACATTTCTAATTATATGTGAATTTTTATCCAATAAATGAAATACTGAATCATCAAAAAACTGGGGCTTGTGTCCACTTAAAGTCACATTTGATGATGTGCATTTAGGCAGATAAAAATTTGACTTTGTATATAGGTTTTGTGGAGGTATAAAAGTCCTTGGATTTATATTTCCAGTATGTGTTGCAGATATATTATTTTTAGTTCTTTTTTTCTCACATTGGCCCAAATTCAATTTGTTAACTTGGGTCACATGAGATTTACTTGCAAGTATCTTTGATTCTGTACCAATATGCTGCTTTTTCTTCTGGTTAAAAGACTTTGAGATATTTTCATTCATCTGCATCAGTCTGCCTTTAAAAATTGGTATGATTTTAGTGGTACTTTTATTTTGGTAATCAGGAATTAAATCTTGAACTTGGATGCTCCTGGTTTTGTGCCTGGATGCTTCAAAAGGTAGCTGTGACTCCTTACCACATGTGCCTTCATTCTCATAGCCTGATTGAAGATTAAGACTTGAAAAAATACTTGGCTTTGGCTGATTGGCTAAAAGCTCCATCTTGTGGTCAAATGCCATAGTAGCTGATAATGGACTCTGAACCAAAGTAGGTTTTACAGAAGGGACCTGTGTCAGAGAATCCCTAAACATTTTTTTGGCAGTCAGATTAGGAGTCTTGACCTTGTTTACCTGAAAGCAGAGAATATCAAAATAAAAAAAAATCAAGACTTTAATAGAGAAAAAACAAGAGGTATTAAGCAAGAATCCAAAGTAATGTAGGAGAGAGAAAAATAGTTCAATAGGAAATAACAAATAACCTTTTTTAAAGTGAGTGGATTATTATTTTCTTCCTATATAACATAGGTAATATAGGTAATTTTATAATATATAATATTATAATATAGATATGATAATACCTTTTAATATAGGTAATCTTCTCTTAGAAAACATTTTACTACACAAATAACATGCTGTAGGAATAATTAAGTCCATGGATGTAGTAGGAAGATGATTGGGCTGAGAGCCAGGAGATCTAGATTTTAACCTATGCTTTGAGACTAACACTCTATGCCCTTGGGCAAGTCATTTAACTCTCCAGGACTCCAGTTTACTCATATGTAAAATAAAATTCTAAGTTCCATTAATCATTTATAAAAATTACTGTCACAAGCTAACTATTCATTTGCCTTGGAACCTGCCCTCCTTCTTTCTTTCAATAAGTTATCTAGTCTTGTCTTTCTTTAAGTCTCAATTTCCCTAAGAAGTCTCCTCCAGTTACCCAATACTATGATAACATTCCTATCCTTCAAAATCCTATAGAGCTGTCTGTATCATTCATTTGGCATTTAGTACATACTACCATGAATTGTTATTTATTTTTTAGTTATATATCTCATCTTTTTAAATAGCATGTAATTTCTTTGACATCAATAACCATATCTTTGTTTCCCTAGTTGTTGGTGATGGTGAAAGCTGTGGGGAAAAAGTCACTGGAGTAGGATAACATTAAACAACGGGTCTTCATTAAGACCCTTTTGAAAAGGTGTACCTTATTTTATGTAATAGATATATTCTTTAAAAGTTTGTGTAAATTAAATCTAACTTAAAAATTGCTACAATTCATTTAATCCATTTGTCATCTCATTGTAACAAGGCTAATTGCCTCCTAATTTACCAAGTTTTTATTTTTCATATAATTTCATAAAGCAGTTATATGGTTATAGTATTGTATTTTTTTCTTTAAACCAGTTTATACTACCTAAAAATTTTGGTTAGTATTTTATGTAGCAGCTAGAAATATAATAAATCATATTTATAAAATGTTTAAAGATGAATAAAGCACATTTCTTCATAATAACCCTGTAAGGTAAAGTCATATATGATTATAGCAATTTCGTAGTTAAAGAAATTTTAGTTCAGAGAAGTTAAGTGATTTGTCCAAGCTTATATACCTAGCAAAGGATGTGGCAAAGCAAAGACTCAAACAGATCTTAATTAGCAAGTAGCTTTACTCATATTTCTCAAATAACCAAGATGAGAATGATCACTACAAAAGTTACGTGATTTTTTCCTCTTATTTCTAATCTCCTTACTCTGCTTTCTCATCTTGAGTGTTTCTGGAGACTCAATATAAAATGCTCTGTTCTCTACAAGGCACAAATGTCAAGGTTCTTGGCAAATGTAGACATTATGTGGTTTCTTATTCTTTTGAATAATACAAAGACCAGGAATTTCATATGTATTGGGAAAAGAAACCTACAGGTATATTTAGGCAGATGAGATAGTACTAAAAATATGAACAAAATTTATGTTTGTGGGTTCCAGATTTGACAATCTAGCAGCTGAAGTAATGACAGAAAAAAGAATATTAGCTATTTCAAAGGTGCCAGCAGGTAGATTTAAAATGATAAATTTTCTTCGGTAAGTGGTAGAATACAATTTAATAACCTCACTATGTCAGTATTATGCTTGTAGTGATATAATCAGTTTAGTCAACCTGACAACCATAATAATCATGTGACCTCGTAGTAATAACTGCCTTGTTAGAGCCTACTAAAATGAACAAGTGGTTTAAGCTCAATATCATTGATAACACTTTTAAATACTGATGTGATATAGAGAGGTAATCTCAACATGGGAAGAGCCACACAGTAATTTACATCATCTTTTCCTGTCTAAACTATGTCCATTCCATCCTTCACTAATATATATGTGGCCTGCAATGACTTTGTACTTATACTGTGCTTTTACCCCAATAAAGTATCCAAAACACATACACCATGAAAAGAATTTCCAAGAGCTTATGACTTCTGGTCTCTAAGTTATTATTTACTTATTATTTCAATTTGTAAAACACAGTCAACACTCCAAAGACCTCCAGGCCCATATACAAAATTTATACAAGCCTACAAAAAGGACCTATGAAAACAGCAGATGAGGTCCTAAATAATTGAACAAAAGGGGGCAGTTAGCTCCAGGACTCCTTTTAGACAAACCCTTTCCTATAACTTCACAGTAAACAAACCAAAGCTTTTTGAAGTCATGACCTGACAAAGAATATGTCTGTAATGTTCTATACTGGGTCTGGTATATAGTAGGTCCTTAATAAATACTTGTTGATTATTATGAAAAGGCATTACTCCAGTCTCCTAATTAGGGTCAAAGAATCACTGCTCAAAGTACGCAGTTGGCCTCGTTTTCTAAAATTACATGTGTATTTTAGGTGACCTCGAAAATGACAACAAATCATATATAAGAATTAAAACATTAAATTGTACTCTGACTGGATAGTTAAAGAAGATTGACACAAGAGTGGGAGTTTTTATGAAAGTTTAGCCATGGACAAGATAATAATAACAATAGATATTTACATTGCATTTTGAAGTCTTCAAGACAATTTATGTATATATTAACTAATTGGAGATATCTGCATAATTTAATATAGATATCATTATCTCTATTTACAGATAAAGAAGCTGATGCTTAGAATCAGTTAAGTGACTTGTCTATGGTCACACAGCTAGCAAGGCAGAAAAGTTATTTAACCCAGGTTTGGTTGACTCCAAGTTCAGCACTCCAGCTGCTCTGTCATGCTGCATAGTTTGATTAGGCATTTTTGCTGGGGGGCGAGGTGGGGGAGGAGAGAAAAAGAGAGATGGAAACAGAGAAAGAGAGAGAGAGAGAGAGCGCTATGCTAATTGAATCATGCTAGGTCATCTGCATGGTTCTATTTAAATTATGGGCGGTAGTGTTTTGTTTTGTTTTTAACTGTAGGGTTTTTAACCCTTTCTAGTTTCTAGACTAGTTTCTAGTCTCAATTCTAACATTAATCAGTTGGGGAACCTCAGACCAGGTTATTTAACTTTCCAGGCCTCATCTTTCTCCTCCGTTAAGTGGAAATAATACCTCCCCTCCCTGCTTTACAGATTTCATAAGGATCAAATGAGATAATGAATCTTGTAAGAATTTATGGAACCAGAAAAAACATCCCTGGCTCCTCTTAGTGTCCTAAGGAGAACCATTTAATAGATCAAATAAAAATCAGTTCGACGGTCCTCAGAGATATTTACTTGCTTTCCTTATTCTTTTTCAGTTATTTTCAGGGAACTCTGTGTTAGTTATTAGGGGAAATAGTATATTGGCTATAGGCAGATACTTACATTATCTTTTATCAGAAATACTTCCATGGAGCCATAATTTCATCAGTATGGGCACCCCTGCCACTGATTCAGATTATCAGACATTTACACATTTTCCTCTTGAGCAATCCTTGTCTATGCCTTCCCATAATTTCTCCATTCAAAATTTATTCAACATACTGGAGGCCTTCCTCTGTTTTGTTTTTTAAATTCATGGACATTAGGATGGAAGTAGAAAAGTAGCACAGTAAATAGAGCATTGGACCTGTAGTTGGACAGACCTAAGTTCAAATCCTGCCTCAGATTGGATCACTAACTGTTGGACCTTGGACAAATCATCTAAACATTGTCTGCTTCAGTTTCTTCATCTGTAAAATGGAGGTAGTAATAGCATCTGCCTTCCCAGGATTGTTGAGTAGATAAAATAAGATATTTGCAAAGCATTTTGTAAACCTTAATGTGCTATTACTAATAAAAGCACATTAACTAATAGTACTAGTAGTAGTCCTCATGGTCACAGTCAAAGTTGTCATCATCACAGGAGTATGATGACCCTGTCTCATATAGGCTCACAAAAGCCAACTGTCAAATTTTCAGTGTGAGTGTTTACATCACAGATATCAACAAATGATACAAATCAGGGCTTGAAATGTTGTGTAATTGACTGTCTAGACTTAAGAAAGTCATGGAGAAAATGTTAATAATGCAAATTAAACTTTAAAGTGTGTCGCGTATATATTTTTTCAGAGAGCTGGTTGTTAAACACTCACCAGCACACCCCTGTAGTACTCCTACCACTCAGGCTATCCATATGATATTCCTTACTCTCAGTGTATGACTGGCCTATCTCTTTCTGGTCACGCAAATTCTTATTTTCCTTTTATGTCATTTCTTACATGCAAGTGATTGTTGTTAGTATGTTGCATCCTACTTACTTACCATGTATCTTGTCATTGGTCTTTTGACTACCTACATTTATGGTCATTCTTTTTCCTCTTGGTTTTTTGGTGCTATTTTTGTGGAATTGTAGTTTTAGGGTTTTGCTGCTCTATGGACTTAGAATGTGAATGACTTGTACCATTTCAT
Source organism: Phalanger gymnotis (assembly GCA_028646595.1). Classification (NCBI taxonomy): domain Eukaryota; kingdom Metazoa; phylum Chordata; class Mammalia; order Diprotodontia; family Phalangeridae; genus Phalanger; species Phalanger gymnotis. The sequence continues at coordinate 180,850,786 of CM053622.1, forward strand.
TAGTCTAAAATAAACTAAAAGTTAGTATAGTCATTACTAGAAAGCAATTAAAATCAGAGCTGAAATACATTTTTTGTCTCCTTTGATAGACTAATCGAGTCACCTAAAGTCTTTTTATGGTTATTACCCATGTTTTTCCATGTGTTCATTCTTGCTTCAAGGACGACTTCACTTTGAAGATAAAATCTGATTCAATTATAATGTTTTCATGGTGGGGACAGGTAGGAGAAAGACAGGATATCATTTTATCTTTGCACCATCAACAATTCTTCCTAGTTATTCCTTTTTTGGTATTTTTTAAAGTAATTATAGTTTCCTTCTACAAATATCCTTAAAAATCAAACAACTACCGAAAGAACTCAGGTATTATGAAAAGATGTGTCAATACGCTTTGCAAACTAAACAGATTCAACCAGTGGTTATCTCAGAATCATCAAAAGAATGCTGTGTATATTGGTAAATATTTTCAAACTAATATATATCATAAAGTATTTTTCATCCTGTATTATTTAGACTACTGAGGCCTAAGAAGGGCATATACCATTGGTCACTGAATAGAACTATCTTCTTACCTGTAAAGAAGGTTTGGTCAATTCTTGAGTGTAGTAGCATGGCTTACTCGTCATCTTTATTGGAAAGCCACATATATGAGAGAGTTTGGATTTCAGATCAGTAAGAAAGCTTTTCAATACACTTTCCACATCAACCCTTGGAAAAAACTGTGCAGGTTGACTTCTAATGCAACTGAGAGGATACTTGGACAATGTTAAAGATTAAACATCAATTTTTTGTTACAGTTAATACATACAAAGCTATAATTCTTTGGTATCATTATCATTTTATTGTAAGCTTCTAGTTCCTTTTCTTATCTTCTATCTTATGCCTACTTTATATACATATTATAAACATACATGTGAACACATGTAACATATACATTATTTTCCCCATTAGAATGTAAGCTCCTTGTAGAACCAAAACAATTTATAAATAGACTACAACATTGTAAAGGAAAACAAATTTGAAAATTTAAGAACTCTGATCAACACAATGACTTCTCACCTCTTGGTGGAGAGGTAATATACAGTGGTACAGACTTAGACATATATTTTTTCAGATGTGACCAATACAAATTTGTTTTGCTTGATTATACATATTTGTTAAAAGGGAGAGCTTTTATTGAGGGAAGAGGGAGAATGCAGAGGGAAGTGAGAAATACTGATAGTCATACAAAAAATGAAAGAAAAGAACATCATTGAAACATAAGAAAAATACATAAGGATTTTAAAATGGGATGTAGATGAGAAGGAATGTATTGATACTACCATGTTAAAGCTATATATACTCTTTTAAAAATCTGTGAATGGTGAATTTAGTTTCATAAAAATCTTTTTTCTCTCTTTTATACATGGAAATATTCATGTCTGTTGATATTTGTTAAGTTTACCTTAAAACACATATGTATGTTTTAAAAGAATCTAAATCCCTAAGGTCAAGGATTGTTTTCTTCTTTGTATCCCCAGTACATAGCAAGTAATAAACTCTTGGTATTTGATAAAATGGGGAACCTTTTTAAAACACACATTATTAAATTCCATTATTCTATATATGCTTGTTATGTATTTTCAAGAGTTGAAAAACACACCTTTTTGTAGGCAATCCTGTTACTCAATATTTAACAAGCAATCAAAGTATGACTATTCCTCCCCAGCCTAGCACCTCAAACTCTACATATCCCAAACTGAACTTGTCATATGAACATTTGGAGTGATGTTTCTAAATGTGTGCATTTCATATTTCTTTTGAGCTACTGCAATTCTGCTTTGCTCATAGAGTACAGCTCCTTCTTTGATGTGGGCATGCCATACAGGATAGTCTTGTGGCAGTGTCTCCCATGTCTCATAATCAATCCCAAAGTTCTTCAGAGAGATTGTGAGAGCATCCTTGAATTGCTTTTTCTGACCTCCATGTGAGCACTTGCCTTGTGTGAGTTCTCTGTAAAACAGTCTTTTAGGAAAACATACATTTGGCATTTGAACAATATGGCCAGCCCATTGGAGTTGTGCTCTCTGCAGTGGAGTTTGAATGCTTGGCAGTTCAGCTAGAGAGAGGACCTTAGTGTCTGGTACCTTATCTTTTCAGGTGATCTTTAGAATTTCCCTAAGACAATTCAAATGGAAGTGATTCATTTTCTGGCATGGTGCTAGTAGACTGTTCAGGTTTCAAAGAAATACAACAATGAGGTCAGCACAACAGTTCATTAGACCTTCACTTTCATAGGCAGTCTAATACCTCTTCTCTCCCAAACTTTCCTTCAGAGCCTCTCAAACATTGAGCTAGCTCTGGCAATGCATGCATACATTCCTGTACAACATCTATGTGTACAGCCCTGGAAAGTATACTGCCAAGGTAAGTGAACTTAACCACAGCATTCAAAATTTCTCCATTTGCTATAACCAACAGTTCCACATATGGATGGTATGGTGCTGGCTGATGGAGAACCTGTGTTTTCTTGGTGCTAATTATTAGGCTAAAATTAGCACAAGCAGCAGACAACTGATTCATATTTTGTTGAATCTTAACCTCAGAGGCTGCATTGAGTGCACAATCATCTGCAAACAAAAAGTCATGCACCAACTCTCCCCCCACTTTAGTTTTGGCTTGTAGCCTTTTCCAGTTAAATAATTTGCTGTCAAGGTAGTGGCTGACCTTGATGCTGTTTTCATCCTCATTGAAGGCTTCTGACAATATCACAGTAAACATCGTGCTAAAAGGCATGGGACAAGCACACAGTCCTGCTTCACTCCACTGGTGACTGGAAAAGTTCAAGAGCATTGCCATCATGAAACTCACGAACTTTTCCAAGTAACCAAATCTTGCCGTAATTTTCTGCAAGCTCTCATAACTGACAGTATCAAAGGTCTTTATTAGCTAGACAGACATTGTATATAGAACTTGGTTCTGCTCCTGACATTTCTCCTGGAGTTGTCAAGCAGCAAACACCATATTGACTGTTCCTTAGCACTTTCTGAAGCCATGCTGGCTCTTGAGTAGATGACCATTTTTCAGATGAAGGATCAGCCTATTAAAGAGGACTCTAGCAAGAATCTTAACAGCAATTACTAAGAGAGAGATCCCCCTGTGATTGTCCATAAGTGTGCACACATTCCATGTACCGATGGTAAATGGAATCATCTTTGCAAAACTTTATGTACTTTTTGTCAAAGTGGTTTCCTGGAGCTGCTGCACATGCTACTTGGAGCTTCTTGGAGCCACAGGTGAGAGTTGGGTGAATCAGGTAGAAAGCAACCCTGAAAAGGTTCACCAGGCCTTACACCAGAGGTACTAATCTTCCCTGAACAACCTACATCCCTCAAGGAGCTTATATTCTAATGGTGGAAGACAACACATAAAAGGGAGCTAGAAAGTGGGGAGGGGGAAATAAAGGACCCCACAAGGAGGAATGGTAACTAAGTCTATAGAGACAGTACCACAAACTGATGGGAAAAAAGCATGGACATGCCTGGGCCTGCTGCTAAAATAGAGGCCCCCCACAAGGAACTTACCAAAAGGAGAAGGTGCCTGGCATGGTGGAGGGATATTCCAGGGCATAAATGATAGAAGGATTAGGGACAAGAGATTAAAGAGTATAGGATAGTGCATCATTGAATTGTTTAATTATAGGATTGTGACTAAAGGGAAGAAAGACCAAGGCAAGAAATGATAGACTGGGAGAAACAAGTGATAGAGGGACTCAAAGTCATGTTGATATTGAAGAATACGTTTATGAACGGTGATACAAAGGCAGATATTATGGTTAGAGATATTAGATTGTGAACACCTTGACGGTAGGCACAGTGCCTACCTTTGTACCGCCAGTACTTCCGTAGTGCTCTGTTGTTTTCTTGCCTTTTCCCTACTCTCTCAAATCCTAGTTAAGACAGATGAATATGCAAACAAGTGCTAGCGATTATTAAACTGATAAACCTCCTTTTCACCTTCTCAACTGACATCATCCTTCTACCACTATCCCCTCCTTCACCTCTGTCTTCCAATAAGAGGTGGCTTTTCTCCTTACCAAGGCAAACCTCTCTCCACTTACAAGTAATCCCATTCCATCCCATCTTCTCCAGAAGATTGTCCCCCCTTTCATTCCCACTTTCTCACTAATCTTCACTTTCTCCCAATCTATTGGCTCCTTCCCTACTGCTTACAAATGTTTATGTCTCTTTCCTCCTCAAAAAACCTTCTTCACTTGTGCCACCCATTCCCACTAGCTATCACTCTATATCTCTCTTCCCTTTAATGACTAAACTTGAGAATGCTGATTTTAGTCAGTACCTGTACTTCTTTTCCTTTCTCTCTCTTCTGGACTGCACTCTGGTTTCCAACTACATCATTTAACTGAAAATGCTAACACCAAGGTTATCAATGATCTTTTAATGGCTTTTCTTAATCCTCATTCTTCTGGACCTCTTTGAAGCCTTTGACACTGTCCATCACATTCTTCTTCATACTTTCTTCTCTCTAGGTTTTTGAGACACTGCTCTCTCCTACCCATCTCAGTGTCTTTTGCTCCTCTGCTCCTCTGGGTCACTCCTGCAAATAATGAGTATTTGCCAAGGCTCTATCCTTAGCCTGTTTCTCTTCTTTCTCATACTATACTTATTGATCTCATCGGTTCTTATGTATTCAATTATCATCTCTAGGTTGATGATTTTTAGATTAATTTATCCAACCCTAACTTCTGTCCTAAATTCCAGACTCCCATCTCCAACTACCTATTAGGCATTTCAAAATTAATATATCCAAATGGAATTTATCTTTCCTCCCAAGCCCTCCCTATTTTTGAACTTTCCTAGTAGCAACAGAAGGCACCACCACGATCCCAAGCATCCAAACTCCCAACCTAGGTGTCGCCCTTAACTCTTTACTCTCTCTCACTGTACTTCATTTAATATTGTCAAATCCTACCTATGTTACCTTTACAACATCTCTCATATACTTCCCTTTTTCTCCTCTGACACTGAAACCTCATCTCAGCCTTGTTTCCTCCACTATAGTCCATCTACCATTCAGTTATCAAAACGATTTTCAAGTGACGTTCTGACTACACCAACTCCCTCACCCCTTTCAATCAACTCCACTGGCTCCCTGTTGTCTCTAGGATCAAATACAAAGTCTTGTTTGGCTTTTAAAGCCCCTTATTACTTGGATCCTTCCCACTTTTCCAGTCTTCTTTCCCCTTATTCTCTACCATGTACTCTGTGATCTAGTGATACTGGTCTCTTGGCTGTGCCTGGCACAAGATACTCATCTCTTTACTCTGGGTATTTTCACTATCTGTTCCCCATATCCCCATATCTTCTCCCTCATCTCCCTGGCTTCCTTGGCTTTCTTTAAGCCTCAGCTAAAGTTCTACCTACAAGAAGCCTTTCCCAGAACTCCTTAATCTGAAAGTGTTTCCTCCAGAAAATTTTCTAAATGTCTCAAATGTCAGTGGTAGATTATGCAGAGTTTTTAAAAATCTTCTTTCATTTATAGTTAGCTATAAGACCTATTTGTTGGACGATTTTACCTGAAAATGTCCAATTTACTCTGAATGTATCTTGCTTGTACATGATTGCATGATTTCTCCCTCATTAGACTATGAGTTCCTTGAGGGTAGGAATTGTTTTTGCCTTTCTGGGAACACCAACCTGGGTTTCTTTGAACCTGGACACAGTGACTGGCACATAATAGGTAGTTAAATGCTTATTATTGACTTAATATAAAACTTTTAACAGTGATGTTAATTTTTTGGAAGTCAAAAGAAACCTGCCAAACATATTTGAATTTTATTTAACTAAAGAACTATATGCATTCCATTCATGTGCTAGTTGCCATATAACCATGATTAATTAAACAAATACAGAGTGATAGCTATGGGGGATAGATGGAACCCCTGCATCCAGGTTCAAAGAAACCAGGTTGGGGTTCCAAGAAAGGCAAAAACAATTCCTACCCTCAAAGAACTCATAGTCTAATGAGGGAGAAATCACACAATCAGGAGGGTTTTTTGAATATGAAAGAGACATAGACATATTTGTAAGCAACAGAGAAGGAACCAGTAGACAGGGAGAGAATGAAGATTAGTGATAAAGTGGGAATGATAGGGAAGACAATCTTTTGGAAAAGATGGGATGGAATGGAATTACTTGTAAGTGGATTGGGGTTCACCTAGGGAAGGAGAAAAGCCACCTTTTATTGTAAGACAGGTGAAGGAGGGGATAGTGGTAGAAGGATGATGTCAGATGAGAAGGTGAAAAGGAGGTTTATTGGTTTAATAACTGGCTATCACTTGTTTACACGTTCATTTAAACTGAGATTTGAGAGAGTAGGGAAAATGATTAGACAGAAAAGAGGAGGAGACAAGCAATTATGTAGGATTAGTCAAATTGTGGCTTGCTTGTTTCCTAAAACAAAAGGTCATACTCTATTTTTGAGGATAAGTAAGTGTAACACAATACACGAGGAAATAGAATTTAATCACTCTGGCATCGCAAAAAAAATCACTGTAAACGATCATATAATACATAAAGTTAGGTCATAAATACATAAAGATGGCCAAAATGAGCACACTGGCTGTGCCATCAGAGTAGTGGAGTAGGTAGAGTATTGGTCTTTATGCAACAGGGCTGGGTGTGGCAGCCAAAGCCTATAATCCCAGCCATGGGAGTAACTCCTTGAGCCCAGGAGTTCTGAGCTTCAGTGTAAGCTGACTGCATGTCTATAGCAAGTCTGGCACCAAGAGAGTGAGACCATAAGAATGGGGGACTACCAGGCTCCTAAACAGGTATGAACTGGCCCAGGTTGGAAATAGATCAGGTCAAAGCTCCCACGTTCATCAATCAATAAACATTTTTTAAGCATCTACTATTTTCCAGGCACTATGCTAAATGCCGTGGATACAAAAAGAGGCAAAAGACAGTCCCTGTCTTCAAAGAGCTTATAATCTAGTGGGGGAGAGAACATAAAAATATACACGCATATACATATATACAAAGCAAGCTATATACAAGATAAGTAGTAAATAATTAACAGAGGGGAAAGCACTAGAATTAAGAAGGGTTAGGAAAGGCTTCTTTGTAAAAGATGGAATCAGAAATAGGATCCAGCCTGTGAGTGATCCCTGTGCTTCCAGCCTAATTAAAATAAAATGACCCATTATCCAGAAAAAAAAAAAGACCAAGAAAGCAATGTGTTTGAATCTTGTCTCTAATATTAACTATGTAATCATGGATAATCAAGTAACCTTTCCAAGACTCAGGTCCTTATTTGTAAAGTAGAAATGATACCTGTAATTTCTACTTTGCAAGGTTGTTGTGATCTTCAAGTAAGAAAATTTCTGTAAAGTGCTTTGCAAAATTTAAGGTGTTATCTGAATGTTAATTGCTATTATAATAAGAACTAGTAACTGTAAGAAATGGGGAGGGCGGAGAGGAGTTTTGTTTCCACAGAACTGAAGGTGTAACTTTCCCCCCTCCCACCCCAGCTTTAGCAGAAACCAGGCCTCAGGTTGGTCAGGTGAAAGGTCAGAGGCTGGTACGCATGATTAAATGAGCCATTTGAGGAGGGCATGAGGTAGGCAGTCAGTGGGGTTGTAACTGGCCAGTGAAGAGCCTGGCAGGAGATTCAAGGTGAGGGTCTATTAAAGGACTGGCGTCCATCTGAGTCCTTTGCACTTTCTCCTCTGTTCAGGGGAGGTACCCATTTATTCAGGGGGAATAAATGTAAATTATAATTAAAACGTTCCTGGCTTCCCAACAAGTCTCGTTTATTCTTAGACAATGTAAGTATATTTCTAACAGTAACTCTAGGTGAACATAGCCTGTGACTAAAAACTAGTATTTAATGAAATTAAAAGAAATGGAAGAGAATATATGACTGCATTTAGAAACAAATTAGATCTAGGACCAACATACAAAACAATGGTGCTAGGATGGGTAAGAGATATTAAAGAAAATCTTAGAGGTAGTGGTTTTCATAAGGATATGTGAAAAGCCTTTCTCCTATCAATTTGAAGTAGACAGTGCAGTATATTTCCATCTCTCCACAATCCTCTGGGAGGTTATATCCATACTAAAACATTAAAAAAAAGTACATGCTTTTGAGAGACAATAAACATCGATCAAATTAGGAACCTGGAACAAAACATAAATATTCCTTACCAGACTATCCCAATGTATCTGAAAATCTTCACGTGACCGAAAAGGACAATCAGGGGGAACAGTATGAAGAATACTTGTTATTTGTCCCATTTTCATGCTATGCAAAAATGATATATCATAAGAATCATTAATTAGAAATGGAATACAGTTCCATAAATAAAGTGATTTCTAGCTTAATTCTAGTAGGCAAAGTAATGTTATTTAAAAAAATTTTACTACTGACTCCAGAAAAAGCAGACATTATAAAAACTCACCAATTCAGACTAATTGGTGGGAAAGAAATCTGAATTAGAAAAAAAGTCTGTCCTGTATGACATTTACAAAGAAATCTAGGTACATTACAAAGATTATTACAAACTAATATCTAAGAAAGGGTTTCCTGTACAAGTTTTCCCAGTATCTTTTCAGATACACAGAAGAGTATCATTTGTAAATAACCCATTAATTATATACCAATAATTGTTTATTTTTGAAGAGGGAGGGATCTAGCCCTGTGATTTAATTAGGATGGATACCTAGGATGGAGTTGATAGAAACTCCCTCCACAAATGAGACTGCAGAAGGCCTCTGTAATATAAACCCTTAAGAAAGTTGCCTGAGAGATTAAGTGAATTGCCCACAATCACAGTTTATATGTGTCTGAGGCAGGATTTGAATCCAGGTCTTCTTGACCCCACGCCCAGGCTTCTTAAAATACTCAAAGCATTTTCCTGTAATTTAGTTAATTTTTTTTGAGGGGGGAAAGCAAGGCAATTGGCATTAAGTGACTTGCCCAAAGTCACACAGCTAATAAGTATGTCAAGTGTCTGAGGCCGAATTTGAACTCAGGTCCTCCTGACTCCAGGGCCGGTGCTCTACTCACCATGCCACCTAACTGCCCCAATTTAGTTAATTTTTAACCTCATTTATCCTAATTTCTTCAAGAAACTCCTTTAAAATAATAAATTAAAGACTCAGCCTCAACTCAGACCATTCAAATAATCATTAATTCTTAATTAGTAGCATTCAATTTGGTGAGATTTTATTGTATCTGAATAAAGCTTTAACAGTTGTCATTTCATGTTATTGTTGTTCAGTCTTTTTTAGTCATGTCCAACTTCCTTTGGGGTTTTCTTGGTAAAGACACTGGAGTAGTTTGCCATTTCCTTCTCCAGCTCATTTTACAGATGAGGAAATGGAGGCAAACGGGGTTAAGTGACTTGCCCAGGGTCACACAGCTAATAAGTGTCTGGGGTTGCATTGGAACTCAGGAAGATGAGTCTTCCTGACTCCAGGCATGACACTCTATCCACCTAGCTGCCCTGGAATCATTTTACAATCTTATATTATTGACAATTCAAGTCTAGAAGCTTCAACTTATAATTTGAGACACAATCAATTCTGTTACACAAAAATAAATCATGAGTCACTTAGCTTGCAAATGGAATGGATGTCCCTTTTTTTTATAGAGAACAATTTTCTATGGTTAGAAAAAAAAGCAAAATAATTTTTAGTAATTAAAACTAACAGCTTTTGTAATAACTTCCTTTGAGGGATATGATGAAAGAAATTAATGATTCTAGTAGATAAATATACCTCTACGTACTGATGAAATACCTCATAGAATCTTAGAATTTATGAGTAAGACTTAGAGATCTTAAAGACTAACTAACCCAGACCCCTCATTTTGGATGAGGAAACTAAGCCCCAGATAGGCTATGTCACAGGTAAGACCAGAATCCAGGTTTATTTTCACTATAACATTCTGTCTTGTTTTGTTTTTTTGATACAATTTTATTTATGACACAATTCACAAATTTTAACCTTATGTGTTCTAATTTGCACATATCAAGAAGGGGAAATGAATATTTTTAACCTACTGGAGAATTTAAAAATTGAACTCTTACCTTGGCAAGACATAGCACCAGTTGCTTAAAATAGAATGCCCCTCAATAATGGCATGCTTGTTACCATCAAAATTCTTTAATATGTTTTCAGAAATTTCAAAGTCATTTAGCTTTCAATAGAAAGAAGACATGTTAATAAACCCCCAAATCAAGTCATTAAAATTAAATATATACATATATATCTATATATATATATTCAGATCCACTCTCACTTCCCAGGTACACTAGTTTAAGTTACCTTGATTCACATATACCTGTGTAATATACTGTGACCAAATCACCTGGCTTCACATTTTCTTAGAATACCATGTACCTTCCTCTTTGCCTTCAACCAGAACTCATATACTTGTACCTTTTAGTCAGAATTTAAACTATCTGATAATTCATATGAGGATACGAATAATTAATATGAATAACCCCAGAAGGAAAGCATTCATATTTTGAAATAGAGGCGGTTAGTCAAAACATCTTTAATTGGTGGAACACGGAGGGCAATCTTTTGATATCTGGTGTCTAGAATAGGAGTGGAGTAACAGGCAGGATTGGTTCTAGAAGACTTCCTAACTCCTATGTGTCTCCACTTGCTATATTCTGATGTTCCTTTTTTCTAGTTTCTCAACCTGCCAATAGTGGTCTCAGGGACATTTTTGTTTATAGATGGCCAGCTTTAGGTTGTTATGCATATCTAATCCTAGATCAGTTCCTGAGAAGAAAGATAGTTTTTTGCAGCAGATGCACTAGAGAGAGAGAAATGGGGGGAAAGGCTTTATGAACAGGGTCAGGTATTTCTAATGGATAGAGAAAAGCTGAATCTCTTAATAGAAGACTCATTCTGGGACTAGAGAAGTCAGTTCACATCATTCTTACTGTTTGCCTCCCTTCATCTTTCTAGGACAGGGCAAAGGAATGAATAAGATCTCTAAGGCTTCCCTTCCTGTTAGGTCTGGTTTTTCAAAGAACCTTTAACTGCTTTATGTCTTGGCTCTAGGTGGTATCTTCTTTCTTCACCGTCTCTAACCTCCTGACACTTCCTTTCCCTCACCCTTCACGTAAGAGAAGTACAGAGGAACCAAGACTTGTTTTCCTCCAGGTTCTAGTGATTTGAGAGTATTAGGGGGTCAGCTCTTTCTCAATAATAAGTAAAACCTCTCAGAAGAATAGGTTATGTAACTCAGAGGTATTTATTGTTGTTCAGTCGTCTTCAATTGCGTCCAACTCTTTATGACCCTATTTGAAGTTTTCTTGGCAAAGATACTGGATTAATTTGCCATTTCCTTCTCCAACTCATTTTACAGATGAGGAAACTGAGGCAAAGAGGGTTAAGTGACTTGACCAGAGCACACAGCTAGTAAGTGTCTGAGGCCAGATTTAAATTCAGCAAGATAAATCTCTATCCACTGCACCACTAGCTGCCCCTGTCACATAACAGGTGCTTAATAAATGCTTATTTAACTCTTCACTGACTGTTTATACAAGTAACTTGGTACTAAGCATATGTTATCTTGTATTGTTATTTATTTTTTAATGTAGTATGTCCTATGGCAGCTAGGTGGCACAGAGGATAGAGTGCCAAGCCTGGAGTCAGGAAGACTCTTCTTTCTGAGTTCAAATGTGGTCTCAGACACTTGCTGTGTGACCCTGGGCAAGTCATATAACCCTGTTTGTCTCAGTTTCTTCATCTGTACAATGAGCTGGAGAAGAAAATGGCAAATCACTCTAGTATCTTTGTCAAGAAAACCCCAAATGGGGTCATGAGGAGTCGGACACAACTGAAACGACTCAACAACATGTCCTAACTTGTCCAACCAAACTATAAGTACCTTAAAAACAGAGACCATTTTTCATAAAACTCATATCCCTAATACTTAGGAGTATATACTATACACAGAAGACACTCAAATATTTGTTGATGATACCTTCATTATACTATTGAAGTCACCAGGCATCTCCTTCTTGCCATCTCTAAGAATGTTTTCTCTTTCCATGGCTATTCCAGGACACATTAATTTTCCCTTCTCTGAACTGCTATAGTATACTTAGTAGGATTGGAAAGGGACTATGTACTATGTATATAAATGTATGCATACATACATCAATCAACAAGTATTTATTGAGCATTTACTGGGTGCCAGGAACTGCGTTAAGTAACGGATAAAAAGACAACTGTGCATGCGAGTGTATGTGTCCATATGTATGTATCTATGTATGTATCTTTGTGTATACATTAAGCCCAATAAAATGTCTTATGTAATAAACTCTTAATGATTTTTTGAAAATCAGAATTCCATGTTTGTTGATGATTTGTCCTAACTGGTCCCTCCTCAAATCCCCTATATTCAATAGTCCAATTTGGGGCATAGCTAATTTGATGGTGGGATCTTTAGACAAACCTAGAGCAATAAAAACAGTAAATATTAATGTATTTTGATAACAAAGCAAAATGAACTTTCTAACCTTCTTAACATTAAACAAACAAAAAACATCACCCTAAAGTAAAACCCAGTAAAAATCACTAAGGCCTAGAAATTGGAATACTTTGGTACCTTTGGTGGCGGTAGTCTAACTGTACAAGCTTCTATACTGATGCAGAGTTGGTTTTCTGATACATTTATGTCCAAAACTGAAAGTAAAATAATTACTGCCATTGGTCTCAAATTTTTATCATATCGAATTTTTCTATGCTATAAAAATATGTCAAGTATTTCCAACCTAATAGTAAAACAAAGTGCCCCCCAACAGAAGCTAGGCTAAGAACAACCTTTTGAACAGACATTCCAAAATACATACTAAGGACAGAAAAAGAGGTGAACTGGCCATGTAATGAATGGGAGAGCCAATAAAAAAGGGAATATGATGTAATAAAAGTAGCACTGGATTAGGAATTGGGTTCCTAGGACCTAGGTTCAAATCCTGGTTCAGTTACATGCTACCTGTATAATTTTAGGCATGTTACATAAGCCCCAGTCTCTTCATATATAAAATGATGGAAATGGATTATATTCTCTTAATTTCACTTCTAGTTGAAACCTATGATCCTATATTCCAATCACAGCAGATGGACACTCAGTAGTGTGATACAATGATACTTTCAATATTTTAAGAGGCAGTGAAAGGATTCCAGCACTTTTAGTAGATCTTTTATGGGGATTTGTGAGAAAATATGGACAAAAATCATAGCATATGCAAGGATAGTGATCTGCTTTGGTGGAGAGGATACTCAAATCAATGAAATGGTGAATCCACCAAAGAAATAAGTTCTATATGATGTTTTAAAAATCTAGGGCTTAAATATTTGAAGCTAGACTACAGACTTAAATTAGAGTGAGAGGAAAAATATGAAAAGTCCCACAGTAAAAGAAAGGACTAGTATAAAAATTTCATAAGCCCAAAGTTTGTTATGTGATTGGATAACATGTAGATTGGACTCACCCTAAATATATGGATGTACTTATCAGAAAGTCTTCCTCTGTGCTTTCTAGCTTTTGACCTGAGCTGCCTTTCAAATAGTAAATGAGCCTAGAGGTTATAGTTGGACATTGCAAAATTCCCAGAGTCTTTGAGAGCCTCTATCTTTTTTCATTTAAAATTAAAATTGCTTTCAATGTCAGTATGAGGAAGCCTTACTTGTCACTTCAGATCCAACCCAGTGGAATTCTCTACTCCTGGATCCAGAGATAGGACATAGCAATTGTTGTTCAACCATTTCAGTCACGTACAACTCTTTGTGTCCCCATTTGGGGTTTTCTTGGCAAAGATACCAGAGTAAATTTGCCATTTCTTTCTCCAGCTCATTTTATAGATGAGGAACTAAGGCAAACAAGGTTAAGTGACTCACCCAGGGTCACAAAGCTACTACACAACAATATTTGTGAAATTATGGACTAATAGTGGGGGTGGGGGAGAGGGGGAAACTTGTCCTAATAATATATTTCCACTGAAGTATATGGTTGGGTTATGTGGTTGATCTTGACATTTTAGAACATGTCTGATATTCCAGACAGTTTTTTTCTTTAGTAGAAAAGGAAGCATTTGGTTCTTATTAGAAGACAAGTTTTCACTTTTAAAAATATCACTATTATGACAATGTGAACAGGCTCTTAGCTTGTTTCTACTTGGGACATCATAAAAAACTAAATGTTGCCTAAACCCACTATCCCTAATATACAAAAACAGAATATAAAAGTGTTTTTCTAATCAGGATAGCTTTTCTTAATCTAATACCTGCCGATCTGTGGGAGAGAATATATTTTCTATTCTATTTCAGATTAAAATGCTAGAAGAAACTCACGAAGTGAAATTTATCATTCTGTTCCACTATAAAAATACAAATCAAAATCACATGAACTCTAAGATCTGTAAAGATATCTTTTAATAATGGCTAATCATATTATTTTACCTACCAACACATACTTACCAATAGCACTTTGCCTTCCTCTTTGAGAAAGAAAACCTTTCCCTTAAAAGAAATCCACAGAATATACTGTATTACTATAATTCAAGAATTTTATTGCTGGATATAAAAGTCATCATCTCTGAAATTTTTCATACATAGAAACTAAGGAAAATGCTATAAAATTAATGTGTTATTCAAAGGAATATTTGAAGATATTTCAAAAGAAAATAAAACCATCCATATAGTTGATTTAAATCAAAAGTAGTATAGAAATATTTAGCCAAATATGTAAGAAAGGATACAAAAACTTTTTTTTCAATAAAATATTTCCCTGCCAGAAGAGAATATTTAGATTGAATTAGATATTCACTAAGTAAATGTGTATACATTCCTTAGAGTCAGGTCTTAACTGTGAGTAAACAGTGTTGAGAAGGCAAAATTGCAATGACTTTAACTTCCTTCTGGACTTTAAAAAAATTGTGAAATGAAACTATACGCTAATATGCTAGTGAATAGATGGTAGAGCAAACTTTGTTACCCCTATTGGAACAAATGTGAAGAAAAGAATAGCTTTAAATAGTAGTTTTAAAAAGTAGGAAAAAATAAAAAGATATAGTATAAAGTAAACTAGAAAACATGACTATCAAATGAATTATTAAATGAGAATGAAACAAATTAAAATTAAATAAAAAATAAATGGTTTTCTTTTGTTGTCGTCGTTGTTACTTGACTATTGGAGAACTCTCTTCATTGTCCTTTTTCAAGTCTTACAAAGGACCAAAAATGAGAGTGTAGGCAGTTAGTTACTCTACAGACTCTTGGTGTTATTATCTCCCGGGAATTATCACTAATATATTTTTTCTATCCACAGCCTTGTTCATCCGAACAAGTTTATTAAGAGAGTTTGCCGGAAGTATCACTTTTGTACCTTAACAGTAAAATCTGAAAACAGTGCTATAGATGATTAGGTCTTTATAATTATGGGAGACATTGTGGGTTTGGAACTATCAAAAGAGTCTGGGGCAAAATTAGAGTTTTGGATAGAATACAGATGGCACTCATGTTGTCTGCCCGTGTGGGACTGAGTACACTCAAAGCAACATCCTCTGTAAACAAAATAAACAGAAACTGAGGACAAACCACAAAAATTACTTTGAATTTACTTATTGGCATATATGATACATTCTACCACCACCACAACCTTCTCTAAAAATTAAGCTTTTCAACAATTGTGATTTTTTTATCTTTGTATTCTTAGTGCCCTGCACATTGCTTGTTGAATGCTTTTAAAAACTGAATTGGCAAACAAAAACAAACTAGAAGGGCTCGTGAGCTCAGAAAGGCTCTTAAATTCACTGATAATCAGGCAAATTGGTTACCTTGAACTAGTAAATGACCAACTTTATTCCATGACGGAGAAAGTCTGGCTGTGACTGAATATGAGAGACAGGTTTGAAGAATGGCAGGAACTACTTTCTGAGGAGTCACCACCTAAAAATATTCAACAGCAAAAAGGAGGCAAATTTTAAAAGCAATGAGCATTTTCCCAGGGAATCATCAATTCTGCATTCAAAATACTTTTCATATCTGTCACTTCTTTCCTTATAGAATGTCTACCCCCTTGGTACAGTATAAATCTTTTTATTTTAAGTGGAAAAAGTCATATTTGGAGTTAGAAAAACTGGGTTCAAATATCAGTAACTAATTGTTTGATCATGGGAAAGTCACTTTACTTCTCTGAGCCAGTTTCCTTATCAGTAAAATGAGAGAGCTGCACTCAAAGCTCTAAATCTATGGTCCTGCTCATCTCCTTTAACTACTGCAACAATCTCATAACAGATCTCTCTACCTCTACTAATCTGTCCTTCATTCTTGTTCCTAAAAATCTTTCCTGTGCAACAGTCTAGTCACATCACTTCTCTGCTAAAAAAATCTCTCATGACTGCCTTGCAAAACCTTGAATGACCTCCACAAACATCACAAAGGCTTTGCACAATTTTAATAAATTTTATCAAATATTATTTTGTGTCCTGTATTTGTGTACATATCATATTTTATAATACATCACATCCTGATTAGACTATAAGCTCCATGATGGAAGAGTTCACATCTTACTATCGTATCTAAAATTTGTGCCCACACCCTCCCTCCCATCTAGAAAATACTCTGTATATGTTGGGTATTTAATAAATATTGAACTGAATTGACTAAAAGTTCCTTTCTTGGTCACTTATATGGCAGGACCTTTAATCAAAGCATTATATTCAGCAAGCAGAGAGACCATTTTGGATTAAAATATTTCCAGATATGCATGCATTAGATGCATGATCCCATCATTGTGAGAATCCTTCTATGTTTCTCACTTTTTCCCATGTTTTGCCAAGCATTGGAATCCTTCCTATTGTTCCTTTATTATCTTTGTGATTCTGCTGTACCATTCTGGATACTCGTGTCTTTCATTTGGGCTATATGAATACCCTTCCTCCTTTTCCATTTGTTTTTCTATGTCTCTCATGCATCAATTCCCATGGGCAAATCATAGTTGATAACATAATGCAGCCTAGTTATACTAAGCCATGCATATTTCTGTTTCCCTTGAGGATGGCTAAAATTGTATTTTTTTAAGATTAGGGTACTTCATGATTTGTAGCCAAATAGGAATCACTGGAGCAAGACTGGTATTTAAAAGACAGACTTCTGCAGTAGAATTAAGGAGTTTAGGGTCACTTAAAGCTCTGTATTAGATCACAGAGTCATTGATTTATGAAATAGACTTCAGAAGCCATCCAGTCCAACATTCTCATTTTACATATGAGGAAACTGAGGCCAAGAGAGGTTAAGTGACTTACCCATGGCCAGAGAGGTAAGCAAGTGGCAGGACTGAGATGTAAATTGGTCTGGGATTGAACCCATAGCCTCTGACTCCAAATGTGGCATTCTTTCCACTGTATTAAACTCCCTCACTAAATAAAAATGATTACCAGAGACCACTGTTTCTGGTCAATCTAACTTTTCATAAGCTTAAACAATCCTTTGTGGCAATTCATTTCCAAACTACCAAGTTTGCAAAGGTAGATATTACCAGATTTCGTTAATCCAGCAAGCCTATACTTGTAAAGCTCCTGAGCAAGAATCCTTTTCACATTTCTTTCTGTTCTTCCTTGTTCTGAAACCCTGCTAGAAATTTCTGGGGCTAATTTTAATAATTTACTGTGGAATACAAATGTCCTATTTTGATGTCTCACACCGAAATAACACTGAGGTTCTCAAAGGCTGTGTCCATGAAGTGAAAGCTCTGACAAAGTCTATCAAGCCACTTTTTGAAAACTATTGTTGTTTATTTCAAGTATAAAAACAACATTCATTCGAATAGCTTCTAAAATCAATGACTGGGAAATATGACCAGCAGTAAGATGGAGCAGGGAGGTTTTTATTTTCTTTGAGATCATTCCAACCTAAGAGGGTGGAACAGTTTTCTAAAACAGAAGGCATTCTTGGCATTTCCATAAAGCACTGAAGTTTCATAAGCCAATATTCTGAATTTAAGTGTTTACCTAAATTCATCTATTTAATTAAAATATAAAATGTTTCAATAGTCATTTATGAATGAGAACTATCTCTATAAAGCTCTTTTTATTTAATTAAAAAAATCTTCAAATGCCCTACTTTATTCTTTCAATGCATTCAGAATAATTACTAGCTTATCTTAAGTGTTTCTTTTGTGTGTGGGTGGTGTGCGGGGTATTAATAGGACACCAACATTCCCTACATCTTACTCTTTTTATTCCACAATACAGTTGGCTGGTAACCTCAGAGATACATTCTATTACATACAGTGAGACCTGTGAAAAAGTTATGATCAGTCTGCACAATTGTGATACTCTTGTTCATAGTAGGACTTTGTCTATACATTCTACTTTTGAATTTAGGAAAAATCTCTTGAAGCATTTTATTTTTTGGAGGTGGTCAAATATGTCCACTTGAAAGAGCAGCCAGAACTGGAGACAGAAGAGATATGTCTGAATCTTGGCTCTTTCACTTACTCCCAATATGACTTTAGGCAAGTCATTTAATTTCTTTAGGTCTCAATCTCCTTATCTCTAAAATAAGAGGACTGGAATAGATGATTATTCCAGCTCTAAATCTATGATCCTATAAAGTATGGGCCTAGCAACAAACTTTGCTACTATTCAAGTACAAGCCTAAATAAATATGGAGAGACTCATAAACACCAAATGATGAATTCTTTAGCTGTGGTGTCCCATTAAATAAAAAAAAAATACAAAATGGCCCTCAGTCCTCTGTGGCTCCCTTCTATTCCTTAAGTGATAGACCAGCAAAAGAAGGTAGGCAAAGGGTGATAAAAATCAGTCTTTGAACATTTATAACACTAGTTTAACTTCTTAGTACTTGAAGTAGAAGCTCTTAGTTCAAAACTGAATTACATAAATATTGTACATTTCTTTTACAAATGACACTAGAATATATATATAAAAAGAAGTTGAAGGGTAAATGACTCACATTGTAGTTTAGGCTTTTGCCACCTTCCTTCCAAACTACTGCATTAACCTACTAATTGATTGCCTTCTCCTCCTGCTATTCTTTCCCCTCTCTAATCCATCTTTGGTTGCCAAAGTGATGTTCCCAGAGCACAGTTTAACCATGTCCCTTCCTTTCCCTTCTCAAAAAGTTCCATTGGGTCTCTATTGCTTCTAGGCTAAAATGCAAATCCCTCTGTTTGGCTTTTGTTGTTGTTGTTTTAAACTGCTTTATTTTTTTCAATTATCAATTATTCATTTTTCTCCCTACCAACTCTGTCTCAACAAAAAAAAAACCCAAAACCTCATAACTAACTAGTATAGCCAAATAATACAAACTTTCATATTAGCCATGTCCAAAAATGTGTCTCATTCCATATATTAGTCCATCACTCTCTGTCAGGCAGTAACACCATTCATCATCAGTCCTCTAGAATCATAATTTGTCATTGCATTGACGAGAGTTCTGAAGTCTTTCAAAACTGTTCATTTTACCACACTGATGTTATAGGACAAATTATTCCCCCAGTTATGCTCACTTCACTTTGTATCAGTCTATACAAGTCTTCCCATGTTTCTCTGAAACACTTCAATCATTTCTTATGCCACAATAGTATTTCATTACTTTTATATAATTTATTCAGCCATTCCTCAATTGATGAGCATGCTTTTAATTTCTTGTTCTTTGGCACAAGAACTGCTAGAAATATTTTTATATGTAAATGACCTTTTCCTCTTTCTGTGATCTCCTAGGTATATAAGACCTAGCAGTGGTATCACTAGGTCAAAGGATATGGACAATTTAGTACATTCGAGGCATAGTAGCAAATTGCTTTCCAGAATGGCTGGACCAATTCACAAATTCACCAACAGTGCATCAATGTGTCTGTTTTAATGCAGCCCCTCCTACATTTGACATTTTTCTTCTTCGTCGGTGTTCTTAATCTTATGGGTATAAGGTGGAACCTCAAAGTTGTTTTAATTTGTTTTTCTTTAATTCAGTCATTCAGTCAATAATATGTATTAAGTGCCTACTACGTGCCAGGCACTGGGACTCTGTAGGGAGGAAAAAGGTATCTAGCAGGCAAAGGCATGATGTAGAAGTACAGAGGAGTACAGCCAGATCGGAAAAGAAGAGATAGCTGGCCTGGGCACTCATCTTAAATGGAAGTTCTAGGAGAGCTCTTCACTCTCTACCCTCCAATCAGAGGGCACTGATTGCGAGTTCTAGGGCTAAAGTGATCTTGCAGGATGAAAATATTCCTATGGCATGAGGGAGAAATACAGAGGAGTGCAAACAGGTGTGATTTGGAGCATTCTTTCATATGGCTATAGGTAGCTTGCATTTCTTCCCTTGAGTTCATATATACTGTTCTATTTATATATACTTTGACCATTTATTAATTGGCTAATGGGTATTATTCTTATAAGTTTAAATTAGTTCCTTAATATATCTTGGAAATGAAACCTTTATCAGAGAAACTTATTGCAAAGATTTTCCCCCTCAATTGTTTTGCTTATATTTTTACCTGCATTGTATTCATTTGTGCAAAATCTTCATAATTTCATGTAATCAAAATTGTTCATTTCATCTTCTATGTTCCTCTTTATCCCTTGCTTGGTTATGAACACTCTTCATAGATCTGAAAATTAATTTCTTCTTTTTCTCCTCTAATTTGTTTGATATGACCTTTTACGTATAGGTCATTATCTTTTGGGAGCTTGTCATATAGTATGAGATATTCTCTAAACATAATTTCTTTGATATTGCTGTTCATTTTCCCCAGCAGTTTTTGTTAAATAGTTGGTCCTTGTTCTAGGAACTAGGGTCTTTGGGTTTTATAGCTACTATGTTCATTTACTTCTTTATATTGTATATCTAATCTGTTCCATTGATCAACTTCTATTTGATAATTATTACTAAGTAGTATAATTTGAGTTGGTATTGCTAGCCCTCCTTTCTGCCCTGCTTTTCTCATTATTTCCTTTGAGATTCTTGATCTTTTGTTCCTCTAGATGAATTTCATTATTATTTTCCTAGTTTTAAAAAGTAATACTTTGGTAGTTTTATTGGTAGAGAACTGGATAAATAAATTTAGGTAGTATTATCATTTTTATTAAATTGACCCTGCCTACTCACATACAATTAATATTTCTCCAGTTATTCAGATCTGTCTTCATTTCCATAAAAACAATTTGCAGTTGTATTCATGTAATTCCTGTGTACATCTTGGTAGGTTGACTTTCAAGTATTTTACACAGTCGGTAGTTATTTTCAAAGGAATTTCTCTTTCTCTCTCTTCCTTTTTGGGTTCAATTAGTAATATATAGAAATGTTAATGATGTTTGTATTTACTTTTTATCCTGCAACTCTCCTGAAGTTATTGTTTCAATTCATTCTAGGTGACTGATATCATCTGTGAAAAGTGATGACTCTTTTTTCTCTTTCTTTATGCTTATTCCCTGAATTTATTTTTCCTCCCTAATTGCTACGACTAGCATTTCGAACAGTATAACCTATAGTAATGGAGACAATGGACATCTTTGTTTCCTTCACAATCTATGTTTCAAAGTTGGACTACTATAATGAGAAACTAACTGATCTCTTGTTTTTAATCCCCACTTCTCTCCATGTTCTTGCCTGATTGCCTATTGAGTTTCATGTACGTCTACACCAAATACTTTGTATGTGTTTAATCCATCTTTGTCCAATCTGACGAATTGGATACTTCCATCATGTTTCTAAAATGTTCTTCCCAGGCATCAGGATTATGTGAGATAGTAAGTTCTATCCCTTTGATCTCTCTTGCTCCCAAGCTCGCTGTCTTTGTACTCACTCTATCACCCTTGTAGACATTAGGGCTATAAGGAGATACTTCTTTCTTCTTTCTTAGAATGTACACACATCATCATCCTAAAATCCCTTCCAATTGCTTACCTTTCTATGCTCCTCTTGACTTTTGTTTTTCAAAGTACCTACTCAGATCTGGCCTCTTTCAATGACTGAATATCCCCTATTTAAATTAAAGGTCTCTTTCCCCCCAGCTACATGTCATGAGTAAATGGTTCACAGTGGTAAGCTTTTATCTTTTGCCTTCCAGAATAATGTACCAGCTCTCCTCTTCTTAAAGTGGTAGCTGCCAGGTGTTGGGTGACCCTGATTGTGGCTCCTTGATACCTGAACTCTTTCTTTCTGGCTGCTTGAAGTATTTTTTTTCTTTGATATGGAAACACTGGATTTTGGGTATGATGCTCCTGGGAGGTTTCGTTTAGGTGTTTCAGGATGTGACTAATAGATTTTTAAATATATATTTACTTTGCCCTCTAGTTCTAATAAGTCTATGCAGTTTTCATTCATAATTTCTTGAAATAGCATATCTAAGCTTATGATCTAGATTTTCAGATATTTCTACAATTCTTAGATTCTCTCTCCTTGACCTGTTTCCAAGACAATTTTTTATAGGTGATACTTATAAATTTTCTGATTTTTTTCTCTTTCAATTTTGTCTATTTCTTTTTGTTTTACAAAATAACTCTGTCTAATCCAACCTAATTTTCAAGAACTTTATTATGTAAGGTTTTGTCACTCCTATGCTATGCTGTTTATTCACCTTCCAGTTCTTTCTTCTATAGATCTCATTTGTTTTTCATTTTTCCCCTAGAGTTGTTTCATTTATAATCTCATTTTTTAATCCTTGCTTCATTTGCAGAAACTGCATACAGATTGTAGTACACCTGCGATTTTCTTCAAGGCTTGGCTTTTAATAATGTGGAGTTATTCTCTTCTTATATTTGTTATATCATGGACATCTTCTTTTGTTTACTCATTTGTCTAGCCTTATTTAATGAATTGGGACTTTGTGGTAGGGCTAGGCTCTATGCACTTCTGGAAGGAATGGTTCAGTCTTCTTCTGTCCTGATCTGTACTATCATGGTCTTGGTTAAGAGGGCTATGTTTACAAGAACCTCAGGAGTAGTTCCAGCTAATACACTGTACTGGACAGTTAACAGAGAGTGTTTTGTGCCAAAGTAGTTTGATCTAAGGAGAACCTTGATTGTTACCCTCCAGGTGCGAGGAGGCACACAAGATCCAGTCTGAGGTAAGAGCAACAGAGATGGAGGCTTTAGAAGTCCTTGGATAGCCCTTGGTTCAGGTTCTTGTCTCTTTGCTACCTGTATATTGCTGCTGGCTCCAGGCTCTACTTAATTGTCCCCATCCCCAGAACTAGAAAGAGTTGTACTTCTGGGTTATCTTTTTCTATCTATACTCTTTCTTCAGTTTCTTCAGGCTTCTCTCTGTCCAGACCATGACTATCAAAATGCATATGTTATGGTTTCTTCTTAGCTTTCCTGATCATTCGATTTGCTGCTTTTTTCTCATCCTTATTAGTTTATAAGACAGCTACGTTGTTCTGTTTCTCCTAACACTGCCATCTTGAGACAAATTGTGACAGTCACCTTTAATGATCACAATTCTCTTTACAATGTCTGTTTGATAATCGTAAGATAAATAGTTATTTCTATTATATCTTTCAATGAATCTTGTATGATTTTAACTTACATAAGGAGCACACCTTTTTTTGGAGGAAAATCTTTAAGGCTCTATTTTGTTCTACTGAATCACTAGTGAGAACATGTATTTTTATACCTTTCAGTCAGTTTTGTGGCTGTAAAGACAAATTTTTCTACAGAATATCATTTGAGAAAGTATGCCTATTCCCTTCTCATATCTTTATCAAAGATGCCCTAGATATGTATGCGGATTACTATTAAAGTTTTTTTAGAGTAGGGAAAGTAGCTGCATAGGTCAGAAGTTATTCATTTTTGTCTCTGTCTTTTCTGCTTTTCTTGGGTTTTTCCAAGTGTTTGATATCATTTCTTCTTTCAGATATATTGAGAATTTGCCCCTAATTGCCCTCAGAGTTGTGTCATCTCCAGCATGAGCCTTCTCTAAGTATACTTGGTCTGGTTCAGCTATTCTTCCTATTTCATTTCATGCCATTTCAATTTTTTTGGTGATGTTTCTTGGGGCTAACCATGTCTAATACCTCTTGACTCTCTTGAAGAAAGTACTCAGTACTCTTGATATATAATTATGAAATTTTTCTGCATAATATTTAGCCTTTTACATTTCTTAATCCTGAGCCATCATTTCCAACATTTTTTTTTGCCTTTCATAATCCTACCTTTACACTGAGGTCACTGAATGTTAGAGTATATTTTAATTTGCAGGATTTTACTGAGCTCTTTATAGAATTTCTCTACCATCTTATCCACTGCAACAGAAATGGATACATAAGCTGCAATTATCTTCAAAGTTGTGTTTTGTAAATGAACACTACAAGACATTCCATGAAATGATATTTCTTGTTACCTTTGGATGCATGATAAAAACCAACTTCTGTCTTATCTTCAAGAAGATCCTATCAGGCCCCTTTCCATTTAGCTTTACATTTCTTTTATCTTCTGGTTTCTTTCATAGTTAGAATATTGAGATTGATAAGATTCAGTTCCCTTAATAGTTCCATTTATTGGTCACTAGAGAAGCATTTAACATTTATAATATTATTAAGGGTAGAGTCAAAAGCACTCCACTCCATTTTACCTGGGATGCTTTAACTAGGTGAGAACAGATTTTAATTCTAACCACAGCCTTGAACTAAGTACAAAAAGGCATTCTAAAAGGTATTTGATGGATTCAAATGACACCAGCCAAGAGGTCTGTTCTAGTTGGCTAGGAGATTTAATTACGCCTCCTGGTTCCTTTATCAAAGCATTTCCAGGAAAGATATTGATTCTAGAAACTGGAGTGAGCATGGTGTTCTAGCTAAACTCTCCTGCAAAGGAATTTGGGCGGGGGGGAGGTGGAAGGAGAGTACTTAATCAAGTCTCCTTTCCTCCCCTAATTCTTGACTAAGGGAGGGCCTTTGAAGAGTCTGGAGAATGTTGGGATTTCCTATCTTTCCATCTATTTCCTAAATTGTGTCCCCAGATCAACTGGAAGCAGTGTCTGAATCATAAGGCACCAAGGACAGACCAGACTCATGGCTCTACAAGGAATCCATGAAAGGCGCTATATCATGCCTATGGGGAACTTCTTCAGTACCCAATGAATGGAAGAAAAAGACCTCCACCAACCAGGAGCTGTGGGTTAACCTTTGTCACACGTGCTTCCTAAGCTGGAACCCACTTTCCCCTCAACTCTATATGCTTGTGGAAGGATGTGTGGCAAACATTTGGAGATGATGTTTTATATCAACTATCCTTATTATATCATTTTAGTAAATAAATAGTCCTTCCTAACAACTACTTACATATGGTTACCTAAACTGATTCTTAACAGATAATCTTGAGGTAAATATAGTGGGAGCTCCAGTAGAGGGTACTACAGGATTATACCTGAACCTTCAGTAATACTCCTAGAACCTTAAAGGGGAGATGTAACCAACCTAGCTCTGGGAATCAAAACAAACTGTGAGGTTCAAAGTTAGGATAAGGATGACCCAGAGTTTATAAATCTATTTTCATAGATTTTGTAAAATTATGTGATTCTTAGTATTCTCTATCCCCTTTTTACCCATTTTAGCACTATAACCACAGAAGCAAAAGGAGCTCTCATAGGACTTAATTATTTTATGTATTTTTCTTTGTTTCAATAATTCCCAAAGAATATCTAGCAGACAGCCTACTGACAAGGAGCTTCTTTGTGTTTAGATAGGTGACATAACAATTCCTAAGATAATAGCTGAAGAATTTCTAGCATGAACAAATTTACCCAAGCTTGACCTTAGTTGTTTAAAAGTATCCCGTTTAGATTGTAGTGTACCTAGAAAGGTGTATTTATTTGAGCAATTGGAAGGAGTGGTATGATGATGTAGAACTAGCATTCTAATGGAGTGAGGGAGGCTTCTGTATGCATACGTCATTTTCCTCACTCACAAATTAATTAAACTTCTGTTTATGTCTTGACTATTTCGTTTCTAGCCTCTTCTGTTTGTTTGGCTCCAGTCACCCACAGGTTAGAAGTTGGTTCCAATCCAGTTGACACTATATATAGTTCTCTTTTTTTCTTTTGTCTTTTTCTATTTAAATTCAAAGTGAACAAAACATTTTTAAAAAGTTCAATGTGTACTAATAACACTTTATTAAGTCCAGATAATTTAAAAAAAATTTTTAAAACAGTCCAAAGAAACCTATAAAGGTAGATTTATTTGAGCCATTGGAAGGAGTTGTATAATGATGTAGTCCTAACATTCTAATGGGGGAGAAAAAACAAGGGTCCCTTCGGAGGCTTAAGGTCTTCAAAGGGTATTGAAGGAGCTAAATAAGAAAAACAGAGATATTAGGAGTGGACTGATTCTGTTCTAAGGGTTTTAAAATGAGAAAAGGAAGGGAGAGTAAAAGAAGGAATATGCTAGCATAGATCTCCTTGACATCAGAAGCATCAAGAAAGAAATAGAACTTGGAGTACCTAAAAATTGTTATTAGTCCTTTGTTCTCAGAGAGGACCGATGATATGAGGAGGGTGAGGTCCTGACTTGCAAGTGAACTGGATTTAAGTGAGACAAAGCTGTGCAAAGTCATCAGACTCACTCTCTTCTCCAGAGTCATCTGATTCCAGTGGCATGACATAAGTCAGGATGACAGGAGATGCAGCAGGAGACCATGTTCTTTTTAAACTAAGGCCTTTCCCAACTCTCAGTTTGTCTGAGGCAACACACATTCAGTGATTAAAAGGTAGGCAAGAATTAAGGCAAAAGATGGCCTAGTTTGCCCACTCAAAAGATCAGTTTGGGAAGGGAAGACTCTCACGGTTTCTGGCCAGAACAGAAACAATTGCTATTTATGCTCACTCTGGAGCCATCAAAACTCAAAACAATGAGCAAATGAGACTTAGGCTGGGACCTATTATTGGCCAGTCAGTCAGAGCAAGGGTGATTTGGGTTTAAATGCATAGTCCAGTAGTTCCATTTGAATTCAGTGGGCTTTATCAAAGCCTGGTTTTCCGAAGATCTGAAAAAAAGCATGTACAAACATGGAGGACTGAGTGGGGACAGTGGGAATGAGATGAAGCTCATTTTTATCTGAATGGACAAAAGAGGGTTAAATACACACACATCTGTACATATGCATACATACTCAAAGAATTTAGGGTAGAAATACATCAAACTCAACAGGAATAAAGTGGGGATAAAGTGAGAGTTAAGAAAGAAGATAATTCCAAGGAGGGAATTGTCACAAGCAAAACAAATTTCCTGATCCTAAGGTGTCAGTAAGAGGGGGAAAAAGAAAAGAACTACAATCTAAATGGGATACTTTTAGATAACTGGGGTCTTGAAAGAACTTGAAAGAACTGAAACAACAAAAATTATTATCCTCATTTTATGGGTGAGGAAACTGAGGTTCACTGATCCAATCAAAATATTTACTACAGCTCAAAACTTGATAATCTAACACACCTGAATGCATAAATATTAAATTTTCTGTATTTTCTCTGGTCATCTAAGAAAATAGTGCTTAAAGCCACTTGAGACACTATTGGTAAAATAATTTAATAATATGTTCCATTCATTAAATTGACTCTAAAATGTTACCTTTTCATAGATTCAGAAATATTTTTTTCTATTTTAATTTTTCTTCAATTTCTTTGCCCCATAAATATTTGAAGAAAAGTAATGAAATTCTTACTTTCAATTAATAAATACTATAAAGATAAGTTCTTCCAGAACAGTTGGGTGAGATACCAGAATGGTAATACACCCTTATCTATGCTGCTAATGGATAGAATAGTGGCTTTGGAGTCAGAAAGATTTAGGTTCAAATCCCCCACAGACATTTCTTAGCTGTGTCATCCTTGACAAATCATTTAAACCTCTCTCAGCTTCAGTATACTGGTCTGTAATATAGGATACCAATAGAACCTACCTCACAGGCTATTGTGAAGATAACATAACACCACATAACATATCATAACATAACATAAAGGGTTTACAAAACTTAAAGATTATACAGCATCCCATAAATAGTTTCAAGTTATCAGCTTAGAACTGCGCTAAGACTCTGGGAGCATCTTATACAAGTGTTAGCTGCTACTATTAACTACTCTCTTAAAAGAAATTGTTTCCTAGCAAGAAGTGAGGAAGAAAGGTTTCCAACAGGAAAAACAATCTCTAGACAAAAAAAGGTCCTAAGTTATTATCCTTTTTAATGTAACATACCCCTTTGGCAGTCTGGTGAAACTAGGATTCTTTTAGAGATGGCTTAAACAGGTTAGGGAGAACTGACTTTTATTTTCTATGTGTGCCTCTGCACCTTGAAAATAAGCAAACTACAAATCAAACTTTGATTTTGTGTTTTGTTGATCGTCTAGACTTAAGAAAGTAAAGGGAAAATGTTAATAATGCAGATTAAACTTAAAGGTGTGGCAAGCAAACATCCTTTAAAAAAATGAGCCAGTTATTATACATTTACCAGCACACTCTTCCCAAAATAATGCTTGTAAAAGCCTAAAATAAAATATATATGGATGCAAAGGAAATCAGTTTACTGAATTACAGTTCTAAATATTTTTAAAAACCAAGTTCATGAAGCCCAGGTTAGGCACCCTTAATAGGGGTTTTATATAGTCTTATAGATAGGATAGCATAGGAACCTTGACCTGGGGCTCTAGTTTTAGATGAATGACATTCAACTAGTAAGGCTGGAACTTCTGAAAAGGAAGAAATTATCAAAGCCTGTCCTAAATAAATAATGTTTCCTCTGGCTACTCTAAAATAATTCTGTTCACTCAAATCCTGGTAGTTAGGTCAAGCTTTCAGACTTTTTAACAATGGAGCACCGAAAGTCACTCTGAATGCCCTCAAGTCTTATGAATATACATCTTAGGTGTCTCTTAATCTTAAAGCTTGCCTGAATTCCATAATCAATCAAACATTAATTAAGCACTTACTATGTGCCAGGCATAAAATGTAAGAGATGAAAACACTACTTAGAAGGATATCTGGCCAGGCAACCAGAATAATAATGCTAAAGTGGTTTGACAATGTCAGAGTTTCACAAACAGATGTATAGATTAGTCTAAGCAGACTTCAGGCATTTACTAGTTAGCCCATGAATTTGTAGGCTGCTTCATCTAGCCATTTCTTTGCTTGCCTAGATCTAATATTTACCACCATGGAGATGTCACTAATCAATTTACTGGGATCCGAAATTATTGGTGTCTTGTATGCAGTTCTATAGAAATAGCTTATAATAAAGATAACTATATTTTTATCCACTACTAGTAATAGCAAAATTTAACACAAGTCAATTTCATAAATATTAGGAATTGCAAAAAATTTTATAAACCTACCTTAGCTCCATGTTTTTCTGTGTAGGCCTGAAGCTTTTCTGATTTGTAAAACTGTATCTAAAAAAGATCCATTTTTAAAAAAAACACTTGATAAATAAACATTAAACAATGCAATACACAAAAAAATTGAAAGTCATATATTACACAAAGTACAGAATTAGGTCTTCCTAACATGTGTCCTTGAACAAAAGTAGTCCTTTTGCTTGGATATAAAGGCACAGCAAAGAAATACATAGAAATGGTTATTAAACAAATGTTTCACTCTTCTATTAAGCCCCAAGCTATGACCTTTTTATGATAATAAGCTGGTGACATTCTCCTAATCCTTAAATATCTATTGTATCATTTTAACAATCAAAGATAGGAGAGTTAAAACCTTTCAGAAACATGATGGAAAGTATAGGCAGGAAGAAGAGTTGGAAGTTTTTGTTCTTGTTTCTTAATGTCAAAGAGATATATAAAATACTGTGTGTGTATATATATATATACATATATATATACACATATATATAAATATATATGAAGATTTATAAAATTTTTAACAAATACAAATTCCAATTTTCTTTACCATATAATACTTTATTCCCCTTAGCCTGCTACCTGCATTTTATGATATACCACTTTTGATTAAAATTGTGTTTATTCTTAGTTTTCAAAGAGGAGATCATGCGGTGATGTCTTGACTTGCTGTGAATTGGATTTAAATGAGGCAGAGTTGTGCAGTTTTCAGCCCCACTGTCTCTTCCAGAGTCACTGAAGTCCAGTGGCAAGACAAAAGTCAGAATGACTGGCAAAGCAGTGGATGACCCTGGTATCTGCCATGACTGAGCAAGCTCTAAGCCCTTCACAGTACCTGCTTTAGCCACTTTCATGGCCATTGGAACAAATTGTTTTCATCCACCCCTTTTGATGGTGAATGGGTGGGGGGAAGTCTTCACGTGCTTAGGGTAGCCATTCCCCTAAGTCATTGACAGTTTGGGCCTGTCGGTTACCGTTAATCTGGTTTAGAACCTGGTTTAGCCCATTTGCCAAGACAGTTTAACTGGTTGTAGCCACTGCACGCTATAGCCTCTTGGAACCACAGATGAAAACTGGGTGAAGGTGGACACCAAAACTGGATGAGCCTCCCTGAAAAGGGCTTGGCAAGCCCTCACACCAGAGATGCTAGTCCTCCCTGAACACCCCATACACCCCAATTATTATTTTACACCCAAATTATAATTATAATACATCTTAACTTGTGCAACAAACTTTTACTTTTTTTTGTCTAACTCCTCTGTCTGGCCCAAGACAGAGGTTCTGGCCATTGTTCCTACCCTAGCATTTGCTCCTTCAATCAATGTACCACTGAATTGTCCATACCTTTATCTCTATTTACTCCTCAGTTCCTTCTTCTCAGGCCCTTTATGCACAGGTTTGAACAGCTGCAAGCTTTATTTTCTGTAACAGTCTTTGTTTAATTTGAGGATGCTGTACTACTCCACTCCACTCCACTCCACTGTTTATCACCTGTCTACTTCTGAATGACATTTATTTACATTAAGCCTTTATAATGCCTCCTTTATACCCTTGTGAAGGAAAAACAGTCACCCTAATCATTTTGCAATAATTAGACTAATAACATGGGGACCCCTCCCCACTCCAAACAACTGCTATTGGAGAAGAAACATAATATAATGAACTATGGAAGGACACAGTAAAAAGTGGATAATGCTATAACTGCCATAACAACTATTTGCTTTTTGGTCTAGTTATGGTCTGGTCTAAATGGTTATCTCAACACTATAGTTAAGTCTAAAGTTTTGCCTAACCTCTTTTACAATTGTAAAAGTATTGGTTCATTTCCCCTTGTGTCTTCTGCCCTTGAACAGGGAATGTCTTTTCATTCTGCTAACAAACTCTGCCAGCTTCATAGCAAATATTCCCCCCAGAAGACTGTCCCTGCCTTCATCCTTGAACAAGTTCCCCTCCTTCTATTTCTCCCTCTGCTGTGAAAGGTATTGCCTATCTATCCTAAATTACCACAGAAAGCAGCTAATTGTGCCTAAAAAGTTATAAAAATTAAATTGGTACCCTAAGAAGTTGAAGCAGTTTCCTTAGCACTTCTTTGCTTTCACTTGGCCTATCTTTGACCCCAGCTGCCTGGTATGCTTTTCCCAAGGGGTCCTAGTCCTCTTGGAAGAGAAAATTCCCTGGCACAATCATGACAACTTCTATTGATTTCTACTTTTCATATATTTTAGACTCTACATTTATATTTTAATAGATAGCTTAAGGCCATTCAACCCAGGGGCTCTCCCTTAAATTCACAAACACTTTTTAGGGAGATGAAGTAGTGATTCATAAGCAATCCTAGGATAAACTTTTTGGAAGTCATAGAAATGACATCGTGGTTTAAAAATAAAAAGAATAAAACCCTCACTTTTTTTCATTTTCCTGTTTCCTAAAAAAAAAATTTTATATACTTAAAGAGCTAATGTCAAGATTTATGAAGGCAAGAAGACTGAATCTGAAATTAAAATAATATAAAATGGAAGATAAGCATTAGTCATTAAAGATATCTTCTGATGAAAAAAATTATAAAAAATGTCTTTTCCAAATTCATTCTGAGATTTGCCAATACAATTATTAGAAGGTATTATGTTCCCTGACAAATTCTCTAAAAATATATCCTAGTCCTCTCCTTTCAGTAAAGTTTGCTTTTGAAGATGGAGCAAATATAAAAAAAAAATTGAACTCTGCCTTTGTGTTAGGGAGAAGAGAAGAATGGGCACAGCTAGCCAGAGCAGAACTAAGGCTGGGAGTGTAAACCCCAGGCACATGGAGAGGCTTGTAGCTTGTCCTAGAGCAAAGTTCCCATTGCAAAGAATATCCCAAATGGCACGTAAGCATATGTGCTGAACTTTAAGAATACAGTGACTATGGTTGCCAGCTTCCAACTTTCTGATACCCATACATTCTACAGGCATCTAGATTGGAAGACCTACA
Source organism: Phalanger gymnotis (assembly GCA_028646595.1). Taxonomy (NCBI): domain Eukaryota; kingdom Metazoa; phylum Chordata; class Mammalia; order Diprotodontia; family Phalangeridae; genus Phalanger; species Phalanger gymnotis. The sequence continues at coordinate 180,883,149 of CM053622.1, forward strand.
AGTGAAACTGGAAAAAGAAGCATCTTCTGATATCTCATAATCAAGGAAACTCTTCTCAATTAAATCTTCTAAATCTGAGAAATGTTTTCAGAGACTATTACTATTTACAAAAAATATAAAAGACATCCAGACTCCTTTAAATGGCAACAATTATGTCTTCTTCATCTATAAACATGTGTATACTTAAGTTTATAACTGTAGAGCTCAATAAAAGAAACTTGGCTTGTATTTTCTTCTTATTCACTCCAAGTTAGACATTCATAAAAACAGGTTTTTTTTACATAGTTACAGGATCATCTTTGCCTCGAAATAAGTTAATCATTGTTTTGCATGCAAAGTGCAATGTTTTGTTTTAATGTTTTTAAGATGTTTTCCTTCTGGTGGCTAAATAACATAAGAATCCTTCACCTTTACAGAATGGAAAATAAATGCAATCGATAAAAAAAAATCTGATGAAAAAAATTCTGTTTTGTATTTCTTTATTAGGATATATTATAGGAAGTATCAACTTATACATCACATGTATTTTAGAGATGAATAACATAGAAAAATCTCACCGGCATGATCTGATTTATTCTAAGAGCAGAGGTTAACCTAGGGTCTATAGCAGGAATGGGAAGCCTGTGGGCTTGAGGCCACATGTGGCCCTCTGGGTCCTCAAGTGCAGTCCTTTGACTGAATCCAAACTTCACAGAACAAATCCCTTTAATAAAAGGATTTGTTCTGTAAAACTTGGACTCAGTCAAAAGACTGCACCCGAGGACCTAGAAGGCCTCATGTGGCCTCAAAGTCTAGAGACTCCATAGACTTGATAGTTTTTGTTGTGTTTTCACATTTCCATATAACTGGTTTCTTTTGTAATAGTATGTATTTTATTTTAGGCATTTAAAAACATTATTTTTCAAAGGCACATAGGCTTCACCAGAATTCTGAAGAAATACATGCCAGAAAAAAAGCTAAAATAAAATCCCGGCTGTAAAGAAATATACCTGTGAAAATCAATGCTGAAAACCAAACATGTCAAAAATAAATTAAAAAAAAAAGAAATATACCTAAACCTTATTTCTAAACCATGTATTAATCATTTGGGACACATTTTCATGATCATGTGATTGAAATTTACATGCTCCCCTGTATCTAAAGATTCATCAATCATACAACTCTAAAGAGACAAGGACAAAGTATGGTTTGGGTGCTCTAGAATTACTTTGTGGTTTGTTGAAGCATATAACACCAAGGCTTATAAAATATTAAGAAATAACGAATGTCCTAGAATGAAGTCCTTGGACTTGCTGGACCAAATGACCTAATCAGTTTTCCTTGAATAGAAAAGACTTCAATCCCAGAAATGAAAGACTTGGTCATATTTATGGTGCCCAAATTAAGAGTGGAAATACCTTTGTTTAATTTAGTTAAGAGAAAAATCTTATTTTACCTTTGACCAGATTAAAAAGGGAGTAGTTAAAGAGGAAGTGATTCGTTTCAGGATACTATCTTCTTCTAGGTGTGCTTGCATTAACATTACTATATGGTAAATAAAAAAAACCCTAAATTGAAACTATGTTTAAACTTGTGTTTTACTTTGCTGTGGAATTTTGTCTTTAAAAATATATGAAGGGGGGGGGGGTGGAGCCAAGATGGCAGCTGGAAAGCAGGGACTAGCATGAGCTCCCTTCCAAGTCCCTCCAAAAACCGATAAAAAATGGCTCTGAACCAATTCTAGAACTGCAGAACCCACAAAATAGCAGAGGGAAGCAGGGATCCAGCCCACGACAGCCTGGATGGTTGCTGCGTGAGGTCTTTTGCCCACGGAGCTGGGAGCAGAGGGGAGCAGAGCAGAGCCCAGCGTGGGCCGCATGGACCAACCAGACCAGGAGCCAGGCGGAGCATGCCCTTGCGCCCTGAATCAGTGAGCTGTGGCAGTTGCCAGACTTCTCAACCCACAAACACCAAAGACAACAGAGAAGAACTGCAGAACCCACAAAATAGTGGAGGGAACTAGGGCTCTAGCCTAGGACATCCTGGATAGTCTCTGGGTAAGGTCTATCCTGCACAGAGCTGGGAGTGGAGTGGAGCAGAGCCCAGCGTGGGCGGTGCGGATCAACCAGACCAGGAGCCAGGTGGAGTGTGCCCTAGCACCCTGAATCAGTGAGCTACAGCAGTTACTAGACTTCTCAACCCACAAATGCCAAAGACAACAGAAAAGGTTAGTTGGAAAAGCTGCTGGGGACAGGGTGAAAGAAGGAGTTCAAGGTCTGGTCACTGCCCTGGGGCAGCAGAGGTGGGGCAGCTACAGAACTAAAGCTGCAGTTGCTTCCAGCCCCAGGCCCACCTGGTGGGAAGATTTAAGTGGCTGATTGGAGCAGGAGTGCAGAGCCTGCTGAAGATCTAAGTCCAGTCCAGGTTGGGGGTTCTTGGGGAAGGAAGAGTGCTGGTATGGCAGCGCATCCGCCCAAGCTTGGAACACAGAACTCTTTACAAGCAGTCATACCCTGCTGAAAAAACTCAAGGGTCAAGTAAGTTGTCTGGGAACGTGGCCAGGCAGCAAAAACGCACCCAGATTCAGTCTCAGACTTTGGAATCTTTCTTTGGTGACAAAGAAGACCAAAACATACAACCAGAAGAAGTCAACAAAGTCAAAGAGCCTACAATAAAAGCCTCCAAGAAAAACATGAACTGGTCTCAGACCATGGAAGAGCTCAAAAAGGATTTGGAAAAGCAAGTTAGAGA
>CM053622.1:180886378-180943669 GCA_028646595.1 Phalanger gymnotis
GGATTTTTGAATTCGGATCTTCCTGACCCTAAGTCTAGGACTACAACCACTTTGCCTCAATAACTGCATTTATTAGGCACCTACTACGTGCCTGGCATTGTGCTAAGTGCTAGGGACACCAAGAAGGGCAAAGACAGCCCTGGGCTCAAGGACCTCACGGTCTAAGAGAGGAGACAGCCTGCCAATCAGCTAGGTACGAAGGAGATACACGGGATTCATAAACTGGGTAATCTCAGAGGGAAAGCACTAGCTTTTGAAGCGGAGCAGGGTAAGCTTCCTTGTAGACGGTGGCACGTAAAGGGAGGCCGGAGCGCGGAGCTGGACGCCAGAACCTGGCCACTGACGAGGCTGGAAGGTGGGGGTGATGGCGGCAGGTTGTATCTTTAAACATATTTGTACCGGTAGATTTTGCTTTAAGAAATATTTTATTGCTATCTTTTTAGAAATAGATTTTACTGATTTTACAAATTCGGCATGGCTTACATTTCATCCCCGCCCCACGGGTTGTCCATGGGAAGCTTGGGGCTTTCTTTCCTGGGCCTGCCCTCCGCCTCCTTCTCCTCCTTCAGGACTCGCCCAATCCGGGCCTCTTCCAGGCCAAGGGTGACTGAAGACCACTCCAGGTGTAACGCCTAATGACCTTCGACCCCGCCCGCTACAAATCATCCGCGTGCACTTTCTACACCTCCCCAAATAAGGCCTGGGCCTGGCCTCTCTATCTCCGATTTCCGCGTTTCCAAAAAGAGCATAGCTCTCAGCCAATTAACAACAGGCGCGCGGGGCGGCGAAGCGCTCGTGTGGAGGGGTGGGCGTGCCTCAGCGGCCGCAGGAGACACGAGTGACAGGCTCTGTGGCCAACCGGAGCCCTGCGTCCTCCTCCGCCGCCGCCACCCCACTTTTCGGGGGCCCGCCCCTTCCAGACAGACCTGGGGAGTCGGGAGAATGTCCAGGGCCAGAATTGCCTGAGTCGCAGGCTGCGCCGTTAGTCGCCAGAAACGCTGCAAGATCTGTCCGTGGGCCGAGATGGCGGAGCAGTCTGAGGAGAAGGTGAAGTACTACACGCTGGAGGAGATCCAGAAGCACAACCACAGCAAGAGCACCTGGCTTATCCTGCACTACAAAGTCTACGATCTGACCAAGTTCCTGGACGAGGTGAGCTGCCGCGGGGCTCGTAGCCGGTCCCGAGCGGCGGGGCCCGCCCGAGGTAGCATCTTTGGCTGGTTTTGGCTGGGGCCGGGAACCCCTACCTGGGGAGAGGCCGGGGCGGGGGGAGGCCTTTTGTGACTCTTGCCCTGGCTTCCCATTGTCTGTGAGAGGAAATGGTGGGAGGGCAAATCTCTCATAACCTCTTTATTCCTCTTTAATGTGAGAGGCGGTGGGAGGCTCTCGGGGGTTGCAGAAGAGCCGGTTCTCCGTTCCCGTGAGATTTCCACGCCTGCGATCGCTGATGAAAAGTTTTGAAAAATCCTTTAGGTCCTGGCAAAGATTCGGGGCCGCCGGGGCGGGGCGGGGCTGGGGGTGTCCACCGCCCCAGAAACTTGCCAAACCTGTCACTGCGCGGGTCGGGTTTTGCACCTTTTCAAACACTCGAGTTTCATTTGGAAGCGGAAACTCCTCTGGTTTCGCCTTCCTAGGAAAGAGTACGGCAAATGACGGGATACTTAAAAGGGCCCGGTGCCCCTGGCGAGGCGGGCATCGTCTCGTCCCGAGAGTTTGCCCTCAGCCGTGCCCGGGACACAGGCTTGTTAGCATCTCCCCAGGGCTGGGCTGGCAGGGTCGGCTTCCAGAGTTTGGAAAGGAGAGAGGCGGGTGAAAAGAGCTTCCTACTTACTTATTGCGAAGATGGCAATGCCTCTTTAAAGTAAGGTAGTGTGTTATAATTTTACTTTTTTAACCTAAAGGAAAATTTCTTTTTATATATAGAAGATAGACTGGAACCTCTAAAAAGACAGCGTTCCTGTCTTAATCTCTGTCTTCTCTACCCAATATAGTACCTTACATTTAGCATGCTATACATGAACCAGTTAACGATTAAACTTTGAGGCCTTTTCTGGAAAACAGTAGTAATAATTAGTGTTTATACAAGGCCTTACAGTTTGCAAGACACCTTACATACGTTCTGCCATCCATATAACAGCCTTCTTAATCAGACCTTGTTATTTCCATTTTACAGATGAGGAGACAGGCTGAAAAGGGTTAAGGGGTTTAGTAAAGTCTCAGGCATCCCAGGCAGGATTCGAACTCAGTTCTTCCTGACTCCAAATTTAGCACAGTCCATTAGGCCACCTAGAAAATAACATCTCCTACCTTTGAAAATGTTAATTACTAATGGGAGTTTTTGTCTTGTAATAGAATTCACTTATATTGGCTTATAAATTTTAAATAGCCTATAAATTAAACAGCACTCTGAAACCTTTAATGAGCACATGCTTGGTGATAGCTATTTATTTGGTTTAACTTATGAAAGTAAATAATCTAACCTTTTATTTTTCATTAATCAGTTGGCTTTAATTTATATAAAGAATATTTTGTTTTGTACCCTCATGCTCTATAGCGAGTTTGACATTCAGTGGGGAACCTTTTTTTTCATAGCATATCTAATTTAGCATCCAGTGTAATGACGAGATAAAATAATGTGTTCTGATTTAAAGTAGTTTGCAAGAAGCAATTTAAGTTTAAGATTTCCTCTTCTACAGATATTGAAGAGGAACCATCAGTGTAGTCAAATACTCGGATTCCTTCAATGATATTAATATCTAGCATTTATATAGCGATTCAAGGTTTGAAAAGCACTTTACAAATATTTATTTATTTTCCCTTAGAACAACTTAATGAGGGAGCTGCTGTTGTTTTACAAATAAGAAAATGAGGAATAAAGAGGTTATAAGAGATTTGCCCAGAATCATGCAACTGGGTAAGTGTCCAAGGGAGGATCAGAATTCACGTCTTCCAGACGCCAGGTTCCACTGCCACTTCAAACCATCATAAGAGCAAAGGAATTGTTATTATTATCAATTAGATTACTATCCAGCTTAATTGCCCCAAATACCTATTTGCAATAGCCTATTTTTCTTCTTCCCTAATCATATGTAGTGTTTAGATTTGGATTTTATTTTTCTTCAAAGTTATTTTTCTCTTAATTTTGTTAAAAATTATTTCAGGGAATTAAGGTTTTTTTTTAATTTTAGACATGTATTATGTTATTTTTCTGCTGAAGTCCTATTCTTCATTTGGAATAATCATAAGTAGCATTAAAGTTTTCAAAGTGCTTTACATATGTTAATTCATTTGATCCTCACAAAATCCTTGTGGTATTGGTGCTGTCATCCCATTTTATGGATAAGGAAGCTAGATTGAAGCAGTTAGAGGCTAAATTAACTTGTCTAGAATCACTCAGCTAGTGCAAGTGCCTGACTCAGGATCCTCAGGTCATCTGACTCCACTGGACCATCTGGCTACCTCATAGTGACTAGAAAGATAGAGTTAAATTCAGGAGAACCTGGGTACAAATGTTGCCTTTAATACTCATTATCTGGGTGACTAGGGCAAGTCACTTAACCTCCCTAAGCATTTCTGTGAAATGAGGGGCTTGAAGTAGATGGCCTGTGAGTTTCCTTCCAGCTCCAAGTCTGTGACTCTAAGAATGTAAATTTTGTAAGGTTTTCACTTAAAAAATCAGTTTACTCAAACAAAGTGAGGTAAAAAGTGTTAATGGATAGCCAGAAAATTCAAGCCCTAACAGCCAATTTTCCTTTCCAAGTTAATTTGGTTCTCTATATAACCTATGTGATTTGTAAAGTGCTATTTACTTAAATTCTTCAAGGGATGGTGATTTGATACATATAAGTTCTCCTGCCACCTATGTAGTTGTAACTCCTGTGTTCACCTGATGATGAGATTGTTTGTCATTGACCAGTATTCAGTCATTCTCCCTAGATAATACCTATCAGATCTTACGCTCTGCTAGAATTGCCTTCAAGAGCCTGGGTTATTTCGCTCCACATTGAGATCTGAAATCAGATATTTAGAGCTGAAAGATATGTTAGTAACCATCGAGTCCAGTCCTCTAATTTTATACATGAGGAAGAAAGGAAGTGGTTTGACCAAGGTAACAGGGGGTTTGGAATATTTTCACTGACTGTTCCTGGCACCTGGAACTCTCCCTCATGTCCCTCTCCTGGCTTTTGACCTCCTTCAGGTCTCAGCTAAGTCCCTGACTTCTACAGAACCCTTTACCTTTTATCTTTAACCTTAGTGCCTTCTCCCTTACTTGTTTGCAGGTTATCTTAATCACTAATATGTGAGTTCCTTTAGAGCAGGGACTATTTTTTGCCTTTCTTTTGTATTGTGGTTGGTTAGTACAGTGCCTGGCAAACACATAGTAGGCTCTTAATAAATTTTTGACGACATGAGTAAAGTCCTTTAGATTCCAAAGCCAATGTTTTTTCTGTTGCACAATGAATAGATTAAAGGGATTATTTTAAATTCTGTGCCACTGAAATCTCTTGCTGCCATACCAAACTTACCCAATTTTTTTCTCTAAAAACTTTTTAGCATTCCTTTTCAGGGGAAATTACTCAGAGGGAGGTGACAAAGGGAAGAAAACAAAGACCTCCTTTAAATGTCATCACAATCTCTGCAATTCCTCTTTAAAAGGATAGAGAGATAAGAGAATTACAGAAAAGTCCTCTGAGGTAGTGAACAAACTGTTTGTTCAAAAGTTTTCATTATTACTGCTTTATCTGCTTACCCCATTAATTTCAGTTCCTTCTATTTGAAAGTATATTGTAGAAAATTCTCAAGCAAATTGAAATACTTTTTTTTCATTCTTAAAAGCCTCACTGATATTTGATAATTTAAAAGTAGTTCTAGAACTAGCTTTTGCATGATATTTCACAATTTATTTCCCCTGATAGAATGCACAATGTTGACTGCTTCCAGGATCTTAAGCTGCTTTTGTGTGCTTACAGTCATTTGTGGTGTTTGTATTTTCTTCCCCCCCTTGTTAAAAGTCGTGTATTAATTGAACTGGAGCTCAGCCCAAGACGGGCAGCTATAGAAGACAAAGAATTTTCTACCATCGAGGACGTTAAAGTCATAATCCTAAGCTTTACACGTACCACAAGAACCACCTAAGCATTAAATTGTGTGAGATTGACTCTAATAAAATAAAAGGCGAAAGAATTAGCTAGTTCTTTGTTGTAATTTTCATGTTTATCAGCATGTCATCTCCTTGCTCATGGAGTTAAACTTGCTTCCAGCAGCCACTATATCAAGTCAAGTCCAACTTTTCCTGTCTTGTCTCCACTTATTTTCTATTAACTTCCAACATGTACCCTTTATTCTAATAAAGCTGTTCTTAATCACTGTTAACTTTTGAATATCCAACTCATTCTCATCCTGTGCCTTTTGTTTAAGAAAAAAATTAACACAATGCTCTGCAATTTAGGCCAAATGTGCCAGAAGCAATTGTTATTAACTTATCATTATCCTAAATTCAAACTTTTTTGCTTGAGAGAGAAATGTTTAAAGAGCAGAGTCCCCTCTTGCTCTCAGACATGTCTCTCTAGCACAAGTCAATTTGAAATAACATTTATAGGAATTTTGAACAAGGAAGGTCAGAATAGGATGAAATGCCATTTTTGCTTAATAGTCTGCACGTGAGAAAACAATAGTCACTTAATCTCCTAAAACCAGTCAGTTCCTTTTTTTTTTTAACTGTTCAAGGTTTCTCCTAAAGTAATCCAAGAGATGCCCTTGTGATCAATATTCTAATCACTTCAGAATGGGGAATGAGAGCATGTCTCTTAAATGTGTCATAACTCTCATCCATTCAGGAAATGGAGAAGGCCATGATCTTAACTAGACAAGACTTTTTTCTTTTTTTTTTTTTTTCCTGAGTTCAGGTACTACCATTAATCCACTTTCAGCTAGGTGGCAGTGGATAGAGTACCAGGCCTGGAAACAGGAATATATGAGCTCAGTTCAGCCTCAGACACTAGCTGAATGACCCTGGGCAAGTCATTTAACCCATATTTGCCTCCCTTTCCTCATTTGTAAAATAAGGATAATGTACTTGCCTCTCAGGGTTGTTATGAGGAACAAATGAGAATAGTTGTAAAGGACATAGCATATTGTTAAGTGCTATGTAAATGTTAGCTACGTTTTCAGTTGGACTTTAAAAGAGGTTTTTAATTAGCTTCTACGCTTTTCTGTGCTTTTCTTGTAATGCTGTCTCTTACACTGTCCTCTTATGCACATCTTACTCATTTTTCAGGGCCCACCACAAGTGCACACATAAACTGTTAGAGTCATGAAGATCATTGAAGGTCATTCAGTCTCTCATCCTCTTGGTACCGATGAGGAAATTGACACCTAAAGAAGCAAACTTAACCAGTTAGTCAAGAGCTAGGGCTGAAAGCCAAGACTTAAACTCTCAGCCTCGTGTATATTGTTCATAAAACTGCCAACTGCCCTAGTCTGTGCCATTGTACGTACCCAACTTTGGTATCTATCTCTGTACTGCTTCTGCTGGCCACTTCTGCTTTGAGATAAATAATTTTAAATATTTCCTTTTTGGAATTCTCTAGGACTAAGCACTTGATCCTTTTGGAATACAGGTGTAGAACTTTTCTGTTGTAGTAGGCAGCAGCAGAGTTTATTGGACATCTCATGTCTGGGAACTGAGTAATGTTAAGTTTGCCCTTGTGTTGGTTGCCAGATACTGCCATTTCTTTGTATACTTACTTGCCTTTCTCTTTTTTTATCTCTGTTACCATGTACTACTATCTCTTTCCTTGACAGGTGTTAGCTCCTCATTGGACTCACTTCCCTCTAGCATTGTCTCTGATTTATCCTTTCTGCCACCACTAAAGTTATCTATTCTGTTGCTTTCATCCTGTTACCCAACTCTTTTAAAGCTTTGTGACTACCTGTTGTGTATACTGTTTAATATTGCCAGATAGCTCCTTAACCTAGTCCTCCCTTTCAAAGCAGCGAGTTAGTCTTGCAAAGATTGACTGTGCTCCTCCAACCCCTATCAACTCACATGGTTTTTTTCTGTCCTTTAAAAAGAAATTTTGTCTCCTTCAAGTTTGGAGAAGATTAATGAGAGAAGAGCTAACTGCTTTCCTTTCCCTGCCTGACTGGAACTCCTCTAGGTTTCTCCTCCATTTTTTTGCCTCAGTCAGGGAGAGATCTACCCATCCCCAGAACACACTTATATTTGACTTGCATATGACCTGTTCATTTCACGGAGTTATGGAATATTAGAGCTGGAAGAGATCTTTTAGAATATCTGCACCAGTCCCTTTCATTTTGCAGAAGAACCTTCTGAGATTCAGTGACTTGCCAGATATCACACTTCTAGTATATGGCAGAGCCAGGGCCTGATCCTAGGTCTTACTGTGCTATGTAGTTTTTGTTCTTCCATCTTATACATGCCTGTTACTCTGTATGGCTGCTCATGCTAACATGTCCATTTTTAGGTACAAGCTTCAAATTGTTTAGCGCCACAAAAAAATTAGGCGTTCATTTTGTACTCTTGATTAATGATGTATGTCCCTCCAGACCATATTGAAAGCACGAGGTAGTTGGAAAAAAGCCACCTCCTCCCATTAAAAATGCTACTGTTCATTGGGGGCTTTTTGAGGGACCTCTTCCTTAATGGAATAGTAAGCCAAGGAAAGTGGTCAGAGAGTGGGCTAGTAGCCAGAGATCTGTCTCCTAGTGAACAAGAATTGGATTGGAAAACAGGAACTGGATGTGTAGCCTTCCATAGGAGTCAGGGGAATGATCAAATCATAGAGAATCGTGCATTCCCCCTTCTGTCTTTAAATGTAGGAGTTTTTGCATCAAGTAGATTCAATTGGGCAGCATTTGGAGTCTAATAACACCAAAATAAACATTTAGGAAGATAAAGTTTTGTGTTTTGTTATGGTGGTTTTATTTTTTCCAAAGAAGAAAAGCAGAAATTTGAGTGAAGCACTGCCCATTCTTAATAACACTTTAAATAGCAGCAAGGTTTTGATTACTCATGGATACTTAATGAACAAGATTATGAGCTTTATTGTCTAAATATTTCATGTTTGAACTCAGGACATGAAATCGAACCTACCTTTCTTTATTTTATGCTTGCGAAACTTAGTTTTTTCCTATATCTGATTACGTTGTTATTTGAGCTAATACTTGCAGGATTTTGAAGGATAATTACTTGAAATGAAAGCTTGGGTTATTCAGGCCCTAAAAAAAATTGATTATGGTTTAGTTTTTCTCTTCTCTGTAAGTTTGCATAGTAGTATTTATACAATTCTGAGGAGCTTAATTAAAAAGTATTACATAATAATAATAGCTGCTAATATTTATACAGTGCCTTTAGGTGCCAGTCATTGTGCTAATTGCTTTATAGATATCTCATTAGATTGTGAAAAATGATGGGTACATTAGCTTTTTACTTTCGGTTCAAATGTTTCCCACCTGTGTGTGACATTGGGCAAGTCACTTAACTTTCCTGAGTTTTCCCTTTACTCACCTGTAAAATGAGAATGTTGGCCTAGGTGGTCTCTGAGGACTTTTGGTGTGTAGATCTATGAGCTTCTTGAATTAGGAACAAGATTTTGCCTTTATAGGATGAAAGGCCTATTTTCTCATCTATTTGTAAAAATCAGAAATGCAATTTCTAAAAAAAAATAATTCTTTTAGGGATAATAGAATGGAGAATATTTGTTTCTATCCTCAGCTTGTTGGACATTGAACTTTGATCCAGGCTGAGAGCTATATCTGGTGACTTCTCTGGGTGTCGTAAGCAGTATTCTCTCCTCCTCCTTCCCTCCCCTCTTGATCTCTCCTCTTTCCTCTTTACCTCCTCTTCTTTCTCCTTCCTTCCTGTTCCTCCCTCCTTTGTTTCATAACCTGTCCCCTTCTTTCTCTCCTACCTTCCTTCTTCCTCCTCCATTTTGGTAACAGCTATTTTTATACTTGTGCTCTTGAAGCTTTGCTTTATTTCTTTATTTTGTGGCTGTTCATATTGTATAGGAACAGAGATCAGATCCCAGTCAAGACTGGTACAGATCACTATATAACTTGCCCCAGGGACATCTGGGAAATTTGAAGCTTTTAGGTTTCAGTTAATATAACAAGCTATCCTTACTTTATATTTCAAAATAGCTTTGGTCTGTTATAACTTCTTAGAGTTGGAGCCTGGCTTCCATCTTCTTCTAAAACCGCTTTCTCAGAAGTCACATGACTTCTTTTGGGAGTCTGGTATTTGGTTTTTTGGGCCTACCCAGTTGTTGAAATGGACCATTTCTGCTTTTGGGAGTCCCCAAGACCCTTTTAGGGTATTTGCAAGGACAAAACTATTTTCTGAATAATGCTAAGAAGTTATTTGCCCGTCAAGATACTTTTCCCTTAAGAAATTAAAGATATCTATAGGCATATGAGAAAAATTCTCTAAATCACTATTGATCAGAGAAATGCAAGTCAAAACAACTCTTAGGTACCACATCTTTCCTGTCAGATTGGCTAACATGACAAAACAGGAAAATGATAAATGCTGGAGAGGATGTGGGAAAATTGGAACATTGTTACATTACTGGTGGAGTTATGAACTGATCCAGCCATTCTGGAGAGTAATTTGGAACTATGCCCAAAGGGCTATAAAAATGTGCATAGCCTTTGACCCAGCAATACCATTTCTAGGGCTGTATCCTGAAGAGATCACACAAGGGGGAAGGGGAACCATATGTACAAAAATATTTATAGCAGCTCTTTTTGTGTTAGCAAAGAACTGGAAATCAAGGGGATGCCCATCAATTGGGGACGGGCTAAACAAGTTGTGGTATATGCATGTAATGGAATACTATTGTGCTATAAGAAATGAGCAAGATAAGGAATTCAAAATAATCTGGAAAGAACTACATGATATAATGCTGAGTGAGGAGCATCTACACAACCACAGACCTGCTGATTCTGTGATGACTAACTTTGGTAGACTTGGTTTTTCTCAGCAATACAAAGTTCAAAGACAGCCCCAATGGTCTCATGATGGAAAGAGCTATCTATATCCAGATAAAGAACTATGGAGTATGAATGCGGATCGAAGGAAACTATTTGCTGTCACTTTTATTCCTATATTTTTGGGGGGTTTTGTTTCTTCTTTCTCATGATTCACTCCATTGATCATGGTTCTTCTTTATGACTTGACTATCGTGTAAATATGTTTAATGCAAAGGTATATGTAAAATGTATATTGGATTCCATGCTGTCTTGGGGGGGAGGGCTGCAGAGAGGGAGGGGAAGAAAACTTGAAACTCAAAAACCTGTGGAACTGAGTGTTATAAACTAAAAATAAAAAAATTAAATTTTTTTTTAATAAGATACTCTTCCCTTTTCCAGCTACATATTTGTATGAGGGTGGATTTTCTTCATATATTTCAACCAAAACAACATATTGCAATAAATTGAATGCAGAAGTAGACGTGTGATTCAACTAGTAAGCCAAAAATTAAAAAGATTTGCAAAAATTTGTACAATACCTTTCTTCTCACTATTTTGTTTTGTAAATAGTCATTTTTATGTTATTTTCTTAACATATTATAGGTTTACTGTTATTTTAAAATGAATTAATACATATTTAAAATTATGTCATTTAAATTGCTAATATAGGAAATATTAATATTACTCACGTAAAATAAAAGCTCCTTGGATTCCTCAATTTTTAAGACTATAAAAGGGTCTTCATTCATTTTTAAATGAAAAGTGTTAAGTGTCAGAGACCTTGATACCAAAAATCTTGAGAGCTATAATAACCTAACAGGTTAGAGAAGAGGAAAGACTTGATAGCTTATCTTCAAATATCAGAAGGGCTATATGGTAGAAAAAGCATTAGACTTAGGCCTCAGAGGGTTTAACAAGTTGCAATAGGGTAGAAATTGTAGAGAGGCAGATACACGGAGGGGAAAGAGTTGTTAACAATTAGAACTATGTCAGTCCTCAATTTTTGTGGGGATAATGTTTCTAGAAAATGATGGGAAAGTCAAAAAGCAAATGTTGATACATCGAACCTATACGAAATAGGAGGTTTAGTTCCTTTGACCACCAAAAACTGTAATCTTTTGCTAGAGATTGATGAAAATATACCACTCCACATACAGTCATCATAACAAAACCTTAATTCTGATAATATACATTTTTTTCTAATATAGTAACCATGAAATAACACAGAAAGTGCAGTACATAATACTGGCTAACATGCAAAACATTTTTCCTTACCAGTAATTCCCTAGAATTCTATGACCTTTTGTGCTAACATCTCAATAAAAAATTAGTTCAGACAATATTCACTTTTCATAACTCATGAAATGTACAGTGCCATAAATACTATACTGCAAATAAAATTCTTAAAAAGGAAACATTTTTTAACCTGAATCTTACCTTTCACTGTGTCAGGTGAGGGGAGTTGTATTTGTATAACTAATTGTTGATTCATTAATACTAAATTTGCAACTGACAAGGGCTGTAGATATTACACAAAGTTTATCTAACACCTTTATTTTCTCACTAAGCAATATCACTGACTTTGGTTGCTTGGGCTTAAGAGTCCAAAGGACTTGCATTAGGCTTTAGGGAACTCCTTACAACAGTAGGATGAACAAGACCAGTGAAACTCCTAATAGGATACCAGTGGCTTCACAGACATGCAGACAACTCTCCTCTCAATTTTTTCTCTAATGTGCATAGCCTCAAATGTGCATAGTCGAAAGTGAAAATGAGGTTACTAATGAAATCACAGGAATGCTTGAAGTCGTGAAAGAGAAGGGCAACCATTATGATGAAGGGCCTTAAAGTCATGCAATACGAGGTTTAATTCAGGGAAATGGACATAAGACTTGATAGCTATCACTTAGATATTCAAAGAGCTTTATGTGGAATGAATGACATTTAAGCGAAAAGCGTTTAAGTGCCATCTGTATGTCAAGCAAGCACAAATAGAAAAAGCAAATATAGTCCTTGAGCAGTTTATATTCTAATGGAGGAGAGAATGTACAAAGGAAAGTAATGTTCAGGGAGTAATACTTTTAACTCTAAAAGTTACTGTGATGATGAGTGGGCCTTAGGAGAATAGATTGACACACCTTGACTAGGTGCAATGGTAAAGTTGATTTGAACATGGTACATTGGTCGTGAACTAAGGAGACATTGAGGGGAAAAAACGGTATGGGTGGTCTCACCAAGACAGTCACCAGTCAGGAGAAGGGTGCATCAGGGTAGGAATAGAGAGTATACTTTTCCTGCTTGTTCTCAGAGGACAAAATTAGGAGCAATAGGAGCTATGATTGTAGTTGCAAAGAGGCAAATTAAGGGAAAAAAACATTGTAACAATTGGAGTTATCCAATAGTAGAACAAACTGCTTCCTTAGGTACTGTATTCCCCTTTTGAACAAAGGTCAGATGACAGCTTTTTTTTTTTTTTAAAGGTATGTCATAGAGTGGGTTTTTTAACTATATGGCTTTGAGGTACCTTTCAGCTCTCATATTCTTTAATTCTACACCATAATGTGGATGTTCCTTGTTGGCACAACTATTTCTACTCAATCTTGACATTCTCATTCCATTCTTAAACTTTAGTGATTACCTTTATGCAGATTACTTCTAAGTCTTCATCTCCTGTGCTGACTTTTCTCTCAGCACTGGATCCAAACCTCCAACTGCTTACAGGCCATCTTCACTTGGATATCCCTGTGGCATCTCAAACTCAACACATTTCTGAAACATGGCTTACTATCTTTTTCCCTAAAACTTGCTACTCTTGCCCTTATGCCTTGACTTTATAGTCACCTGTGTTTGAAACCTCTATTTCATACTTCTTTGACTGTTGGCAAATTCTGGTAATTCTCTCTCTGAAACATGTATAGTATCTGTCTCTCTCTTCTCTATTTCTCCTGCTACTATCCTAGTATTGCTACCATCTATCATTATAATCCATCTGGACAACAGATGTAGCCTCTAAACAGGAATTCTTGACCCTGTGTTAACCTTTCTTCCAGATTTACAAGCATTTATTAAGCCACAGCTGACAGTGCGCCAAGCACTATGCTAGATATTGGGGTATGTAGACAAAACCGAAACAAACAGCCTATCCTTCGTTCCTATCTGTGCCATACTTAGTTTTCTCGTGCATAAATCTGATCGTGCCTTTCATCTGCTCACAACGTCATAATAGATCTTTGCCATATAAAATAAAGTTCATACTCCTTAGCTTGACTTTCCAGCATTAACTTATACTCTACATATCTTTCACATATCTCTCAATCGATTTGATCTTTACTTTACCCTTTGAAGTGGTTGCATTTATTATCCTCATTTTATGGATAAGGAAACTGAGCCTGAGAGAAGTTAAGTGACTTGCCCAGGGTAACACAATTAATAAGTATCTGAGCAGGACTTGAACTCATGTCTTCTTGATTCCAAGTCCAGCACTTTATTCACTATGGACAGGTAGGCTTTTCCAAATGATACTCTGTTTTCTCACACACACAATTGCCTGCAAATGACAGATAAAACAAACTCACGTTGCAATTATTGCCATAAAAATTTGAGTTGCTAGAGCAAAATGCTTCCTTAAAGACTCTTTTTCAAAAATTCTTGTCAGCGTTATACAAGATTCTCTAAAAAATAGAACAGAGAACACAGAATAAAACTTCTTATTAATATCAAGTGAATGATAAACAATTGGGTGCCTACTGCGTACCAAGAACTAAGTCAGTGTCTGGGGATACAAAGATAAAAGTGAAATAGTTCCTGCCCTCAGGGAGATATATTCAGCAAATATATTTGTCACAGTAATGGAGAAGGTCAGCTAAAGCAAATCAAAGTACATAGCTCTTTAGATGGTGGAATTCTCTAGATGCTCTTCTTTGTGAATGACACACTGTTTGCTTCAAGCTCCAGAACACTGCCTAACATTGTCATTGAGATTTCATAATCACTTAAAAGAGTTTGGCTTAATTATCTACACAGGAAAAACAACCTGGATGAAAAATGCCTACTCCCTGTACTAGGGAAAGGGATAAAGATTGGGCCTATGATTTCATTAGTATAAGAAACTCTACCAGTGTAGGTCATTATCTTCTCTTCAACTTTATAGTCGTTAATGGTTGCTTAGGACAGAGAGGATAGGTGACTTGCCAAGGGTCATACAGCCAATGTATGTGAAACTGAAGCTAGCTCTTTGTCCACAATGGCCCCTTGGCTGTCATTGCTTAAACTGTATTAAGCAATTAGATGGATAACCCATACAGCTGATTTATTAGAATATTCATCTTGGGTAGATGCTACAAAATAGACAATGAGCTAGACCCAAAATTTATCAGAAATAGTAGAGTGAGTAGGTTGCCTTTAGGAAACTCTACAATGTTTAAGTGACTCTAACTTCATCGTTGAAACAAAGGCCCTTTTCCGCAATATTAATCTTCCAGTTGTATTGCATGACTGAAAGTCAGGAATGTCACAGTCTCTAGAGAATAAAAGCTGAAGGAAATAGAGAAATGCATGATGGATATGAATAGGCTGCCACAACACATTAAATAATGAGGAGTGCTGTGAAAAATGTTATTAGAGTTGTAGTACCAGAAAAGATGTAATACACTGAGAGCAAGGAATAATAGATAGTTTCAATGGTCCATTGCTACTTATACACCATCAAGAGGTCAAGAAAAAGACATCCATCACCTTTGATGGACATCCTAAAGAGTATTTATGGTAGGGAATCAACTGGAGTTACAGAGGATATGGGGGAACTGCAGTCTTCCTTATTGGAGGAAGTGGCTACATCAGTTTTATTGCAGATTTACCAAAGTACTGAAGGGCCAAAATTTATCGACTCATAGACTTTTAAAGCTGAAAAGGACCACAGAAATCATCTAATTCAGTTTCCACATTATGTAAAGAAGTGACCTGACTCAGCCCAAGATCACAGTGCCAAAGTAGTGGGGGTTAATCAGGCACTATGGGCTTCCTGAATTTACTACCACTTATGCCTCTATATCCTGTTTGTTTAATGGGGATGAATCTCTGGAATCATGAAGTCAGTGGGAAAATATGATACAATATACATTTGTTGTGCTTTGTTATATTGTCAGCCAATATTTCTGTAAGCCAAACTAAGTCAAACACCTATCATTCAGTGGATAAATGAGTATTTATTGAATGCCTATACTATATGCTGGTGCTAGGCTCTGGGAATACAAAGACTAATGAAAGATCTTTCAGGAAGTTTTTACTGTGTTGGGAAAGACATTGTATACATACATAAACATACAGAGAATATGCAAAGTAAATACAATATGAGTGCCAGTTAGTTGGGGAGGGCAGGCATCAGCAAGTGCAGAGATCAGGAAGGGCTTTATGTAGAATGTTTTACTTGACCTGAATCTTGAAGGAAGTAAGTAATTCTGTGAGATGGAGATCTAGTGCTAAGTCTATACATTAGAAATGGAGCGAATTGGAAATGTATGAAGTGCAGAGAAGGCCAGTTTGACTTCACTGTAGGGTATGGAAAGGAGAATAATGTCTAATGAGGCTGAAATAGTAGGTTGGGGTCAAGTTGTGAAGGAGGGCTTTAAGAATCAAATAGAAGTTTAGATTTTTTTTTCCCTCAAGGCAAATGAGATACCACTGTGGTTTATTGAGGAGGGAAGTGATGTGGTTTGACATAACATGTAAGGAAAATCACTTTGGCAGCTGTATGGAGAATGGAGTAAGGCAGGGAAATCAAACTGGAGCCCATTGAATTAGTCTAGATGATTAAAACTCAAACTAAATTGGGGATTATGAGCAGAGAGAAGGGACTACATGCAAGAAATGTTGTGGATTTAGAAAAGATAAGATTTGTCAATTGGTTGGGTATGTGGAATGACTAGTTCAGGATAACACTACTTCTCAGCCATCTGAATGACATACTGCCTGTATTATGGCCTCTGTCTCTGGTCAGTAAGCTCCCATTATGAGTATTCACTTTATCCCAGAACTACCACATCACTTTCTGGCTATCACCATGCCATACAGTGAAGCTCCATATTGTTTCCTCTTCTCCCCACTGCCCCCTTACAACTCTAGCTTTAAGAACAGTGATCATTGTCATTCATTTGCCCTGTGATTCCAGTCACTATTTCTTCTGATTTTCCTGTCCAGAACAACCATTTCTCCCCACATGTGCTTTCTCCTATTAGAATGAAAGCTTCTTGAGGGCAGGGACTATCTTACTTGTCTTTGTACCTTTAGTACTCTTAGCACCGTGCCTGGCACTAATAAGTACTTAATAAATAGTTTATCATTTATTCATTCATAACACTGCTGTGATGAACCTGGGAGACAGAAAGATTCGTGGTGCCCTTCATTAAGGGAAGTTTGATAGAGGGGAGCTTTTTTTTGAGGAAAGATGCTGAGTTCAATGAATATTTGAGATATTT
The DNA here is from genome assembly GCA_028646595.1 of Phalanger gymnotis. Taxonomy (NCBI): domain Eukaryota; kingdom Metazoa; phylum Chordata; class Mammalia; order Diprotodontia; family Phalangeridae; genus Phalanger; species Phalanger gymnotis. The sequence goes on from CM053622.1 coordinate 180,902,848, forward strand.
ATAGGACGTCTAGTTTCAGAATACCATAGGCAGTAATGTAAGATGGGATCTCAAGAAAGAGCCTGGATCTGGATATTTAGCTTTTGCAGTCATCTGCCTAGAAATAGTCATTAAAACCGTAAGAGTCGATGAGGTTAGCAAGTGAGAGAGCATGACAGAAAAGAGGACCCAAGTTAGATCCTTGGGGCATACTCCCATTTAGGGAATGTGATTTGACTGATGATGATTCAGAAAAGTAAACTAAGGAGGAGTGGTCAGACAGGCAGAAGGAGAACCAGGAGAGAATGATGTCTCCAAAACCTAGGGAGGAGAGAATAGCCAAGAGAGGGTGGTCAACGGTGTCAAATATGGCAGGGAGGACAATGGCAGGGAGGACAGTCTATGAAAAGGCATTTTATTAGGTTCTCTCAAACAACTGCTAAGCCCTGGGAATACAAATAAAAGCAAAAAGAAAGTTCCTGCCCTCAAGGAATTTGCATATTCTAATAGGGAAATCCTATTAAAGGAACCTGGGGGGAGGGAGGGAAGGGCTTGGTGGAGAGGTACTGAAGAGTTCAGCCTGGTGGGAATGAAGAGGTGGCTGTCCTGGATACCCTTCTTAAATCAAGGTTCTGGAAGGAGCCTTCCTGTCAGAGGGAGGGTCTCCAGGGGCAGAGGGAACTTCTGAGGTGGGTGTTGCAGGGCTAAAGTGATGAAGAGGTTTCTGGGGCATGGCGAAAGTCTCAGGTTGATTTTTTTGCAGGGGGAAAATGCAGTGTAATTCTGCAGAATTCAGAGTTTGCCATTAGTTGATGCTTGATTTTTCTAAGGAAGGGAAAAAGCTGTTAAGAGTATAGTAATTTAAGAAATAGATTACCGTTTTCAAAGTAACAATCCCCAGAGTTTATGAATTAATTATGAAATAAATTACAAGACTTTTGCACCTTTAATGCTTCAAGCTTCATTTACCATGTTCCTTGACAATGAACTTGTGGGTGAACTGAAACTTTAGAACAACATAAGGAAGCCAAGGTTAAAGGATAGAGGAAATGTCAACATAATATATCAAGAAAAGGGATCAGAAAGAAAACCAGGGAGCTAGAAATAATAGCATTAAATTCCTACTGTATGCTATGCACTGTGCTACTCACTGCAAGTAAAAATGCAAAGAATAACGATCCTTATTCTAAAGAATCTTCTGTTAATAAGCTAAAATCTCTACTAGTTTTCGAAAAGTTTGACACTTGAAAACAAAACCAGATTGGGACAGTCAAAGAGCTTCCATTCTACCTTGGGGAGAGATTCTTTCAATGCTTGCCATGTATTCTGAACTTTGTAAAAGCCAGGAGCTATGAAGCATTAGTGTCGAATGTATACCCTATTCATTGGACATATGAAAACTCCAGTAAAAGACTCTTCAGGTCAATCTCATGTTATGGGTCATCCAGAAAGTATTGATGGCCAAAGTCTGAGCACCAAGGATATTGGGATGAAGGTGTTATTGTTGCACATTATGGATGCTGTGTGTCAGGTTTCAGGAGTTTGCAAAAAAGTTTCCCAGTCTGTACTGCATTACCCAAACTATGCTAATGAAAAAATACTCTTTCACATATTAATTAATAACTGTAGGGAAGGGGATTGGAGATGCACTTGTGATTTTATTGGTGTAGGTATCTCTGGGAGGAAACTGCCTTCAACAGCAGGTCTGTGACTTGTCCACAGCTTATTAAACGGCTGTCCAGGGTCACACAGCCACTATGTGTCAAACTGGGAAACTTCAACCTTGAACATCCTGTTCTTGAGGCTGTCTCTTTATCCAGTATCCTGTGCTGCCTCTTGTTAATTAGTAACTTGGATAAGATATTGGGATGAAGTGAATCTTTAATATCCTTCATTAATACAGTACTATGCCAAGGGACAGAAGTAGGAAGTTTGGATGTTAACCTTGTTCAATACAATTAAAAAAAACTTGGTAGTAGTTGCTTATAAATGCTAGCTTGCTAGATGAACTAAGGGAACATGGAAATTTGACTTTAGACAGGTGCTAAGATTTTTTTTTTCAATGCCCAGAAGTGAAGATTAATAAATGGAAAAGTATTTATTAAGAACTTACTATCTTCCAAGCACTGTGCCAAGCATTGAGAATACAAATAGAAAAAGCAAGATTACATCTTTCAGGGGACTCACACTGTAATTGGAGGAGATACATATAAAAGAAAACTCAGCTTCAAAATAAGTGAAAAGGTCTAAAAGTCCTAGGGATATAGTGGGGTGGGTGTGCACATGTCAAGCCCAGTGGTCCTTAGTTTACTTCAGTAAGTCAGATGACAGTGCCTGAGGTCTAGAGGGCATAGAGGTAGGACAGATTAATGGGAAAGCCTGAAGGACTTGAGGAAGAAATTGCTGGGCAGATGGAAAGGCCCATCTATCTTCTATTTCCTCACAAGGCATAGAGTCAGTGAGTCCTATCTCATCTAAATTATATAAGCAATCAAGCATATTGGTTCAGATCCGGGCAACTTGGAGCAGCGGGAAGGGTTGGGATTAGGGGAAGGGTGTAAAGTAGGAAAATGAAAAGTCTGTGGTTTGTATTAAGTAGAATCTACCAAGTGATTAGGATTGGTTCGCATAGGTGCAGAAAAGTGCAACTCAGATGTTTGAGTCCCAGCAGAGCTTACGTGGTTGCATCATCCATATGGTACCTCCTATCTTTAAGTATGTTGCAAGATTCAATGTTAGGTCTTTTTACCTTCTTTCTTTTTGTTCTCATATGGTCATCACATTAACTCCCATGTGTTTAATTTTCATTTGATGATGGTGATTCTTAGATCTGTATACCCTACTCCAGTCTATCCCCTGAGCTTCAGGTCTGTATTACCAACTGTATTGGACATTTCAGATTGGATGTTCTAGAGGCTTCTCACGCACAAAACGTCCCAAACTGAACTCATTCTCTATTCCAGTCCCCCCCAAACTTCCGTATTTCAGACTTTGCTGTATCTGTCTTAAGATACCACCATCCTTTTAGTGTCTTAGGTTTGTAATTTCAATGTTATCTTCAACTTCTTACTCTACCTCTCATGTCCAAATAGTTGTCAAAACTTGTGTCACTATATCTCTTGCATCCACCTCATTCCCTCCACTCACACAGTTAGCCCCTTAGTTCATACCTTCATCACCTCTTTCCAAGATTATTGGAACAGCCTCTTGATTATTCTCCCTTCATTAAGTCTCACTACTCCAGTTTACCCTAAGCTGCCTTAAGTGTAGATCTGATTCATGTCACTTCTATACAGTCAGTTCTATTGTATCTCTACTGCCTCTCGGATAAAATGTACACTGCTGTTTTAAAGCCCTTCACAACCTGGCCCCAGTCTATCTTTTCAGCCTCATTGCACATCTCTCTTGCTCGCGTGCTCTGTGATCCAGCCAAACTGGCTCTTCTCTTTCTGTTCCTCACAAACGATACTCCATTTCCCTTTTCCTTGCATTTGTGCTGTTTTTCCTCCTTTACCTCACAGAATCCCTCTTTTCTCAAGATGCAGCTCATGCACCACTTTCTACATCAATCTCTTCCTGATCTCCCCAACTGCTAGTGCTAGTGCTCCCAAACTATTTTGTTAGGTACTTTGTATTTATTGTCTTTTCTTTTATATATTTATTGTTTCCCCCATTAGAATGTAAGTTCTTTCTGAATAATTATTTCATTCATTGTATTTGCATATACAGTGCTTGGCTCATAGTATGAGCTTAATAAATGCTTTTTGATCAGTTTGGGTTCCAGGTTGATCTTTACCTGGAGAACCACCAGTCTTTTCCTTCATCTTATCCAAGCCCTCTTTTCTCACCTTCAGGTATCCTCATCAACCATAACCTCTGACCCTTAAGCATAATAATGTCATTTGCAGAACTTCAATTGGTTTTTTCAAGGAGAAAAACATTTCCAGACCACAAGTGCCAAAGAACCCTTAAGCTAGGCTGATGAATATTCCATCTCTTTGTATCACTTTAGCCAGTGGCCATATAGCTTGTTATGAAAGGTGCCCACTTTCCAGTCTCATCCAATTTTTTTTAATGCTCCGATTTTTAGTAATTGAGTCACGTCATTTAGAACTTACTGTCTTATCTGATGATGTAAGATGTCAGCCTAAATCTAAATTCTGCCAAAATGTTTTCCAGTTTCCTATTTATTTATATTCTCGTTTTTATTATTTACAAATGTGCTGCGAATTCATTTGGGTTTTGATTACTTGCTATTCTTTTGATTTACTTCCATTTTAAAAAATTGATACCAAATCAGTTTTGATTAATTTTTATAATATGGTTTGAAGTGTGCCTTTAGTGCAAATAGAACTAATTTTGCCCGTGCTTCCTCTTTCAATTTTTTTGTTGTTAAAAATGTGCTTCTATGATCCTATTGGGAAAAGTTTTTATGTTTTTCTGTTGAAAGTAGTGTTAACTCCTGGTTTAAAATAGATAACTTTTATTTTTTTATGGAAATGTTCATTGATTCAAACATTTTAAACATAAATAATTGCTTATTCTGTCAAAAGCCTTTCTGCATCTGTTGACATTATCATGTGATTTTTGTTTTCAATATTAATATACTCTATTATAATTATAATTTTCCTAATGTTGAATCCTTTTAAGTGCCATAATCTATGCTAGATAATGCCCTTAAGTTGCTTTTGGAAAGAATTCTCTTTCTCTATTTGAAACTCTATAATTGCTAAACTGTGTCTTTGCTACAACGGTATATTTACACTTCCCTCTAACAGCTTTTGAAAGCTGGTATTTTGTATTTTGGTAACTATTATTTCCAAATAGATTTCTTTCTTCCAACCAGTGAGCTATCCCTGTTAACAGAGAAGGGAAAAAAAAAAGGAGTTCAGAAAAACTTACTAATTATCTCACACAATCAGGGAGCACAAGACATCTATACTAATAAGGTAGAGAGGGGGAGTAGTAGCTGACACTTGTTTGTATAGATGTCTACTTGTGCTCCCTGATTGTGTGAGATAATTTTTCCCTACCTCCTTCTCCCGTCCCTACCTCACTGCCCGCCCCGCCCCATATTCATTCCTCTTCCATCCAATGGAACCATCCCAAGTCTTATTTAATTATAGACTCCTTCTATGATCCCTGATAGAGTTCAGAGGGGCTATGTGTATCGTCTCTTCTTATTAGAATGGAAGCAGTTTATCTTTATATAGTCCTTTATCCTTTGTTCATGCTTGCTTAACCTTTTTATTGTATTTCCTCTTTTGTCATGAGGATTCATTATTTTGTATTCAGTCTGCTTTTTCTCTTGTTTTATATGGAATTGTTTCTGTTTGTTGAGTTAAGAATGACTAAAAATCAACATTTAATATAAACACACAAAAAAGATTAGATTCCATCCTTAGGATGAACATCTTTCACGGTTGTGATTGCTAAATTGTTTTGATTCTGACTGTGCTTCCTTAGTACTTGAATTCTGGCTTTCTGGTTGCTTGTAGTATTTTTTGTTTGATCTAGATGCTCTGAATTTTGGTTATAATGTTCATGGAAGTTTGCATTTGGGGATTTCTTTTATAAGGCGGCTTGGTATTTTTTCTATTACTTCGCCCTCTGATTCTAAGGGACCTGAGTAGCTTTTTTTTTTTAAGGATTTCTTAAAATGCAAAGTCTTGTTTTGGTTGGGCGTTCAGGGAGTCTGATGGGTCTTATATTTTTTAAAGATTTTTTCCTTCATTTCTTCCAGGATTTCTAGGTAAATTTGTGCTCACGGTGTGTTTGTCTTTGAAGCTTTGCTTGTCGATATTTGGAGTCATTTAGTGATCTGATCCATACTTCTCCAAGTTCCTGACCTGAGTTGGGTCTGAGCAACACTAGACTGCTGTCAGCTTCAGGCTCTTTCAGCCAACTGAGAAACTTGAGTGGTTCAGCATAACCGAACTTGCAGGCTCCCATTTGTCTAGGATTCCTGCCCTGGTTCTTTCTCTGCAAGGTTGGGCTTGGGCTAGGGCTAGAAGAAGGAACTGGGATCCTGCTCTGCTCCTGGGATCTGAGCCGCATACCCATTGCTACTTCTGAACTCACTCCTCTCTTGGTGTAGCCCAGGACCTGCTCTGGGGGAGGGAGGTTTGCCTCCTCAGTATGTTCTGGATATATGACACTGGAACAAAATAGTGTCATAGGACACTATAAATAGGACAGTTTCCGGTTGACCCCTGTCACTGTAGAGATGCTTAATATGGATGTGATAGTGCCCTTCTATGGATCTGGGACCCTTCACTTGCCCTGAGACACAGCCTCCCCTTATGGTGGAATGCTCAGTGCATAGCTCTGCTCCCTAGATCCTGTCCTGAGTGTCCACAGATATCTTTGTTTCCTTATGCTTACCTGGGCTGGAAAAATGATTCACTGTGACTTTTTCTTGGATTTTCCCACCAATCCGGTATATTTTCTAGACCTATTTGGAGGAGTTGGGGAAGGGGAGAGCTTTCTATACTGCTTCCTAATATTCCCCATCTTAGCTTCAACTCCTCAACGTAGACTTAATGTAAAAGGAAAATTTCCTGTGATTAGAGCTGACCAAAAACCCAATAGTCTTTCTAGACTAGAGATCTTCAAGCATTTGTCAGGCAGTCAACAAGCATTTTATTAAGTGCTAGGCACTGCCAAACTCTGGTTTTACTAAGAAAGACAAAAGACAATCCCTGTTCTCAGAGAACTCGCAGTCTAATGGGGAGACGGCATGCAAATCTCAAGCTGTAGACAGCTGTCAAAACAAGATACATACAAGGCAATCAACAGAAGGAAGGCACTAACAATATTAAGGGAGATCAGGAAAGGGTTTCATAGAAGATAGGATTTTACCTGGTACTTTAAAGAGGTGGAGATGGGGGAGGGAGTATTCCAGGTGTAGGGTCAGGCAGAGAAAATGTCCAGTCTAGAGATATAATGCCTCGTGTGAGCGACAGGTTGGAGGCCAATGTCACCAGGTGGAGTAGAGGGAGGGGAGGGGGTAAGAAGGAGGAGGCCAGGTTGTGAAGGGCTTTGAATGCCAAAGAGGATCTTATATTTGATGGTGATAGCCACTGGAGTTGATGGGGGGTGGGCGGGTGTGTGACATGGTCAAACCTACAATTCAGGAAGATGAATTTGACAGCTGAGTGGAGGATGGACTAGATCGGGAAGTGTCCAGAGTCAGAGAGACCACCTAGCAGGTGGTAGTGTGTAGTAGTGAGGTGATCAGGGTCTGCAGTGTGGTGCCAGTGTCAGAGGAGAAAAAGGGACACCATAATAGGATATAAGCTTCTTGAGGGCCAGAAGTGTTGGTTTTGTCTTTGTTTGACTACCATTTAGTTCCTAGCCTGGCACTAGTAGATACTTAATTGATGTTTGTTGATTGGGTAATCAGTCATCTAGCCTTTGAATTCCTCCATTGAAATGGAGTTCACTACCCCTGAGGCAACCATTTCCACTTTTGGATAATTCTGATTAGTAGACATTTTTTTCCTTGATATCAATCTATTTGCATCTTTATACCTTCTGCTCATTTTTCTTAGGGGCCAAACAGAAGTCACTCATTGGAGTGACTCTTTGGCTTGCTTAAATATAGAGCAAAGGTAATTCAAAGCATGTGACAGAAGGCTTTGTGAAGTACATAGTAAAATCTCTAACTTTGTTGGATAATGAAATGTAGAGTTGATGGGAATGGACTTGTAGGAAAATCATACAGAGCCAACTTTGTGAGTAGCAAAATGGCAAATTCCAGACCAGCCAAATTAATATAAAATGAGAGAGAATACAAATAATGATTTTAAGATAATGGTGTCTGAGCTAGGAAGGGGGTATGCTATGACTCACTGTCAACTAACTGTTACCTTAAGATAACAGCCCAGCACACAAGTCAAAAAATATTGAAAACAAACTCTTAATGTCGGCAGGAAAGGGTATTGGCAACAATACAAAAAGCAGTTTAAAAAAATTTAAAACTGTGTTTTAAAACCACTAAACTGTGTTTTGTCTGGGATCATTCAAACAACAAGCATTTAAATGCCTCCCATGAGTGAAGCACTGTGGTGGGTATTGGCAGTACAAATACAAGGTATGGGCATATATAAGTAACTACAGAATAAATGTAAAGATAAATAAATACATGTAAGCCAGTTAGGGAGGGCAGTCATCTAGGAGTTGAGATTAGAAAAGACTTTGTAGAAAGTGGTATTTTGGCTGTTGTCTTGAAAGAAGGGAGAGATTCAGTGAGACAAAAGTGAGGAAAGAGTGTGTTCCAGGTGTGGACAGTCAGTGCAACTGACATGTTTGCTTGAGGAAAGTGAAGGTTATAGGACTTGGGATCATACTCTTATCTCTGCAATACCCATTCCATTCCCCTCACCCTCCCCACCATTGGATTTCAGTGGGAGGCACAATTGAAAGAACTGGGTAATATTGTCATCCACTAGTCAGACCACATCTGGAATATTTAGCCCCACATTTTTTAAGAGACATTTGCACACTGAAGTCAGACGCCCGGAGGAGGGTGACCAAGGTGATGATGAGGTCTCAAAATCATGACATTTGAGAGGCAGTTCAAGGGTAGGATTGAGTCTCTATGTTTAGCCTAGATAAGAGCAAGCTAGTGAAGGTATCTTTATATATTTTAAGCACTGTCATGTAAAGGAGGTGTTGATCTGCTCAGTCAACTAGGATTAGTGAATGAAAATTACAAGGAGACATTTTAGCTTAATATCTAACACACACACACACACACATACACACACACACAAACACACACACGCACTCATGCACTCACGAACATGCACGCAATAAAACAGGCTGCCTTGACAAGGATTCAAGCTGAGGGCTTGTTAATGTAGGAGCTATTTTAAGGTGACTAAAAACTAGAAGGAAGCATTAGATATAGAGGGCCAGGGAACTCTGCCTCTGAATTGGTGAAGGAAAGGTGATAAGACCATCAGTGATTTATGACATTGTTCCCAAGTTTTGTGGGTGCCACATCACCCTTCAAGATGTTGGAGTTTATTCTGAAGAAGGGAGGACAGTATCTTCTGTTTTCTAGTGAACCTGTTTGCCCAAGACTTGTGGTTTGCCCTCTTTGATAAAGTCATCAGAATTGACAGACTTAAAAGGAACAATTGATTTGAACAGCCTTTTTTCAGTATGACTTGCACAATCTGTGCCCTTTATGAACTCCTTTAACCTTCATTTTTGGCTCAGCCTTAAAAGGATTAGGTAAACTCTACTTAAAAATCGTTTTTGTTTTTGTTGATTTTTTGCTTATGCATGCTTCTGTAACTTTTTCCATTTATCAAAAGGGTTGCTTTTTCTTTATTTTGGAATGCTGGGTATTCAGGCTGAATATACATTTTCAAGAACATACATTTAGTGGACTTCTGTTTCATGTTAAGTTGGATTTAGGTGGAAATGGCCTGTTTGTTTTCTTTAGCTGTTTTATTGAGACTGGAACTTTAACTAGTTTAAAACTGTGTGGTGTGTTCCAGGTGATTCTGTCCTGCCAAGCATTTATAACCTGGAAACACAGATATGGAGGCTGTCATGTTTCTTTTCATGAATGCCTGCTTCAGGTCAAGTAATTACTTAGTGAGCTCCTGGAGGGCATGGAGAGAAATCTGAAATTTTTGGAAAATTTGAGGATGTGGAGGGGGGAAAGCAGTTTAAAAACAACAGGTGGGAGGTGAAAAATGGAACTAAATTTTTAGCATGCTTTTCAGATGAAAGGTCCCTTCCTTCATGCATATAAAAATAGCTTCTGCATAATTTTGTTTCCTCATATAATGAAAGCCCTGGACTGAGTGTCAGGGAACTTGGGTTGTGTGACTAGCCCATTCTATACCCTTGGACAAATCACTTAACCTCCCCGGGTCCTCAGTTTCGATGTCTGTAAAATTAGGGGAGTAGACTCCAATCCTTAAGGTTCCTTTCATCTCATAAAAAAATCTGATTCTATCTTTGATGTTCTGGGAAATATTTTCCTTCTGTGTTCTTTTCTTGTTCCCAGGTGTTTTAAGGGAGAGAAGTTCTTTCAAAAAATAGTTTTCTCCTCCAAAACAATCTTTTCCAGACTGTCTTATTTTTAAAAAGGGACCAAATTTTCCATTTGTTTTAGTCCCTGAAATACCCATTTAAATGGTGTTCCAAGGATCCCTCTTCCAATATACCCACCAGATCTCTATCCTCATTTATTCATGTCACTCAGTCACCTTAGACTTCCCCTAGCTGTGTCTCCCTTCTCATCTAAGACTTTAATAGTAAGTCCTTAACTCTTCTGCATCCTATGTTCCTTTGGCCTTCTTAGCTTCCAATTAAGGAAGGGCCCAGGGCAGTTGTGTTTACTCCTTCATCCTTCTCCAGGTTGCTTCGGACTCAGGACTTCTTTCTCTACCATGCTTCCACTTACTCCCTTCTACTTTCTTTTCCGCTTTGTGTGTGTGTGTGTGTGTGTGCGTGTGTGTGTGCATGTGCGTGCGCACACAGTCATGCCTTTCCCCATTGGAATGTAAACTCCTTGGGGGAAGGGACCTTCTTTTGGCATCTGTTTGTATTCCCAATGCCTAGCACCTTGCCTATAAAACACACTATACACTACTGTAATAGCTGCTAGTTCAGAGTTCCAGCCTCAATGGATTAGCTAAAGAAAGGAAATGCTATAGACCATTTGCAACTAAATCCAACTTAACATGACTAGAGGTCCATTGAATACATATTCTTAAAGGTGCTATTTCACCATGCAGCTTGAATATCTAGCATTGCAAAAAAAAAAAAGTCAACCAAAACCCAACCATTTTTTAAGTAAGAGAAATTAATTATGTTGTAAGCACCTAATAAATGCTTGTTGACTTGTTGTTACCTTGACCTAACCCTGGATCCACTCCTACTTTTTGTGCTTTTTGCTCTAAGCTGATGGGTGCAGCCAGACCAAGGTACAAGTGAACTGACTTGATCCATTGCAGGGTAGACCAGAGTCCAAGTGAACTGACTTGATTCATTGCAGCTTTTTTGTAACCAAATTCAAACCAACTTTCACTTCTTAGCAATCTTTTTGACTCTATCTCTCTAACATTTCCCTAGTCTAGACCCTCTCAAACAAGGGCTTTGACCCTTAACTCCCTAACATTCTCCTTCTAGCAGTTATTTATTATCTTTGACCATCTGGCAGAAATGCTTAGCAGGAGCGGATAGTAACATGGTATGGGTGAATGTGAAACTAAAGCATAGTCTGGTGTGTAGAGTTAGCCAGTAGAGAGTAGTAGGCTCAGTCAGGGATTGTTTGTACACAATCAGGTACCAGTCAACTAGGTTGGGCCCATGGGTGGGAACCCCCAAAAAGAATGCACTGAAGGCATGGATGCTGAAAGGGCCTACATGTGGAGCTCTAGGTTTAATAGCTGTAGTACTTACTTCAGAGGATTGTCGTAATGCTCAAGGGACTAATATTCTTTTGCTGACTTTGAGCACTGTATAAAAATGTCCATTGTTATTATTAATAGAAACTTCAGAGTATATTTTTTTTTGAGAGAAATACGGAAGGAAATGACCTGCTTTGGCCCAAGTTTACATAGAGGAGATTCACATTAGAGGTGATATAATTATGAAGGCATTGAGCTACCCAGTATAAAAGGTATCTGGAGGGGAAGATATTGATGGCATGGAAAAAACCTTAGGCCTTCTTAATACTAAAAAAAAGCAATTGAGAAAACATCAAAAGGTAGGGGGGAGGTAAAAAATTTACATGATAACTTTTATATATTTAAAAGGAATATAAGTTGTACATAATAGATTTGCAGTTTTGTGTGCAATCATCTTTTTTATTATACTGTTATAGAAATGCTTGTTTTCTCTATAAATTAAAAGTAACAATTTTTAAAATGTTCCTGACCTCTATATCTAGTCTCTCATCTCCATAAAATCTTTGAGTTGATATGTGTGTGTTTATGTATACACATGCATACCCACACATATGAATTAAGGATATCATCTGTTAAAGTATTAGTAGGGAATAATTATTATCTTTACAAGCAAGATCCAACCATGGACCCCCATCTTTATCTTTCACAACTAACTGAAAGACTTACAAAAGAGTATTCAGTAGGCTTCTTTACAAAATAGATCTGGTTTATACATCAAAACTCATTCAAGATTCTTTGGAAGATACAGCAACAGAAATGACCTTGTTTAGTAACCATCTTATAATGAATATCAGATGAGACATAAAAAAGGGATCTTTATGGTCAACAAAGGTAGGAGGTCACTTCTGCTATGATGCTTGTTTCAGAAACAAAAAAGTTTGTTCCAATGTAATCAATATACTAAGGAACGTTTTGAACATAATTTGAACTTTAGGTTTATTTTTACATAATTTTTTTCTTTGAAAAGTAGTGAGAATGCCAAAAATTGCATAACTTCATAATAATTCACAAGCTACAGCCTTTCCTATGCCCACTTCCATAAGCAAATTTCAGGGTTTTGTCAAGATAAAGTGCCGTATTTATTATATGTCTTTTGGTACAGTAGGAACTGTGGGTTCTAGACCACACCTCATACCAGCCAAACCTACCCTCATCCCTGTTCTGCCATGGTCTCTAGCTGCAGTTCAAGACTTTGCTAGCCTATCCTTATGGGAATTAGGGTATGTACAGAGCAGCAGGCTAAGATTGTGGATGTTGCCAATATTTATTGTAGTATTGATTGACGAGATTATTAATACATAGAATTTTATACTTGGAGTGGACCTTAAAAATTAAAATGAATGAATGAATGAAAACATTTATTAAGCACTTATATACCAAGCAATGTGCTAAGCTGGGACTATAAACACAAAAGTGAAGATCCTCCCTTCTCTTTCTAATGGGGTGGTGTCTAGGGAAGGGCACTTTGATTGGTAAATTATAGGGATGGTACATTGGACCATTAGTAGCAGATTATGTATGTGATCACAGTTCATGGTTAATCATTTTAGATTTGAAAATGCTTAGGCTTGTAGAAGGCCAGTGCTTGCCCAAGGCCACATATCTAGACTAGTTAATGAAAAGCTGGTCCTAGAGGCCAGGTTCCTTGACTTTTCAGCCCTGCACACTGTCCACTCTTTCCACCATTATATGCTGCGTCATAGATGTACTAACTGTAGTAATTTTTTTCCTGCATGTATGTGAAATGACAGGAGTTTGTTTTAATTCATTGCTTTTTAACCTGTTAGCTTTCTTTGGTAAAGGTAGTAAATGAGTGGGCATTCGGTTGCCAAACAGTCCTCAACAAAAACTAGACCTTTTTCCTACCTAAAAGGAAAATCTTAGCTTTTTCAAGTGAGCATGAAAAATAACATTTATTATTAGGCAATACTAGCCATAGTCTCTAGGATATAAAATGAGAGGATTAGAGTTTTTACTCAGCAAGAGGAAGAAAGATAATCACAAGTTATTTGGCAGCCTGTATATCTGCTTGGGAGTTGCTGGACTGATAAGAAAATTTTTATTTGGGCATGTCACGCTTTACCTCAAAGTACTACTGCTTCTCATTGTAACAAGGGTCAAGTCAAGGTCAAGATACCTGGCAGTTCCTTTGTCTTTCTTTCCCATAGCTTCAGCAGTCAAGTTGGCTCTTTCCCATATAAAAATGTCCTCCTTTACAAGAAACTGGCCACAAAGTTTCTTATCTCAGTGTTCTTTTTGCCCCACTTTTTCCTCTTTCTCTTAAAAGCCCTTTATTTAGTTCCTGTTGGGATGTAAATAGTTCTTGTCCATAGGTGTCTATGTCTGTCTTCGATCTTAAGCTGTTAGAGGAGAACCCAAGTTCATTCACTGTCTGTTTAATACACTTTGTTCCTTATTGTCCCAAGGTGATAGTGAGAGGTGGAACTCATTCATATAAAGAAATAGGATAATCCTCATCTTAGAGCAGGGTTGTTAGAACCTAGAATTAGACCACTGAATCTCTTCCCCCAAATTGATGCTGTTCAAAAATGTAATTTTTTTTTCATTATCCTGCTGACAGTTTTTTTAAGTGCAAAAAAACCCAGACCCTATTAAAAAAAAAATTGTGTGTGTGTGTGTGTAGGCTAAGGAATTGAAACATGACATCAAAAGGAGGAAAATTTGCTTTTTCCTATCTATTTCTCAATGATATTTTGAGCAGGGAGCAAGCATAGTAGAATAAACTCAAAACTTTAATATTGTCTGGGGAATTTAATATTAGTAAGTTCTGCTAAAGGGAGGAAATTTTGATTGTGAATCTTTACCTCTACTACCAGTTACTGTTTTGTTTGATTCCTTGTTATTCTTTAATGAGGCAGTTTTACATGTTGTCTCATGAAGGAACAGTGACGAGGAGTCACATAGCAACTAATGGCAGAGTTAAGTGTTTTCATCATAATTTTAGATGTTTTTTTCCATCATAGACTGTAAGTTCCTTGAGGGTAGGGACTGATTGATTTTTGATTTTGTGTCCCCAGTACCTGGAACATAGTGCAGCACTTCATAAATGCTAGGTTTTTTTATTTGTAAGGGGAGGTGAGAATCTCAAACTGATTGATGTTGGCAAAGATGGCAGTAGACCAGGGCACAGACTTTGTTCAGTTTGTTTCTTTTTGCACTGCCACTTAAGAGTACTGTTGTGGGGAAGGGACTTGGCAGTTCTAAAAGAACTACAGAAGTAGGAGTGCTTGCTGGCATTTCTGTGGAAGGTATGAGCTGCTAGACACTGAAAAAAAATGTTTAAGTAGAGGCTTGATTGGGTGACCACCTGTCATGAAAGAGAATCCTGCACCCGGAAGGTGGTTTGACATGGTCACCCCCTGAGTAACACAACTAGGGCTCTGACTTCAACAAGCCAGGAAATGTTGTGTTATTTGGTTTTTTTGGGGGGGGCAGGGCAGTTGGGGTTAAGTGACCTGCCCAAGGTCACACAGCTAGTACATGTGTCAAGTGTCTGAGGCCGGATTTGAACTCAGGTCTTCCTGACTCCAGGGCCAGGGCTCTACTCACTGTTCCACCTAGCCGCCCCCAGGAAATGTTCTGACTTTATGAACAGGCATACAATGTCATGTGTGTGATGCTTTGAATAAATTTTTTATCTTCTCTCTCTACTTGAACTCCTCTGTTGCTGGTACCTCCCAATTACCTTGTATTAATTTTTCATATACTTCTATGTGTATGTTAATATAACTTGCTAATGTAAGTTAATGTAGCTTCCTAATTTAAACTCCTTGAGGGGAGAAACTTTGATTTCTCTTTTTCATATTCCTAGACAGTAGCACAATTCCTAGCATATAGCAGATGAATAATAAATACTGATTGATCCACTGTATCCTCATGCCCGAGGATTTAGTAGGTGCTTAATAATAAGAATAAAGATGATAGTTCATGAGGAAAATCAGTATCTTTTAATTAAATTTTAATTTAAGTCTTAAATATATAATCCTTAAGAAAAGAATTGACCACAAAACTTTTAAAAGATCGATTTTAATGTGAGTTACATTTCTCTGATTTTCATCTCTTGACTCTCTTCTTAAGTGAATAATAGCCTCTGGAATATTCTGTATTGTTGATGCTTCCTTATAATGATGCCTTTTTTTTTCCTCCCTTTAAATAAATAGCATCCTGGTGGGGAAGAAGTTCTGAGGGAGCAAGCTGGAGGTGATGCAACTGAAAACTTTGAGGATATTGGGCATTCCACAGATGCCCGAGAATTATCCAAGACATTTATCATTGGGGAACTTCATCCAGTGAGTATATTCTCAGAAGCCTCCTGTCCTAGTTCTCAGGTTTTCTGTCCCATGGGTTACATATATAAACAACAAGGGTCCCCCCCCAAAAAAAAGATAAGACAAAATAATTGACTTTATAAGATATAGGTCCCTTGTATTATACCCTGCCCCCCATGCACACACATTTTCCTTCCAGCTCCCTCAGGAAATGATGTCCTATGCTTATTTTTGTCTCCTGGTCAGATACCTAAGTTATTGTCATTAAGATCTCAAAATAAAGACTGAACATTTTAGAAATAGTGCTTTATAATCCTCACTTTCATCCTAACGGTGCTGAATTCTTTTTTATCTTGCAGGATGACAGATACAAAATAAAGAAACCTTCAGTAAGTGCCAAACTGTTCTGCAAACTTTGTCCTGTTGGAAACTCATTGTTAAGTGTGTGTGTTGCATGTTTCAGAATGGAAACATTATTTTCTTAGTATCAAGCAAGTTGTTTCAATTGCTTAATTTAGACCAGTCAGCTTACCAGATACTTTTTCCTTTTAAAACGAAATTACATATTTATCAGGCAGATTAGGATTTAAATGCATAAGAAATATAGTGTTTCTAAGTGTCTAGGAGAGCTTTCTGCACTTTTGACAAGGATGACTTCACATTTCAAACAGGGCTTGTGATTACACTGATAGGGGGAACTCCTTTAACCAGGTCAAATCTGTACCTACTCTGCAGCTTAAGCATCTTACCAGTTCACATGCTTTTATCATGATCATTAACACCTGTTTATTTAACACTGTGCCCGTCTCTGAGGTATTGGAAGTGAGCCAAGCCATGACACTCTCCGTTAACTAGTAAAATCAAGTTCTTTATTCAGTGAAAGGATACGAAGTAGGAACTGCAGCTCACATTAGTCATATAGGCACTGCTGAGTCAGTGATACCAGCATGGATGTCATCAGAGCTTCATCAACTAGTAACTGGCCAGGTACCACTTAAGATGTGATTGCAAGAGCTGTGTTGTGAGCTGTGTATGAGTCAACAGAAACCATCTACTCAGCACCTAGTGAGAATCAGGCCCTGTAGTGTGACCAACTGTGGGCAAGTATTAAGGCCACAACAAAGAAATTGAGCCAGGTAGCTCAGTGGATAGAACATCAAGCCCGAAGTCAGGAAGACCTGAGTTCAAAATCTGCCTCACTTAGCTAGGTAAGTCACTTTGTTTGCCTTTGGTTCCTCATCTGTAAAATGAAGATGATAATAATAGCAGCTGCATCTGGGGTTGTCATGAGGATCTAATGAGATGATAATTATCAAACACTTGGCACAATGCCTTGCCCAGAGTAAATGCTATATAAATGTTAATTATTATTATCATCATTGTTATTACCTAATTAAAGTTGAATGGAGGAATACCCGAGTTGTGTACATATAGGAAGAAAACTTTGAGGAACAAGGTGGGATAAGGTGTAAAAACAATTTAATCATGAAATAAAGACAACTTGTTGAAAGCAGATTTTTTGGTAGCCCGTGCTACCTGTGGTTTGGACCACCAGTCAGTGAATGGTGTAAGCAGTGAATGATAGGAAGGGCCACTTTTGGATATTGTGACCAGGAAAAGCTTCAAAAATGAAGCAGGAATTCAGGTAGATCTTGGATAACAAATGGGACCCGAAGGCCTGAAGAGGAAGTGGGCATCACATGTCAGAGAAACAGGAAGAGGAAGGGTTGTGCTTACATTTACATCACAGGATTTCAGAGTTGGAAGGAAAAGGCCTCGGAAGTTATGGAGTCCAATCCATATGTGAGAAAGCATTTCCTTTGCGAGGCATCAGATGCATCACCCTCCAGCCTTTATTCAGATACCTCTGGTGACAAGAAACCCACTCCCGCCCAAGGCAGCCCTTTCTACTTTCCAATAACTCTAACATCAAACCTAAATTTGCTTCTTTGTAGTGTCCACCCACTATTTCTGGTTCTGACTTCTTGGGCCAAACAGCAGAGATTTGTTCCCTTTTCCACATAAAAACCTTTCAAATGCTGGAGGCCACCTGGCAACATCTTCTTGAGCTTTAAAACCTGTAGGCTCTGCATTCCCAGGGCCTTCATCCAGTCTTCATGGCATGGACCCAAGATCTTTTACTTTGCCTCCTGGATGCTCCCCAGATTGTCAGTGTCCTTCACAAAATGGGGTGACCAGGATTGCAACTCCTTGGCCCTTTCCTCTCTGAGCCTACTTCTTGTTCTATGCAGAACCTTTATTTCTTTGGGCTCCCCAGGTCTGTGACTTCATAGTACCTCAAATTTCTCATGAATAGCACAGGATCATTTCACTTTATATGAGAAGAATGGTAGCCCTCTTCCCAGGAACAACCTGCCACACTTTTCTCTGTTCCCCTATTCTCTGTATCAGTGTGAAGAGCACCTTCTGGACCTATTCAAGTCAGAAAGTGCCAGCTTTTGAAATCCAGTCTTATTCATGACTACTTTGCCAAGTAACTGCCCTTTTCTCCAACCAAGGGAGAAAGAAAAAGTATGAAAGTCAAGAAATTCAAACAAAGATAAGGAATTTCTTTTTCCTTTCTCCTTAAATACATAAACACAAACTTCATAAGCCTTCATTTTTTTTTCTGGAAGGTGACTTGGTTTTTCCTGGAGAATTTGCTTAAACACTGAGGAAATACTGGCGTAAAAAAACATAGTTTTTTTTTTAATGTAGGAAAGCATTGTCTAGAGTCATAAGTAAAGACCATACTGGATAGAAAAATTATATTAGGGAATGTGCACCTGACATTTTGTTCTAAAATATGCCATTGTGCTAGAAGAAAAAAAAATTTAATATTGAAAATTTTTCATTTGTAAACTTCTAGCTCATTTGGCAGCCTGATGCCTTCAAATTCACACTAATATTTTAAAATAATGGGGAGCATCCTCCTCCATGGGGAGGATTTGGTGAAAACAGCCAGTGTGTAATCAGCTATAATAACAGCTATTCAGAGAAGATACAAGTAAGAAAAATGCTTCCTTTTCTTTAGTTAGACTCCAAGGGTCTGAGGGGCCCCAGGGTGGTATTTTCACCCCTATAGAAGGAGGTATTTTATTTTTCTTTTCATTAGATCATAGTTCATATCCTTGGTTTTCTTAAAGTAACATCACTATAGTGAGTTTTAAGGACTTGTGTTAAGAACTTTTCATTAAACTATTAACAGAATTGAGACAGTTAGCCTAATAATTCTGGACAAAACAAAACATACTAATGCGAACTACAGAAGGTAGATGAAATGTCAACACCCCAAAACCCTGGAGCTTCATTAGTTCATTACAAAGCAGATTCGGTTGTGAAAAGTTATGTTCCCTGAAGCATTCCGTAGGTATAGGGGGTTAAGGACTTGTCAATAGAGAATCACAACTTCATAAAACTTACGTGAAAACTAGGTTTATTACAAGAGAAATGAACTTGTGTATGGAACCTGAAGACTTTACAATCCTTGCAAAAGTTTGCATATTCATAACAGTAGGACAAAGGAAGGAAGAGAAAACAAATCTCCACCTAAAGAAGGGTGGCGTGAGAGGGAGGAAATGTGGACTAAAGGTGGGAAAAAGACAAAACCCCATCTGAAGGAGAGGAGCAAGGTAAAGGCAAAAGCCATATTCTTTATCCTTGCAAACTGCTAGACTGTGAAGATAGGGTGGTCTGCTTAACTACAAGGGTTCCAGCTGTGCAAGCAATTTCCCATTCTAGTGCAGGCTGGTACCTTTCTTGACACAATTGGAGTCCAGATTGGGATACAAACAACAGATTATGTAAGCTGGGGTGGGGGTGGGCGGGTGGAATGGACTTTGTCCTTTACACATATTCAGGACCTCCTGAATACTCTTGAGTTTCTAGAAAATATAGCAATTTGAAAAGACAAGTTCAGGGGACTCCTTAACATTCCTCAACAGACTGAACCTGTGATTTCATTGGTATAGGGTGAGGAAACTCCTTCCATCGATGCAGGTTGGCATCTTCTCTGCAACTTATAGTCAGAGAGAGCTGCTGAGGGCACTGGGGTTAATTGGCTTGTTAACGGTTACATGACCACTTTGTGTTAGAGGCAGGACTTGAACCCAATCTTCTTGCAGGCTGGAAAGAAACAAGTGTTTATTACGTGGCTAACCTACTCTGTTTCATGCGTTGTGTTAACAGAGATCTCATTTGACCTTCACAACACCCTCATGAGATAGATGTTGTTATTGTTCCCATTTTATGGTTGAGGAAGCTCAGGCAGACAGAAATTATGTTACTTGCCCAGCATCGCACAGCTAGTAAGCGTCTTTGGCTGAATTTGAACTTGAATCTTCCTGACTCCAGGCCTGATTTACACACTGCAGCACTGAGCTCCTAGGCCTTCTCTTGTCCTACTATGCCATGCTGCCTCTCATAAATATACATAAACTATGTACATAAAATGTCTGATCATATCATAAACCAGGAACCTATAAATCAGTATTTTTGGGAAACTACAGTGGCCTTTAATTTTCACCCCCTACCTTTTTTTTTTTGAGATGCAAAGATGATGATATTTTGAGTTTGTCTGACATGTGAGGAGGATAACTTGATAGTTTTTTCATGTTAGTGGCCTTAAGTACACAACAAGAAAGGAAAACAATTGACTCTTTATTGGTATTTTTATTGTCTAAAAGACAAGAGTGGTCTATTACTAGCTAAAAAAAAAAGAAATTCATTACTGTTAATGAACTTCTGAAAGCTGCTTGCTTAAGATGTCAAGATAAGCTGTGAAATTAGGTGAACCTGGATATACAAGAAGATTAGTCTGAACCTGCTGTAATGAGTGAGTACACGAGGAGAAATGACCACATCATGATTTTATGTTTTCTTATCTTAACCAGGATTTGAATTTTATTTATAATTCCTGATAGACATAGCACTTTAAAAACCATATGTAGTTGGTAGAATATTATCTCTTTTCTTTTTTTTTTTTTTTAACAAATGAAAAAACAAAATCAAAGAGACTTGTCTAGAGGTGCACAGCTAGTCCTTGTGGAAGCCAGATTCCAATCTGGGTCTTCTGGCCCCTGACATAGCTGATTTTTTTAAAAACTATAACACAGATCCTCTTATTGCTGCTAAATAAACATGAAGACATAAAAGTTTTGCCTATGTAGATAAGCAGATGTATTTAGATGTATGTAGATAAGCATCATGTATTTTTAATAGTGCTTTATAGTTTTCAAAGCATTTTCACATTCCCTGTCATTTAATTTTCAGCAGTCACTCTGTGGGGTAGAGAGGGCAAGTATTCATGACCCCATTTGATAGATGAAGATGAATCTGAAGAGAAACTTATTTGTTTAAGGCAACATGGCTCATAAGTGATAGGGTGTGATTGTGAATCCAGACACTTCTGGCTCCCAGCCCAGGGCAATTTCCACCATAACATGCTACCCTTTTTGACTTGTGTGGGCAGTTCTCATGGGGTTGAAAGCCATCTAATACAAACTCCTCATCTAGAGGAGGACACAGAGTTCCAGAGAGGTGACAGTCTTGCCTGAGAATTAATGGCAAAGACAGCATTAGGATCTAGCTCCTCTGAATCCAGATTCAGAGCACTCTCTACTGGATAGCAGTATGTCTGCCAGTATGAGTCAGAAGGTAGAAATGAGCCAACTACAGGGCTGTTTCTGATAAAGTCAAGTAGAATGGGCCATAGTATGGATTGGAACAACTGTGTGGACTTTGCACTTCTTTCTTTTTTATGTTCTTCTGTGGGTTAATATAATTTTTTCAACTTCCTCATAGATATGGAAATTGTTTTAAGCAAACTAGTTGAGGTTGCATAGCGAGCTGGTGGCAGATATTGAAATAGATATCATTTCCTTGACCTTTTCTGCTGCCATTTTTCAGTCCTGAATCCTAGGTTTTAAGCAATGGTTGGGAAATCAAAGTATGTGAAAATGGCTTTTGATCTTGAGCTCATCAAGAAGCCTAGCAGAATGCTTCTGAATGAACCTTTAGTAATGATTCATTGATTGATTTTGAAATTGGGCTAGGATGTTCTTAGAAAAATATGTTAGCAAATTTTAGTAATTTGGTATGGAAAGTCAGGAAAATTCTGTTTGATTGTGCAAACAAGACAGTGTGCTATGCTGTGGAGAGTCAAAGACAAAAGTAAGTCAGTTCTTGAGGAGCTTATGTACATTGGATGGGTGGGAGCTTAGTTTCCCAAATGAATCATCAGCATGTTTTTGTATAAGTGTTTGTATGGTGCAATATCATAAACCACACTAATTCTTTTGGAGAACATCTTGACTCGAAGCAGAACTGATTAGTGTAACGTACATTTTGTTTTTGCCGCCCTTTAATTACTAGTTTAAAGTTGAATTTCCTAATGTCATGCTTGCCTGTATTGTCCTAATCATAGTCTCTGCTCAACAATTTCAAGTTTCACAGTGAACAGGACCAAAGCTAAAGATTGTGGAGCCCTTGGGGATAAAGGGCATAGGAGAGGAGAGCAACCAAACGAGCTGAAATAAGTCACCAGCTTGTCCTCCCTTTCTACCCCTCACTCCCATTCCCATACAATACAAATCTTATTAAGGTTGCAGGTGTCTAAGTCTAGGCACATCAACTTTAGAAGTCTCTACTGTTTCTATTAACTCTTTTTTAATACCTTTTGTTCAGATACAATTATGTGATCAAAGTGGAAGCCTTAATGTGAAGCTTTCTTTAAAATTTCCTTATTTCTTTTCACTGTGTCAGGAGTCTTAAAGGAGCTCTTCCAAGGTTGGTGGGACTAACCTGCTTGGCTTGCTCCTCCTGGAAAGGTTTCTTTTTACTTTTCCTTTGTAAGAGGACTCACTTCCACTGCAGAGTGTAGCTTTGTTATGTCTAACAGTCAATTATTAAGCCAGTGTCCTGTGCTCTGGGTTGTGGCATTGCAGAGAAAATGGACATTGAAGCCATTGAAGCTTTGCTTTATCTCAGTTCTTCTTTGAAGGCACTATTAATACTTGTGTTTATGTGAGCTATCTGCTGCTATTTGGCCAGTTGCTAATTGTCAAAGTGATTTATGCTTAAACTTATGGTGCTGTTACCTGTGTTTTCTCTGTGGCTATTATGAGCTCTTTTCACTAATTTTTAACATTTGGAACCAGATTAAAATGTCTACGTCATGCTGGTTTGAAGATTCCCTTTGGAATATTCTTATTGGGGCATTATAGAAAGTAACTGGGTTGTGAAATAAGCCATTTTATATAACCAGCTAGTATTTGACTCTTATGGTTAAGCATGAAGGTAAGTCTTAGAGTGATAGAGGTTTGAAAAAAGTATTAAGTTCTAAACACTTTTCCAGATTAGAATGACTTTTGATGAAATTTGGGTGGATTGTTTTCTTATGATTGCAGCCTTTACCATTATTTTGCCAGTTGAAAGGTGTGTATCAAACACTTTGCTTATACTTTTAGGGAATATTCTTGTTTGTACTTAGGATCATTGCTAAAAGTCATTGTCTATGTTCAGTTGTTGTAGAAGGCAGTTGAAGAAATTATTTTAATTTAGAACATTTTTCATGTTTTCTTGCAAATTGTTTAATATAAGCATAGGTAGGTATAAATGACATTAAATACATTGTCCACAGATAATATGTAGCCTGTTTTTATAGGGTGTGGTAATCATAAGTGAATAGGGATGTAATATTTTTGTATGAAAAGAAGCTGTAGCTGAAATTGTATATTTTATTGATCTCTTAAAGAACTGAGTAAAATGTTCTTTAAATACTATGGATTATATAATGTTTTTATTTTCTTTTTAACTCTGCTTTTATCTTTGTTTTTTAGGATACTTACATTAGTACCACTGATAATAACAGCAGGTATGAAATAAATTTTCTTTTTAAGTCTATCATTGGCCTGGAAGGGGGCTTGAAAGGTTTTGTAGTCCACACCCCTGCCTTTTAAGCAATATTGCACCTAACATGAGCATTTAACTAAATAAGCAACTACAGAAATCTCAGCAAACTCCACCCAAAGGAAAAATATACCAGTAATCCTCTTGATTATTATAGTGTGACTGCCAAGTTTTATTTTAGGGGTGACATGATATATAAAGAATGTTACTGTATGTAATTTTCTTTGACATGAAAATATATGCATGTAAGAACTTTTGTTAGGTTTTTAAAAAAATTTACATTCAAATTCTTATTTGTCCCAGCACATGTGGCTTAGGCACAGTCACAATAAATATGTGATCTTCATATATTCCAGGTCTAGCACTCATTTATCTGTGATCCTGTGTTACTTAGTCTAAATTCGAAATTAAGCACTACATGGTTTGGGGATTTTTATGTGTTTTAGCTACACAGGCTGAAGAGATGATCTGGACATGGTGTTACCTGGACAGTATGTCCAAGTGAAGATGTATGCTTAGAAAATTTATAAAACTTTCTACTGAGTAGATGTTGTAAATGTATAATTTATAGATTCATGGAGTGTTTAAATTGAAGAAGTACTTAATAAGTACTTAATATGTGCATGGGATTGGTTTGGGATTCAGGGACAGAAAGACAAAAGAAAAAGAGAACTGCTTGCTTTCAAGGAACTTCAGTCTAGTGAGGTGGGATATTAGATAAGTATCGATGTGAGATAATTTGAAAAGGAAGAGATTGCTATCAACTCAGGTAAAAGGCTTCTTATATGGAGTGGCATGTGGCCTGAGCCTCAAGGGAGCTAAGTATTTTTAGAGGAGGTAAAAGTAGTAGAGAATGAATTCAAGGCCTATACAATCACTGGGAGCCAGCCAGGAAAGATAATTTTTTAGGGCGGGGGTGAGGAAAGCAAGTAGGTAAGTTTAACTGAAAAATATGGAGTCCATGAGGGGTAATAGTGTGCAGTAAGCCTTAAAAGATAGGCTGGAGCCAAATGCCAAGCTGGAGGGAATAGGATATTCTTAAGCAGCCTCTTATAGTAGTACAGTTGAGAGGTGAGGAGGACCTGAACTAAAGCTGGTTACTCTAAGTGAAGAGAAAGGGCCAGTCGTAAGAAAAGTGGACACAGAATTGATAAGACTTAGCAGCTAGTGAGTTTATAGGGGATGAAGGAGAATGAGGACTAAAAGGATAGCTCCTCAGATTTCAAACCTGGGTGACTGAGGGGACGGAAGTTCGGAGGAAAAGCAAGTTTGTAGGAGGGAAGATAATAAAATCTGTTTTGGGCATATTGACTTTGTGATGCCTTCAGGACATCTCTGTGAAGTCTAGCAAGCAGTTGGCAATATAGGGCTGGAACTCAAGAGAGAGATTATGGTTGACTATATAGACTTTGGAGTTATCTCCATAGAAATGATTGAACACATAGGAATTCCTTGAGAGAAGGTGTTCTGAGAAAACAGGGCCCAGGACAGTAGCATGAGAGATACTCATAGTTAGGGGCCAGGAGAAAATAACCTAAGATAATGGTCAAAGAAAGGAGTCTGAGGAAGTAAGAATAGACAAATAGGTGAACCAGTAGGGAGCAGGGTTGTGAAAGCAGAAGGGGAGGAGGGGCACTTGTCAGCAGGATCAGAAGCTATAGAGAATCCATATAACATAAGGACTTGAGAAAACAGCAATTGAATTTAACAGCTAGAATTCACTGGCTACTTCAAAGAGAAAAGCTTTGTTTGATGTTGGGGATCCATCTAGGCCAGGCCACTTATTTTTATTTTTCATTTGAAGAAACTGAAGGCCAGAGGTCAGAAAAGTGATCTTTGTCCAAGATTACACAGATAGTTAGTGATGAAGTTGGAACTCACTACTTGAGCCTCTTAACTCTAGTCAAGTGCTCTGTGTCCATGTTCAGGCAAAGTAAAAGATTTAATGATCATTTACTGTTGCTGTTGTATGATGTTTTTCCCAGGGTTCGTAATCTGTCGTTACCTAAAAATTATATTTTTAAAATGTAGCAAGGGAGTTCATGAGTAGCATTGATAAGCCCTTATTATAAAGTGTATGTAAATGCAGTGGTATCATTTGTGACTTACCAGGCTAGTTGGAATGTAGCTCTTTTTTGGGGTGGGAGGCAGAGCATTAAGGCTGGTCCCAGCTCTTCATATACTCTTTTTTTTGTAGCTGGTGTCTTAGACTCAGACAGAGAGAAAAAAATGTTCTAGTGAATTATGGTTATCTGGAACAAATCATTTTTTATTTACATGTGTCTGACATGATACAATATATTTGAAACATTTTCTCACTGTTTCCTTCTAGTTGGTGGACCAGTTGGGTGATCCCAGCAATCTCTGCACTTGTTGTGGCCTTGATGTATCGATTCTACATGTCAGAGTACTAATCACATTTTTTAAAAAGCCAATAAAAGAAGAGACTGACTTAAACCAGGATATAAAGAAGCCAGTTGTTACTGTCCAGTTTGCCTGACAGAAACCAACTTCGTTTGCAAAGAGAACTTTAAAGTGTCCATTTCCCACCCCTCCACCTCCTGACATCCAAAAAGCGAATTATCCTTCTGTACACTTTTCTATAGGGTGTGCCTTTTTATTCAAATTATTTTTAAAGTTTAGTTTCTCTTTTTTATTTTCTGTCACTACTCTATTCTTTATATAACAAAAACAGCTGCTATAATTATTGTATAATCTTTACAATTTTCTGCATCTATTTGTGTGTTCGTATAAATCAATCTTTGATGCTCAGAAGCCTTTAAAATAAGCCCTTCAGCAGACTATTTACACCCAAGCAATCAATGGTGATGCTTGGCTTTAAGGAGGCTTTTGGCTTCTGTCTATTATGACATTATCTTCAATAGAATTACCCATTGTGGCACTTTTTCAAATCAGTTTCCTTTTCAGGAAGTCAAGAAGCCCAATGGTCATAATTTGAATGCTTCTAAAAACTGTTCTGGTATAGATAATAATGGTAAGAAGGGGAAATGTCCAGAAAAAAACTGACATTGATCAAGGAACAGATAACATCTACCCATAAAATGAAACCTGTCCCTCTTTCCCCAATTCTTAGTCTAGAATTAACACTGGTTCCTGGAGGCAGGGAGTGGGAAGGAATCTTCTTTCGGGGGATTGCTGTTTGGAAGACAAAAACCTTGTTGGCACTCACGCCTTTTAGGAGGGCTACTGTCTCTCAAATTTTTATTAAAAAGGACTGGAAGGCATCCTTTGTGATGTTTAGATACTTTTTAGTTTTAATGAACTCACTGCCAACTAATGAATGACAAATTATGTTCATGCATGTAGGTCCATTTCCTCCCTTCCCTTCCCCCCATATGGGAACCCTTTTGACTTCTTCCATTATGTCTGTAATTCTCTGGCCTTCACCTTCCTCTGGGAAAGGTTAGTTGTTTGGTGACATGTTAGGAGAGCGAATGTTTAAAATGTAAGCTGTCATAATGAACTGTGATCATGCATTTTCCCTTTGATGCATTAATCAAGCAGCATGTACATGAAAAACCACTAATAACACATTAAAAAGGCTGATTTTTTTCTCAGAAAAATTCTGTTGATTTCAGTTGTATCATCATTGTTATGTTTACCATCCTGCCTCTCTCAGTTCAAACGTACACACACACCCACAGTGCATAATCAGGGCCTAAGGTTAAGGAGAAAGGCCTACTGTTTTATCTGTAACCGAAAATGACATTTAGGATGAAAGTGGGTAGGGAGAGGTGGGAAATGGCGAACTATGGTGCCATTGCCATTACCTTGCCGAAATTTTTTTTGTTAAACTTCTGAATAAACATGAGCCTGGAACAAAATGATGCATTGTTACAGTGGATTTTAAATGGAGTGCTTTGGTAAATGACATGTATGGTTTTTGTGAATGCAGAGCTATTAAGAATCAGTGAAGTTCTGAACCAGAAATTTGGATTCTGAACTAAAAGTTCATTTTCTAAAGTTAATATTTAAGTTAATGATTGTCACCATCTATTTTTAAAACTTGTTTCTTGAGCTCTTCAGTTTCTGTTGTGCAGGCAATTCTTAACTTTTTAGTGTATCCTGGATCTCTTTGGGGGGAAACCTATGGACTCCTCAGAATCATGTTTATAAATGCAAAAAAACACATAGCATTACAAAGAAAACCAATTACATTGAATTATAAAGATATTTTTGAAAAAGTCTAAAGACCCCTGGTTAAAAACTGCTCTAGTGAGATTTTATTTCAGAGTTTGCTAAAGACAAGTTATACATCTGTTCTTTGAGGTATATATCTCTGAGGCAATGCCCATTCAGTGATTAAGGCTTCGTAAGAAAAAAAATTACTCTCAAATTGTTTTCTTCTAGCTCTGACCTCCCTTCCCTTTCCAGACCCACTTAGAAGACTGCTTACTGGATTTCACCTAAATGCCCCCCCCCCCACCCTTTTAAACCAATAAAACAATTCATCGTAATGTCTGTATGTTACTGAGATCACTCTTGTAGTCACACAAGTTAACTTTGGAGCATCCCACAAATGACCTATTCACAATACACGTTTTCCCCAGAAGAATACATTTTTGTGTTCATATGCTCATCTTCTTCCTAATAAGTTCTGATACGGATAGGATATTGCTAGACTGCCAATAAACATTTATAATCAGTCTTTCTCTACAATATCTCACATAAATATTTTTTCCATTCGTACTTTGCTACTTACTAATATTTCTCAGTAAGACTTTTACAAAAGACTTTTCTCCACCCCCATCCACAATAGAGCTACTAGAGCAATGTCTTTGCTGTATAGCTTTGCTCGGGGCATTTTCTTACTCAAAATCCGGAGCTTCCTGTTACTACTCACAGAATAACGTTCAAACTCCCATCTGCAAAAGTCATGTTGTAGCCATACTAGACCATTTACCAAGCTGTCCCTCACTCTGTGTTCTGGTTTACTCCTTGAACCTGTAATACCATCTCCACCTTAACTCCTATCTCAAATGAAATTCAACAAAAGTAGACTGGAGCACATATTATCAGTTTATTAGCAGGGCATGGACTTGATAATAAAATGGATCTAATGACTGCCTCAGTGAGCCAAAAGACCCTGAGCAAAAGGACAGCTCCCCTTTCATAGTTTCAGGGAGTATAGAGCAAAGAACAGGACTTTGTAGGTGGGGAAAGAACATAATTGGTTATAGGGTTTTGGCATCACAGGGGTGAGGACAGCATGACTGGTTATAGAGTTGAAGCATGAGGGACAGTAAGATTGATTTGAGACTGGGAATGAGGATTTAGCAACCACCCGCTCTCATGACTAAGAAGAGTTCATTGTATGAAGTTTAGAGATAGTGGGCCAAGGTCTTTGGATAGCAAACCAGACATCCTTGAAGGATAGCTTGTGGTGTAAAGATACTAGACCAGACTCCCAGCTCTCCATTCACACCCCTCAAGGATATCTGCTATCCTTGAGGCAAGAAAAGTACAGTGATCAACAAGAGGACTGGAACTCAGTACAGGCCAGCTGAATTTCTGAACTGAGTTCAGAGACAGAGCCCCATGACTTAAGCAGTTACAGAACAGGATCAATTAATTGTAAATAAGAGCAATAAAAAATGATACAGAATCAATTTAATCTTCTCACCTTAACATAATTTGTGGAAATCCTGAGTTCCAATTCTGCTCTCAGAATGAACTCCTTTGATCTCTCTAGCCTAGATCTCTTTGTATCCACAGTGTTCTTGTGCGTAATGTTGCTTATACCTTTCTTAGGGCACTTACCATGTCCACTGGTATTACAATAACACACACATCACACCCCTCATCTCCTAAAGTTATGAGTTCCACAAAAATACAGAATGAATGTTCCTCTTCTTTGTGTTCTCCACAAGCACCTAGCACAGTGAATACCACTAGGTTCTAAATAAATGTTGAAATTGAATTGGAATGATTATGGCAAACAAAGGTTGCAAGAAGCAAAGACAAAAATGCTCAGACACATTAAAGATATTTTGCGAGTGGAGCTATTTGCCATTTAGAACCATGCTGTATCATTTGTGTTTTAGGCTTAGTTCTATAATTTATTTAGGCACATTCAGGTAAAATTTTACTTGTGAACAGTTTAGTTCTGTTATCAAAGAATCAATCTCAGAGTTAAAAGGGATTTCAGAGGCTCCCTTGTCTCATCCATACTTGAAAAGGAGACCTTTCAAACATTTCTAATGTTTGCTTTATTTTTAAAATTGAGACATTTACTCTTCTGTATCAACTACTGTGTTCTCACATCTTCTGAAGATGACTTATCAGCTCAGCAACCAACATCCAACATGTAGTTGGCATGTAGTTTATCAGGATCTGGTAATTTGAGAGAAGTGGGTACATTTCTATCCTTCCCTGTCCACATACTGTCTTTGGCAAGGAAAAAAAAAAGGACAGTCATTCTACCTTCTCTATTATCTTCTTGTTCAACCATGAACAGAGATATTTACACTTTTGGGTCCATTGTTAAGTGGGCAAAAGACACATTATCAAGTCCTGTAATTTCTACTTTTGTAACATCTCTTGTATATTCCCCCTTCCCTACTCAGTCACTGCCACCACACTGGAAGCATACCCTCACCTCTGGACTATTGTAATAACCTGCTGGTAGGTTTTGCTACATCAAGCCTTTTGCCCAGTCTAATCCATCCTGCACCCAACTTCATCTTCCCAAAGTTTAGGCCTGATCAGGTCACCCTCCCCCCTATTTAATAAACTGCAGTGGCCCAGTATAACCTCCATGATCAAATATAACATTCTCTTTGCCATTCAGAGCTCTTTATCATCTGGCCCCCTGCCTTTCCAGTATTCTTACATACTTTCCCCCCCACTTCTGCAATCAAGTGACACTGGCTCCCTTGCTATTCCTTACACAAGACATTCCATCCCCCCAGGCATTTTCTGTCGAAGTTGCTGCCCATGCCTACAATTCTCTCCCTCCTCATCTCTGGCATCTGCTTTCCTTTAAAGTCTCAGATAAAGTCAAATTTTCTACAACAAGCCTTTCCCAGACTTCCATAATCTTAGGAACTTCCCTCTAAGATTATTTCCAGTTCTGCATGTACAGCTATTATTTGGGCATAGTTGTTTGCAGTTATACTGTTGTGTCTCCTATTCGTTGAGTTTGAGAATGGGGACTGTTTTTTGGCCTTCTATTCCAAGTGCTTAGCAAATGGTAGGCACTTAATAAGTACTGTTGACTAAACAAAATGCAAATAAGAACAACAGGTTTCACCTGTCTCTCTTCATTGCAGAAGTGGTGGACTCCAGGTATGAGATATTTCATGTATTGTCATAAGTGATGTTTTGGTTTGTTTTGATTTTTTTCCCTTGTATTAAAGGGTAGGGAAGGAGGGGAGAAAGATATTCAGAAATAAATGTAAAAGCAAAAGGTGCTAATTAAAATAAGATTTTTATATATATGTATACATATGTGTATATGTATTAGGCCCGTGCACTGCTATGGCTCTATTTCTAGAACCTTTTGAAATCTACTCTACTAAAATCTAGGGTGGGTATCAGGTCATGTCTGCCATTCTTCTGTCAGTTCTAAAGTGCAATGAATGTTTACTTCTCACTCTAACTTTTTTTAAAAATGGAGACATTTCCTTCATTTCTCTTCTTGCTTCCTCCACATTATGAAGTATACGTTTATTGTTAAAGCAAGTTAAGAATTTACCTACTGCTCTGCTTTTGGCGGGGTTAAGGGGAGAGTGCTTCAGCAGATGTCCTTTATCACTATTATTTTTCCAGATCAACGTTGTCACAAATAGTAGTTATAGTCCCAGGTTATTCAACAAATACTTATTTAACCAAAAGAACCACATCTAGGTCTCAGAACAGGGGCCACATGGTACAGAAAGGAAAAGAAGAGAGGTTCCATTTCCTTGGGCACTGGACTGGCCCTAGGTAAAAACCTTCATATCCACAATCTTTTACATTGGTTCTCTTCTTTCCTTACTATACCTTCAGGCCTAAGTTGCCCAGTGCTCTCATGAGTACTCAGCCTTGCCCCATCCTATCAACCCACTTGCCCTCCATGTATACAGTTTGATACTCAACTTTAATCTGCTCAATGTCCTAAAGTGCTCCATGGTCCAATATTATTTCTTCTTCTTCCTCCTACCCTCATCAAACTCCTACCACTTCAGTTTTAGCTAGGTATTAGGAAAAAGAAAATCTGATTGCAATATTCACACTAATAGGTCATAAACCCTTAGCCTTTACGGAAACATTTGTACTTTAAAAAGGAAATACTTATTAACTAAAATGAACTCTGACTGTCAGAATTTGAGATGATATAACAAAATGAAATGAAAATATTCCATTGGCTGGGGAAAGATGTATTTAGGCTTTTAGGATCTGGAAAGGACCTCAGTGATCAAGTCTAATCCTCATGCTTTAAAATTGAAGAAACTGAGGCCCAGAGGGGTTAAGTGAGAGGTCACACAGATTCAAGATTTGAAGCAAGGTCTTCTGACTTCAAGTCCCATTCTCTTTATGCTCTATGGTCCATCATATTCTTTTTCTTCTGGATCAACTCCCATAAGGTGTTGCTGTTTTTTACAGATCTTTTTTTCCTTCATTTTAAAACCTACACTTTCTCTAAAAGCTCCATTTTCTTCACCACAGTTCTAGGATAACTAGAAATATGGCTTGATTTCAGTTTCTGCAAGGATTTTTGTTGTAAGATATTTAAATAGTTTAAAGACAAAAAAATTCACAATTCCTTTGGCTCCCCTTAAAGCAGCTATGGGAGAATATTCTATACTTTGTACTTTACGCCCAAACTTGCCAGAAAGTTTTTGTTAATTTAGATTTAATTAATTATGCTTAAGGAGATACAAAGATGGACAGCATTTTAAAGGCATGCCTTTGAAAATTTCTCTCACACAAACCATTTTGGAATAACAGTTTATAATATCCTCAAACAATAGACAAAATCCCACAGCCAAGTTTGAGCAAGAGTTCATAGTTTAGGTTAATAGCCTCTAAACTTGAAATGACAGCCCACCGCTAGAAAATAATTTCCTAAAACCATTCAGTCCCTCCTTGATTACTCCCTCTAAGGATTTTTCTTTCTGTCTGGTCAGAGGTGAACTCAAAAGATACTTCCATTAATTGGAGTAGTCAAAGACTTCTTCCTTCTCTTAACTCTAATTGTTAATCACTTATTGGAGGTGACTTTCCCAGGCTGATTAGAATAGTGAGGCCTAAGGATGGTTTAGAGACTGGTTAGGCTATTGATAAGAATGACATAAAAAGAACATCCCAGTGTAGGACATTGTTTTATAAATGATTGTTAAAGGCTACTAAGATTTTTCCTCCAGATTAGCCCAAAGACTTCAGACTAGGTCACTGGGAAAATTTTTTTCTTAGTATTTCTAAAAGATGGGGTGGGATCCTTAGTGAGCTTCCATTCAGTTGTATGGGCCTTTTGGTTAAAGCAATGCTTCTTCCCGTCTAACACCTCTACTCTGCTCTTTTCTGGAGAGTTTGGTACTTTATCCTTATATTCTATATTTGCTTCAGCTAGGCCTCCTCCAATCAAACCCAATCCTAGCAAGCCTCCCCCAGTGTCTTTCTCGCTTTATAACATCTGAGTTGGGAAACCAAACAGATGTACCTGAAAGAGAACTTATCCCCTTCCTATGAAAATCTATGACTTTCTAACTTAAGTGAGTTGCCCAGTGTGATTGCAAATCATTCATCCTACATTGGCTAAGAGAGGGCCTGGTAGAGCTATCTCACTACCTATGGTAGAGCAGCTAACCCTCAGCCTGTTAAACATCTCATAGTTTCTTCAACGCTAATAACCCAATTATGTAAATAATTACACAAACAAGGGAGGGGAGAAAACACTATAAACTTATTCTAATAAGGGAGAGGGACAAAAAAAGTATCAATTAGAGCTGTTCAGTGCTGGAATAGGCTGCTTTAGGAGGCAATAGGTTCACCGCCATCGAAGTCACCGTTTCTTTGATCAAGTATTCTAGCACTTTTAGGATAAAATGTTTGTTTTTGTTGCTCATCCCTGTCCAACTCTTTGTGCTCCCATGGACCATACTGTCTGTGGGGTTTTCTTAGCAAAGGTATGAGAGTGGTTTGTCATTTCGTTTTCCAGTGGACTAAGGCAAACAGAGGTTAAGTGACTTGCCCAGGATCACACTGCTAACGTGTCTGTGGCTGTATTTGAACTCAGGTCTTCCTGACTCCAGCCCAGTGCTCTATCCATGGAGTCACCTAGCTGCAAAGATAGCTAAAGTAGCCTGGATTAACATGCCTCCGATCTACTTATTACAATTACAGCCAGGCCTGTGGCACTAATGGTCTGCCATGTGAAAGGGCCCCCTAAGCATCTGTGAAAGCCTTTTGACTTACCTGTCCATTTCAACAAATTGTCCCATCATTCTGAGATGAGTGGGGGCAATTAGATTCTATTCATCCTTCCCTGCTTCAGTGTGCCTCTTTATTGCCGTCATGGTCAGTTCTTCCCGTATAGGTTTTTGAATCTAGGCAAAAACACTTGTACTTACCTTTCGTCTTTCCAACTCTTCCCATCCTTCCCTCTCAGATTTCTCCTTTATACCAGGGCTTCTTAAACTTTTCCCACAGCTGACCTCTTCAGTGTTTCTTAAATTGTGAATCACAACCCTATAAGGGGTTGGTCTATACCCCCACTAACACTGAAGTTTGGAGAATGCTCAAGAAACAGTGAAGGAGGAACAAAGCTAGTGGATACTGGTTACAGTCCTACATGTTGTACGTATCCTTCACCAGAATTTAATCTCCTTGTTTCTTTTTTTTTTTGGTTTTATTTCCTCAACATCTTGTACAGTATCATGCACCATTAGACTGAGCTCTTTGAGAATAAGCACTAAAAGCCTTTTTGAATACCCAGTGCTTACCACCTTCCTGGCATGTAGTAGGTGCTTAATAAATACTTATTGACTGCCTGGCCAACATAGCTATTATTATCACTTAATATATATTTATTAAATTGAAATATGCTTTCTGCAATTTGCTCAAATAGATTATTAAATTTTACACAGTTGTAGCCCATTAGATTCAACTGAGGCATGAATGTTACTGATTGAAAGCTACTGAACAACAGGGACTATATACTTCTTTCTATCTCCCCTCCTCTGACCTCTCAGTCCCTCATACTTAGCAGATGCTCAGAACACATTTGTTGAATAAATATAAATACTCAAACTATTTAATTTGCTGTTTTAAGCATTTTTACATATTGGCACATAACTCTTTCATGTGTGACGCTAGCAATTTCACTTAGGTGAAAGGAGGCTGCCAGAATTTTAGGGGAAGTGATCCAAGGCTGTTAGCATCAATATATCTTCTTGGCTTCTGAAGCCTTGGGTTGGTCTGGCCACATCTGTGGCTTTATCCTGTAGCCTGCCTAGAGAACTCCAGCAATAAGAAGCTTATCTATAGTAAACAGAAGAGGGGGCAGGGTGACTTACTTGTGCAGAAGGTTAGCAAAGTTCTGTGTACTTGGATTCAAATAAGTTTTATAACCGTGATAACTGGCATTTTCTTTATCTTTGTTGGGCTATAATATTGCATAATTTCAGTAAGGCTGTTTTTATATCCTTGAGTTTGTTCATATGCTACATTAAAAGATGTGTACCTTTATGTCCCTGAATCTGACAAAGTTTCTGTAATCTTTAACTCAGAGCCTACTGAAATCAAAATAACCCATACTATATTTTTCCTATAGAATGTAAGTTCCATAATGACAAAAAATTTCATTTTTGTCTTTATAGCCTTAGCGTCTTGAATGTAGCAGATGCTTAACAAAGGCTTACGAGTTGATTGATTTCCCTAGGGTGAATGAATTCAACCAGGATGAATGATTCCCTCAGCACATATGCAGTCCACAAACATTTAAGTGTTTACTGTGTGCTAGACACTGTGCCAAACTGTGGGAATACAAATATAGTAAAAGAAAGAAGTCCCTCCTGCCCTCAAGGACCTTACTTTCTAACGTGGAAGACAACACATAAAAGTAAGCTGAAAAAGGTTGAGGAGGGATGATGTTGAAGTCTAGAGGAACAGCCTGGTGAAAAATGAAGAGATGGTGGACCTGAACACCCTCCTTGAATGGATGTTCTGGGAGAGCCCTCTACCCTCCATTTAGAGGGAGAAATCCCAGGACTAGAGCACTTCTTATGTGTGAGTTCCAGGGCTGAAGTGATCTTCCAGGATGAAGAGGTTTCAGGGGCATGATGGAAAATCCAGAGGAGTGCAACCTGGTGGGAAAACCACAACTTTCCAAAATTTGGAGGAAAAAAACCCCATTTCTTCCTCGGTCATGTTAATGGGTGCTTGGTAAAAGTCTCTGATTTGCAATTAGAAAGCTAGTTGAGTAATTCATTCCTTTTATTTTCTAATGAAGTTGGGGGAGGGTTCTTGGAAGAAATGGAGTTGGAGGGGCTTTGAATATAGGCAGTAGATGTGGCTTTAATGGGTGGGAGAAAGGCCAGTGTAGTGAAAGAGCTGCTTTTAGCGTAATAGGACCTGCATTTGAATCCTAGTTCTGCTAGCTACTACCTATATATGACTTTAGGAAAATCACTTTATATTTCTGGATCTTAATTTTCTCATTTGTAAAATGAGGGAATCCGACTGATGACCTCGGGTTCCTTTGAGCTCTGAATCTATATCCTTAGTATGTTCTTTTAAAGATACAGTATATATCAAAGGGTTAGCCCAACAGGGGAATCTGAAGTTACATAACCAAACAAAAGTAATTTCTTTTCCCAACTTATTCTCATCTTTCTCTTCTCTAAGCTCCTATTATATTATGGCTGTTGGCCTTTGTTTTCAAAGAGGACCAAAATGACATCACTAGGCTAGAGTCAAGTTACAGTGTGTCTAACTAGCTGATCAGACCAATACGAGCTCAGAATGGTCTATCACAGGATGGACACAAATAGTCCATGTGAATATTTGGGGTAAATTCTCTAAATCTGCGCATCTCACATTTCTTTTGAGCTACTTCAACTTTGCTTTCCTCATAGGGCACAGAACCTTCTCTGATGAGGGCACACCATGCTGAGGGGTCCTGTGCCAGTGTCTCCCGTGTCACACAATCAATTCAAAGTTCTTAAGAGAGATCTTGAGAGTGTCCTTGTATCGCTTCTTCTGACCACCATGTGAACGCTTACCCCGTGTGAGTTCTCCATAAAATAGTCTTTTTGGCAAGGGTACATTTTGCATTCAAACGTGACCGGTCCATTGGAGTTGCACTCTCTGAAGCAGAGTTTGAACGCTTGGCTGTTTAGTTTGAGAAAGGACCTCAGTGTCTGGTATCTTATCACTCCAGGGGATCTTTGGAATCTTCCTAAGACAATTCAAAAGGAAGCAATTCATTTTCCTGGCATGGCACTGGCATACTGTCCAGGTTTCACAGGCGTACAACAATGAAGTCAGCACAAGGGCTCAGTAGACCTTAAATTTGGTAGTCAGTCTAATACCTCTTCTCTCCCACACTTTCCTTTGAGCCTGTCAAACACTGAACTTGCTCTGGCAATGCGTGAGTCAACCTCATTAACAATATTACAATCAGCCAGCCAATGAACATTTATTAAGCACCTGCTATGTGCCAAGCACTGTGTATGAGAAGTCAGTCCATTTTAGTTTAGCTCTTAATTATTCTCTAGTCATTCTACATGTGTAAGTTAGTTTTCTTGACTTCCTTAGTTCCTTAATGTCCCATCTTATTTTCAATTCCTCATGGCAATGTGCTGGGATTACAGTGGACTTTGAACAAATACTTATTGATTCATGAAAAGATGCTTAGAATCTCTAACAATCAGGTAACAATAAGAGCAAGAATGATAGGTTGTATTTATGTAGTGCCTTAAGGTTTGCAAAGTGTGTCATATATTGCATCCATCCTCTAGAATGGCAAAAAAATATAAAATAAAATTATGGTGGGTCTGTGTGAATTAACGTTATGGTTAGTGGGATGGAGGCTGAAACAAACATTTGGTAGAGCAATATTAAAAAAGTCATCGAACCGATCATGACAACCTAACAATTCTGTGGCCAGGCTTAAACACACACAGAAAGGGAAGGACCTAGATGTAACAAAAATAGTCATGATTGCATTATTTGCAATAATAAAAAAAATTTGGAAATTATTGAAAAAAAACGGGAGAATCGCTGAATAAATTATGATATATTGATGTAATGAAATTTTGTTTTAGAGTAGATCTGATAAAATCTGCTAACATTGGTCAACACTCACTCTGTTGTGATTTCTTTAGTGAATTCCCTGGGGCACTGAGGCATTTAAGTTACTTTCCAAGAGTCTTAAAGTCAGGATGTATCAGAGGTAGGACTAGAACCTAGGTCTTCCTGAAAGCAGGGTTCCCATTCTGGCCACTCTGCCATGCCATGCGGCCTTTTAATGAAATGCCATGGTGCTGAATTGATAGTGTGAAGTTTTCGAGAACACATAGAAACACACAAAGCAATTCAAACTAAATAAGCAGAGACAGAACTTTATACACATTGATTCCAACCCTATATGAAAAAAGAAAGCAAATAGAGGTAGAGGAACTATAGACAGACCCAGAGTGATATAGTCTGCGCCCTCAAAAAAAAAAAACCCCAAACCAGAACGAAACATTTTTGGCTTGTTTGCAACTTACTATTTAATTTGTTATTGAAAAGTCAAGTGTGGCGTAGTGCATAGAAAGCTGTCCTCAAAGCCAAGAAAATCTGAGCTCCAGTTCTACCTCTCAGACTAAGTTATGGAGAAAATGTTGACTTGCATTAGCAGAATTAGTTTCCTTTCTTGGGAGTTCCATATACTAATGAAATCAGTAGTCTAGTCCTTATCTCTATTATTAAATAATAATGGCTGCAAGCAAGATTTTATTTTTTATGTTTTTTGATTCTTTGTATTTATAGTTAAGTTTATGATGATTTTTTAAAATCATTTGCTAGTTGAGAGAACTCAGAGCAGTTCAATCATAGATGAATGCATCTGTTCTCTTATTCTAAGGCCTGGGGGGATGGCTATATGGAATTTGGCTGTCACACTTGTAAAGGTGGGTACGGTAAAGTTTTTGGACCGAAGAAACATTTTCTGTCTTTTTGGCCCTTGGGGATCAACTGGTTTCTAGTCGGGACTTCACTTGATGACTGAGGCAGAAGGCTGGCTCAGAAATGGTGGTGACTAGCCAACTGATCATGTTTCAGCAGGTTACTCATATTTGCATATTTTTCTGGGACAGGAATGAAAAAGCAGACTAGAATGAAAACTTATTGTACAGGTGTTATATCACCCAGTTGTTTCACTCTGTTCTCTGAAGTACTTGGGCCCTTTCTTCCTTGGTTCTTCCCATTCTGGCAGGAAGAGATTCTGAAATGTATTGGATCAGAGTATTTTGAACTGGTAAGGACCTCAGAGATCATCTATTCTGGTCCAGTTCTCTAATTTTACAGATGAGAAAACTGAGGCCCAGAAAAGTGAGTGACCTGTTTAAAACAATATACTAGGTACTATATAGCAGAGGCAGTCTTCAAATTCTGGCCCTTTCCTGCAGGAGCCTGTCCTCTGAAGTTTGGGAAATAGTTAGACAAATCTGGATTCCCATCAGGACAGTGACTGGTATTCAGATGAGAACAGAATTAACTATAATCTTTTCTCCACAGTCCTCATATGTCTCCAGCAATGAACTTAATATTATACCTCTTGCCTCTGTAAAGACATTTTTAAAGCATATAGTATATGCCAGGAACTGTACCAAGCATTAGAAATACAAATATAAGCAAGCAAGACTGTTGTTGCTTGTCCTTCATTCTAGAAGAGGACCAATGACATCAGGAAGGTGGTATCTTGACTTGAAAGTGAATTGGATTTAAAAGAGGCAGGGCTGTGCAAAGCCACCAGCCTCACCCTCTCCTCCAGAGCCATCTGGGTCCAGTGGCAAGATATAGATCAGGATGAATGGAGATGACCCCAGATGCAATGGGAGACCTTGGCCTTTTGAAGGTAAGGTCTTTCCCAGGTCTCAGCCAGCAAGACTATCTATACCCTCAAAGACTTCTGTTCTAACAGGGAAGGACAGTACATAAAGGGGAGCTGTAAAAGGAGTGTGTTCTGGGGGAGGTCAAGATGATGGTCTGAGCAGAAGCAGCATGGTGTGGAGATGACTTGAGGTGTAGTAGAAGGATAGGTTCTGTCAAGATAAGGCAAAATCTCACTTATCAGAGCTAATGACCAAGGAGGTGGAGACTACTCTCTGTCTTCTAGTGGTAAGCCCATGGTAGTGATGGTCCAAATGGAGAAAGCATGATGTGGAGATATCTGGGAAGTAGGGTGGGGTTTTAAGTGTCAAATCTTGCTAGCCTCCCAGCTTCTGGTAAAACAGCATTCTTTAATGTAATCCTAAGGGTCCTAAGGACCCTTGTTTAGTTGTTTAGCAAGCGCTGCTGGTTGCCTAGCTGCACTTCAGTTCCTGGGGACATTTCTTGTCAGTGGAAAGTATGGCCACCTAAGGTGTTAGAGCAGGCCTACACAACTTGGCAGTAGGTAGGGGCCAAAATTAAAATAGTCTAAACTTCTTTGGGCTGCAGATAGCCTATTACTAGAGACAGACTGATGATGGTTGGTTGACACAGGTCACATGACAAACAGGAGAGAGTCCGCAGTGGCAATCCACCTGAAAAGTTACATGAACGGCACAATAGTGACTAATGGAAGGCGAGTTAATTGGGGCACGGACAAAGCACTTGTTACATCTTTACTTTCTTTTACATACTCTACATTTTTCGCCAGCCACCTGAAATCCTTTGGCAGGCCACAAGCAGTCTACGGGCCATGTGTTATGCAGGCCTGTGTTAAAGGCATGCTCTAACATGGCTCCCTGGCCCTTCTGTCTTTGGGGTGGGTGTGAGAGAGTGCCCTCATTAAAACAAGATGACTGTACAATTCAGGGGTGTTTCTACCATTGGGAGGATTATCAGTCAGCCATTCTAGCAAGATATTGGGAAGGTAAAGCAAAGAACATTCAGGTGATGGCTATAATATTAGGGTTTTTTTTTCATGCAGCATGAAAGTATACATGCACTTTAGGATTTGAAAAGTAAGATAATTTGGGATTTAATATATCTGTGTGGAGTGGAATCTCAATC